>JAVGWX010000002.1:112614717-113291539 GCA_036924085.1 Ariolimax columbianus
TCATGCAACATTCCATCCGAAAGCTGGAAAACAATTGCTCAGGATCGAACTGTTTGGAGACAGTCATCTGCCGACGCTCGTAGAGGCCTTCTGACTGCAGAGAAAAGAGAAAGACTGACGAGATCAGGAAGCACCCAGGTAAGCCAGCCTCCTCGGTATGGTTGTACTATCTGTGGCAGATACTGTCACTCGCGGATTGGACTTTACAGTCATAACAGACAGAGTCGAAATACGGGAGACAGAGCTGGACATAACTCACAGGACGCCATACGCATGGTCTTCCAAGAGTGAGACGCCAGTGATGATGATGATACGAATTCCCTCATTTGGCTAAAACTTAGACCAGCAATCATGACCTTCACAGCTACATAGAAAAAAACGACCTTTGCTGCCAGAGCTAAGGCAGACGTTGTAGAGCATAAGCCCAAAAAATGGAACACTGTGGACAGTCCTGGCGACGGACCAGTAGATATGTCATGATCTATGAACTTCTCGACAGAAGAAAAAGCTCTTTGTAGCTTTAGTAGCATGGATTTGTTTTTTGTTCGCGCACTCGCAGACGAAAGTTGTATATATCCAAAGAAAGCAATTGTCCGCCTGTATTTAATGGTATCTCCAGAGACTTGACCAAGAATGAAACCATATGTGCTTTCTCTGCTCCTCATGTGTTAACCATCTTTGTAGCACATGTTGAGTAGTTACGTTATTAGTGCTACATACATATTCATCCGTAGTTTCTATCTTTGGCTAAATCAATGGAATTTCAGTCTGCAGTGGCTGGTGGGAATCTTCAAATTACAATCCACCTCTGTTGAGCTTGTATCGTGAATTTAACATCTCTGTTTATCATCATATTAGAAAATTCAAATCTACACACGCACGCACAGACACGTACAAACAAAGCACTTACAGGCTTCACTTCCTGGCCTCTGTAACCTGTCTCGTTCATTGGCTATTTTCTGAGGACGATAGAAAACAAGGAGCCTAAGTTGAGAAGTCAGTTTAAATTTCTAATATTGGAAAAGTTTACATAAAATAATCTGCGTCCTGGATCCCGACCTGTTACCATATTTACGTATTGCAATCTGTTTTTACTTTTGGACAGGATGGGAATTGTAATATAATATCTTACATCCTTAGAAATGGCACATAAATTGTGGGCCAAGATGGCGTCAGTTTACTGCTGACAACAACAGTACGTAATGCATCACTTTGTTATTAAGTGAATATTAAATTGTTTATAACTTTCATCTTCTTTTAATTTGCTTGTGACTAAAACAGATAAAGAGCTACAAAGCTGATGCAACGTACAGTTCGTAGCCAAGGTCCAAGAAGTAGAAGTTGGTGAAAAAGAGTTAGTGGCCACATGTGTATACGACCTTATGAAGCAATTGGGTCTGAATGGGGAATCTAGAAGGAACGAAATTATAGCCATTAAAAAAACAACTGATAAGGCCTCATGCTAGTTGGGGAACAAACACAATGGGCAATGGAACGTAGGATAGCAAGTTAATATTCTCGTGAAACTAAAATATTAGTTTAGTCATCGCATTAAGCTGATGCAGTGGGTAAGACACTGGCTAGCAGAAGGTTGTGGGTTAACTGACTAAGTTTGGTATGCGGAAGAACAATAACAACAACAGACAGACTGGTAAAAGGAGGATCGCACTTGAGAGTCATGACTCAAATATCCCCCCACTCGCCCTTAGAGTGTCAAGAAAGCAAAGGGGTTAAAACACTTCATCAGTTATTGTAGGGGGCGTTGTTGGATGGGGTAGTGGGGCTACTTCCGATCTGAAGATCAGAGTAATTCCTGCTATACATTGCTGTTTATAGAGCTTCTTACCACTTACATATTCCACACCAGAAAGAAAAATAAACATAAACTGTGCGGGGGTTTTGGACCCGTTCACCACAGGTCAGGTGACAGGTATAATACCAACTCAGTCCCTAACTTTTCATTAAGCCTCTATATCCTAGCTAAAGTTAAAGAAATGCTTTGGTTTTTCATTGCAGGTAAGCTCTGGCGGCTGATTTTACAACGCAGGTTACGTTCGTCTCCAAGATGGTAGAAGATCAAACCTCATATGTGAGCACACTACCCGACCATGCGGAGTAGCCTTATGTGTATGAAATTGAGCTAATAGAAGCAACCACAACACCTCCTTGTATGACAGAAAATAGTTCACTGAGTAACTAGAATGATACATAATGAGAGAAATATTGTGGTAGCTACTTTTAGTGCTGCTTACGTAGCAAGAAAGAAAATAAGATGGTTCGGTTATCTCAAAGGCACGCGCGGTCGTATGCTCAACTACCATTGCACGTGTACAGTACCAGACTATCTGGTTACATTTCATGATGAAGACTACATGGTAGATGAATGGATGACGTATTAAAAATCAAACAACAGATGCTGTACACTTGATCAAAGAAAGGCAACTTCAACTTGCCACGGTGTTTAACGATTAAATGGACAACATGTTCTATACATCCTTGTTGGACAGTGAAAAGTAATCTGGGTTTGTCAACTTTGCCATAATAAAACTGGTTACTTCATACTAGTGCTCCAGTAGTCTGTCGGGGTCTTTGTGTATGACAAGGACAAGAAACGCACCACTGCCGCATAGAGAGCACGTCGTAAGAGGTGATTAACTGTGTGACATGGCATAACATCGATCATGGTTAGGTGGTTTGTTTAGAGTAGCATAGATGGCGCCTAACAAGCTGCGGGTCTACTTTGCTCTTGTGTTTGGGTCTATTAAGATGAACTCGCACATCGGTTAACCACCATCCGTAAGCAATTGTCCCAACGCAGCGGTGGTGGGCCCATTTTTCCTGAGTATGTGTCCAATGAGCCATGTCTGTAATCACATATCCAGTATATTCCAATATATCTTGATTTGATGTCTCAGGTATCCAGTAAATAAATAGCATCTATTATCATAAATCACAATTATGTTGCTATTTGCAGCGGAGTATTAAGCAGTATGGTCTATATCAGCAGGATCTATATCAGTATGGTTTATATCAGCAGGATCTATATCAGTATGGTTTATATCAGCAGGATCTACATCATTATGGTTTATATCAGCAGGATCTATATCAGTATGGTTTATATCAGCAGGATCTATTTCAGTATGGTTTATATCAGCAAAATCTATATCAGTATGGTTTATATCAGCAGGATCTATATCAGTATGGTTTATATCAGCAGGATCTATATCAGCAGGATCTATATCAGCAGGATATATATCAGCAGGATCTATATCAGTATGGTTTATATCAGCAGGATCTATATCAGTATGGTTTATATCAGCAGGATCTATATCAGCAGGATCTACATCAGCAGGATATATATCAGCAGGATCTATATCAGTATGGTTTATATCAGCAGGTTCTATATCAACAGGACCTATATCAGTATGGTCTATATCAGCAGGATCTATATCAGTATGGTCTATATCAGCAGGTTCTATATCAGCAGGATCTATATCAGCAGGATCTATATCAGTATGGTCTATGTCAGTAAGGTATATTTCAGTAGAATCTATATCAGCAGTGTTTTTATCCTCATCGCCTATTTCAGCAGGCACTATATCGGCAGTGTCTGTATCTGTATTTCTCATGCATTTGATCATGGAATGGCCCTTACACTAATGTTCAGATCTCCTGCAGTCCCAACATACAAATGTATTATTAGATTTTACAGCTCTTAGTTTCTTATCGTGATCAGATAGACATGCATTTATGAATCAAATAATAGTTTCGTATCTTGTTTTTATTTGGTGTGCTTTGATTGATTTGATTGAATTCTACATACTGTGCACGATAACACTATATTAGCAATATCGAATTGTAAAGTTTCAAGACATCAAAGATTACACAGAATGAATAGGAAAAAATATCAATTGCGCAGTGACATACATGATTGCTTAGTGTGCACCCACAACTGGAGGTCAAAGTTCAAGAAAATAAGACGATTTTTATTTTGTTTGAATACAACACGTCTTGCAGATCCTAGGGTTCTACGTAACACCAGTTGAGGAACTCTGGTCTAGAATAGCTTCTCTCTAGACAGGCGTTGGCAGATTCAGTGAAGCGGTCAGACAAGTTGTAGTGGGGGATTATTTGTGTGGATCAATTTTGCTCTTTATGGTAACGTTTTGTTGGGTCACTCTAACGTCCTGCAATAGGTGCTGTATCACTCTAATGTCCCACAATAGGTGCTGTATCACTTTAATGTCCTGCAATATGTGATGTATCACTCTAACGTCCTGCAATAGGTGCTGTATCACTCTAATGTCTTACAATAGGTGCTGTATCACTCTAATGTCTTACAATAGGTGCTGTATCACTCTAATGTCCTGCAATATGTGATGTATCACTCTAATGTCCTGCAATATGTGATGTATCAATCTAATGTCCTGCAATAGGTGCTGTATCACTCTAACGTCCTGCAATAGGTGCTGTATCACTCTAATGTCCTGCACTAGGTGCTGTATCACTCTAATGTCCTGCAATATGTGATGTATCACTCTAATGTCCTGCAATAGGTGCTGTATCAATCTAATGTCCTGCAATAGGTGCTGTATCACTCTAACGTCCTGCAATAGGTGCTGTATCATGCTAATGTTCTGCAATAGGTGATATATCACTCTAATGTCCTAAAATAGCTACAATAGGTGCTGTATCCCTCTAATATCCTGCAATAGGTGATATTTCATTCTATTGTCCTGCAGTAGATGTTGTATCACTCTAACGTCCTGCAATAGGTGCTGTATCATGTTAATGTCCTGCAATAGGTGCTGTATCACTCTAATGTCCTGCAATAAGTGCTATATCACTCTAATATCTTGAAATATGTTTTAGATCACTCTAATGCCCTGAAATAGAAGCTGGGTCACTCTAGTGCCGTCATAATGGATCCCTATAATGTCCTGCAATGGGCACTGGATCACTCAAACGCTCTAAAATAAGTGTTGGTCACTCTAATGCTCTCAAATAAATATTTAATCACTTCAATGCCCCGAAATAAGTGTTGGGTCACTCTAATGTCCTGAACTCAAACTTCGGTCTCATATACTTATTTCGTGTTCTTCTTTTTCTCGTCAATAAGCAAAAGTGATGCGAAGCGGCAGCGTGCTCTCCAAACATTCTCCACCACTCTCTAACGTTTGGTTGTCGTCCTACGTATTGTATCTGATATCAAAACCATTGTATGTGTTTATTTTATGACTTGTTCTGTGTTTTCGTTGTTCTTTGTTTTTGACGAAAACCATGTGGCATAACGTGAGTTTTGTGTTTTGATATCGCTGTGTACCTTACATTGACCCATACATGTATTTGTTTCAGCGACTTCTTCTATTCACATATTCGCTGCACGCCGATCGTAGGGGGAAGCCGGAGCTGGTTCCTTTAAGACAGTCTCCGCTAGATCCCCTTCGTCTACTCATGTTGTGTTTGTTTCTGTAGCAATATTTCAGACAATTTCAGCTTGCTAAACACATACACATCGTTGTTAGTTCCATTTTACGACATGCAGTGGACCTATTCCTGGTTCACCTTGATCCACACAGCTGCATACATACATATTACCAATAAAACGATCACTTCGACGTCTTCGCCGCAACTGGGGTCCTATTTTGCAAATTTTACGACTAGGGAATAATGTCCCACTCATTAGCTATTTCCGTCTTGTCAGACGATATTAATTGTGCTTTGAAAAGGTATGCAACTACAGTCCATGACGGTAACGAATGTGACTCGTAAGACCAATCCGGGCAGGGAAGCATCTTCCACAGTGTGTGCAAAGAAAGATTAGGACCGTTTGCGGCATCACATGGTGTGGCGTGTCTTCTCAAACTCTGAGTCTTTAGCCTATCAGCAATCAGTATGTCCTTTGACTGTATTCCATGCTTAATCATGCCCCTCCATGTAACACGATCCATGGCGTCCTGTTCCCATGATTCAAAATCGATGCCTGCGTCATTCGTATCACACTGTACCGGCCGTATACAGGCTAATTGTATATTTCACAATGCTTAAAAAGACCCCTCCAGCGTTTATATCTGTATTGAAATACTATGATTTTAAGTTTTTATTCGAGATTGCAACAAAACATGTGTATATTTTCATTGGGAAAGTAATTCATATAAAAAAAATACTAAAAGACCTATATTATCCCCGTTCAGCCATGTGATACTCCTATTCACTTCTACACTTAAATATTTACGTACTTGTACGTGCTGTTAAGCGTCGTAGGGAGCTTAAGTTGCCTTTCTTGAACTAAGTCTGTTGTGTCTGTCGATGTAAGTCCGTGTCGGTGTAGAATTTCTATTATGCCAGTTCATCTGTCACTTGGTATTCCTGGTATATTGTAACCAGATCTTCTTGAGTTGTAATCGTGCAATCGTAGACGATTGAGTTGAATTTTCATGAGATGACCAAACCATCGTATCCTGGTACGTATTCAGCACAAAGAATAATTCTCACGATGTCTAACCTCATTTTTATCATTTGAATTTAACCTGATGACATTGATGGATTTTCTCACACACTTCATTTCACACGTTGTAATATACCTTGCTTGTGCCTCGAATATGGACCAGGTTAGACAAAGGAAACCACGAGTTGGTATAAATATACTGTTTCTCAATTGTTGTTTTGTGACAAACCTGATATTCTGGCGAATAGGATGCAATATCCTAGCTCAATGAAAAATAATACTTTGAGTGCAGATAAACATTGAAATAAATCCGAGTTTTTAAAGGTCAGGTCAGGTTACATACATTATGATTCCGTCCCCTTACATACACGTTAGACCTACATAAACATAGCGGACTGTATAACAACAGTTTACTGCAGAAAGAACGTGCCATTTTAACAAAAGAAAAAAAAAAAGGTGGGAACTGTTGTCGGAATTTTCGGTAGCGTACATGTGTAAAAAATAAAGTAGGCAAAGATATCAGAGAAATATAAAGACAGTTTGACCTCAAGTCATCACACGCAATGGCAAGCAAGCCATATGTTAATAGATAAATTCCTCTTTGCATGAGAGGTACGCGAGTTGATAAAGAAAGGGACAAATCTAATTTGTCTGGCATATCGTAAATGGAATTTCAAGAAAGTTTTCCACGAGGCTAGCATCATCACCATGTAAAACCACTGCTTTTGAAACTGCTGCTTCAAAGGGTCGAATACGTTCTTTCTGTAAGAAGGCAGGTGGCCCTATTCTTCGCTTAGAACGAAACGACAAATCATCATCCTTTTCTCCAAAGATAATAGTTCGCCTTACCGTTTTAATATTCAATATGGTCTGGCCACTTCGTCTGATTGTCTGATGTGAAACTCAAATTTTTTATTGAGTAATGGAATCTGCTGCGTAAACTGACACTCAAAATATGCAAATCACGTAGACGTGTATACATCATTGTATGTTTGATAATCACGTAGACATGTATAACTTATTGAATGTGTGATATTTTTGTCCATGACGAAGACGTTTTGGTGCTATTCTAGTCTCGTTTCTGTTTCTGTTCCAGCATAGTATCTGAGCGATACTTATCCTTGCGATTATCAGGTCATATCAAACTTTTAACTGTGATATCTTTTATGGTGACCTCGTTCTTGAATGGCGGAAATTCATTTTGTTTGAACTGAAATTGATAAAAATGTTAAATTTAAACGGGCATGATGATTTCAAAGTTTTCAGTAGGAAGGACACACGAAGACGGTCTGTGAAGTTAGACTGATCAACGTTTTCAGTAGGAAGGACACAAGAAGACGGTCCATGAAGTTAGACTGATCAACGTTTTCAGTAGGAAGGACACAAGAAGACGGTCCATGAAGTTAGTCTGATCAAAGTTTTCAGTAGGAAGGACACATGAAGACGGTCTGTGAAGTTAGACTCAGTCTGATCAAAGTTTTCAGTAGAAAGGACAGATGAAGACGGTCCATGAGGTTAGACTCTGATCAAAGTTTTCAGTAGGAAGGACACATGAAGATGGTCCATGAAGTTAGACTCTGATCAAAGTTTTCAGTAGGAAGGACACATGAAGACGGTCTGTGATGTTAGACTCAGTCTGATCAAAGTTTTCAGTAGGAAGGACACATGAAGACGGTCCATGAAGTTGGTCTCAGTCTGATCAAAGTATTCATCTGCGAGGAAAATAATCCACAATATTACTATTACTTTTTTCGTTTTGGTTAAACGTTATTTAAATAACTAATTTCAGCTGGATGACGCAATGAACAAAGCCAATGAAGAAAACGAGCTAAATTTATAAATTTCTACAAAATATCAACAATTAATTAACTTTTTTTCCTTTACCTATTTGGGGAGGGAGACTAACGTCTGGTCAGGCAAAATATGTTGGCCAAGACCGACACCTAAACTTCCTCGTAGTCCTCCCTGGAAACAGATTGTTCTTCTGGGCAATCTGGCTAACGAGGTGGTGGATCAACATGATTTCCGTAATAGTGAGCGACACGCGGATGAGGTCAAGCATAGCACAACCGCCTGGAGGACGCCTATCCACCTTCATCAGCACGCTCGGGATATATATTTATTTTTTTTGCGTTCGCCTTATTTTTCTAATCTCCAAGGCGGTGTGCGTTGCACTGTATTTCTATTTTGCGCCTGTCTGCCCATTGCATCCGACTTCAGCATACATTTTATGTAAGGGTCTGTTTCCTCCTGCATTTTCTAAGGGTTTGCTTCCCCGGGATAACGGCCGGTGATGTGATGGGGATCGAACCCAGCACCTTCGGCTTGTGAGCCGTGCCACTTTACCACTAGGCCACGCCGTCCCCTGCTCGGCAAATGAGGAAAGCTAATGCAACCCGTCACTAAACGTCCTTTTCAGGGCGCACAAAAGAGTAAACGTACTCGTTGTGGCCATTCTCAACAACTCACCAACAACCGTTACCTATTTTGGACAACAAAAGTGACAGGTCAGGGGGTACAGGTGCAGATGTAGAGACCAGAATTGAAAAGGCAAGAATGTCATTACTGACACTAATCGACATATGGGGATCCAGAGCAATTAATATTCACGCCAAAGTTAGAATATTCAACGTCAGTGTCGGTGCTGTTGTATGTTGTATGCAACTGAAACATGGAGAACGACACATATAACAAAAACTCCAGTCCTTCATTAACCGATGGATACGAAGGATAATGGGCATAAAGTGGCAGGACGTGGTGAGGAGGGAAGAACTTTGGAAAAGGAACCAACAACAGCCACTGGACCAACAAATTAAGAGAAGTAAAATGAGGCTCGATAAGCATCATAAGCAATGGCGTATGTACTGAGAGGAGAAATGAGCTTTGATTGATTTGAATTAGCTTTTCTTCTGTTCCAACCGAAGCACAATGCCACCACCACAGTTTGCCCTCTTACAGGAAGTCTGAATTTGAGCATTTGCAGTGGCGGTTTCATATCAGTGTCTTTAGATTAGTCCCAACCAATTCCCTCTGTAGTCACATTTTATGGTTGGGTAGTTACAGTGATCCTATTATTTTCAACCTTGGTACCACTTGAGCGAGTACGACAAAACAAAAAGGTTATAACAAAATAAAAACCATCGACTTAATGTAAGGTTCAGATAGAGGAATATATTACAACAATCAACAACATTATGATAAATGAGATAAACAAGTAAAGGTTGTACTTCAGCATAATTAACAGTTTATGGGAATTAAAGTGTTATAGACTTCAGTATATCAAGCTACATATTGTGTGAGGTGGGGTAGGCAGTTCCCTTCTTCGCTGACTTTTCCTTCCCTAGTAGACAGTAAGGTACACACCTACGACTGGGGTGGGACGGCTGTTGGAGTTGAGGAGTTGAACACTCTACCTTTATAATGAATAGCGACTGCTCTATCACTACACTAATCAGACACTCACATGAGACATCATACTACATTAGAAAGCATAGACTAAAAGTCAAGTTCAGATAGAGAAAATCATCAAAACAATCAACACAATTCTGATACATGGGACATCAAACGAGGGATTATGTATAACTAGAGAGAAGTATATTGGCACTAGATACGTCATGTTACCAGAAAATAGAAATATACCAACTAACAAGTCCCTGAGAATGCATATCAAAGAGAGATATCATCTTGGGGATTATGAAAACCAATATAGTTTCACGGATGAGAGTCAAAGACGATTGATAAACAAACAAAGAAATCACTTGTAGCAACATAAATGTGTTTTTTTAGAAGAATACTACGTATAGCTGAGACATGTAAGAAATCTAATGAAGAAATATTAAAATAAAGAAAAACAATGAAGAAATATTACAGGAAATAGATATACTGAAGAAATATTACAGGAAATAAATCAATTTAAGAAATATTTCAGTTAAGAAATCCAACGAAGAAATATTATAGGAAAGAAATCAAATGAAAGAATATTACTGGAACAAAATCAAATGAAAGAATAGTAGAAGAAAGAAATCAAATGAAAAATGATTACAGGAAATAAATCCAATGAAGAAATATAACACGAAAGAAGTCAAATGAAGAAATATTCCAGGAAAGAAATCAAATGAAAGAATATTACAGGAAAGAAATCAAATGAAAATATATCACAGGAAAGAAATCCAATGAAGACATATTACATAAAAGAAGTCCAATGAAGAAATATTACAGGAAAGAAATCAAATGAAAATTTATTACAGGAAAGAAATCCATTGAAGAAATGTTGCAGGAAAACAATATTAAAATACCAGAACTAAATAACACTTTGAGAAGACATAGTATGTTCATTGGGTACATTGTTGAAACAGAAGGCATGTGTAAGATGACGGGAAGAATGGATAGCGATTGAGGACGTGCTTCAAAGAAATGTAGTTTTACCTACTCACGCATAACTCTCCGAGGTCAACAAGTATATACTTCGATTATAAAACTCCAATGAAATATTGTATCACACGATAAACGTTTTCAACAGTCCTCCTGATTATTTATAAATCCCTACATGTAAACATAATATCATCAACACTTTCTGCAGCATTATACTGTTGATCACCAAACTCGAATTTCCAGAAGACTTGAGTTGTCAATAATAATGATAACATTCTAGTGTAGGTAAACACACAGTATTTATAGACAACAAGTGTATATTACAATTCAGTATATGTGATAAACGAAAAGAATTACCTGGTAAGAAAACACGAATAAATATTGTTATAATCACAACCACGTATGTACAGCTACCTAACTATGAATCAACTGGCGTTAAATGTAATATGTATATCGCATAAGACATATCTTTAGCATAAGTCAATCTTCGATAACCGGGGTAGGCTTGCGATAGTTGAATTCCAAACAGATCCTCGTCTCCATGGAGACCATTATTTGTTTGTCATACACTTCTAAGGTGTATAATTTCTTTCCTTTATAATATGGTGCGTTAACTGTCAGCCTCTTTTCAATTTCCGTCCATAGACGGCCAGTCAAAGTACCAGGATTGTATGCCCGCTCAAGAATGAGTAAATTTGCCAGCTCTATTGATAGCTCGTTTCATTTCAGTCTTGGTTTAATGGTGACGGAGCGGTCCAATTTTGATTATGCATTTTTCTTTCAAAAGTCTTCTGATATTCTTTCTACTTTCAATATCTACATTTTTTTCCTTCACATTTCAGCCTGTGGCACTATTTTGGGTAGACTGCAGTTTTGAAGCTTAACTTTGACTTAACATTATCATCCTGGACTTAACCGCCACGAGCAGGCGACCATAAATCTTGTCAACGTTTCGTTCTGAACGTTTATCAAGGAGAGACTGGTCGAGCTGTTTGGACGTATTTACTAATCACGAGGTCATGCGTTCGAAACGTCGGTGACACATAGGTTGACTATCGTAGATAACATAACAAATTAGCATGGACATTGTGTAGCTACTGCAGACGTTAGCCACCTTTTTTCTTCAAGTCTATAAATCATCCATATATATATATATATATATATAAATATATAAATTATCACTGTTGTGTTTATTCCTTTTGCTCGAACGAATATATTTGTGATTTGTTCATGTTTTCGTCTGTTTTTTTTCTGCCTTGACCATGTCTTATTTGGTTCACTCTATTTCATAACTGGCATACGGGGGCTCCTGCTTTCCTCGCACAGCTGGGAATGGAGACTGACTTAAAGCACTTACGTTACATTATGTTTTGTTTTTTGCAGAGATCTGTTAGCTCCTTTCGTTCGTTCTTTGTCTATGTTGAATGTCTTGTGGTCGCAACGTAGGTGTCGTTGTGTTATTGTCATGGTACGGTCCCTAAGCCATTACCTATATGAAGGGTTGTATCGACATTTATATAAAACGCAACAGCTCTCGTTAGCTTATGTGGATAAAGACATTGTTCCAAAAGAGATAGATTGATTGACAGACAGACAAGCAGACATACATTTATATAGACATATAGACTGACCGACAGGCATCTAGGTAGACAGACAGAAAGATAAGTAGGTAGGTATATATGTAGGTAGGCAGGTAGATAGATAGATAGATAGATAGATAGATAGATAGATAGATAGATAGATAGATAGATAGATAGATAGATAGATAGATAGATAGATAGATAGATAGATAGATAGATAGATAGATAGATAGGATAGGATAGGATAGGATAGGATAGGATAGGATAGGATAGGATAGGATAGGATAGGATAGGATAGGATAGGATAGGATAGGATAGGATAGGATAGGATAGGATAGGATAGGATAGGATAGGATAGGATAGGATAGGATAGGATAGGATAGGATAGGATAGGATAGGATAGGATAGGATAGGATAGGATAGGATAGGATAGGATAGGATAGGATAGGATAGGATAGGATAGGATAGGATAGGATAGGATAGGATAGGATAGGATAGGATAGGATAGGATAGGATAGGATAGGATAGGATAGGATAGGATAGGATAGGATAGGATAGGATAGGATAGGATAGGATAGGATAGGATAGGATAGGATAGATAGATAGATAGATAGATAGATAGATAGATAGGATAGGATAGGATAGGATAGGATAGATAGATAGATAGATAGATAGATAGATAGATAGATAGATAGATAGATAGATAGATAGATAGATAGATAGATAGATAGATAGATATATAGATAGATAGATAGATAGATAGATAGATAGATAGATAGATAGATAGATAGATAGATAGATAGATAGATAGATAGATAGATATAACATGACGTAAAATTCAGCATCAAAGAAGATCTCGAGACACGTTTTAGGGTAGTCCAGAAAACTTCCACTAATGTATGCGTCAATGAATATCATAAATGGTTTGCGTCGTAAGATTGCAATCCCATATACAACCATGGCAGATGCACAAACAACCACAGCAGAAGCTCCTACACTTGTTGACACATGTATCTTCTACCTAGACCAACTGCAGTGTTCTGTCCACGTTCTTGTAAAGAAATAATGAACTGATGGTATGACATCCAAACATCATCATTATCTAGTGACAAGTCACGTGAACAGACCTTTCTATCATCTAACCAAATGATCACTAATCCAGATTCTTCGGCAGCACTACACTGAGATATAAGTATATATACAAGGCCACGAAAAGCCTTTCCATTGACGGTCGCGGCGGAGAAATGGCAGCGGTAAATGGGAGTCTCTTTCTGTAAACGGTGGTGAGACGTTTGATGAAACTCAGAGAATGTCCCTTGGGTAAACGACAGAGAACATTGCGCAACGAACAATGCTATCGTCACAGATGTTGACCTGCTCATATTTGCTAATAAGATCGTCTGCAAGACGAAAAAAGGTAATTCATGTCATGCAACCCTAGATTATTTTTTGTCTTTCTAGGCCACTCTTCCCTTCAATCTTTCCTATCGTCACAAAGTTGTGCATACCTTCCTTTTTGAGTCTTTGTCCAGTGAACTGTCAGCCAAACGACAACCCAAACTATCTGCGAGTCACATTTGATCGGCGCATGACATGGAAAAGTCAGATCAAGAGAAACCACTAAAGAAACTGTACACTGGAAGAGTGAGACCAGTTCTCGAGTATGGCATTGCGGCATGGACAACAGCAGCAAAGGCGAACTTCGATAAAGTTAGCAATTTTCAAAATCAAGCCATGAGAGTTATAACAGGAGGCATGAAGTCAACGCCAATTGTAGAACTTGAAAAGATTACAAAACTGCAATCCATGACCGATAGAAGAGACTGCAGAGCCCAGCTGCAGTCAGAGAAACTCAGAAGACTGACTGACCATCCAATGCACCAGAGACTAAACAATTTGGGAAATGGGAAACTAAAGCGGAGAAACTTTGCAGAAATAGCCAAAGCAAAGATGCACGAAGATCCCATAAACGCACGAACAACACCAAAACCCATCACTACTGTACGAAAACCTACCTGGAGGCAGCATATATTTCCAGAGGTGGTAGAAAATAAACCAGGTATTGGAAACAAAAACTGCCAGTCTGAAAAAGAAAGAAGAGATTCTACCCTAAGCTTTATATCGAAAAGCTACCCAAGCATGGACTGGACCCATGCATACACCGATGGTTCTGTAACAAACACTACACAGAACGGAGGGGCAGGAGCATTTCTGAACCTACCAAATGGCAGACAAATAACACTGTCATTCGCTACTGGTAAGTACACAAGCAATTTCAGAGCGGAGGCAGAGGCACTGAGGGCGGCAGTGGAAGAAATGGTGACACATAAAGAAAATGAAAGCCATATAGTCCTGCTTACAGATGCTCTGGCCGTAGTCACAGCGCTAAAAAGCCAGCAAAACACTGAGCTTAATGACTTAAGAGCAGCACTCTGCAAACTGTGCCAGCAGTCCACACCAAAAAGGGTAGTGGTACAGTGGGTCCCATCACACTGCAACATTCAAGGCAACGAGGAGGCAGACAGACTGGCAAAAGAAGGTGCAAGACTACCACAAACAGATACTAGTATGACGTACGGAGAGTCAAAACGGCTTATTAAAGCCAGATACATGACCAAATGGGAAACCGAACATACTGGTTACACCAAAAACGATGCTTATTACCAGTTGAACAGAAGAGAGCAGGTCGTTGTCTTCAGACTTCGCACTGGCCACAATAGACTGAGGTACCACCTATTCAACAAATTGAAGATAGGTGGTACCGACGAATGCCCGTGCGGTACCGGTAAAATGACCGCTGAACATCTGCTGCAGAACTGCCCGACATACGAGGATCAGAGAGAGCAGATGTGGCCATCACCAGTGGAACTGCAAGACAAGTTCTATGGCAGTGTCGACAGCCTCAGGATGACCGCCGCTTTTTTCGAAAAAATAATGGTTACTGTCTGACTGCGTACGAAGAAGAAGAAGAAGAAGAAGAAGAAGAAGAAGAAGAAGAAGAAGAACTGTCAGCATGTCTTCTTTGTATTTGCATCAGTAATAATAGTTTCCTGTAATACATCTTCGTAGAATTTCACATCTGTCCAAAGTTTACGGAGTATTATACACATGAACTATATTGTTGTTGATGTAACTGATTTATGTTAGTATATTTATTGGTGATTAACGTGCCGAAGACGGATGTGTCGGACCGAAATGTGCAAATATCTCACTCAAACTGTAAATTAGCGACACAACGCATTCCGTTCTCCGGACTACATCCTGCTACTTGCAAAGCCCTGTTCAGGACTTGGTAGCGAGAGATTGAGAACGAACGCAGAAGAAGAAGAAGAAGAATTAGTGATTGGAGATTACTCTCATATATAAAGTCATATTTGATCAACAATAATACCTCAAGACACCTCTCTCTCTCTCCCCAGCTATGTCTGTCTATCTGATTCTCTTTTTTTCAATTCCAGTGACAGGGAACGGCTTTGGCTAGTGGTTACAACCCGAAGATGCTGGCTTCGCTCCCCAATCACTTCACCGGCCGTGCCCAGGGGAAGAAACCCTTCCTAAATGTACGAGGAAGCAGACCCTTCCATAAAATTCATGACGACGTCTGATGCACTGGGCCAACAGGCGCAAAATGACAACATAGTGCAACCCACATAGTGACTAGTTTGTGTGTATCATTTATGGACGAAATCGTGATATCGTGTTTCGACTAATAACATCCTGCAACCTGAGCAGACATATGTGTCTTCTTGGAAGCATCAGCGGCTGTATTAATAGTAATCTGTAGATTTCTCTTTCCCAGCGTGATACCACATACCAATTATAGTGCTTCAGAGCTTGAGAATTATATTCAGTTTGTAGTTTACCTATCCACAGGTGATAATTAGGTGTCGAATTGATCATGGCGACGTGAGATAAAAATAAACCAGCATAAACCTGTTTTCGTTGGAAAGAGAAAATACTAAATTAGGCTAGGTGCAGAGTCTTACCGGGGCCCGAAATATGAGGAAAGAATAGTAACACTGTAACCTGTTAGACATGTCACTAGAGGCAGCTAAGAAGATCTGTACATGGGTCCTTTGAAACCTTCTTCTTCTTCTTCATCGTACGCAGTCAGACAGTAACCATTATTTTTTCGAAAAAGGCAGCAGTCATCCTGAGGCTGTCGACACTGCCATAGAGCTTGTCTAGTGTTGCCACTGGTGATGGCCACATCTGCTCTCTCTGATCCTCGTATGTCGGGCAGTTTTGCAGCAAATGCTCAGCGGTCATTTTCCCGGTACTACACGGGCATTCGTCGGTTCCACCTATCTTCAATTTGTTGAATAGGTGGTACCTCAGTCTATTGTGGCCAGTGCGAAGTCTGAATACCACGACCTGCTCTCTTCTGTTCAACTGGTAATAAGCATCGTTTTTGGTGTAGCCAGTATGTTCTGTTTCCCATTTGGTCATGTATCTAGCTGTAATAAGCCGTTTTGACTCTTCGTATGTCATACTATTATCTGGTTGTGGTAGTTTTGCACCTTCTTTTGCCAGTCTGTCTGCCTCCTCGTTGCCTTGAATGTTGCAGTTAGATGGAACCCACTGTACCACTACCCTTTTTGGTGCGGACTGCTGGCATAGTTGACAGAGTACTGCTCTTAAATAATTAAGTTCAGTATTTTTCTGGCTTTTTAGTGCTGTGACTACGGCCAGAGCATCTGTAAGCAGGACTATGTGGCTTTCATTCCTTTTACCTGTCACCATTTCTTCCACTGCCGCCCACAGTGCCTCTGCCTCCGCTCTGAAATTGCTTGTGTATTTTCCAGTAGCGAATGACTGTTATTTATCTGCCATTTGGTAGGTTTAGTATTGCTCCTGCCCCTCCGTTCTGTGTTGTGTTTGTTACGGAACCGTCGGTATATGCATGGGTCCAGTCCATGCTTGGGTAATTTTCCGTTATGTAACTCAGGGTAGTATCTCTTCTTTCTTTTTCAGACTGGCAGTTTTCGTTTCCAATACCTGGTATATTTTCTACCACCTCTGGAAATATATGCTGCCTCCAGGTAGGTTTTCGTACAGTAGGGATGGGCTTTGGTGTTGTTAGTGCGTTCATTGGGTCTTCGTGCATCTTTGCTTTGGCTATTTCTGCAACGTTTCTCCGCTTTAGTTTCCCATTTCCCAAATTGTTTAGTCTCTTGTGCATTGGATGGTCAGTCAGTCTTCTGAGTTTCTCTTATTGCTGCTGTGCTCTGCAGTCTCTTCTGTCGGTCATTGATTGCAGTTTTGTAATCTTTTCAAGTTCTACAATTGGCGTTGACTTCATGCCTCTTGTTATAACTCTCATGGCTTGGTTTTGGAGTTTGCTAATTTTATCGAAGCTGTTGTCCATGCCGCAATGCCATACTCGAGAACTGGTCTCACCCTTCCAGTGTACAGTTTCTTTAGTATACTTTTGTCTGCTCCCCAGCTTGTGCCAGCAAGTTTCCTCATGATTTCCATTCTCTCTCTGGCTCTCATTCGGTTTCTCTCGATCTGACTTTTCCATGTCATGACACTCTGAAGCTGCAATCAATCATCTGGAACAGACAAGACACTCGGAGGCTGCAATCAATCATCTGGAACAGACAAGACACTCTGAGGCTGCAATCAATCATCTGGAACAGACAAGACACTCTGAGGCTGCAATCAATCATCTGGAACAGACAAGACACTCTGAGGCTGCAATCAATAACTGGAACAGACAAGACACTCTGAGGCTGCAATCAATCATCTGGAACAGACAAGACACTCTGAGGCTGCAATCAATCATCTGGAACAGACAAGACACTCTGAGGCTGCAATCAATCATCTGGAACAGACAAGACACTCTGAGGCTGCAATCAATCATCTGGAACAGACAAGACACTCTGAGGCTGCAATCAATCATCTGGAACAGACAAGACACTCTGAGGCTGCAATCAATTATTTGGAACAGACAAGACACTCTGAGGCTGCAATCAATTATTTGGAACAGACAAGACACTCTGAGGCTGCAATCAATCATCTGGAACAGACAAGACTCATTGAGGCTGCAATCAATCATCTGGAACAGACAAGACACACTGAGGCTGCAATCAATCATCTGGAACAGACAAGACACACTGAGGCTGCAATCAATCATCTGGAACAGACAAGACACTCTGAGGCTGCAATCAATCATCTGGAACAGACAAGACACTCTGAGGCTGCAATCAAACATCTGGAACAGACAAGACACTCTGAGTTTGGGAGGCTGCAATCAAACGTCTGGAACAGACAAAACACTCTGAGATTGGGAGGCTGCAATCAAACATCTGGAACAGACAAGGCACTCTAAGATTTGGAGGCTGCAATCAAATATCTGGAACAGACAAGACACTCTGAGATTGGGAGGCTGCAATCAAACGTCTGGAACAGATAAGACAGAGTAAATGTCTATCTTGCTGATGTGTTTACGCCCCCCTGTTTCACGCCTGTGAAAACATGGACAGTGCATAACAGACATACAAGACAGCTAAATCGTTTGCACATGAATTGTCTTCGCAGACTACTCAGGATCAGATGGTAAGACAAAGAACCAAACTCTGAAAATCATAACAAGTCTAACATGTTGATTATCCAAAAGCTTCTACAAAACGCCCAGAGAAGATGTGCAGGTCATGTTGTTCGCATGTCTCATAAGCGCATACTCGACTAGCTGTTACAGGGTGAGTTCAGAAGAGACAGACGCGCATCAGGGAGAGAAGAAACGCTACAGAGACTCTTTAATAATGTATCTAAAAAGCTTAAACACTGATGTCGTCTCCAGGGAAATGCTTACAGAACCATCTCACTTGGTGCGCTTGTATTATACATGATGCTCAGGTCGTCAAGCGAGCTATCATCGACGAGGCATAGAGAAAGCAACATAATGTAAGACGATTTATATCCCTGCTGAAGACGGATGTGTCGGACCGAAAGGTGCAAATATCGCAGTCACGCTGTAAACTAGTGACACATCGCATTCCATTCTCCGGACAGCATCATGCTTCTTGCAAAGCCCTGTTCCGGACTCGGTAGCGGGAGATTGAGAACGAACGCAGAAAAAGAAGAAGAATAAGAATAAGAAGGCGACGCTACATTAGACTCCTCACATGTGTGTTCCAAGTGTGTCATATGAGATCATGTCTCGCAGCACACGTCTGATGATGTCATCTTCGCTTGCGATTGGCAACTATTACAACTGCTACTAATACCAGACAGCAGGACTTTAGTGTGCGAGGTAGACCTCGAAAACGATGGATCGACGGTGTTAAAAAATAACTGCAGATGTATGAATGAATAGAACGCCTACCGAGCTTATGTCGCGTGAACAATAGCTGCATCCCACCATGTGGTCTAGCAACAAAAGTCGGCAGACGAGATAAGAAAATATGCTACACTAAGTCTGCGCTCGACAAATCCTGGATACCAGGTCGCCATGACACATAGGAATGTTGCTGTGAAGCCAAACACTACAGAACTTGTCTTATTTACTCGCACAAATCCCCGTTTCGCGTCTGACCCTGTTCACCCAGCCCTGTGTCTGACTCCTGGATCTTATCAAATTGTCATCTTCTGTATTAAGTCCACAGAGCGAGAATAAGACACATAAGTGTTAGTCAGTTTGTATAAAGTCGTACGTACACTAACTACATATATAAATAATCTAAGCTATAAAGAAGGCGACGGTTATAGGAATGATGAAAGTATCTTGACGGTATTCTACTCCGGTAGAGATAGGTTTAAAGGTCAAGGCAGACCCGTAGCTACTCATATTATCGAGGATGATGGGAAGAAGACTAATGTCTGGTCAGGCACAACATACTGATCAGACATATTAGTCAGGGTCAGGCACAACATACTGATCAGACATATTAGTCAGGGTCAGGAACAACATACTGATCAGCCATATTAGTCAGGGTCAGGCACAACATACTGATCAGACATATTAGTCAGGGTCAGGAACAACATACTGATCAGCCATATTAGTCAGGGTCAGGCACAACATACTGATCAGACATATTAGTCAGGGTCAGGCACAACATACTGATCAGACATATTAGTCAGGGTCAGGCACAACATACTGATCAGACATATTAGTCAGGGTCAGGCACAACATACTGATCAGACATATTAGTCAGGGTCAGGAACAACATACTGATCAGCCATATTAGTCAGGGTCAGGCACAACATACTGATCAGACATATTAGTCAGGGTCAGGAACAACATACTGATCAGACATATTAGTCAGGGTCAGGTACAACATACTGATCAGACATATTAGTCAGGGTCAGGCACAAAATACTGATCAGCCATATTAGTCAGGGTCAGGCACAACATACTGATCAGACATATTAGTCAGGGTCAGGAACAACATACTGATCAGACATATTAGTCAGGGTCAGGAACAACATACTGATCAGACATATTAGTCAGGGTCAGGCCCAACATACTAATCAGACATATTAGTCAGGGTCAGGCACAACATACTGATCAGACATATTAGTCAGGGTCAGGCACAACATACTGATCAGCCATATTAGTCAGGGTCAGGAACAACATACTGATCAGCCATATTAGTCAGGGTCAGGCACAACATACTGATCAGCCATATTAGTCAGGGTCAGGCACAACATACTGATCAGACATATTAGTCAGGGTCAGGAACAACATACTGATCAGACATATTAGTCAGGGTCAGGAACAACATACTGATCAGACATATTAGTCAGGGTCAGGAACAACATACTGATCAGCCATATTAGTCAGGGTCAGGCACAACATACTGATCAGCCATATTAGTCAGGGTCAGGCACAACATACTGATCAGACATATTAGTCAGGGTCAGGAACAACATACTGATCAGACATATTAGTCAGGGTCAGGAACAACATACTGATCAGACATATTAGTCAGGGTCAGGCCCAACATACTGATCAGACATATTAGTCAGGGTCAGACACAACATACTGATCAGCCATATTAGTCAGGGTCAGGCACAACATACTGATCAGACATATTAGTCAAGGTCAGGAACAACATACTAATCAGACATATTAGTCAGGGTCAGGCACAACATACTGATCAGACATATTAGTCAGGGTCAGGCACAACATACTGATCAGCCATATTAGTCAGGGTCAGGAACAACATACTGATCAGCCATATTAGTCAGGGTCAGGCACAACATACTGATCAGCCATATTAGTCAGGGTCAGGCACAACATACTGATCAGACATATTAGTCAGGGTCAGGAACAACATACTGATCAGCCATATTGGTCAGGGTCAGGCACATCATACTGATCAGACATATTAGTCAGGGTCAGACAAAACATACTGGCCAAGACCCTCACCTGGGCCTCCTTGTATCTCTCCTTGGAAACGGACTACTGTCATGGCAGCCTGGCTAACAGGGTGAAGGATCGACGTGATCCAAGTAGTAGTGAGCGACACGCAGATGAAGCCAAGCATTGCACAACGACCTGGAGGACCCAGGTTCACCTTCATCAGCACGCTCGGGATGTGAGTAAAGCGACTGTAACCCGCCTCTTAACGTCCTTTTCAGCGCACACAAGAGTAAACCTACTCATTGTGGACATTCGAAACAACAATCGAGGATGAAGTGTTAAAACTCAATTGTACATGTCCTTAGATTCGTATAAGGTGGGATGACCAGTTACATTTGGGTCGACTGGAGTGTGACGATAAAGGCGATTGAACTTGGCCCCTTTCCAGTGACAAACGGTCGCTCTACCCAAACCCTCAAGGCATTCATAATGATATTATAATGCCAACAACACGTTACATTTTTCATAGCTGTCATGTGAGATAATAAATGAGATGCAGTTAATAATTAACCTAAATTATTTTTAAATTGACAGACTGTGTCAGATTAAGGTTATTTTCTACTCCCAGTGGTATCAATACATATACAAGTTTTTGCCTCTCGCCAATTCAAGTCCCTTAACAAACTATCTTAAAAACCATAAAATGCTATTTCTCGCTACTTTTATCAGACCTGTTGTTCGAGTGGTGTCTTGGAAGGTTCTATGTGTGTAACAGAGGAGAGAATAGGGCCACTGCCGCAATAAGAGAATGTCCTAGAAATTTACTAACAGTGCAGTCTAATTTCTATACGGCAGAAGTCGCTCCCATTCCTGAAAGTGAGGTAGTTAGTTCTCCATCGAGAGCGATGAGGATGAAATCATCAGACAGTTGTATCTTGATTGTGTGACTTGCGCTGTATGTGGATTATAGTGAGGAAGCAACTGCGCTGGTCGTCAACCTCACTCTCTGGTCCCGAACTACTTTAGACCAGTGACAAGACCACAGTGACAAGTCACGACCACTGGAAGTAATCCAGGATGCATGCATTCTAGTCCCATCTCCTTTGAGACCAGGCGTGCTTAGATACCTGCGGGTCTCGAATCCACGCTGATTCCGTTCATCGCTGTAAGAGGCGAGTGCCTTACCTGTGAGCCACAGGTATTGCACTGAAGCTCTGAATGTTCTCAAAATATCCCTCACGCCGCCAGGATTTCATCAAAACGTCGCCACAGCTGTTTAACCATGAGTCCATCTCTTAACGATCTTATATTCTTCCCGAAGGTAAGACATTGTTAAATGCTGTTCTTTACTTGGCAGGTTTGTGACAAATTCTGAACCAAATCATATTTCATTATTAGATGAAAATCTAATCTAATAGCTATCCATCGTTGTCGATGAGGACCGCCGACATCATCCTTGTCACAGATTTCCCTGTTGGATGTGGGTGCGCATGTGGCTGAACAGGCCAATGCGAGCACGAAAACATCTGCTGCATATCGGGCACACGAGGTTTGTAGAAGGGGATGGTGTTCCAGCTGCTCGGGATTTCCGCGTCTCGCGTCTGCTCTGGGCTTTCACAGCACGGCCGTCTTCACCGGCAGCTACACCCGATTTGACTGCGCTTCTCCAGTCAGATCTGTTTTGCGCAAGACATTCCCAGGTGTCGTTGTCTATCTGGCAACTTTTTAGTGAGTCCTTCAGACCGTCTTTAAAACGTTTCTTTGGGCACCCTCTCTCGCGCCATCCCTCTCTCAGCTCGCCGTAGAGAAGCTTGTTTGGGAGCCGCTCGTCTGACATACGGACGAGGTGTCCGGCCCATCCTAGTCGTGCTTTTTCTAGCAGTGCATGAATGCTGGGCATGTTAGCCCTCGAGAGAGAACCTCGATGTCAGTGACACGATCTTGCCATCGGATGTGGAATATTCGCCTCAGGCAACCTGTGTGGAAGTGGTTTAACCTCCTTGCATGTCCAGAGTATACAGTCCAGCTTTCGCAAGCGTATAGTAGAGTTGGAATGAAGGTTGCACGGTAGACTTTGAGTTTGGTCTTGACGCTGATGCCACGACGTGCCTAGACCATCGAGCGCATTCTACCAAAGGCTGTGCTGGCCTTTGCTATTCTGCTTGCCACCTCATCGTCTAGGCTGACAGATCTTGACAGCGTGCTGCCCAGATATGTGAATTTGTCTACGGCATTCAACGTCTGCCCGCTGACTGTAGTCTCTGGTTTTGTGTACGGCATGCCTGGTGCTGGTTGGAACATGACCTCTGTTTTATTTGGCATTTATGGTCAGGTCAAAATTTTTGCATGCGGCAGAGAACTGGTCCATTTCAACCTGCATGTTCAGTTCTGAGTTGCTCATTAGAGCGCAGTCGTCAGCAAATACAAGTTCCCTGATTATGTCGCCAGCCACTTTGGTTTTGGCCTTCATTATTCTGGAATTGAGTAATTTGCCATCAGTGCGGTACTTTATGGATATTCCAAGCTCCAATGATCTGAAGGCGTCTGTCATCGTGGCCGCGAACATCATGCTGAACAAAGTCGGGGCGAGTACACATCCTTGTTTTACTCCGATTGATACTAGAAACGTTTTAGAGATTGCACCGCTGTCCAGTACACGAGCACACATGCCTTCGTGTAACTGTTTTACCATTGTTATGAACTTGTTGGGGCAGCCAAACTTAGACATTATCATCCACAGCCCTCCTCTGTTAACTGTATCAAATGCTTTTGTCAAATCAATAAATGGGGTGTACAAGGTCTGATTTTGTTCTCGACACTTCTCTTGTACTTGGCGAGCGACAAAAATCATGTCCACTGTTCCTCTTCCGGCTTTGAATCCACATTGGCTTTCTGGGAAGTGGTGGCTTTGTTCAAGGTGTTTGTTGAGCCTGTTTAGCAGTAAGCGCGCTAGGATCTTGCCTGCAACGGAGAGTAGCGATATTCCACGATGATTATCGCATTCCTGACGATTGCCTTTTCTTTTGTACAGGTGAACGATTGAGGCGTCCTTTAGCTCCTGCGGAATTTTTCCTTCAGCCCACATGTGACAGAAGAGTTCAGTGATCCTTCTGGTGAGGGATGGGCCAGCTGTCTTATATACCTCTGCTGGTATTGCATCATCTCCATGGAACTGATTGCCCTGTCGACTTCCTCCTCAGTAATGACTTCATCCAACGCCAGGTTCAGTTCCACCTGCGGCATTCGCCGGATGGCCTCTTCATTTATGGACGATGGGTGGTTTAGTATTTTGCAGAAGTGGTCTGCCTATCTGTCTAGAATCTGAACCTTATCTGTTAGCAGTACCCCATCCGCACTGCGAACTGGAGTATTACTAGAGGGCTGCTGGCCGTAGAGAGTTTTCAGTGCCTCGTAAAACCGTTTGGTGTCATGACGCTCGGCGAATATCTCAATTTCGTCAGCTCTTTTGCTGAGCCAGGAGTCTTGCATCTCTCTAAGCCTGGTCTGGACAGCTTTGCGAGCAGTATTGAAGGCAGCTTTTGCTGCCGGAGATGGTGTGTCCCTCTGGTATCCCCTGTGCTCTTCGTGTTTTGCATCGAGAAGGCCCTGTATTTCCAGATCGTTCTCATCAAACCAGTCCTTATGCTTGCGCGTGAGTGGGCCAATGTGTTTAACAGCTGTATCGTAGAGTGTGTTTCTCAATGATGCCAAGTTCTCTTCGATGTCGTTCTTTAACAAAACGAAGCTCAGATAGTCTGCCCTCAAGCTCTTCCTGGAAGCCTCCTTTCGTGGGTTCGTATTTCAGCTGAGAGACATTTAGCCTCCTCGGTGGTTTCTTTCCCTGGGGGCGCATTTTGGGCTGGATCTTGAAGTTTAGCTTGGCAATGACAAGTCGATGGTCGGTCCAACATTCTGCACAACACATGCTCTTCGTTACCATAACATCCGCTCAATCCCTACGTCTGATGATAATGTAGTCAATGAGGTGCCAATGGCGGGACCTTGGGTGCATCCATGTGGTTCTATTTCGGACAGGAAGTCGGAAAGCTGTATTTGTAATGAGTAGTTCATTTGCGGCACATGTCCTCAGAAAGAGCAGTCCGTTACTATTGCATTTTCCGATACCATGTCTGCCAATGGCCCCCTCCCAGGCTGTATGGTCTGTGCCAACCCTAGCGTTAAAATCACCGAGGATGACCAGTTTGTCAGATTTGGGGACTGCAGCGATGAGCGCCTCAAGGTCCTCATAAAACTTATCTTTTGTTTCCTGAGGATTTATTGTGAAAATATGAGATGCCTTTCACATAGACCAACAATCTTTCCTGAAAGTAAATGCCGTGTATTCCCTGGAATAAAACAATATAGGGTAGAAGACTATCCCATTCATGATATTGTTCACCTCCCCATTCACACAGACGAACATCCTTTCTGAATGCGAATGCCCTGTTTACCCGGGCATGAAACAATGACGTTACCAATTAGTTCCTATCGATATATTTACTTGACAACGGTCAAGATTGAAGCTACACATAAGATAACGGGACAAGAGTGTGTAGAATCAGCGAACTACAAAGACCATCATTATCCATGCCCATCGCTATTTTGTTATAAATACTAACCGCCTATGGGTCTGCCCGCAGTATAGTAATGCTCACTCTTCATAATAGATATGCTTCCAAAAAGGAGAAGACATCGTGAACAAGAAGACATTGAAATCACAGACTTTTAGAAAAAGAAGAAGAGAACAGAAATGAACCAAATTATGACTAGCACATCCATGTCTGACTACACCCTTGACCGGCAGGGACAGATCACCATTCTTCGTCTCAGCACGGGGCACCACAGACTGAGTCAACACGTGTACACACTACCACTGTGTCACCACTGTGCTACTTGAACTAATCGAAGCACACTGCTAAGCATGTTTTACGTGACTATCTCAGAACAACCAATTAAGGAACACTACGGTTCAATACTAGATTCAAATCTGCACGAAGTTTATGAAGAGATCTAAACAATGGTTGAGTTGTTTTTTTCTTCTGCGAAAGCCCAGAAAGGACGTTTCGTTTCGCTGTGTCATAGTTTACAACGAGGCTGCAATATCTGCGCCTTTTC
Source organism: Ariolimax columbianus (assembly GCA_036924085.1). NCBI lineage: Eukaryota > Metazoa > Mollusca > Gastropoda > Stylommatophora > Arionidae > Ariolimax > Ariolimax columbianus. Next base: position 112,641,542 of record JAVGWX010000002.1, read on the forward strand.
GCAGGAGTTAAAAACAGCCCAAACTCGTCTGACAGTGTAAACCACCAAACTTGTCTGACTGTGTAAACAACCAAACTCGTCTGACTGTGTAAGCATCGCGGGAACTCGTCTGACTGTGTAAACATCACGGGAACTCGTCTGACTGTGTAAGCATCACGGGAACTCGTCTGACTGTGTAAACATCACGGGAACTCGTCTGACTGTGTAAGCATCACGGGAACTCGTCTGACTGTGTAAACATCACGGGAACTCGTCTGACTGTGTAAACATCACGGGAACTTGTCTGTCTGTGTAAACATCACGGGAACTCGTCTGACTGTGTAAACATCACGGGAACTTGTCTGACTGTGTAAACATCACGGGAACTTGTCTGACTGTGTAAACATCACGGGAACTTGTCTGACTGTGTAAACATCACGGGAACTTGTCTGACTGTGTAAACATCATGGAAACTCGTCTGACTGTAAACATCATGGAAACTCGTCTGACTGTAAACATCAAAGACGAACACACACAAAGAAGCAGAAGAATAACAGACACAGCATTCATTTGACCACATTGTTTCAGGCCGCAAATTCTAACCGCTTTCATTATTACTCACCAGTTACATCCATTGTTTGTGACCAATGTAGACCACGACAGGAATACAGCACCAGATTCCAGAACAGAGTAATCTGAACAATTGTTATACCTGGATCCTAATTATTGTCACAGGATTCAATGTCGGCTCACAAAATTAAACACTAAATAAGAAATATAAATTACACACGTTCGTTAATTGTACACACAATTGCGCCAGTTTGATGTCAAAATAACGTAAAGCCATTGATGTCACCAGGAAAGATAACATGAGAAATGATGACATAGAAGTATAGTGAGAACTAGCCCTTGTACTGAATACATATCAATTCAGAAAATGAGGCAAGAATGCAACCAGATCAACTAGCACTGCACGCTTATAACACAAGAAGATTTGGCTGCAAGGCACGAGTAAGACCTCCCCGCGGATAGATAAATGATAAAAGGTTCATCGAACATTACGTGTCTACAACAACCGATACAATATATCTGGCACAAGAAAGACAACTTATGATCACACCGCCTCTTAAAGGAACAAATAAATGTAAAAACAAGCAATTGTTAAATGAAATATAGCTGTGCCAAATCTAGCCGCTGATGTTCTTGGAGATACAGGGGCGAATGGCCAGCTCCGGAAGACAGACCCAAGCTCCAAGACCCGAGTATGGCGGGGGGAACAGATAACGTCACGTGACGAGGGTAGATCAAGTGCGGAGGTAAACTGAATATTTCAGATCAGGTCTATGTAAATAGTTATTTGATAGTGCGTCAGAAAACCAACAGACTTGATCGAACTTGATCTGTCTGTTTGTGCTGCTGGAAAGATCTGGAGTGAGGATTAGGGGGAGGGAAGGGGTTGAACGGTAGAGGCAACAAGAAGGGGTGAGGAGAGAGTAATGTAGGAGGGGGCAGTTTGGGTGAGTGTAAGATATGCAGATGGCGAGATTGTGGGAGTGAATGAAAGAGTGAGGTAGAGAGTGATGGGTGGTGGGGGATAGTGTAAGGGAGAGGTAGAGGAAGTGAGAAGAGAGTGAAGGATAGAACAAGGGAGTGAGAGAAGAAGTGAGAGTGTGTGAGATTTAAGAAAAGTGAAGGAGGGAGTGAGGGATAGAGTGAACGATAGGGAAAGAGTGGGATAGAATTAGGGGGGAGAAAGTGGGAGAAATGATGAACAGAGAGAGAGGGAGAAAGTGGGTGAGAGATGTGAAGAGGCAGAGATTGAGAGCTTGGGAGAGAATTAGTAGGGAGAGGGGAGAAAGGGATTGGGTGGGAGAGAATTAGTGGGGAGAGGGGACAAAGTAGGTAATAGATGTGGAGAGAGAGGTTAAGAATGTGGGAGAGAATTAGTGGGAAGAGAGGAGAAAGGGATAGGGTGGGAGAGAATTATTTGGGAGAAAGGAGTACGTAGGTAAGAGAGGTAGAGAGGTAGAGGTTGAGAACGTGGGAGAGAATTAATGGGAGGAGGGGAAAAGACCTAGGGTGGGAGAGCATTAGTGGGGAAAGGAGAGAAAGGGATAGGGTGGGAGAGAATAAGTGGGGAGTGGAGAGAAAGGGAAAGGGTGGGAGAGAATTAGTGGGGAGAGGAGAGAAAGGGATAGGGTGGGAGAGAATTAGTGGGGAGAGGAGAGAAAGGGATAGGGTGGAAGAGAATTAGTGGGGAGAGGAGAGAAAGGGATAGGGTGGGAGAGAATTAGTGTGGAGAAAGGAGAAAGTAAGTAAGAGATGTGGAGAGACAGAGGTTGAGAACGTGGGAGAGAATTAGTAGGGAGAGGAGAGAAAGGGATAGGGTGGGAGAGAATCGAGGCAAAAAGTGGGAGAAAGTGGGTGTGAGATATGGAGAGGCAGTGGTTGAGAGCGTTGAAGAGAATTAGTAGGGAGAGGGAGAGAAAGCAGGTGCGAGATGGGGAGAGGCAGAAGTTGAGAGCGTGAGAGAGAATTAGTGGGAAGAGGAGAGAAAGGGATAGATTGGGAGAGAATTAGTGGGGAAAGGATAGAAAGGGATAAGGTAGGAGAGAATTAGTAGGGAGTGGAGAGAAAGGGAAAGGGTGGGAGAGAATTAGTAGGGAAAGGAAAGAATTAGTGGGGAGAGGAGAGAAAGGGATAGGGTGGGAGAGAATTAGTGGGGAGTGAAGAGAGAAAGGGATAGGGTGGAAGAGAATTAGTGGGGAGAGGAGAGAAAGGGATAGGGTGGAAGAGAATTAGTGGGGAGAGGAGAGAAAGGGATAGGGTGGGAGAGAATTAGTGGGGAGTGGAGAGAAAGGGATAGGGTGGAAGAGAATTAGTGGGGAGAGGAGAGAAAGGGATAGGGTGGAAGAGAATTAGTGGGGAGAGGAGAGAAAGGGATAGGGTGGGAGAGAATTAGTGGGGAGTGGAGAGAATTAGTGGGGAGAGGAGAGAAAGGGATAGGGTGGGAGAGAATTAGTGGGGAGAGGAGAGAATTAGTGGGGAGAGGAGAGAAAGGGATAGGGTGGAACAGAATTAGTGGGGAGAGAAGAGAAATAAATAGGGTGGGGAAAAATTAGTGGAGAGTGGGGGAGAAAGGGATAGGGTGGGGGAGAATTAGAGGGAGAAAGTGGGAGAGAGATGTAGAGGGTCAGGATGTTTAGAACGAAAGAAAGAATTAATTGGAAGATGGGAGAAAGAGATGGGTGAGAGAGAACTGGGAGAGGGCAGAAAGGGATAGGGTGGGAGAGAATTAGTGGGGAAAGGGGGATAAAGTAGGTGAGAGATGTAGATAGGCCGAGATTGAGAGCGTGGGAGAGAGTTGGTAGGGAGGGTGGGAGAAAGAATTATCGAAAGAGAAGTGGAAACAGAGTGTGAGAGTTGGGCTGAATTGAGACGAGAGAGGGAGGGAGAGGTAGAAGGAAATTGGATAGAGAGTCTGGTAGAAGAGTACAGAGGCATTGGGAGATAATATACACAGAGTGGGGAACGAGAAGATAGTATGGATATATAAGGAGAGAGTGAGAGAAAAGGCGAGGAAGAAAGTACATAGCTAATAAAAGACGTTGTGTAGAGAGAGAAATGTAAGGGTATCGATAAAGGAAGACAACGTCAGATTTTGACAGAGGCCGAGAGAGAGAGAGAGAGAGAGAGAGATAGATAGATAGATAGATAGATAGATAGATAGATAGATAGATAGATAGATAGATAGATAGATAGATAGATAGATAGATAGATAGATAGATAGATAGAGCAAGAGAGAGAGAGAGAGAGTGACTGGGGATGGTTGTTCATAACTTGTGTCTTTGTCATTGACTTCCAAATAACCACATGCATTTCTCTCATAACCATGACGGTCTGCCTCAGCCACTAAGTGTCACACTGCAGAATATCCTTCAAATAACCACGCCTTTTTCCCTCATCTGTCATCTGGGCATCTTGTCGCCATACAATATCCTTAAAATAACCACACCTTTTTCCCTCATAAACTTGACCGTCTCTCATCTGGGCATCTTGTCGCCATACAATATCCTTCAAATAACCACACCTTTTTCCCTCATAAACTTGACCGTCTCTCATCTGGGCATCTTGTCGCCATACAATATCCTTCAAATAACCACACCTTTTTCCCTCATAAACTTGACCGTCTGTCATCTGGGCATCTTGTCTCCATACAATATATCTTTCAAATAACCACATCTATTTCCCTCATAAACTTGGTCGTCTGTCTTAGTACGTATCGCCACCATACCGTTTAAGTCTCAATTAGGTTGAGAACCTCCGTCCTGTTTCTGAGTTGATATCGCGTAAACAATTTATTTCTCATCACCCCAACGGGTACATGCCCTTCCCATTCGGGCACACGCCCTCGCAACAACCACCACATGACAGTCTGGCATCGCCTCTAACATGTCACAGCTGTTATTGAACAAAGTAGGTCATTCAGAAACCCAATAAACTATGTTTAAGTTTCCCGCTATAATATGTGTGTCGCCCTTAGATGACATCAGGCATGCAACGACGTGTTTGTCTCATTGTAATCTGTTCGTTTGTTGTTGTTGTTGGAAGCTACTGGTGCTGTGTTCTTTAAACTTGACTATGTTTCTTTGACAGCGAATTCAGTGGCCCTTTTTATATCCCAAGGCGTACTAACGAAGGCGGATGGGCGCTCCTAGCTGTAGTACAACACGAGTTTTCTTTGTAGGTTCACCACTGAGGAAATCATAAAATCGATGTCCACCTCGTTGGTCAGGTTGCTGTACCATTCTGTTTCCAGGAACACAACGAGTACGTGAGATTAGGTTTTCAGTTAGTATATTTCACCTGACTGACTCTAGCAACTTGATTTCCGCTTTGTTTACAGAATGCTACTGTCCGCTAACTGACGAAAGGGCGTTACCCACAAGGCAGTTTGGAGTTAAGAGGTTGCATGCTGTCACTGCACTACAATGTTGTTGTGTTTAATATAGGTACAATAGTTGCCTTCCACAGTAGCCTCGCTGTCGTTATATTGACAACCACCCTCGGTCGGTTTCAGCTGATTCAACATTCACGATTAACCCCGACAAGAGGAACTGCACCACAACCCATTGACTGATATGAGTGCCTAGTGCAGGGTATCCCAACCCCGACAAGAGGAACTGCACCACAACCCATTGACTGATATGAGTGCCTAGCGCAGGGTATCCCAACAGTTGTTTCATGAAAATATAATGTCCCTATGGGTTTAACAGCTGTTTGATAGAAACCACGTTATTCTATAGGTTTAACAGCTGTTTCAAGGAAACGTCATGTGTCTCTATAGGTTTCACAGCTGTTCTGCGGAAACCTTTTGTCTCAATGGGTTTAACAGCTGTTTCAAGGAAACGTCATGTCTCTATGGGTTTCACAGCTGTTCTGTGAAAACCTCGTGTCTCTATGGGTTTCACAGCTGTTCTGTGGAAACCTCATGTCTCTATGGGTTTCACAGCTGTTTTGTGAAAACCTCGTGTCTCTATGGGTTTCATAGTTGCTATGTGAAAACCTCGTGTATCTATGGATTTCACAGTTGTTCAGTGGACACCTCGACTCTCTATTAAAGAACAGAAAACTTGAGCTGGCAGTTGAGGGGGTCAGATACCGAGCAACCATATATATCAGTATGCTATCAATAAGCTATATTTTCTATTCATTCAGTTTTGATCTGTGACGTACTCGCAGCTTAACATTTCAACATTTCCAACAAGTCGTTTATATTGAGCAGAGAAATCAATCAATTCAATTAAAAGACTTTTGGCAACTATTAATAGATTATTATATTTACAACTACCTGATATGAAAGGAATACTACCGCTGTCATATTCAAAGCATGTCGTAAAAGGTTTGCAACTTTATCGCGTTAAAAAAAATAATCCCCATTACAATCAATTATTTTTCTGCTACTTTTTCGGCGTTCGTCCTGAAATGGAAGTTGTAACGTTGTGTCGTAGTTTACAGTGAGGCTGCGATATCTGCGCCTTTCGGTCCGACACATTCGATTTGGCTTTTATTTTTTAGTAACGGGCTTACGTTTTCACTGCCATCCATATGCCTTGGCAGACTAAATATATATTTTTTATAGTAAATAGTTCAGCTTCTTTCCACGGCGTCATGTGGAGGCAGAATAATTCCGCTTTGATTCGCTGACCCTGATGCAAGCAGTCAGCTAGGAGTCGTTGGCTGCTGTTCACTGCTGCATCTTGCCCCCCCCCCCCCCCTCATATAATTAGTCACGACTGTAACTCACATACAGACTTCATGTAAAGGGACGAGATGTGGTTAAAACATATGCTTCACATTAGAGATGTGGTTAAAACATATGCTTCACATTAGAGATGTGGTTAAAACATATGCTTCACATTAGAGATGCGGTTAATACATATGCTTCACATTAGTGATGTGGTTAAAACATATGCTTCACATTAGAGATGTGGTTAAAACATATGCTTCACATTAGAGATGTGGTTAAAACATATGCTTCACATTAGAGATGTGGTTAAAACATATGCTTCACATTAGAGATGTGGTTAAAACATATGCTTCACATTAGAGATGTGGTTAAAACATATGCTTCACATTAGAGATGTGGTTAAAACATATGCTTCACATTAGAGATGTGGTTAAAACATATGCTTCACATTAGAGATGTGGTTAAAACATATGCTTCACATTAGAGATGTGGTTAAAACATATGCTTCACATTAGAGATGTGGTTAAAACATATGCTTCACATTAGAGATGTGGTTAAAACATATGCTTCACATTAGAGATGTGGTTAAAACATATGCTTCACATTAGAGTAACAAAGGGTGAATGATTGCAAGTGTTTAGAAACATTTTTACTTCAACAAGGGGTCAACTGTGAAGGTGGGGGGTCTATGTTCACATTGGGGAGACTTTAACAAGGGGTCAGCTGTGGGGGTGTGTATGTTCACATTGGAGAGACTTTGATAAGGGGTCAACTGTAGGGGTGGTCTATGTTCACATTGGGGAGACTTTAACAAGGGATCAACTGTGGGGGTGGTCTATGTTCACATTTGGGAGACTTTGACAAGGGATCAACTGTGGGGGTGGTCTATGTTCACATTTGGGAGACTTTAACAAGGGATCAACTGTGGGGGGGGGGGGGGGGGGGGAGTCTATGTTCCCATTGGAGAGACTTTGACTAGGGGTTAACTGTAGGGGTGGTCTATATTCACATTGGGGAGACTTTGACAAGGGGTCAACTGTGGGGGTGGTCTATGTTCACATTGGAGATTAAAGGTAAATAAATTATCACACCTAATGTATCGTAGCTAAAGACATAAAAATGTATTCGATGAGGTCTCATAAGACCACAATTGGATAGACCCTGCAGTGACCACCCATGAGGACGAATTATTAAGGATAATACCAGGGAAACCATGATGAGCAGGTAGGCGACGGGAACGCGACGGGTTGCAGTGTATCTAGCGAAATGACACAGCCAAAAAGTAATGATGAAATAAATAAACTGCATAGAAGAGAACAAAGTCCCATTTTTCAGTTCCGAACAGGACATACCAGAGTGAAAAGCTACTTGAACCTCATCAATCCCCAGCACCTGCTCTTGTGCAGACATTGCTCTCATCCTGATGAAACAGTTCGACATCGACTCATTGAGTGCAAGGCGCTTGTGGCCCGATAGATATCGACTGGTTGTGCCGGTACCGTAAAAGTTCAGGTTTTATTATATGTGTATTGTATGAGGAAAAGATTCTTACAAGCACACCGCCGACCATTGTCAACACACTGTGTGGAGCAGTGAAACAACTGAAGAAAACCTGTATCTATATTAGAATGGAATTAGGCTGCCAAGAGCAGGTTTGCTCAGCGGCTATGGGATAACATTAACAACAGGTTCCACAAGACATTTATTCCAGTGGTCCATCCACGAAAACATAGTTGAGAGACGAGTCTTGTGTAAGGAATAGTGAACGTGCGCATCAGCAGGAGAGATACACACCAACCGTTACTCACGGCAGACGCTCTATGTTTATCCCTAGTATCGTTGTGTTACAGTCTACCCAGCTGTAAATAGTGTACTTCGTTTATTGTAATGTAAGGAAAGGCAGTCCAGTCAGGAAGGGAACTAGCTACTCAACTTCATACAACGTCAATGCCTGTTAGAATGAGGTTTCTAACACTTCATCCCCGACAGCAGAGTAGGCTAGGGAACTATCTTTACCTTCAGTGTGAGGAAAGGCGTACCCAGATGACAGGAGAACACCAACATTTGATAATAACACGAGAGAGACATTCCGTATTTCAATATTCTGTGCAGTTATGACCCTTGTCTACCTTAGTGGTATCCCCTTATACAACCTATATGGGTATCACATTTCAATATGCCAACATGATATGAAGTAAAATCGATAGCTTGATAACTTAATTGATCGGAAAAATTCGTATCACAAAGGTGTGCTAGAGTGTTTGAAATACAGTAAACACTTTTAAAGGAGTAGATTTCTTGAATAATATATATATATATATATATATATATATATATATATATATATATATATATATATATATATATATATATATATATACTGCTAACAATCTATTACTAAATGTGGGATTGTCTTGGATCGTAGACGAGCTGCCGAAGATTCAATAAAAGCACGGTTTTGTCCGGTGAAGCGAGGCGAAGTAAACGTATTTACCCTTTAGAAATCTGACACGAAATAATTTATTTCAAAGGCTTCAGAAATTATTGATTTTTTGTGTTCCCGGGCCCGATAGATAGGGACTTGTTGAGTCGGTACTGTACAACTTCAAATTTTCATGTTCTATTATATTTTTATTGTATGAAATTAGGGTAGAGTTTAAATGTGAGATCGAGAAAGGATCACATTTTAAATAAAAAGCATTATTTAGATACACGGAGCCCACAAAGGATGACAGAAGTATGTATAACAAAAATAGACATCCAGAAAATAAGAAACTAACACATACGTCTCTTGTAATGGGCACCTGGCATACAACTATGGAAGTAAAAGGCAACGAGAATAGAAAGTGGCCACCCTACCTCATACAAACTGTGACTTAATATAAAGAAGTTTTTAACAATTTCATTCCGCGATAGCAGTGTAACTGCTATAGGATAAAACGTTACTTTAATACAAGTAAGAAGCAAAGAGAGGACTCTTGATGTGTTATGTATAATCAATTTTGCTTTATATACGTGGACCCAGAGCAATGAATAAACATACATCAATTGGCACTACTGAAAAGTGTGGTTCCTGAGAAAAATACTATATGCCTTAAGCAGCAAGGAAATCATTATGTTACAAGAAAATCATGTTAACTGTAATAAAAATATGGCAAGATTCATTACCCACATATTCAGGAAAGAATGCCGATTAAAAACGCGTGACAGCTGCAAAATATCGAGGATAAAAAACAATAAAAACATAACGGACAGCGTGAAAGAAAACTGGATGGCAAAACACAGAACACATAAAGTGTTGCAAGTGTCAAAGGGCAGATGGCTGTGGAAGAAACATATCGTCAAAGTCACTTTGCATGACACTTTTTGATGATTAGTATAGTTTGACTGCTACTAACTAATTTAATTACAAGGGTGTGTCTCACATTAACAATTGTTGCTCCTAGCAAGTTTGTGGTTGGTGTGTCACATTAACAAATGCTGCTTCTAGCAAGTCTGTGGTTGGTGTCTCACATTAACAAATGCTGCTTCTAGCAAGTCTGTGGTTGGTGTCTCACATTAACAAATGCTGCTCCTAGCAAGTCTGTGGTTGGTGTCTCACATTAACAATTGCTGCTCCTAGCAAGTCTGTGGTTGGTGTATCACATTAACAAATGCTGCTCCTAGCAAGTCTGTGGTTGGTGTCTCACATTAACAAATGCTGCTCCTAGCAAGTCTGTGGTTGGTGTCTCACATTAACAAATGCTGCTCCTAGCAAGTCTGTGGTTGGTGTCTCACATTAACAAATGCTGCTCCTAGCAAGTCTGTGGTTGGTGTCTCACATTAACAAATGCTGCTCCTAGCAAGTCTGTGGTTGGTGTCTCACATTAACAATTGTTGCTCCTAGCAAGTCTTTAGTTGGTGTCTCACATTAACAATTGTTGCTTCTAGCATGTCGGTGGTTGGTATGTCTGGGATTAACATTTGTTGCTTCTAGCAAGTTGGTGGTTGGTGTGTCTGGGATTAACATTTGTTGCTTCTAGCAAGTTGGTGGTTGGTGTGTCTGGGATTAACATTTGTTGCTTCTAGCAAGTTGGTGGTTGGTGTGTCTGGGATTAACATTTGTTGCTTCTAGCAAGTTGGTGGTTGGTCTGTCTGGATTAACACGTGACGATTTCTTCATCAGTTGATGGAATAGGTTAATAACGAAAAGGAAAAACTAGAGGAATTGGAGAGAAAGGAACCGCAGTCAACAGATGTCCCCTGATGAAGATATCCCCACTGTTGAAAAAGCAATCACAATATCCACGAGCCCCACTTCACTTTAATTAACAAATTTTAGGCTCATAACTAATGACAAAATGTCCACCCGCCCCACTATTCCCTCTCAACACATTATACCCCCACACCCTACTATTCCACCTTAGCACTTTCTGCCCCCCACCCTCCTCATATTGTTATGCAAGTATCATCATATTACTGTTACACTTGTATCAACTCACTCTCTCATGAAATGAACGTATCATTGATATCTTTAACCTCTCTCTCACTTCCCGCCCCCATTTCATAGTGCTAGGAATCTATCCTACCACAACCCCTCTCCCCATTTCATACTGCTAGGAATCTATCCTACCACAACCCCTCTCCCATTTCATACTGCTAGGAATCTATCCTACCACAACCCCCTTCCCCTTGGCACCACATACTGGTATATAACCTCTTCCCCAGCGTCTCCATCAAACTACCACACATATGTGTATCATCTATTCACGCCTTCCATTTTTAGCTCAATATTGCTTCCAATCGTGGCTAAGTGCATCTCATGGCCTCACTAAGAAAGAAAGAACCGACCCGCTGCATTTTAATGCATGTCGTAGAAAGTGATTAAAGAGAGTTGTGCAAGGGGCTAGCAACCTCAAAGTGTAAAACAAAGTACTACAGAAACAACCGCTGCCGAACCGCACAAAGCCTTTTCGCGAAGTCTCTCTAAAATAGATCAACTGTAGTAGTGGCCCTGTACTCCTGCTGGAGTGGAGAAAAAAGACAAGACGCCTCCCCCCACCTCCCCAATACTATTAAAATATTCATCAAGCCATACTATTACAATACTCCCACACCAGGTCCCCCTCTCCCCCGCACGCACATATACATTTAAATATCCACACATGACACAGTATTCATGAATGCTGTATTTCTCTACATGCGAGTTTCTTATACGCTCAAATCCAAGGTGCCGTTAGATATTTGTATCTCATCAAGTAGAGGTTTACAGTAAAATGTCTCAGTAGAGACATAAAAAGTAAAGCTTACTGTAGACATTTGATTATCCGTGTACTCTACATATTTGCTTACACACTTAGTCACTTGCAATTTTCACATAAAGTTGTTGGTTATCAGTGAGGGGTTACACAGCAGTGGAGATCAGTGAGTATCGGTTACAAGGGGAATTGACTTTATAAAATCTGCTGGTGTTTTTAAACGGCATCGCAAACAGGATACCGAGAACTAAGCTAACGACATATGTCTACAGTAATCAACGATTTATTTCAGTAGTTCCAAGTCTGGGATTCAAGGACACTTTGGGAAGAGCCAGCAGTTATGTTGCGGTCCGTAAACCAAATAGACATGTTCAAATTAATTGTATGTTATTCTCCCCTCAATTAATGCAATAAAGATCAGCTTTTTGAAGTTTACATGCACAAAAAATGTCGATTTGCTCAATGGGCAATGAGGCGAAAAACATAGACATTATCTCTACAGGACCGAATTTACAGCACATAAATCAGGCGCCAAATCTCCTGGAATGAGGTCGTATGCACTGAGTTGTTAAGAAGATGGCCCGGCCATGTATTGCGCATGCATGCCTACAGATGGACAGGTAAAGTGACACATTGGGGCACTACACCAGCCAAGCATAGTACAACCGCCTGGAGGCCCCGGTCCATCTTCATCAGCACACTCGGGATGTGAGGAATGCTACTGTAACCTGCCCTTTTTAGGGCGTACAAAAGAGTTACCTACTCATTGTGGGCACTCGCAAACAACAACAAGCGTTCGCTCGGACGTCTACCAATGAGTTGGAGAGATGGCTGGAAGCCGTTGGTTCAACGTGGTCAGGTCAGGGCATGCAGTACCCAGTGAGGTCGTTGGGGCACACATGAAGACATCCCCATACCCCCATACCACCCTTCTCTGTCAGCGACCGCTGCCCGTGTCTCTTCTGGTCGGAGATTGGTCCATTCTTTTATGTTGTCCTCCCACCTCTTTTTGGGACCACTTCTTCGTCGTCTGCATTGGACATCTTCGTGCAGGATCGTATTTGCAAGACCTTTTGATTTCGATATGTGACCGTACCAAGCGAGTTTCCTTCTTTTGACAGTTGCCAAGAGGTCTTCAAAAGGTCGTATTGCTGCTGTAATTCTATCTCGTATTTCCTCATTTGTAACTCGATCTTTGTACGTGACGTTTAAAAGTTTTCGGAAACATCTCACCTCCAAGGGCTGTATCCTTCGTTGAAAGTCAGCTGTAACTGTCCATAGAAAAATATTGACAGGACCAGTGTACGCATTAATCCGATTTTCGTGCATAGTGCTGTTTATCTTGCCAGATTTTTTTTTAAGCCGTGCAAGCGCCGCTATTGGCTGTGTTATTCTGGCCAATGCCTCACAGTTTGATCCTTCGTCACTGAGAATCGAACCCACATATTTAACATGATACGCCAGAGTAAAAGAATGACGTGTTTTAAAACATTTAGCTACCTTGCATCAGACACTTGGTTTGCCTGGATGAGTACTAGGATAACAGATTATAAGTTTGCTAAACTAACTGTTGTTTTTACAAAGCACGTTTTATTAATGTTCAACCAGCATGTATTAGCTAGAGTACTTAACATAATGAATGTATTCACACCTTCTGCTGCCTGATGTAACTACAATCAATGATCACCTCCTGAATGGTGACACTACAATCAATGATCACCTCCTAAATGGTGACACTACAATCAATGATCACCTCCTGAATGGTGGCACTACAATCAATGATCACCTCCTGAATGGTGGCACTACAATCAATGATCACCTCCTGAATGGTGACACTACATTTAATGACAGACATCCTGAATGGTGACACTGCAATCAATGATCACTTTCTGAATAGTGACACTACATTCAATGATCACCTCATAAATGGTGACACTACAATAAATGATCACCTCCTGAATGGTGACACTACAATCAATGATCACCTCCTGAATGGTGACACTACATTTAATGACAGACATCCTGAATGGTGACACTGCAATCAATGACAGATATCACGAATAAGGGCATTACAATCAATGATCACCTCCTGAATGGTGACACTACAATCAATGACAGACATCCTGAATAGTGACACTACAATCAATGATCACCTCCTGAATGGTGACACTACAATCAATGACAGACATCCAGAATGGTAAGACTACAATCAATGATCACTTCCTGAATGGTAACACTATAATCAATGACAGCCATCCTGAATGGTGACACTACAATCAATGATCCCCTTCTGAATGGTAACACTACAATCAATGATCCCCTCCTGAATGGTAACACTACAATCAATGATCAACTCCTGAATGGTGACACTACAATCATTTATCACTTCCTGAATGTCGACACTACAATCAATGATCACCTCCTGAATGGTGATACTACAATCAATGACAAACATCCTGAATGGTGACACTACAATGAATGATCACCTTCTGAATGGTGACACTACAATCAGTGACAGACATCCTGAATGGTGACACTACAATCAATGATCACCTCCTGAATGGTGACACTACAATCAAGGATCACCTCCTGAATGGTGACACTACAATCAATGATCCCATCCTGAATGGTGACACTACAATCAATGATCACCTAATAAATGGTGATACTACAATAAATGACAGACATCCTGAATGGTGACACTACAATCAATGATCACCTCCTAAATGAGGATACTACAATCAATGGCAAGTCTCCTAAATGATGACACTACAATAAATGATCTCCTACTAAATGATGACACTACAATAAATGACCTCCTACTAAATGATGACACTACAATAAATGACCTCCTACTAAATGATGACACTACAATCAATGGCAAGTCTCCTAAATGATGACACTACAATAAATGACCTCCTACTAAATGATGACACTACTATAAATGACCTCCTACTAAAGGATGACACTACAATAAATGACCTCCTACTAAATGATGACACTACAATCAATGGCAAGTCTCCTAAATGATGACACTACAATAAATGACCTCCTACTAAATGATGACACTACAATAAATGACCTCCTACTAAATGATGACACTACAATCAATGGTAAGTATCCTAAATGATGACACTACAATGAATGGCACGTCTTCTAAATGATGACACTAAAATCAATGGCAAATCTCCTAAATGATGACACTACAATCAATGGCAAATCTCCTAAATGATGACACTACAATCAATGGCAAATCTCCTAAATGATGACACTACAATCAATGGCAAATCTCCTAAATGATGACACTAACATCAATGGCAAATCTCCTAAATGATGACACTAAAATCAATGGCAAATCTCCTAAATGATGACACTACAGTCAATGGCACGTCTCCTAACATTAATGAATTCACGATCCATAGACTGCAAAAGTTTGACGTCAAATCCTTTACGTGCAAGGAGTTTTGTCTGCGAAGATGGAGCAGAAATATGTGCAATCACCGAGCTACAAACATCATCAATATCCACATCCATCACAGAGAAATATGGAAATTTATGTTGTCAGCTCTTTACAACATAACAACAATTATAACTGCTGTATGAGTGAGTTTTTTAAATTTTGTATCACCTCGTCAGAAAGGGTAATAATTGGGCAAGAGCCGTTACGGATGCTTTCATTTGTGTACGTGATCAGAAAATGGCTTGGAAAATTCTGGTTTATGTGTTTTGTGGTCCATGTTCATCATTTGGAAAGGGTCGGGAATATACCGAGGACTACATGAACCATTGACATAAATAACACTGCTCCATCAACAGATAGTGAGTGAACACTTGTGGAACTGCTGGACTCAATTATGTTGTTTCTGCTAAGCAGACACCAAAACGCGATTGATAGCTTGACCTACTCTGGCTGCACCGTCACCAGAGAAGCGAATAACGACTTTGAGATACACAGCAAGATTTCCCAGACAAGTGCTGGATTTGAAAGACTACGAGCGGATGTTTGCGACCGGCAGGACATCAGTGTTGCTACTAAGATCAAGGTACATCGTGCTGTTGTGCTTAACCACCCTTCTAAACGCAAGCAAAATGTGGACAATCTGTAGCAGATATGTCAGGAATGCCAACCATTTTCACATGAACTATTTCCACAGGTTGTCAAGGATCAGCTGGTCTGATTTGGTGTCTATATCTGAAGTTCTCAGCAGGGCCGGACTCTCGAGCATCCTTACGCTGATGCAGAAAGCCCAGATCAGAGGAGCTGAGTACGATGTTCGCATGGCTGACAAACGACTGCCTAAGCAAATGGTGTACGGTGTGCTCAGGACATGGAGAAACACAGAAAGGTGCGGGCGAGGGGAAGGTTGCGGTGGATGAGACGAAACAAAATGATACAAAGACTTTTAAAAATATATCTGAACAGCTGATGTTGCCTCCTTGAAGTTGCTTGCACCAAACCATTCAACTTGGCGAACTGCCTTCACACACGGTGCTCAGATCGCTTCACGAAAGGACAGGATGCAAGTTAACGTAAGAATAACAATGGAAGACAAAGGTATGTTCACGAGGATGAACAAAGAGCCAGGTAGAAAGGCATGCAGACTGGCGGACGGAGAAACAGACATACAGACAGGCAGGCAGACATAAATGCAGGTAGACGGACGGACGGATAGCCGAATAGGCAGGCAGGCAGCCTGACTGACCAGTCAGACAGGCAGACATACAGGTAGGTAGGTTGGTAAGTTGGTAGGTATGTAAGTTGGCAGATAAACAGACATGTAGGCACATGACAGACATATGATACAATTTATAAACAGAAAGAAACATCTATGAAAACAGACTGACGATAGCGTGACCGTGTGGTGTTTCGTCACTCAGATGGAACAATGACAGTACCAAGTGGGAATAGTTGTGGGAAATGAGGGAAAGCATGAGAAAGGGTTTCGTTGATTAACAAACGTAAGTCACATTCACGTATTAGTTGTAACCATGTAAACAAAAACAACAGAAATGTCACGTGTATAAAAAAAAGGAACTCACTTGTTGCACCATCCGCATTCGAAGCCTTGTCATGTTGTCTTGCATACTTTCTGTGTCAGTCGCCATATTTGCGAAGTTTTTGTTGCCCAGGCAACGGTGTACCGTCCCTTTAAAACAGCACTTCACAAACCTGTTTTTGTATCATACATCATGCACTTTGTCTAGCTGGATATGTTGCCATAACTACACAAACACGTGATGACATTGATGCAAGCGTTGTTGTTTATGTCCTAAACGCAACGCGAAATTATCAGAACCACTATTCACACGGCCAAGCAACATACGGCTATAAAGCCCAAAATGGCGGCTCTAGAACCTTTCTTTGTTTTCAATAACATAAGCCTGGCGACGTTAACTTTGTGTACTCCGTTTACAAGTCTTGTTTTTTTTAAGTTGTCATTGATAGCCCCTCTTGATATTCAAATTCCTTCTATCAAGTCAACACGGCCGGTTCTAGACCTGTACTCTTGTCTCTGAAGTACGCGTCTTGTCACGCGGATTAGTCCATGTATTCAATAGGAAATAGGGGCGTAATGGACGGGTGAACTATGATCTAACTTTGCGCTTTACAGCTTGAAGAGGAGAGGGTGGAAGGGTATTGCTCATTGAACTATACCTAAGGACTACGAGCTCTTCGATTTCAGTAACCTGTTGATAGTTCTGTAGGAAAGAAACATTCCTTCTTTTATCACGAATAGGTCCTGTGCTAACCTCCCTATAGATTATATTAGCCTATACTGATCGGGGATTGAATGAATGTTTTAAACACAGCTAGAACGTGCTATCTGAATATCGCGCGATGTTAGCGAATACGGGCATTAAATATCTTACTTTTGTACGATCACCCGTTGTTCGTCACTCGTTTCTTCTAAAGATGTCACGATTTGAATTTCCCTCAATGACACTTATTAGGCGTTTATTCGACGGGTTTGTTGAACGAGTTTTTTATTCTTGTGCGGTCGATAACATGATTTTATTGATCTTATATTAGTTTTAAGGATGGCTTTCTGTTGTACAGTTTTACTATACCAGTATTCACACGAGAGATAGCTGATTTGAAATTTGGAATCTCCCAAGCATGCCGTAAGGGTCATACAAAATAATAACTAAAAGGTGTAATTCAGCGGACTTAACCGCTGGTCTTCAATGAAGTGTTAGAAACTTTAGTATGGTAAACCATAGCTTGTGTAAGGTGGGTGGACAGTCACCTTTCTCACTGCCTTTTCCTTCCCAAACAGTAAGTCAGGTACCCATAAAGAGCTTACTTACTTTCTGTGTCCTGGGCACCACATCAGACATCAAGTTTTAAATGTTCAGCTGCCTGGATTGGTTTCTTATTCCCCTTCAACTTTCCATCCAAATTACATGTTTCCAGACGGTTTGGGCAGATCATCAGGGAGTCTGGGTCTTGTGTTGCTCCACAATCGCATATCTCCTCATCCTTGTATCCCCATCTTTTAAAGCACTTCCTGCATCGTGATTCGCCAGTTCGGAGTCGCGTAAAGCAAGTGTTGTCCAGTGGCTGGCTCCTCCCGTAGATCGATCAGGGAACCGGCATCAGTACATTCCATTGTTTGTCTGTGGAGGTTGTGTTGAATGTAAGAAATTACGTATATATTTGAGTCTTGTGTACTGCACCTGGTATCCAAACACAGGGTGCACTGGGTCGTTTGCCTATTTCTCTCTTTTAATTTCTGATGCGACATTTCTTCGTGTCCCAGGGGGGGATACTCAGAATATGGGGTCTCAGCTGGAGCAGGTTTTAGGCAACCTGTCCGGCCAGTCACATTTATTGCTGTATCAGACAGATTGACTTTCGCAGTGGTTTCAAATGGCGCGGCCCACTACTGTGTAGGGGCGATGTTCAGAGGACATCTGCCTTTGTCCTAACAACCCCTCCCCACTACCCTTCCATGGAGTGATAGCCAATTTTCTGATGAAATTATTTCTTGCATGTATCTTCCGGTTTGTTATCTGGCAGTGTATCGCGATTCATTTTAACATCCCGGAATTTCGGAGTCTGACTGTGTTCCAGCTTCTGTCTTTGCCATTTGAATGGTAGTTTTCTTTTTGCATCTCTGTATTTCTGAGGTAGAAAGTACATATTTGAATTTTTCTGGGTTTTGGTTTGAGGTGCTTTTTGTGGCAATATACGGCAGGGGCGTTTGTCAGTCTGTGTACAACCTTTACAAAACCATTTACTTGAATAACGACTGTTATGTCATCAGTATAATTAATGATAGGAGTGGTATATAACATAGATGATATAACGCTTCCTTGTGCCAGACCGTTTATTTGGTTTCGCCACTCACTTATTTTTCCCTCCCGAAAGAACAAAGAACCAGGTATTCCGCAATGTACATTTGATGAGAATGATAAGGCGCCAGTCATAGAATCTTAGCTGTGTCAGCAGCTTCTAGTTGTTTATCGTATCGTATGTTGCACTTAGATCAATAAAAGCCACCCCAATGATATCTGCTTCATTAACAGCTGGGTCGACTTGTGCGTGAAAGTTGAACCCCTACCTTTGCCGTGAAGATTGAGGGCTCCGCCACTACACTAATCAAACGCTATACAAAGCGATTAGAAAGAGTTGTGCATGGGGCTTGCAAATCCCCATATATAACCTTCGCATTGAAACTGCCCCTGCAGATGCTCGGATGAGAAAGCGGTCATGCAGTGGAGTGTACTGTATACAGTTAAAAACGTAGTTTCACAGCAATCACTACAGCGGAAATAATATTTGAGGTCTCAGACTCTTCTAGTGTAAGAGACAGCCCTGCATACTATTTCAGCTTGTAGTGTAAGAGACTGCACTGCATACAATCTCAGCTTGTAGTGTAAGAGACAGCCCTGCATACTATCTCAGCTTCTAGTGTAAGAGACAGCACTGCATACAATCTCAGCTTGTAGTGTAAGAGACAGCCCTGCATACTATCTCAGCTTCTAGTGTAAGAGACAGCACTGCATACAATCTCAGCTTGTAGTGTAAGAGACAGCCCTGCATACTATCTCAGCTTCTAGTGTAAGAGACAGCACTGCATACAATCTCAGTTTGTAGTGTAAGAGACAGCACTGCATACAATCTCAGCTTGTAGTGTAAGAGACAGCCCTGCATACTATCTCAGCTTCTAGTGTAAGAGACAGCACTGCATACTATCTCAGTTTGTGGTGTAAGAGACTGCATTGTATGTGGCAGATTCATAGGCCACAATGTAGCTTAGACAGAAGTGGCAGAGACATAGATCCAAAGGAGGCACAAGTAGGGGATCTGTTTAAACACCGTTCGAGAGTATCTGGGATGTCCCGTCTTTAGACATTTCATTGTTGGTCTTCAACCTACCTACACCGCGGTACATACTTTATTCGTGCTGGTATCCTCAGCAATTTCATTGTTTGAGGTCATTTTACTTGCCGATTCTCAACATCACTCCTTGGAAGTATATCAATATTGCTGATGTTCAAAGCAGTTAGAGCAGAGCTGATTTAACTATTGAAGTCGCTTCAGGGTAGACACAATCTACTGACCAAGACCACTGCCTTTCTTCCAAGTAGCGATCCCTGAAAACAGGCTGTTTGAAGGCAGTCTGGCTGACGAGATGGGGATCGACGTGATCCCCGTAGTAGTGAGCGTCAAAATCAGGGTGTGAGGAAAGCTACTACAACACACCACTTAACGTTCTGTTCAGGGTGCACAAAAGAGAAAACTTACTCGTAGTAACCAACAGAAACAAAAATGGTGTCAGGTTACACAGGCACGCCATACAAGCTGTCACTATGAAACATGTATGCTGTCCGAGTTCTTACAGAATACTTGACTCCGATTATTGACCTTAATTATGTGTTTTTCTATCAATCAACGTTATAGCTACTTTTTTCTTCATATTTTACATTTTCTATCCAGAAAAACGTGCAATCTTTGTAATCATAGTTGTCTGTCTGTCTCTCTCTCTCTCCCTCTCTCTCTCTCGCAGTAAGGATAAAGCCAGTCCTATATCCTATAGAATACACTGTTGTTGAGGACTGGTCCACGAGCGACTGGTCCACTTGGCGTCTACACGTATTGCTGTGCCGCCTAACATTCAAGGATCAGAGTCCTATTTACTCTCCCAACCAGTAGCGAAGAGTGCGTGCAATCTGTAGCAAACCGTGATGATAATTTCAGGGTAAGCTGAGTCATGAACATAAAGCGGCACACTTCACTATGTTAAAAGAATGTTGATAAGTACTCAGTGTTTGTGCTGAAGGAGGTTGTTGAAACCCATGCTGTCGACTTATTCCTGCACATCTCTCTACGTTTTCTTGTAAACGTTATGAACGTCTTCGTTGTATTTCTGAGAAAAAAAATATATCACCTTCTCCTTTAACTCGTAATCTTGGGCACAATTACAAGAAAGTTCATTTTCTATTGAAATAGTAGCAAAGTTGGATAGTCTATTATTGGTCATAGAATTACGCTGATGTGTTTTAATTCTTTTCAATATTCTCACTGAACGTTCTGTAGTAGTCGAGCTCACTGGAATACTGAGGATCAGTTGAAGCAACATACCCGTCTGTTCATACACTGTATGGGGGTCGTTATCTACAATGAAACCCAATAATTCAATTCATCGATTGAATTTGTATTCTGAGCTGTAAATATTGACCATTTCAATTGTTTAGTGCTATAAATTTAAACACCTTAGGGTATGTGTATTCAAGGTAGTTCTTTTTTACTGTCAGAAAAATATTGTTTGAACTACGTAAATTTTGCATGGTTTAAGATTTAAACAAATGCAACTATGTCAAAGTTGGATAATCATTCCTCTAACTGAACTACGATGGAGTCAAGAATTTCAAATGCAACGTCTTTGTGAGCTTCAATATAACGGTGTGGTTGGAAGTCTGCTTGATAGTTTCTGTGTACTCTTTCTCTTTCACCCTTTTTTGGTTTGACCGCATGCCTCTACTGCAGATGAAAACGGTAAATTCTTTAATTGTTTTGGTACCTGTGTAATAGTACCAAGTTCAGCTGGTGCGTACAACAGTGCATAAAAAGTGCTTTCAGGTATTTTCAAAGTATGATGGCTTGCACTCAACCACAACAGCAGCCCCCAACCGATGCTTTATCAAATGTCTAGCAAATAAGTTTGTTCTCCCTATTCTGTTTTTCTATGAAGAAAATAAAACTTTCTTGGACAGCCCTTCATTACTATTATCGCTCGAGACATCATACAATCCCATAAAACGTCCTTCAATGTTTTGGTCATGAACATACCTTACAATTTCCTGAATGGTGTGCCGGGGTCTTTGTGTATGACAATAACAAGAATAGCACCACTGCCTCCAGAGAGCATGTCGTAAGAGGCGACTAACTGTGTGACATGGCATAACACCGGCCATGGTTAGATGTTTCGTTTAGAGCAGTCAAGATGGCGCCTAACAGGCTGCGGGTCTACTTTGCTCTGGTGTTTGAGTCTATTAAGATGAACTCGCACATCGGTTAACCACACTCCGTAAGCGATTGTCCCAACGCAGCGGAGTATTACGCTGCTCGAGCCTAGCCCGCTAAGCAAATAAATCGTTATCCCAGCTTCATCCAGCACATACCAGAGCTGGGACCTGCACAGAGGCATCTGCTCCTGTAGAAATACAGGTCGACTTAGAATTAAGAACACACCTACAAATAATGCTGTCACTTGACAGAAACGTCATGACAGTTTCATCCCCTTGCATCGTCACAAAACTTGCATCATTTATTTAAAGTTAAGATTTCCCATTTATGGCAACAGTGACTGATTCCAATAAATTATTCTGAATATTAGAAGTTCCCTTTAACACCATGTTGCTTTGTAAATGGTCCTTTATTGATGTAACAGTCTTATGTATCAGAGAGGATATAAAAGGACCACCGACTAGGAAAATCATTGATGGTCAAAACAACTGTTTCACCCCGTGAAGATTGAAAAAAACTAGGATTAAAACAACGTCAGTTAAAGTGGCTGCGAATTGAGAAAGCAAGAAGTTTACTAGTGGTTAATAGCGAATGCACCCTTCGTGTTTGAAAAATAGTACGCTGGACCGTCACAGTTAAACTAGGCCAAGGAGGGAAGGAGCCAAAGATGATTGTCAGATGACCGATCGGCTCAGAGCGAGCCTCGTAATTTGAGTGTGAGAAAATTTGTCCATAAAAGGAAGGAGCATATTCTTCTTATTCTTCTTCTTGTTCTTCTTCGTTCGTTCTCAATCTCCCACTATCAAACCCTGAAAGGGCTTAATTAGCAGAATGTAGTCCAGAGAACGGAATGCTTTGAGTCGTAGTTTACAGCTTGGCTGCGATATCTGCACCTTTCGGTCCAACACATTCGAATTCAGCAAGCATTTTTTAAGTACCGGGTTAGCATTCTCTCTTCGATCCCTTCTCCTTAGCCAGTCTGCCCTTTTGCAGCCTGTTATCCAGGATCACCGTGTGGGGGTGTAGAAGGGTTTTGGCAGATATGGTTCGCTGGCCCTGACGCTAGCATCAGCTATGGGTCGCTGACCGCTGCAGCTCATGCGCTGCTCAGCATCTTGATCCAATCAGCTATGGGTCACTGACCACTGCAGCTCATGCGCTGCTCAGCATCTTGATCCAATCAGCTATGGGTCGCTGACCACTGCAGCTCATGCGCTGCTCAGCATCTTGATCCAGTCAGCTATGGGTCGCTGACCACTGCAGCTCATGCGCTGCTCAGCATCTTGATCCAGTCAGCTATGGGTCGCTGACCACTGCAGCTCATGCGCTGCTCAGCATCTTGATCCAGTCAGCTATGGGTCGCTGACCACTGCAGCTCATGCGCTGCTCAGCATCTTGATCCAGTCAGCTATGGGTCGCTGACCACTGCAGCTCATGCGCTGCTCAGCATCTTGATCCAGTCAGCTATGGGTCGCTGACCACTGCAGCTCATGCGCTGCTCAGCATCTTGATCCAGTCAGCTATGGGTCGCTGACCACTGCAGCTCATGCGCTGCGCAGCATCTTGATCCAGTCAGTTATGGGTCGCTGACCACTGCAGCTCATGCGCGGCTCAGCATCTTGATCCAGTCAGCTATGGGTCGCTGACCACTGCAGCTCATGCGCTGCTCAGCATCTTGATCCCGAGCATATTCAATTTAGGGATAAGATTTTCGAGAGTAGATCTAGAAGACTGGCTCACAATACTCCAGGGGCAGTGCTCTTGTGTTTTTTGGAGTGAAATTGTGGCTTTTTATGATCGAAGAGAGAAGATATCTGTAGTCTCCACAGTGAACGCTCTGATCTTTGGAGACGAAAGGTAACAGATAACATTTAGGTTCACTATATTCCAGCGGCATTGCTCGTGTGCCTTTTGGAGTGAAATTGTGTCTCTTTTAGGAGCAAAGAGAGAATATATCTTTAGTTCCACAGTAAACGCTCTAATATGTGGGAACGAAGGAAAACGTACGCATACAGTGATCGATAATAAAACATATCAATAGTCTACACAGTGATCTCTTGGATCTGTGGGGACGAAAGATTAGAGAGAACGTACGCATGCAGATATAAAGAAAGATGTATCTTAGAACTTCTCATGGAGTACACGCACGAACATCGTGAGAAGCTGTCATCACACGACATAGAACCGGCGACCTCTATAGACCATCAGCCCCAACTGCCTGGACGGACATACGAGATTGCAGACAAGAGAGTATTTAAATAGATAGGACAAGATTTGTATAAAATTTCAAATATATTATTAGATTAGACTACAGAAGTGGGTTTCATAGTATCAGGGATTCCAGCTAGTTCATACTAATATTCACTGAGTTATATATATTCACAATTGCTTAGTAAGTTAGGTTAGGTTTTTTTCAATGTGTATCAATGACTCTTTTTGTAATAATTAAATATCATTTTATGTTTAATGGAGGTTTTAGTGTGTTTTTTTAAATTGGGAAGTCTTATCGTCCAGTGTTACATGTTGTAACACTCTAGCAGTACAGTTTTAAACAGCTCTATCCCATTAATCCTTATTCCATGGCATGTCAATTTAAGGTTTCGAAATAATTTCATTTATTGAGAGAATCTACGCACTCACTGTACCGCCTGAAAGCGTGTTCTTGTTTTCAAAAATGACAAAGCCACATGATTTTTTTGATTACGCAAACCATTACCGTTAAGTTTAACAGCTTGACTATGAGCACTTTCTGAAATACAAAAATCGAGCGCTAGAGCTGCAGTGGCCAGCGACCCATAGCTGACTGCTAGCGTCAGGACCAGCGAATTAGAGCTGCCAAGACCCTTCTACACCTCCACGCGGTGATCTTGGATAACAGGCTGCAGCATGGCAGACTGGCTAAAGAAAAGGGATCGAAAAGGGAATGCTAACCCGGTACTTAAAAAAACGCTTGCTGAAGTCGGATGTGTTGTACCGAAAAGTGCAAATATCGCAGTCAAGCTGTAAACTACGACACAATGCATTCCGTTCTCTGGACTACATTCTGCTACTTAAGCCCTTTCATGGTTTGGTAGTGGGAGATTGAGAACGAACTAAGCCGAGCCAAAAACAAAAATCAATTATATATCTTCCCAGCATATGAAGAGTCTCGGCATTTTTATTGTGCAATTTGCTAGTAGCATGTTTTGAAGCTTTAAGTTCAATTTTTTTTAAATGTCGAATGAACATTTGTACTCCAAGATGCCTTCCCACCGAACATTAGACAATAATAGCAATGATACGTTTGTTTTATTTTGTATCCTGTTAACCATCTGTAATATAAGTACCAGTTTTCTGGAAAAGTTCTTGCACATTTTCATCCTTCTGTGAAATACCTAATTTTAGTCTTACTATTTTTCCTATCAGATGCCGCTTTAGGTCAAAAGACAAAGTATCTATATTATTTTTTTTTAAACAAAAGGTCAACTGAATCGAACGCATCATCGTTGATGTCTACAGCGTCTCTCATATTTTGTTACGGTAATTTTGATAAATTCTAATACATGACTGATATTATACCACGACATTTGATACAACTTAACGAAACTCAATAAAACAATAAAATATAAATTGCAATCACAAAACAAAACACAACTGCACTGAAATAACATTTGAAACACACTTTGAGAGCTTATAATTGAACAACCTCCGCCAGGGAAGGTCGGTCTAATTTGAAGCTAGGGGCTGTGAGAGAATAAAAGCCATAATGACCATTTCCTAATTATCAATACTTGCATGTTTCCTAGGCTGTGTAGTGTTTTACGCTGGACGCAATCAACTAACCTTTCAAATAGTTACTAATAAATTCACATTTCCGCTTCGCGCGTTTGCTAACATGTCACTACGCTTAAACAAACATGGCCAATACAATTCCAATTTCAAATTTAACATCTGTTTTATACAAAGGGTTGTATCCTCTAATTCTTCAAAACTGTTTGGGATAGATTTGCATATCTTGTCTATCTTATAATCCTTCACTATTGCTCACAATGTCTCCAAAATTGTATATCCATTAATATATCAGACTTCTATACTTGTTACTTCCTTCCTAGATCTTAACCAAATATATCGCCGTTTGTGTTTGTCTATTGGATGATCAGTTCGGAGGTGGTAGAAAATATACCAGGTATTTGAAACAAGAACAGCCAGACTGAAAAAGAAAGAAGAGACATAACCCTGAGGTACATAACGAAAAACTACCCAAGCATGGACTGAACCCATGCATACACCGACGGTTCTGTAACAAACACAACACAGAACGGAGGGGCAGGGGTATTCCTGAGCCTACCAAATGGTAGAAAAATAACACTGTCACTGGCAACTGGAAAATACTCAAGCAATTTCAGAGAGGAGGCAGAGGCACTGAGGGCTGCAGTAAAAGAAATGCTGACAGGCAAAAGAAATGTAAGCCAAATAGTCCTGTTTATAGATGCCCTGGCCGTAGTCACAGAACTAAAAAGCCAGAAAAATACTGAACTTAATGATTTAAGAGCAGAACTCTGTCAACTATGCCAGCAGTCCGCACCAAAAAGAGTAGTGGTGCAATGGGTTCCTTCCCACTGCAACATCCAAGGCAACGAGGAGGCAGACAGACTGGCAAAAGATGGTGCAAGACTACTACAAACAGATTCTAGTGTGACCTATGAAGAGTCAAAAAGGCTTATTAGAGCTAGATACATGACCAAATGGGAAACAGAACATACTGGCTACACAAAAAACGATGCCTATTACCAGCTGAACAGAAGAGAGCAGGTCGTTGTCTTCAGACTCCGCACAGGCCACACCAGAATGAGGTACCACCTATTCAATAAATTGAAGATAGGTGGCACTGACGAATGCTCGAATGGTACCGAGAAAATGACCGCTGAACATCGGCTGCAAAACTGCCCGACATACGAGGATCAGAGAACGCAGATGTGGCCATCACCAGTGCCAACACTAGACAAGCTCTATGGCAGTGTCGACAGCCTCAGGATGACCGCTGATTTTTTCGAAAAAATACAGGTTGACGTCTGACAGCGTACGAAGAAGAAGAAGAAGAAGGAGAAGAAGGAGAAGAAGGAGAAGAAGAAGAAGAAGGATGATCAGTTTGGGCCCTTCTTTACAAAGTCAACAAATTAAGATTGGCGACAAAGAGAGACAACCAAATAAACGACATATAGTATTTATGATATCCCTTAGGTTTAAAACCAGATTGTTTCAAATGAAGGAACACATTACGTGTCCTCATAGCATGTTTACATCTGAACGCTGTGTTATTTTACATGATATGACGCCAGAGTTGCCGACACTGGCTCGGAATGAATTTATTGTGTAAATGGGTAACGACTTGAGACTCGACTTGAGTATTATCTATCAACGACATGACTCGAGGTGACTATCATTGTGCACTTATGGATTCCGTGTCGCCTAAATGGGTACGAATGAATAAATCCAGTACAATTTATTGCACATCGCTTAAGACGACATAAGAGATATGTGTCTCATTAGCAACTTAAATGTGTAAAAACAAATGGCAGCAGAAAACGTCACTGAGAGAACATGCACAATGATTTAGCGCAGGCTTCCTGTGATGAGCCATCCACAGTGGTGGCCTTAGGATTTGTAAGGTGCCACATGAAGAAGGATAAAAAGGAAGAGAAGAAGAAGAAGAAAAGGAGGAGGAGAAGAAGAAGACCCGCACATGCAATGAACATAAGTCCCATAGCAGAAACTGTCGTCGCAGATGCAGTGTTAGAGACCTCATTGTACTCAGTTACCACTTGTGTGAGGTGGCGTAGCCAGATGCATTCAATGCTGCTTTCTTTCCCTAACTGCAGGTCAGGTATCATCTACAAATGAACAACCAATACAGTGGGTTGCCATAAGCGTCCGGTAGAGGGAGTTGAATTCTGTATCTTTGCCTCGAAAAAATTCGACTTCTTCTTTGGTCTACCGATGCTATGCTTCAAGCCCGGTGAGGTTCAAGAAGAAGACTGCGTTTCACAGATCACCCAAAGCTTTTCAAGCACGGTCGCTCCCCCAGGCCAGAATGGCTCTCTTTGGTCCGCATAGGTTGGGCAGTACTGCAGGATATGTTCTGGTGTTTGCTTGGGTGCTCCTCAATCGCATGTGATGGTGTCTCTAAGACCCATTATGTGGAGGTGGGCGAGTCTGCAATGTCCAGTTCTGAGTCTGAAGATCTTTGTCTTCTCATCTCTGCCAAGTTTGTATACACTGCCATTTGCTGGCTTGCATTCTTTGTGGCGGTCTCTCCATTCCATCTTCAAGGAGCGTATTATGAGTATCTGTGCTTCTTTATAACTTAGTGGATAGCTAGTCTGCGCCTCACCACTTCCGACTTTGCAGGTCCATGTGAATCACAGATCTTCAACACAAATAGGTGGTTCTGGCAACCTCATCACGAAAAAAGAAACATTGCCGTTACGTAGTAGTTCGGATACAGACTTCCTGTTAGGACCAGCTGGCGGTTAATTTTATACTTGGTATTGAAGCGAAAGGAGCGCGTTAGCTCAGTTCATAGCGAGCAATTCATTATTTTCTGTGGTAACAGCGTGCCACGATTCGAATCGCGTCCGAAGACTAAAGGAAATCCGGTCGTGATTTTAATCGGCGACCGCTTCTCCAGTCAACCCAGCTGTAAATAGGTACCTGACGCATGAGTTAGAAGAAGTAAAAACAGCAAGGAAGGGTACTGGCCACCCCTCCTCTAACATGCTTTGGCTGAGTACAATAGAGTTTTCATAAACTCCTTCACCAACCAGCTGTTAATTCTGCTGAATTTCCACTTTACTTTTTTTGAAGCGAAAACGTGAATGATTGCAAGAAAACATCCTTCATTTAAAAGTTGCCACTCGGAATTATGGTATGTATTTTACGTTGGTCACTGCATGAATGTATGTGGAAATTAGCGTTAGGAATGTATGATGGTGTGATTGTTTCTGTTCAAATAATTGTGTTTTGGTCTTTCATTTGTACGTCATGCTTATATGTCGCACGATTATAACCTGACTTAAAATATAGTTCAACACGCTTAATGACATCTGCATACCACATCTTGCATATAAACACACACAACATTATACTTGAAGCCAGACAAAAATCTATTGTGATAGTTTACTCTGGTGTCAGGTTCTGATTGCCACACGTCAAGACTAGCAACGCCCCCTAGTTAAGTAAGTTCTGAAATGACGAGAGAAGATAATCTAAGGTCATCCACCCTGGGAAGGAACAGTGATACCGAGAATATGTGGAGGAAAGTTGAGCAGCAGAGTGGTAGAGCGGTCGTTTCTCATGCTAAAGGCAATGGGTTAAGTGCCTGATATCAACACTCTCTAGTCAACCCAGCTGTAAATGGGCAAATGATTTGTCGATTAAAAACAAAAGAATGGGGACGGGGACTGCCTGGCCAGTCAACCTTATTCAAATTCGCGTTTTTGTCCTTACCACATAGTGATCAACATCATCAACATCATCATCATCATCATCATCATCAACATCATCATCAACATCAACATCATCATCAACATCATCAACATCATCATCAACATCATCATCAACATCATCATCATCATCAACATCATCATCAACATCAACATCATCATCAACATCATCAACATCATCATCAACATCATCATCATCATCAACATCATCATCAACATCATCATCAACATCATCATCATCATCAACATCAACATCATCATCATCATCATCATCATCATCATCATCATGTAAGTCAATCTGCAGACCGACGTGGAAGTTTTCTGATCATGTCGCAACTTTCCTCTGTTTCCATCAGATCTCTTCAGCTCAATGTAAGTCTGCATCACTATGTTCTTGCAAGCCTGTAATGTTATTGATTCTTGAATGTCCCTTTTCTCTGTTTCTTGAATGTCCCTTTCCTCTGTTTCCATCAGATCTCTTCAGCTCAATGTAAGTCTGCATCACTATGTTCTTGCAAGCCTGTAATGTTATTGTTTCTTGAATGTCCCTTTTCTCTGTTTCTTGAATGTCCCTTTTCTCTGTTTCTTGAATGTCCCTTTTCTCTGTTTCTTGAATGTCCCTTTCCTCTGTTTCCATCAGATCTCTTCAGCTCAATGTAAGTCTGCATCACTATGTTCTTGCAAGCCTGTAATGTTATTGTTTCTTGAATGTCCCTTTCCTCTGTTTCTTGAATGTCCCTTTCCTCTGTTTCTTGAATGTCCCTTTCCTCTGTTTTCATCAGATCTCTTCAGCTCAATGTAAGTCTGCATCACTATGTTCTTGCAAGCCTGTAATGTTATTGTTTCTTGAATGTCCCTTTCCTCTGTTTCATTGAATGTCCCTTTTCTCTGTGTCATTGAATGTTGCCTTCCAGTGTTTTCAATAATAAGCCTCCATGTCTCATGTTATGACCAAGCCACGAAAATATAATTTTCTGTATACTCGCCATTAATTGTCAATGTGACCCTATATCTTTAAGCACGTGCTCATTTGACATTTTTTCTTTGCATCCTGCGATAGCACCACATTTCAAAAGTTTCTAATGTTTGTCTACCCTTTTTGTTGTAGAGTCCATGTTTCAGAACCGTACAATACAACGGGCCAGATATGTGTAGTTATTACACTTTTCATAAACTCAAAATTAATGTTATTTGTAGTTTTTGTCTCTCATGGAATGTTTTGTTTGTTTGTTGTTTTTTTTTTGCTTCTGCGATCCGAGTACAAATTTCAACATTATAGCGAGCATTTCTGTAACAATTTCCCCATACAATGAAATCATATGCACTTGTTTAGTAATCTGTACTTCGATGCTGATATTTAATCTTTGGGTTTGTTTGGCTATTACCATCACTTTTGTTGTACTAGCATTAATTCTCATACTAAATGTCGTTGACCCTGGTGAGTAGTTTTTGTAATGATTTCTCTGTTAATCCTTATGATGTCTTGACATTTGATGGCACTTATTTGTTCTTCATTTACCTTTACCCACCCCTATGTTGCAATCTCTGATGGCTTCTTCCGTCACCCCCTCTGAATATAGATTAAATAGGCTTAGAGATAATAGACATTCCTGTCTCATCCCGTTTGTTATTTTGACTGGGTTTGTTATTTCATTCATGAGTGCTGTATTCGCTATTTGGTTTTCATACAATTTCATTATTAGTTTAATAATAAATCTAGCCACCTAAGCTGTTCAAAAATAGGGACAAGTTCAGTCCCAGGCACCATATCAAAGCCCCTTTTAGATTCTTCTTCTTCTTCTTCTGCGTACACAGTCAGACAGTAACCATTATTTTTTCGAAAAAAGCGGCGGTCATCCTGAGACTCTCGCCACTACCATAGAGCTTGTCTTGCAGTTCCACTGGCAATGGCCACATCTGCTCTCTCTGATCCTCGTATGTCGGGCAGTTCTGCAGCAGATGTTCAGTGGTCATTTTACCAGTACCGCACGGGCATTCGTCGGTACACCCTATCTTCAATTTGTTGAATAGGTGCTACCTCAGTCTGTTGTGGCCAGTGCGAAGTCTGAAGACAACGACCTGCTCTCTTCGGTTCAACTGGTAATAGGCATCGTTTTTGGTGTAACCAGTATGTTCGGTTTCCCATTTGGACATGTATATGGCTTTGATAAGCCGTTTTGACTCTTCGTACGTCATACTGGTATCTGTTTGTGGTAGTCTTGAACCTTCTTTTGCCAGTCTGTCTGCCTCCTCGTTGCCTTGGATGTTGCAGTGTGACGGAACCCACTGTACCACTACCCTTTTTGGTGCGGACTGCTGGCACAGTTTGCAGAGTGCTGCTCTTAAGTCATTAAGCTCAGTGTTTTTCTGGCTTTTTAGCGCTGTGACTACGGCGAGAGCATCTGTCAGCAGGACTATATGGCTCTCATTTTCACTGTTTGTCACCATTTCTTCCACTGCCGCCCTCAGTGCCTCTGCCTCCGCTCTGAAGTTGCTTGTGTACTTACCAGTAGCGAATGACAGTGTTATTTTTCTGCCATTTGGTAGGTTCAGGAATGCTCCTGCCCCTCCGTTCTGTGTAGTGTTTGTTACAGAACCGTCGGTGTATGCATGGGTCCAGTCCATGCTTGGGTAGCTTTTCGTTAAGAAGCTTAGGGTAGTGTCTCTCCTTTCTTTTTCAGTCTGGCAGTTTTTGTTTGCAATACCTGGTATATTTTCTACCACCTCTGGAAATATATCCTGCCTCCAGGTAGGTTTTCGTACAGTAGTGATGGGTTTTGGTGTTGTTAGTGCGTTTATGGGATATTCGTGCATCTTTGCTTTGGCTATTTCTGCAAAGTTTCTCCGCTTTAGTTTCCCATTTCCCAAATTGTTTAGTCTCTGGTACATTGGATGGTCCGTCAGTCTTCGGAGTTTCTCTGACTGCAGCTGGGCTCTGCAGTCTCTTCTATCGGTCATGGATTGCAGTTTTGTAATCTTTTCAAGTTCTACAATTGGCGTTGACTTCATGCCACCTGTTATAATTCTCATGGCTTGGTTTTGAAGTTTGTTAACTTTATCGAAGTTCGCCTTCGCTGCTGTTGTCCATGCCGCAATGCCATACTCGAGAACTGGTCTCACTCTTCCAGTGTACAGTTTCTTTAGTATGCCTTCGTCTGCTCCCCAGCTTGTGCCAGCAAGTTTCCTCATGATTGCCATTCTTTCTCTGGCTTTCATTCGGTTTCTCTCAATCTGACTTTTCCATGTCATGCGCCGATCAAATGTGACTCCCAGATAGGTTGGGTTGTCGTTTGGCTGCAGGATTTTGCCATTTAGACTTAATTTGGTACTTTGGGGTTTTAATGAAAGCGAGAATATTGTGCATGTGGTTTTCGCCTCGTTTATTTTGACCAGCCATGAGTTCGCCCACTCTTCCAGCGATGTTAGGGCCGTCTGCATCCGATTTCTTGCTATGGTAAGATTCTTTTCAGAGGTCCACATAGCCAGATCGTCTGCAAACATTGAGCTATGGACTCTTCTTGGTATATTCTCTGTAATATCGTTTATATATTCCAGGAAGAGTGTGGGTGACAATACTCCCCCTTGGGGTACTCCCTGCTCGAGTGTCACCTTTTTGCTCATCTGCCCTTGTACTTGGACTCTGGCCGTTCTTTGTTTGAGGTAGTGGTTGATCCACTTGTACATCTTCCCACAGACATCACTTCTTCTTAGTTTGATTCTAAGTCCATCCTTCCAGACTTTGTCAAATGCCTTTTCCAGATCCACCCAAACAGCTACTGTGTGTTTCTGTGCCTGGTAGGCATCTTCTATCTCCTGGGCTATGAGGATGACCTGGTCCTCAGTGGATCTGTGCTGTCTAAAGCCGGCTTGCTGTGGAATTAGTATTCGTTTTTCTTCCAGATGCCACATCAGTCTGGTGTTTATCATCCGTTCCATCAGCTTGCCGACACAGCTCAGTAGGCTTATGGGCATGTATCCATTTGGATCTGTTTTGTCCTTTCCTGTTTTTGGTACTGGTACCAGTATTGCATCTTTCCCTGCCTTTTAGATTCAATAAAGCAGATAAAGAGAGCTCTACCAGGTTATATCTTTCTATCTGTAAGAAACCTCAATGTTTCCACTGCATCTCAAGTGCCTCTATTCTTGAGAAACCCTATCTGTTTTCATTTAGCACAGATTCTATCTTGGCATCTATTCTTTTCCTAATTATCTTCAATATAGTTTTGGAAGCATGAGAAATTATGCTGATCGTGCAGATTGACTCCAATCAGTTGGATTTTACTTTTTATGGGATGATTATTGACGTGTAATATGTAGGTCATATCCCATGTTGGTAAATATTGTTCATAAGTTGAAAAAGTATTTATTGTAGGGTTTTACCTGCTGCTTTTATGAGTTCAATGGCTAAAATCATCTATCCATGAAGCTTTGTTATGCGCGATGTCAAATCCCTCTCTAGTTATTGGTAGATTATGCTCTTCCAAATCGGCCTTCTTAAAAAAATGTATAATATTGGGTGGTTTAGTTTCCATGGTAATACAAGTGTGTTATATGTTCTCTTCATCTCTCCGTTATCTTTAAATTTTAATTTGTCAGAAAGTCCCAAATTTTAACCCGAATTGTTCTTGGTTAAGTTCAACAACTCTTTCTGCAATTTTGTTTGAATGTATAATGTATTTGATCTGTCTCAACCGATCTGTCTCTTTGTTCCTAACTCGTTAAACGAATTCATGTTCCATTTCGGTCTATTAGCTTTTTTTCGATATATTATCAATAGTAGTTGGTATTTCATTTTAAGTAGGTTGTGGTCGGCATCAGCATCTGCTCTGGTAAATGCGATGGATTTCTTTACTTGATTTCGATATTGCGTTTTCACCAGTATGTAGTCTAATTGATATTTTTACATATTTCTTGGTCTAGTCCATGTATACCGTTTTCTATTAGAGACTTGATGTTTGTTATCATATATTTTTCTTGCTTACAAAACTCTACCAATCTTTGTCCCCTTTCTTTTCTTTGTCCTAGTCAATATTTCCCTACTATGTCTTCTTCGTGGTCCTCACCAACTATTGCATTCCAGTATCCCATTCTAATAATCTAGCTGCATAGGACCTGTACCAAAAAGTAGGCAGTTTTGTGGATTTTGTTGTGTGTGCTTTCAACCCATTCTAATAATCTAGCTGCATAGGACCTGTACCAAAAAGTAGGCAGTTTTGTGGATTTTGTTGTGTGTGCTTTCAACCCATTCTAATAATCTAGCTGCATAGGACCTGTACCAAAAAGTAGGCAGTTTTGTGGACTATTTTGTGTGTGCTTTCAACCCATTCTAATAATCTAGCTGCATAGGCCCCGTACCAAAAAGTAGGCAGTTTTGTGGACTATTTTGTGTGTGCTTTCAACCCATTCTAATAATCTAGCTGCATAGGACCCGTACCAAAAAGTAGGCAGTTTTGTGGACTATTTTGTGTGTGCTTTCAACCCATTCTAATAATCTAGCTGCATAGGACCCGTACCAAAAAGTAGGCAGTTTTGTGGACTATTTTGTGTGTGCTTTCAACCCATTCTAATAATCTAGCTGCATAGGACCCGTACCAAAAAGTAGGCAGTTTTGTGGACTATTTTGTGTGTGCTTTCAACCCATTCTAATAATCTAGCTGCATAGGACCCGTACCAAAAAGTAGGCAGTTTTGTGGACTATTTTGTGTGTGCTTTCAACCCATTCTAATAATCTAGCTGCATAGGACCCGTACCAAAAAGTAGGCAGTTTTGTGGACTATTTTGTGTGTGCTTTCAACCCATTCTAATAATCTAGCTGCATAGGACCCG
Source organism: Ariolimax columbianus (assembly GCA_036924085.1). NCBI lineage: Eukaryota > Metazoa > Mollusca > Gastropoda > Stylommatophora > Arionidae > Ariolimax > Ariolimax columbianus. The sequence goes on from JAVGWX010000002.1 coordinate 112,676,789, forward strand.
TACCAAAAAGTAGGCAGTTTTGTGGACTATTTTGTGTGTGCTTTCAACCCATTCTAATAATCTAGCTGCATAGGACCCGTACCAAAAAGTAGGCAGTATTGTGGACTATTTTGTGTGTGCTTTCAACCCATTCTAATAATCTAGCTGCATAGGACCCGTACCAAAAAGTAGGCAGTTATGTGGACTATTTTGTGTGTGCTTTCAACCCATTCTAATAATCTAGCTGCATAGGACCTGTACCAAAAAGTAGGCAGTTTTGTGGACTATTTTGTGTGTGCTTTCAACCCATTCTAATAATCTAGCTGCATAGGACCCGTACCAAAAAGTAGGCAGTTTTGTGGACTATTTTGTGTGTGCTTTCAACCCATTCTAATAATCTAGCTGCATAGGACCTGTACCAAAAAGTAGGCAGTTTTGTGGACTATTTTGTGTGTGCTTTCAACATGTTTTTTTTCCAATCTATTGCTGACCTAAAATGTAACCTGCAACACTTAATTCGCTGTGTCCTCTTTTTGATCACATTTTAGTATTTGAAAGAGTGAAATATTCTCCCCTCCATTGAAAGCGGTCACGTGATCCATAAAACGGATTTAAAATAAGCTTAGATTGTCAAATGTGTCGTCACGCTGTATAACTACTCTCAAGCCTAAAACACCCCCTGCACTAAATGATCCAAGGACTTGAGCCATCCAGCTCTTAGAAATATCAAGGGCATTTGCCACGCCCCCCTTGTGGTACCAGTCGACGAAAACTCGACCTCGTTACCAAACTCGTCACATGTTCTTGTTCTGGTTTGCTAATGTGGACACACGTACGTCAATTTAGGCAGTTTTTTTTTAGGCTGACAATTTTGTAACTTTTTTTGTTGTGTTTGTTGTTCGTACAATGCAGCGATAGTGTAAACAGAATGCAGCGATAGTGTAAACAGAATGCAGCGGGTAAGCCGAATTGAGGAATACACAGCCTTATAGTCACGACTTTAAAATATGTGTGTCAACAGATTTTTACTTGTAACATGTATTTTATATGAATCAGCTATGCTAGTACAATAATGGGCCATTATAACAGAACATGTGTCAGACATCAAAGACATGTTAATTTGAGTTACGATGGTGTGAAGTCAGATAAACAGTTTATGGTCATTAGCTGGATAAACATAATTTAGAAAACAAGGATCATAAATTAGAGGCGGTAATAAATAGATCAGGGAATAGAGGGATTTAAAGTAGATGGAATAATGGTCAAGTGGAAGTGTAATGGTTGATGGGATGGTGGTGGAGGGAAAATGGTTATAGGGGAATGGTAAATTATATAATGTAGATATATTTTTCTTGGTGTTATCGCTCCTCCAAGTAGGGATAATAATGACAACCTACCATACTGCATCCTTGCCAAGAGAAGTATAACAGCCAAATAGATGGCCGTTGAAAGAATCAACGTTCTGCAAAGGACGTGCTACTAACTTTTAGAGGTCATGATGACATAAAGAAGAATTGGAAAGGGTAATAATGGTAGATGAGATAATGGTACAGGTACTAACGGAAGGTGAGGGCTACACACTTGTGGTTCTAACCAAGGACATCGACCGGTAAACTTTTATAAGAACATCCACTGGTACACTTTGATGAGGACTTTCACCAGTACACTTTGATATGGACATCCACCAGTACACTTTTATATGGACATCCACCGGTACACTTCGATATGGACATCCACCAGTACACTTTGATATGGACATCCACCAGTACACTTTGATATGGACATCCACCGGTACACTTTGATATGGACATCCACCAGTACACTTTGATATGTACATCCACCAGTACACTTTGATAAAGACTTTCACCAGTACACTTTGATGAGGACTTTCACCGGTACACTTTGATATGGACATCCACCAGTACACTTTGATATGTACATCCACCGGTACACTTTGATATGTATATCCACCAGTACACTTTGATATGTACATCCACCAGTACACTTTGATATGTACATCCACCAGTACACTTTGATATGGACATCCACCAGTACACTTTGATAAAGACTTTCATCGGTACACTTTGATGAGGACTTTCACCGGTACACTTTGATATGGACATCCACCAGTACCCTTTGATATGGACATCCACCGGTACACTTTGATATGGACATCCACCGGTACACTTTGATATGTACATCCACCAGTACACTTTGATATGTACATCCACAGTACACTTTGATATGTACATCCACCAGTACACTTTGATATGTACATCCACCAGTACACTTTGATATGGACATCCACCAGTACACTTTGATATGGACATCCACCGGTACACCTTGGTATCCAAAGACTATTGGACCCAAAAAGACCTGGACCACATCCTCTTCAGAAACGTAAGCCTAACTTAACACTGCATGGTGTATTGTGATGCAGAGGCATCGATCACCCCCTGTTTGCATTCAACTTTGACATTCCGCCTAGATACCACTTCATAGTATAACCAACATCTGGTTACAGCATTGAACTATTTCGTGTTGGCCAAGTCTTGGTCACGTAATATTTCATTGCAATCGAAAAACGGTTTGCAACTTTGGACTAATATCGGGACAAGCAGCCCCAGCCTGTAACACAGTGACACGATACTGCCAAGGAGGTCATTGACCTCATAAACCAACTTGAAAATCCTGGCTCACTTCATCAACATTATCTCCCCCGGAAGAGAAAGGAGCAGTCTAAAGCAGAAAGAATGGGGCAGAACGCGACATTGATCATCATGTGAACATACACCACAATGGCGCCCTAAAATGCCCAGCAGGAGTTTCATCTCAAGAGCCAATTAGCGACCCCATCTCACAAACACCTGTTAAAGAAATGGATTCCGACACTCGTACCATTGCAGAAGTAAGTGCAGTCCTACAGAAATGTAAAAACAGTCAATCCGCAGGACCTAATGGTATCTCCGGAAATGTTTGAATATGCAAATGACCTCATGAGCGCCACCATGCATCAACTATTCACACACGTTTGGGCCACTTGTTGCCGGGACAGTATCATCATCCCCTTTACAAAGGAAAAGGACTGAGCTTTGAATGTTGCTACTTCATGTTATCACATTACTGTCTTTGCACACATTCTTCTGTCCCGCATCAAACTTTTGCTGAAAAGAAATCAGCGCCCCCAACAGTCTGGTTTCTCTGCCTGTCATCCAATCATCGACGATATTTTACCTCTGCGCCTACTTACGCCACCTCAAGGCTGCCTTTTACATTGTGGACAGATCTGCCTTTTACTTCGTGGTCAGATCTTCCTTGTGGAACGCCTTAAAACAAGTGATGGTTTTCAGAGCAATACAACTGCTAATTGAGCAGCTACACTCCAACACTGAAGCAAGAGTCCGTCTGGGTCACAATCTTCCTTACAGGTTCTCTACATCCTCCTGTGTCCGACAGGGATGAGACCTCGTCTTTGCATTGTTCTATCGAGCGATGTACTGGATCATCGATCAGCTGAAGATGCACAACCCAGGAATCGCCATCGGACAGCTGAGTGTCACCTACCTCGACTAAGTGACGTAGTCATACCAGACTCCCACCCTTAGGCCAAACCACTGGAGTACCTAGAAGACATTGTATCTTGATTAGGATTCCACATCTCATGGGCAAAAGCCAAGATACACAATCTTGGCTGCATCCCCACAACGACAAGAGTTATTGTGAATGACAATCATGTCAACTCCACTGAGGATTTTATTGACCTGGGCAGCATACACAACTCCGAAGCATGAAACCACTAAGACATCGTTTGTAGAGCCGGCCTAGCTGCCATTTTTATGAACGGTTTGCATCAAGTCTGAAGCCAGGAGAGGCTTTCACTGAAAACCAACCTACGAATTTATATCACCTGTGAGGTTTCTATCCTGCTGTGAGGGTCCGAAACATGGACTATTATATAGGGTTATCAGAAGTGCATTGAGGCCTTCTACATGCGCAGGTAGAGGTAAATACCTACGATCTACTGGTATGAAATAGCCTCAAACGACGGAGTCACCCGACGAACAGGTCTGGAAGACACAGTCACCACACTAAACCGTCGCCATTTGTGCAATTAGGACCTATCGCCTGCTTTGCAAAGAACGTCTCAGTCGCCAGCGCTTAAAATAGGCAATGGACATCAGGGATAGCAAACTATCCTCCCCATCATAATCCCGTTTCTGCGGCCGTACACGCATCACCTGGTTAGATCAAATCCGAAAAAACATTACCCTTATTGCATGAGCCTGGAACTCAGCCAATCACCATGTTTATAATAGTTGACGCGACAGGCGTCAAAGTGGACGACCTACATACATGCCTATCTATATAATGGTAAATTAGACAGTACTAAAGGGAATATTAGTAGAGTTGATAATGGTAAATAAAGCAAAAGCGGAATGAATAATGGCAGAGATCATAGTAGTAAAGGGAAAAATAGTAGATGAGATAATTGTAGAGGTAATAGTGGTAGATGAGATAATAGTAAAGGGAATAATAGTTATGGGAATAATGGTAGATACGATAATAGAACTCGGAATATGGTAGATGAGATAGTTGTAGTGGGAGCAACGGTAAATGAGATAATAGTAGAATAAATAATGATAGAGGGGATAATAGTTGAGGAAATATGAAAGATGAGATCATAGTAGATGGAATAATGTAGACGGGATAATATTAGAGGGAACATTGATTTGTTGAGATAATAGTGCAGGGAAAAATGGTAGATGAGATAAGAGTTGAGGGGAAAATGGTAGATTGGGCAAACGTGGAGTGAATAATGGTAGATAAGATAACAGTAGAAGGAATAATGTAGGTGGAATAATATTAGAGGGAATAATGGTTTGCTGAGATAATAGTGAGGGAATAATGATAGATGAGATAATAGTATAATGAATAATCGTAGATTATATAATAATGGGAGTAATAATTTATGAGATAAAAGGGGAGAGAATAATGTCAGACAATATAATAGAGGAAATAATGGCAGAGAGGTTAATGGTACAGGAGATAATGTGATGGCGGTAACTTAGTAAATAAGTAATAGTGTATACGATACTAGTTGAAAGTATAATGGCGGAAGGAATCATTTAGAAGGGAATATGTTACCGGACCGCTGGTATAGAGATCGGGGTTGCCAGCCAATTCACTTTAACTAATCAAGGGGGAACATAGGTATGATGAAAACAATAAGAGAGACAAATAGTTGCATTGTCGTGTTCTTCTTCTCAATCTATTTCTCGTCATCGTCCACTTCAATCCTCTACTTCTTTTATTCCTTACATTCTTGTTTTTTGGGTTTTTTGTTGTTGTTATTCCTTGTTAAATAGTTCTGGTTTAGTTTTCTGAGACCCAAATGTCTTTCAAACCATTAAACCAATCAAATTAGTTGAAACACAACCATAACTAATTATGAGAAGAACAGCTGGGAGAATGTAACAAAGCTAGGCATAGAATAGTACTAACAGTACGAAACATGAGACTGGGCCTTCATGCCGGAACTTATCGTTCTAGGTCTGGATACCGATTTATCAGCGTGATATCAGTACAGCCTGATATCGGCACGGAGAAGAGAGAATGCCATCCACCGTGTCAAATTACGAGACACGGCCGTCTTCTACGTCTTAAATCGCAATGGCCTCGTACTTTGATGCACTAGCTTTTTTTTTGCCTGTCTCTGTTATCTGTGAGGTCTGCCATATGCTTGAAAGACAGCTTCGTTCTCGTTCCTAACGACACAAGGTACGAGCATGGCACGCAAGGTCCGTGATACTGATATTATCTCTACTTCATAAGTACTGGAACACTGAAGCTTCACAAATTGAGGGACATGACAGCAACAGACAAACGTACTTAGATATCTATACCGAGTGCGTAATTCATAGAGGCTTGAATGGATATAGCAGATTTAAATCATTACAAATTTTAGTGTTTATTTATTCAACACTAGCCAATGTATCATCCCATTTATTGCTAAAATATTCACAACTATTATTACTGCACGCATATTCATGAGTAGTAAAATTATCAGTTATAATTATCACTAAACATCCCTTAGTAGTGTGAGTGTAGTGTGAGTGTAGTGTGGGTGTAGTGTGATTGTAGCACTACAGTTGACATCCAGGCAGGAAGACGCGGCAAAGTATTTATGTGATCTTGTAAAGGTTATTTATATGACACTTTGTTTGACACAATGGGTTCGTGCATCAGCCCTATGTAAATTGTGTGTATTACACGATACGTTTGTGCACCAGTCTTATGTTTATTGTGTGTTTTACATGATAGGTCAGTGCACCAGTCTTATGTTTATTGTGTGTTTTACATGATAGGTCAGTGCACCAGTCTTATGTTTATTGTGTGTTTTACATGATAAGTTGTGCACCAGTCTTATGTTTATTGTGTGTTTTACATGATAAGTTGTGCACCAGTCTTATGTTTATTGTGTGTTTTACATGATAAGTTGTGCACCAGTCTTATGTTTATTGTGTGTTTTACATGATAGGTCAGTGCACCAGTCTTATGTTTATTGTGTGTTTTACATGATAGGTCAGTGCACCAGTCTTATGTTTATTGTGTGTTTTGCATGATAAGTTGTGCACCAGTCTTATGTTTATTGTGTGTTTTACATGATAGGTCAGTGCACAAGTCTTATGTTTATTGTGTGTTTTACATGATAAGTCAGTGCACCAGTCTTATGTTTATTGTGTGTTTTACATGATAAGTTACTGCACCAGACTTATGTTTATTGTGTGTTTTACATGATAAGTTAGTGCACCAGTCTGATGTTTATTGTGTTTGTAAAAGGAAAGTGATTAGGAATTCAATCACAACACGTTATTCAATTGTATTTCCATGAGGCCATTTTACTATCTGTTTTGCGCATGCTTCACGTTCAAGACACATGCCACTGCATGCCCTTATAGTTACTTCATTAGATATTACTTTCATATAGGTGTCACGCGGCCTTGAGCACTGTTGTGGCGCTGGAGGCGAAACATGTCAAATTGCCCTCGTAAGTATGTGTGGGGATCACTGGTATATCTGCCTGCGGATTACTCCGAATTTTTTAATGATCTGAAATCGTCCGACTTTCGAGTTGGATTTTAGTTTGGAAAATATAAAATAATCTGTTGGAGCTAGATCAGATGTGTATTTCGGCTGGGCAAGCACGCACGCTTTTGTTTTTCTATTAATTCCCGAACGAGCAGTGATGTGTGGGCTGGCCATTATGATAGTATAGAAATCATACGTTTTTTCTCCTCAGTTCAGATCTTTGTCTGTGGACGCTTCTTTGTTAGAATGGCTGGAACGGTCCTTTTGAGATGTTACAATTTGCGGTTAATTTCCAAACTTCTCGACAATGGATGGAACACATACTCTCACGAACATGGTCAAGGCGAGTAATATTCGTTGATATCGAGGTTCGTCCCAAACGTCAGTTATCATCTATTGATCATGAGGACGGCGTGGCCTAGCGGTTAAGTGACACGGCTCACAACCGAAGGTGCTGTGTTCGATCCTCGTCACAGCTCCGGTCGTTACCCAGGGGAAGCAAACCCGTAGAAACTACAGGAGGAAGCAGACCTTTGCATACAATGTATGCTGAAGTCGGATGCACTGGGCTGACAGGCGCAAAATAAAAACCACAGTGCAACGCACACGGCCTTAGGGAATAGATAAATAAGGCAAACACACACAAAACATTTTTTTTAAAATCTATTGACCACTGACCACAGTTCTTAAATTGCTTTTCAATCATTCATAACAACGTATACGGCTCCCGCACAATCCCTATAAATTATTTGTACATGCTATAAGTCGTGAAGTTCAAGCAACAGGAGAAATGCGAAACATAATCTGTATGCAGGTGAAGAATCAGCTACAAGACAATAAGACAGCCAACACTAGATAGAATCATTGGTCACAAGTTGCTATGAATTTGGCGCTCAATTTGAAAAGTTCTGGAATTTGTTGAACATATCTCCTATCACCATGCATTAGCAGTTGTGTGGCCTGATGCCAGTGATTCGGTACTTGAAAGGACTGCGTGAGTTGGCCACTGCACTAAGTGCATCTTCCAGGCACACCATATTGGTATCTTGTGCAGCTATCACATTCTGTAAAAACTATACGCAACAAAGAAATGGATAGAAAATATATACATTCAGAAGTGGAGCGACTAAGTTAGTCATAACCTTGTTCAATCGTCTTTTCACCGAATGTGTAAAGAAGTGGATCTATTCCTTCTATCTCCACATTCGCAAGCGCTGGGAACATGACCTAACTCCATGAACTCATTCGTGCTATTGGTAATATGATGTATCGCAGCAGCCTGGACACTATTAAACCACTTAGTGGTGAGTTTGATGAGTAGCAACAGCTAGAAGGACCTTGGTCCACCTTGTCAAGTATGTAAGAAGAGCCACTGTAACCCACTACCAGAAAGACGTGGCAAACAGTTAACACAATTCAGCACAAGTAGCTGCGAACACCAACAACAGCAACATTGCGCCATATCAATGAATCAACTAGACCACTCAGACGTGCGCCATATCAATGGATCAACGAGACAACTCAGACGTACGTCATATCAATGAATCAACGAGACCACTCAGACGTACGCCATATCCATGAATCAACGAGACCACTCAGACGTACGCCATATCCACGAATCAACGAGACCACTCAGACGTACGCCATATCCATGAATCAACGAAACCACTCAGACGTACGCCATATCCATGAATCAACGAGACCACTCAGACGTACGCCATATCAATGAATCAACGAGGCCACTCAGACGTACGCCATATCCATGAAACAACGAGACCACAGACGTACGCCATATCGATGAATCAACGAGACCATTCAGACGTGCGCCATATCAAGGAATCAACGAGACCATTCAGACGTGCGCCAAATCAAGGAATCAACAGGACTACTCAATCATACGCCATATCAAGGAATCAACGAGACCATTCAGACGTGCGCCAAATCAAGGAATCAACAGGACTACTCAATCATACGCCATATCAAGGAATCAACGAGACCATTCAGACGTGCGCCATATCAAGGAATCAACGAGACCACTCAAACGTGCGCCATATCAAGGAATCAACGAGACCATTCAGACGTGCGCCATATCAAGGAATCAACGAGACCATTCAGACGTGCGCCAAATCAAGGAATCAACAGGACTACTCAATCATACGCCATATCAAGGAATCAACGAGACCATTCAGACGTGCGCCATATCAAGGAATCAACGAGACCATTCAGACGTGCGCCATATCAAGGAATCAACGAGACCATTCAGACGTGCGCCATATCAAGGAATCAACGAGACCATTCAGACGTGCGCCATATCAAGGAATCAACAGGACTACTCAATCATACGCCATATCAAGGAATCAACTAGCCTACTCAGGAATCAGAATCTCTCATTCTCTCATCTTGTCACTTCCTCACGTTTACTTATATTGTACGGACGAGATTATTGATCTTAGAACATCCTTGACCGCCGCTTACATGATAACAATGTAACAGATAACTCGACAGTTCACAGACTGTTACTGTTAGTAACTGCCATATGATGCACTGCGGTCGGGAATGAAGTGTTCGAGAGTTATTTAGGTATCCGCTTATTATGCTGCGTGTCCTAATGGTGCATGATAATGGTTCGAATCACGATCGAGTACAGTTTTTCAGACATAGTTTTTCCCCGCTTCTCCGCGTACGGAAAAGGGAGCCTCGTAGTACAGTGGTTAGCGCACTGGCTTCGCGTCTCAGAGGTTAAAAGCTCATTCCCCAGTTGGGGTGGTTTTTCAGACCGCAATGGGTCCCGAGTTCCCAGCCGTAAATTTGTACCTGAACAGTCTGGTAAGTAAAGGCGGCCGGCATGATGCTGACCACATCATTCACTAAGTGCCGTGGGTTACAAAATAATATGGGCCGAACTCCCTTATTTCCTATCCGCCGCGTGGCGTGACGGGATCTGTTTTCATTTACGCACGGAAAGTAATGGCAAAATACTGTACTGCACACTTGCCAAGAAACGTATAACAGCCAAATAGGTTGGCGGTTGGAAACAGCGACGTTATGTAAATGACATGCTACTTACTTTACTTATTAGGAGGTGAGGTGACCAGTTCACTTCCTTGATGCTTTTCTTTCTTCTACAGTAAGCCTTGTAGTTTGTTGCAGCTAGGTTGACTAGAGCGTGTCGAACCTCATACTGTTGGCATGAGAAGTGAGAGTTTGCCACGGTGTTGCTTGGGTACTCTAAAAGAAAAAAAATACGTTTTAAATCAGACGGCACGGAAATTGGAGCAGGCGTGTGTGTAATCAGCAGTCTACGGCAAACATCAGTATCTTTAGCTTTTGTCACTTGCTGAAAGAAGCTAGCATCTATGAATCTGTCGGAGTGCAGTTCTGTCGTTTCATAGTAACAGAATACACGCTCAAGAATAAGCTCTCAGGAAAAGGCTGAAGGGACACGTGATCACTTATCGTTGTTATTTTTGTCACTTTCTTCTTTTCATATTCTCATGGTTGTCATCGTTCCCGCCACTGTTTCTCTTCAGAGGACGGGTCGTTGCTGAGCGCAGTAAGGCATACATGTCAACATCCTCCAGTTTGAGAATGGAAATGAAAGCAGTGACCTCAGCACTGAGATGGATATCTGGGACTTCTATAACAAGGGCAGGCATCGTGACAAGCCGTACTTCAGAAAGTACAGAAGTGATGGCTTAGGTACGAGTGGATAGCAGCTGTTGAGGCCTCAAACCTCCAGAGGTTGACAGGGATCTACTGTCCTGCTCATGTTGGAGCTCAAGGCAATGAAAGAGCTGATATCATGGCTTCACAAGCTTCCATCATGGGCACATTAGTGACGGATAGAAGTAACATTTTGAAATCAATCAATGACCGCCTGTTAGATGAGGACACCGTGATAGATGAAGCAGCAATCCACAAACTGCAAAGTTTCGACATTAAACGAAGTTCGAGCCGAGTATAGCGCATGAGAGGACGGAGCAGGAGAGTGTACAAGCAGCGAGCTACAGGACCATCAACACCCGTACCCTGCGCCATTTGCTGCGAGAGACTGAGCACTTAAGGGGATGCCCGGAATGCAGTGACGTCAATTCATAGAAACAGAAACATAAATCTTCATGTCGTCTCTCAATTCAGTTCTATGCTATACTAACAAATGTGATGGTAACTTTATTTAATGAAAAATTATTTACTTTCTTTCTTTCGTTTCAGATTGCCATTTATTCAATTGCCCACGCGTCGACATATTCATTGTACGTTTGTCATTTTTAATATCCTTGCCATTTCTTTGACCAGTGGATGACCTGTGGATGATTAGTGGATCGTTAGATTTACCATAACCATTTGTCTTCAATGTAGACCACAATCGTGTTACATTTCAGATTGTTATTTTAAAATGTGGAACACTGACCTCTTCATGGGGTAGGTCTGGTTTAGGAATAAGAAAAAAGTATTGGTGACTTTCCCGATTGTTAAAACTATTGAACTAGCAGCTTGTTCGGGTCGAAGATCAGCACATAGAACAGGGGGTGCAGCTGCAAGAATTCGAGATGGGGTGTGCCACTTGGCCGTTTGCTTTATTGACTGTGTTGTCATTGGTTACCAGCACAGACCAGAACTCGAGACAAAAGCGTCAGATATTGCCAGATCAGTAAGTATGTCTGTAACTAATAAAATGTGTATCTCACGCATTCTTCCCTCTCTTCTTTCGTCGTCACACTCCATGTGAAGCATAGGGGTTCCTACTATAGCTGGTCTCCTTACAGGAAGAATGTATCCGGGCACTTCTAGTGGGGGTTTCAATAGCATCTTCTTACATGATGAAGTTGCAAATCCCTTGTTGTTCGAAGATATTGACTTTCTGAGTTAATTCTTGGCGTTATTTTTTGTTCTATTTTATTTTTTATTTTGATAGGTGGGGTGGGGAGGGGGGAGAGGAGGAAGCGATTATCGGACTACAGCGAGACATTTTACATGTCGAGGCGCGCTTGAGAATATCGGCTGTAGTGCAATACGAGGCTCCTAATAAGCTCACTACAATGGGAATCACAGTAATGCTGCCACCATTTTGGCCAGACTGCTGTCACACAGCCCGTGTCCACAGATACGGGCTCGGACGTAAGATTTAATCAAATTTGTTTCCTTTGATCGCGATCTTAGTCTTTTCTCCTGTGCTAGTCCCATGCAAAACCTTCTTTAGACGTATTTTTCGACATCCTTTGAAGGTTACTGTGATCATATTTTTCCCATACTGAATACGAATGGGGCAAAATGACACCCACAACAAGTACCAATTATCAAAATGACACCCACAACAAGTACCAATTATCAAAATGACACCCACAGCAAGTATCAATTATCAAAATGACACCCACAACAAGTATCAGTATCAATCATCAAAATGACACCCACAACAAGTATCAATTATCAAAATGACACCCACAACAAGTATCAATTATCAAAATGACACCCACAAGTACCAATTATCAAAATTACACCCACACGTACCAATTATCAAAATGACACCCACAAGTACCAATTATCAAAATGACACCCACAACTAGTATCAATTATCAAAAGGACACCCACAACAAGTACCAATTATCAAAATGACACCCACAAATACCAATTATCAAAATGACACCCACAACAAGTATCAATTATCAAAATGACACCCACAACAAGTACCAATTATCAAAATGACACCCACAACAAGTACCAATTATCAAAATGACACCCACAACAAGTATCAATTATCAAAATAACACCCATAAAAAATACCAATTATCAAAATGACACACACAAGTACCAATTATCAAAATGACACCAACAAGTACCAATTATCAAAATGACACCCACAACAAGTACCAATTATCAAAATGACACCCACAAGTACCAATTATCAAAATGACACCCACAAGTACCAATTATCAAAATGACACCCACAACAAGTACCAATTATCAAAATGACACTCACAACAAGTATCAATTATCAAAATGACACCCATAAAAAATACCAATTATCAAAATAACACCCACAACAAGTACCAATTATCAAAATGACACCCATAAAAAATACCAATTATCAAAATAACACCCACAACAAGTACCAATTATCAAAATGACACCCACAACAAGTATCAATTATCAAAATAACACCCATAAAAAATACCAATTATCAAAATAACACCCACAACAAGTATCAATTTTCAAAATGACACCCACAACAAGTATCAATTATCAAAATGACACCCACAACAAGTACCAATTATCAAAATGACACCCACAACAAGTACCCTTAACCCGCGCCATCTCTTTTATCATGCTCTTTACCTTCGCTGCTGAGGCTCAGATGCTAAATCTTTCTCTTTGCCAAAGTTGACATTTTGTTGTTGACATAATTCAAGCACATGATGGCGGCCACACGACGTCCGGCTGCTGGTCCGGATGGTACGCTCATCCCGGCAAGACTGGTGGGGCATCGAAATTTGAAAAGAAATAAGTAAAAACCTATCGGAACTCAGTGGCTTGCCAATAAATAAACTTTCACGAATACTGTGTTTACTGAGAGCGGAAAAAAGCGATTGTTTAAAAATATAATCTGGGAATTCAATTTAAAGAAAAAATAAATTCTGGCTAAATTGTCTCTAAATAGTGAATCAGTTCCTCTGCTTATTCTTCTTCGTTCGTTCTCAAACTCCCGCTACGAAGCCTTGGAAAGGACTTTGCAAGTAGCAGGATGTAGTTTGGTGTATCGTAGTTTACAGCTTGACTACGGTATTTGCACGTTTCGATCCGACACATCCGACTACAACAGGCATTTTTGGGTACCGAGTTAACCATCCCTCTTGTTGTTGTTGTTGTTGTTGTTGTTGTTGTTGTTGTTGTTTATCCACAATGATAAATCGATTAATGAAGAATGAATGAATGATTCAATGAATAAATAAGTGAATGAATGAATCAATAGATAATTCAAGGAATGATTGATAAATCAATGAATTAATAAATGAATCATGAATCAATCAATCAATGAATTAATGAATGAGGGATTCAATAAATGATAAATCAATGAATGATGAATCAATTAATAAAGAATCAATGCACCATTCAGTAATCGAGGAATCAGTTAATGAATTATTTTTCAATGAATGAATGAATATATGAATGATGAAACAATAAATGCATGAAGGAATGAATCATTCAATCAATAAATAAATAAATAATAAATGAATAATGAATAAAAGAATGAATGAATGAATGAATGAAAGTGAATGAAGGAATATGAATGAATCAACGAATGAATCATGAAATAATTGAACAAATTAATGAATAATGAATCAATGAATTAATAAGTGAACGGATTAATCAATGAACAAATCACTTAATTAATAATAAATCAATGAATCAATCAATGACATTGAAAGGATGTATCTATATATAAAAGACAGAATCTATAAATGGAAGTATGTATATATGAAAAACTGTATCTATAAACGGAAGTATGTATATATGAAAGGTATCTATAAATGGAAGTATGTATAGATGAAAGACTATCTATAAACGGAAGTATGTATATATGAAAGGTATCTATAAATGGAAGTATGTATAGATGAAAGACTATCTATAAACGGAAGTATGTATATATGAAAGGTATCTATAAATGGAAGTATGTATAGATGAAAGACTATCTATAAACGGAAGTATGTATATATGAAAGGTATCTATAAATGGAAGTATGTATAGATGAAAGACTGTATCTATAAATAAAAGTATGTATATATGAAAGGATGTATCTATAAATGGAACGATGTGTGCGTATATGATATATTTCTATCTCTCTCTCTAAAGACCCAGAATAATCACAGAAAATGGACACCTGATATTTCAATCCGGTATAAACCACAACATCACATTCAGATCAGGGCTTGGAGGAGTTTACGTGGACAACCTTGACCTGAAATTTGCAGTAAACCAGGTGAGTTGCTGTATGCCTGGACAACAGGAGTGGTATTAAGGGAATGGCAAATCAACTGAAGCAACAATACGCACATAAACTAACACGCATACACATACATGCACATACACTGACATGCATACACATACACGCACATACACTGACATGCACACTCACACACACTCACATTGTATTCACATGTACTCACATGCACGCACATACATATATACACACATGCGTACACATTCAGCCATATACACTGACATGCACACACATACATTCACACACACTCAAATATACTCGCATACACGCACATACATATACACACACACACATACAAACACATTCACCACCATTCACTGACATGCACACACATACGCATACACTCACATACACTCACATACACACATGCACGCACATACACATACACCCACATACACTGACATGCACACACATACACACCTACATACATACACACATACACATATACGCCAACATACACTTACATGCACACAAAAATACACATACACACACATACAGAAACATTCATTCACATACACACATTCACTCACATGCACATACATACACACACATACGCTTACATACACTTACATACACAGCCACTTACATACACACACACACATACACACACACGCTTATATACCCTTACGTATACACATGCACTCATATATATATATATATATATTCACATACACACATATACACACATCCACAAACACACACTTACATACACACATATTCTCCCACACATACACAAACTTACATTTACATACACATACATACATACACATCCACACATACACAGACGTACACAAACATACATTTACATACACACATTCACACAAGTACACATATACACAAACATGCAATTACATAAACATATACATACAAACATACATACATACATGTATACATACGCACGCACATACACATACACACATACAAAGATACACGCATACACACGCACACATATATATATATATATACACACTAGTATTGTATCTTAGTCCCCGATACAACGTGTGCTAAAATCTTATAATTTAATCCCACATACAAAGTATTGATTGTAGAATGACTTTCACAAGTATGTGTTCATTTTAATGTAGTAATATTAGTGTTATCATCACTATTATTAAGCAAAACAAATTATGTTAATAATGACGAAATACATAAATCTTCAACATCAAATACATTAAATGTAGTCCTATTTTAAATCTTTCTTCGTACGCAGTCAGACAGTAACCATTATATTTTCCAAAAAAGCGGCGGTCATCCTGAGGCTGTCGCCACTGCCATAGAGCTTGTCTTGCAGTTCCACTGATGATGGCCACATCTGCTCTCTCTGATCCTCGTATGTCGGGCAGTTCTGCAGCAGATGTTCAGCGGTCATTTTGCCAGTACCGCACGGGCATTCGTCGGTACCACCTATCTTCAATTTGTTGAATAGGTGGTACCTCAGTCTATTGTGGCCAGTGCGAAGTCTTCTTCTTCTTCTGCGTACGCAGTCAGACAGTAACCATTATTTTTTCGAAAAAAGCGGCGGTCATCCTGAGGCTGTCGCCACTGCCATAGAGCTTGTCTTGCAGTTCCACTGATGATGGCCACATCTGCTCTCTCTGATCCTCGTATGTCGGGCAGTTCTGCAGCAGATGTTCAGCGGTCATTTTACCAGTACCGCACGGGCATTCGTCGGTACACCCTATCTTCAATTTGTTGAATAGGTGGTACCTCAGTCTATTGTGGCCAGTGCGAAGTCTGAAGATAACGACCTGCTCTCTTCGGTTCAACTGGTAAAAGGCATCGTTTTTGGTGTAACCAGTATGTTCGGTTTCCCATTTGGTCATGTATCTGGCTTTGATAAGCCGTTTTGACTCTTCGTACGTCATACTGGTATCTGTTTGTGGTAGTCTTGCACCTTCTTTTGCCAGTCTGTCTGCCTCCTCGTTGCCTTGGATGTTGCAGTGTGATGGGACGCACTGTACCACTACCCTTTTTGGTGCGGATTGCTGGCACAGTTTGCAGAGTGCTGCTCTTAAGTCATTAAGCTCAGTGTTTTTCTGGCTTTTTAGCGCTGTGACTACGGCGAGAGCATCTGTAAGCAGGACTATATGGCTTTCATTTTCTCTAGGTGTCACCATTTCTTCCACTGCCGCCCTCAGTGCCGCTGCCTCCGCTCTGAAATTGCTTGTGTACTTACCAGTAGCGAATGACAGTGTTATTTTTCTGCCATTTGGTAGGTTCAGGAATGCTCCTGCCCCTCCGTTCTGTGTTGTCTTTGTTACAGAACCGTCGGTGTATGCATGGGTCCAGTCCATGCTTGGGTAGCTTTTCGTTATGAAGCTTAGGGTAGTATCTCTCCTTTCTTTTTCAGTCTGGCAGTTTTTGTTTCTAATACCTGGTATATTTTCTACCACCTCTGGAAATATATCCTGCCTCCAGGTAGGTTTTCGTACAGTAGTGATGGGTTTTGGTGTTGTTAGTGCGTTTATGGGATCTTCGTGCATCTTTGCTTTGGCTATTTCTGCAAAGTTTCTCCGCTTTAGTTTCCCATTTCCCAAATTGTTTAGTCTCTGGTGCATTGGATGGTCGGTCAGTCTTCTGAGCTTCTCTGACTGCAGCTGGGCTCTGCAGTCTCTTCTATCGGTCATGGATTGCAGTTTTGTAATCTTTTCAAGTTCTACAATTGGCGTTGACTTCATGCCACCTGTTATAATTCTCATGGCTTGGTTTTGAAGTTTGCTAACTTTATCCAAGTTCGCCTTCGCTGCTGTTGTCCATGCCGCAATGCCATACTCGAGAACTGGTCTCACTCTTCCAGTGTACAGTTTCTTTAGTATGCCATCGTCTGCTCCCCAGCTTGTGCCAGCAAGTTTCCTCATGATTGCCATTCTTTCTCTGGCTTTCATTCGGTTTCTCTCAATCTGACTTTTCCATGTCATGCGCCGATCAAATGTGACTCCCAGATAGGTTGGGTTGTCGTTTGGCTGCAGGAATTTGCCATTTAGACTTAATTTGGTACTTTGGGGTTTTAATGAAAGCGAGAATATTGTGCATGTGGTTTTCGCCTCGTTTATTTTGACCAGCCATGAGTTCGCCCACTCTTCCAGCGATGTTAGGGCCGTCTGCATCCGATTTCTTGCTATGGTGAGATTCTTTTCAGAGGTCCACATAGCCAGATCGTCTGCAAACATTGAGCTATGGACTCTTCTTGGTATATTCTCTGTAATATCATTTATATATACCAGGAAGAGTGTGGGTGACAGTACTCCCCCTTGGGGTACTCTCTGCTCGAGTGTCACCTTTTTGCTCATCTGCCCTTGTACTTGGACTCTGGCCGTTCTTTGTTTGAGGTAGTGGTTGATCCACTTGTACATCTTCCCACAAACATCACTTCTTCTTAGCTTGACTCTAAGTCCATCTTTCCAGACTTTGTCAAATGCCTTTTCCAGATCCACCCAAACAGCTACTGTGTGTTTCTGTGCCTGGTAGGCATCTTCTATCTCCTGGGCTATGAGGATGACCTGGTCCTCAGTGGATCTGTGCTGTCTAAAGCCGGCTTGCTGTGGAATTAGTATTCGTTTTTCTTTCAGATGCCACATCAGTCTGGTGTTTATCATCCTTTCCATCAGCTTGCCGTCACAGCTCAGTAGGCTTATGGGCCTGTATCCATTTGGATCTGTTTTGTCCTTTCCTGTTTTTGGTACTGGTACCAGTACTGCGTCTTTCCATGCCTGTGGTACAATTCCCCTTTTCCAGCTTTGGTTCAGGACCGATAGCAGTTTCCTCTTCGCTGTTTGGCCCAGCCCCATCAGCATTTCGTTTGTTATCCCGTCTTTTCCGGGAGATTTTCTTTTCTTTAGTGTTCTCATAGCCTCTTCCATTTCGCGCATTGTTAATTTGGCCATCATGTGCTCTTCAGGTGCCGTATTCATGTTTTCGTGCCCCTTTAGCTCTTCGCTAATGTCTGTATGCTTATCTGCAGGGACCTCGATGTGGTTTGCTCTGGCATAGTGATCGACAAAGGCGTTTGCGGCTTTCTTACCTGTGATCAAGTTCTCGCCCTGCTTGATATTAATTTGTTTATTTGACGGGGTTTTGTCGTTCATGGCTCTGACTAGCTTCCATAGCTTGTTCCCGTCTTTGTCCAGGTTTAGACTTTCCGTTTTATTTTTCCAGCTTTCTCTTGCTGTTTGCTTGAGAGTGTGTTTTTACTTCGCCGTGGCGGCTTTTAGGGCGATGTTTGCCTTCATGGATTTTTCTCGCTCTGCCATGTTCCTAGCATTTGTTACTGCATCTTCCACTTTCTGCAACTCATCATTCCAGTAGGGCTAATAGTTTTTCCTAGCTCCTCTTGGGATGGTTTC
The DNA here is from genome assembly GCA_036924085.1 of Ariolimax columbianus. Lineage (NCBI taxonomy): Eukaryota > Metazoa > Mollusca > Gastropoda > Stylommatophora > Arionidae > Ariolimax > Ariolimax columbianus. Next base: position 112,696,196 of record JAVGWX010000002.1, read on the forward strand.
AGTGGCGACTTGCATTATTGCCTTGCTTAGGCTTTCCACCATGGGCTTCATTTTGGTGTTTCGTGTGTTGATGGTTTCATACAGCCCATCTGTCAGGATTGCAAATCTGTCCCAGTCGGCTTCTTTGTAATTCCAACGTGGGAGCGGTTTTGTTTCCTGTGGGCCTACTTCCATGTCAATGGTTAGCCTGATCGGCCTGTGGTCGCTACCTGCCAGTTGGTTTAGCACCTGGCGATCTATTTTATGGTGTATGTCCTGTGTGGAGAAGGCCAAATCTGGAGTCGAGGTGGTATGCCATGTTCTTGAATAGAAGTTAGGGCTATCCTCCGGCCTATTGATTAGGGAGAGATTTGCATCTATCTCCCAATCTTCCACTTCGTCACCTTTGCTGTCTGTGTCAGAGTATCCCCATCTCTCCGAGTGGCTGTTGAAATCTCCAACTACTATGCAGTTGGAGTCTCTGACCTCCATACTCGAGAGCGATAGGTCTCTATTTGGTGGTCCGTACAGATTGAAAATGCGGAGCTTCGTCTCTTGAGCCATTATGTCAACTCCTACAATTTCTGCTTGTCCGGTGTGATTGACAGATACCGCGCTACTCGGTATGCAGTTTCTGGTCAGTATCAGGACCCCTCCTTTGTGGCCTTCTCTGTCTAGACGGAAGGTCTGGTATCCTCTGATTGAGAATTTATGATTATTGTTGAGGTGCGTTTCCTGGATACATGCCACGTCAATCTTACCTTCATGCAGGTGATGTGTTAGGGAAAGTTTTTTGTTAATGACTCCCTCCGCATTCCACTGTAGTATTTTGAGGGTCTTGAGGTTTTGGTCAATAGAAGTTGCCCCATAGCCATGTGCCTTGACTCCACGACACATGGGTGGGTGACCACCAGTAGTCAAGGGTGGGCCCCTTCGAGGCGTGAGGTCCGGCACTATCGCTGCCTGGCGGGACTCCGCAGGATGAGCGCCATGCGTTTTTCTAATCGGTTGTACTGTCATCATGCTGCAATTTACGTTGCACTGTTTTGTTAGGCTTGCGGCCCCGTGCATCCGATTTCAACAGGCGTTTCTGTAGGGATGCCCTCCTTAGCCTTTGGCTGTCCCCAGCCTATCTGCAAGGCAGCAGTTGTTTATGATCAGAGTTGTCTCTCTTATGGAAGTTGTCTTACCAGACTATCGAGTCTTCACTACTCGTGTCTATAGGGTGCAATGATGATATGTGAGATGATATATGAGATGGACTGGTTTACCCGGAAGAGAGGCAGTCCAGTGTGTCTGTATCCCAGGATCGTCACGTCCTGTCAGAAACGCAGTGCGAAGTCTGAAGACAACGACCTGCTCCTTTCGGTTCAACTGGTAATAGGCATCGTTTTTGGTGTAACCAGTATGTTCGGTTTCCCATATGGTCATGTATCTGGCTTTGATAAGCCGTTTTGACTCTTCGTACATCATACTAGTATATGTTTGTAGTAGTCTTGCACCTTCTTTTGTCAGTCTGTCTGCCTCCTCGTTGCCCTATTTTAAATCTGAGTACTTTGTAACTTTTTTCATTCACTAAATCATAAAATAAGTCTTTCAATCTTAAGTCTCGGAACATATTCTTTCTATAAAAATTAGACGATTTTGACTCTGAGAGCATTACCAATAGTTATGTATCCGCTACGAAGCATACAGTGGGCGCACTACAGAGATCCCAATATTCAGAATAGTGAAAATAAGTTCATTTAATTTGTTCTCTTCTTTCAGTCCAGATTCTAAATCATTGTATTTCATACACTCAACTGGAATGGTCCGCTGGGGTCTTCGTAAATGACCGAGTGGTCCGCCTGGCTCTTTGTGAATGACCGAGTGGTCCGCCGGGCTCTTTGTGAATGACCCAGGGGTCCGCCGGGCTCTTTGTGAATGACAAGAACAAGAATAGCACCACTGCCCCACAGAGAGATGTTGTAAGAGGTGACTAACTGTGTGACATGGCTTAACACCGGCCGTGGTTAGGTGGTTTGTTAAGAGCAGCATAGATGGCGCCTAACAGGCTGTGGGTCTACTTTGCTCTAGTGTTTGAGTCTATTAAGACGGACTCGTACATCGGTTAACCACCCTTTGTGACACTTGTCCCAAAGTAGCGGAGAAAAAAGCTGTTCGAGCCTAGCCTATTGTGGCCATCATCGCTTGGCGGTGGGCAATAACTTTGTTTTAAACAAATATATCTAATTGTGCACATTCTGTCCGCCCCTGTGTTGTCACTACCCGAAAGAAGAATAACAACACTGTCACCTGCCAGCCTTGTTGCATAAGGCGACTACGGAGTGGTGGGTATTAGGCCGACTGTCCCGTTCTGTAGTCATTAATAAGCACTCCGAAAAGAAATAAAGACATCTATAGCCCAAGGCAGAAGAGAAGCGACTAAGCCGTTACATTATCTCTATCATCTATCGTCAGTAACAACAATACACACCAACAACCATACAGACAGTCAAACAACTACTTAAGACTGTGAATAAAGAGGCTTGGTTGAATAGATGGGCAATGGAGATTACTAGGAGAGAAATCTACAAACATATGACCATCCCAAATCCCAAAGACAACACCAATCTTCTGAAAAGGATAAAGCAAAGCACTTTTTTCCGACTTCGCACTCGGCACACACAACATTAGCAGTCACTTGAACAGAATCCAACCAGAACATACTCTGGAGTGCTGACTGTGCCCACATTCCTATGAAACTGTTGAGCACCATCTTTTTGAGTGTCCGGCCCTTGCCGGTGCTAGAGAAAAGCTTCTTCATTCCAGGCCAGACAAATTGAACACTTTGTACGGAACTAAACAACAACTCACAAACACTTGCAGATACCCCAGCATGACATTGGGCCAAAGGGCTGGATCAATAACCAACCAATCACCCAATCAACCAGTCTATCATCTACATGATTGCTGTGTTCGTTTAGTGGTCTTTATTCCCAACATTTATCACGCTCTATAAATCACCGTTTCCCATTCAATCTAACAAAGTCATGACATCTGTCTACTGTTACAAACTGAGTTCATAAAGCTTATGTTATTAATACTGAATACAATAATGTTATTTTTTTCTTTCAGACTCAAACAAATAAACAATCAATAGACAGACTTGCGAGATTTTTTGGAACGGTAAATATGCTGTTTTATTCATATTTCATAACTGATAACAGACTGCATTTGTTATTTTCCCTGATGGAATTTGTTATAACAATGTCAGCTAAATAATCCCGAGGGGTTTGCCGGGTCTATGTGTATGGCAAGGACAAGAATAGCACCACTACCCCATAGAGAGCATGTTGTAAGAGCCGAATAACTGTGTGACAGGGCATAACACATGCTATGGTTAGGTGGTTTGTTAAGAGCAGCATAGATGGCGCCTAACAGGCTGCGGGTCTACTTTGCTCTAGTATTTGAGTCTATTAAGATGGACTCGCACATCGGTTAACCCCCCTCCATAGTGGAGTAATAAGCTTATCGAGGCTAGAACGCTAAGTATGAAATACTCCTCCCGGTTACATCCAGCTCGCACCAGAGATGGGACCTGCACAGGTGTTTATGCTCTTGTAGAAGTACAGGTCAACTAAGACTAAGATGTCACCTTATTAATTATGGCAGTCATTGCATCTAACTCCATATCCCTAAAAATATAGAATGTATCATTGAAATTGAGAAACTTAAAAGGATACATTGTATATCGCAATTGACAAATAATATGCTTACCGACGTTTCGGCCAATTATGGTCATCAACGAGGCTGGGACACAACCAGAACAACACAATAGAAAGGAGCTAGGCTAAACGAGTTACGTAAGTTGTGTACCAACCTTAACCAGAGGGAGGGGTGTGGACACACAGAATGGGTGTGACTGAAGCGTAATCAAGGTCAGGTGTGTACCAACCTTAACCAGTGAGAGGGATGTTGAACACAGAAGGGCTGTGAGTGAAGACTAATCAAGGTCAGGTAAAGTATACTGAACAAGACTCTAATTCACGTCCTCGCTCATGCTCCTGGAAATATGCTGTGTCCCAGCAATCTGGTCCTCGAGGTGGGGATCAATACTGCAACATCCAAATAAGCGATCTTACTGGAGAGCCTCACATTATACTACAAACAGGACGGCTCTTTACACTTTCTCAATTGGCCTCGTGATGTAAGTAGAGACATTGTTACTTGCTACCAAAAAACGTCACCATGAGTTAACACACATCAGCATGAGTTGCAGCAACAGCAACAGCTGGGCTTTGTTTGACTAACTGCTTTTTCTTATGCATTGATTGATCTGTTGTATTGATCTGTTGTATTTATTTGGTGTATTACTTTTCGAGTTCTCACATTTAGTTTGATTAGCTAGTTTTTTAATTGACTTTTACGTTTTTACCGTACTCGATGAAGATCTTAATTGGTTGAAATGTCGGTCGTCGTCTGTTTATTATTCTTCTGTACAACTTTATTTCAACGTTTTGGGTTTCACAACGGTCACTGGTCTCCAGTTACTCTGACGGTCATTGTTAATATTAATACAAGAGACACTATACAGCAACAAAATTCAACAGAGATTTTGAACAATACAATGTATGTCATATGTAGATAAACAGAGGCCTAAAGAGTTTGACCATTTAACAAGAATATCAACAAATTCACAGGCCTCAGCAACTTATAACACCATACGTTAAAGCCTCAGGACAAGACGTTGTCCATGAAAACAATGGATGGATTATGTTGAAGAAATGCTACCCAGGCATGGATTATAAATAGTAAGGACCACACATAAGGAATATCTCCTGTTGTTGTGTACCATGTGTACCAGCGCAAATGGATAGAGCAGATTCGATTAGACAAAATTACTCACATAAAGGTAGGAGATTACATTAGACTATAATACAGAAATGGATAGATAAGATTAGATTAGACAAGAGGACAAAAATGGATAGATGAGATTAGATTAGGCAAGAAGACAGAAATGGATAGATGAGATTAGATTAGACAAGAACACACAAATGGATAGATGAGATTAGATTAGACAAGAGCACAAAAATGGATAGATGAGATTAGATTAGGCAAGAAGACAGAAATGGATAGATGAGATTAGATTAGACAAGAAGACAGAAATGGATAGATGAGCTTAGATTAGACAAGAACACAAAAATGGATAGATGAGATTAGATTAGACAAGAAAGAAATAGATAGATGAGATTAGATTAGACAAGAACACAGAAATGGATAGATGAGATTAGATTAGACAAGAAGACAGAAATGGACAGATGAGATTAGATTAGGCAAGAAGACAGAAATGGATAGATGAGATTAGATTAGACAAGAACACAAAACGGGATAGATGAGATTAGATTAGACAAGAAAGAAATAGATAGATGAGATTAGATTAGACAAGAACACAAAAATGGATAGATGAGATTAGATTAGACAAGAAGACAGAAATGGACAGATGAGATTAGATTAGGCAAGAACACAAAAAATGGATAGATAAGATTAGATTAGACAAGAGGACAGAAATAGATGAGATTAGATTAGACGAGAAGACAGAAATAGATAGATGAGATTAGATTAGACAAGAACACAAAAATGGATAGATGAGATTAGATTAGACAAGAGGACACATGTGGAGAGAGGAGATTAGATTATACAACATGATAGATATGGATAAAGCAGATTAGATTAGACACGATGACATAAATGATTAGAGGAGATTAAACTAGACAAGATCACAGAAATGGACAGAGGAGATTTGATTAGCCAAGATTACTCAAATAAATAGAAGAGATTAGATTAGACAAAAAGACATGAATTACAAAATGATAGATTATATTAGATTAGATTAGACACAAATGGACAGAGGAGATTAGATTAGAAATGATGACAGAAATGGATAGATGAGATTAGATTAGACAAAATTACTAAAAAGGATAGAGGAGATTAGATTAGAAAAGATGACCATGGATAGTGCAGATTAGATTAGAATAAATTGCACAAATGAGACTTGCACCAGACTGATGTTCTAGTTGGAAGGAATAAAGCCTCTGTGACTTTCCAAGCACGTCACAAAAGATGAATGAAAAAGGATGTGCATGGTTTTAGCAATTTCATTTTGTAAAACCATTGCCATTGAAACAATCACAACTAATAAACCACAGTGCATGTTCTAACTGGGAATACTTGGAATCCTAGTATTCGAGCAGGTAGGCGTGTACCTTATACTAGGTATCCGATAACTGCCAGTGATGTGTTTATTTGGCGATTTACATCCTATACCTTACTAAGCGTGAGGAAAGGTAGGTCACGGACTGGGCACGAATTTCATTATTTTCCTAAATGTTTTGCCATGGCACCCGCTAACAGCTTGCTTTTTTCATTTCGAACTATCAAGGATTCTTTTATGTGCACATATTGTACACAGGACCTCAGAGTATATCATCCGTCTCCGATAGAACTATGCATTCGATCTCTCCTCTCTTGATTCCAGTGGTCGTTGAAACGTACGGGATTCGAACACCCACTGTTTCGTGCTTTCGTTCGTTTCTGGTGTGGTGAATGTCTTACCTCTCTGGTATAGCCCACACCCTTACCTATTTGCTATAGCGCCCCCCACCCGCCCCCTCTGTTATAGAGGCCCCTAATACTGAGACGACTGCAACGACAACTTAATTACTCTCACAGCGGCGTGTGTTCATTATGACGAGTTCCACCATGACGATTTATAGGGCTAGGGAATAAAGTCTGCTTACCCATTCAGTCGCCAAATACTTTACAGCCTATATCTTTTATTTTCCTCAGATACAAAATAACTTAAACTGTGCCAGGGCTTTGAACTAACATCCCCATGTTTATCAGACAGGCATCCAAACCACTTGATAAACTGCCCCTTATTCTAACATAATGCCAATACATGAAATTTATTTCACAAATGTCATGTCCAGGGTCCCAGAAGTGTCACGAGACGGCTAGACAGCTTGGAGGCACAAACACAACCCTTGACAACCTTGCCAGACCGAGTCAACTCACTGTCTACGTCAATCGACAGTCTTCGCAATCAGGTAGGGCGAAAGCTGAACTCATATCGTGTGTTATCTTTGCAGACTTTAGAGCTACGAAACATACTGATAGAAGATGTCGTTCTATATCTTCCCTGGTTTGGTTTTCTTCTTCTTTTTCTTTCTAGTCTTCTTCTTATTATTATTGTTTGCCATGAAAAAGACCGTTTCTCGTGAGGTGTCGAAGCTCAACACTTCATCCCCGACAACAGTGTCTGCTCTGAGAAAACCTTGACCTTTATCTGACCATTATGTCGCCACTAATCCAATGCTCCCTTTCTCTATCTCCCGTTATACCTCCCCTCCCTCTCTCTCTCTCTCTCTCTCTCTATCTCTCTCCTCTTCTCTTTCTCGTGTGCAAGCTGTCTCCAAAGCTCCTTCTGGAACTATCTTGACATCATGATTCAGCCTACCCACTCCCAGTCAAGCATAGGGCCGCCCCTGCAGCTGACGACTTTACAAGGGGTCTTTGTCTGAGCATTTTTTAAGGGCAGTTTCAATGACACATGTAATGTTTAGCTAGCCCTATACACAACTCTCTTTACTCTGTTTATGACATATTTAATTGACAAGTTACACTGTTTCTATTCTGTCCAACCAGCGTTGGTTAATAACTTGATTCGTTGATTCTAAAATGTTGCGTTGTCTTATTATCAATACATTTCTAGGGCCAAGAAAGCATTACGTCGATAACCACCAGAGTGACACACTTAGAAATGCAAGCAGGCAACTCACAAGCAGTTACTGATCTGCAAACCCATGTGTCGGGCTTAAGGACAAGGGTTCAAGCTTTGGAGGCTGCGGTAAGTCATACACTTACATATATGTATACTGTACTGACACATGTATACTGTGCTGACACAAGCATACTGTACTGACACATGTATACTGTACTGACACATGTATACTGTACTGACACATGTATACTGTACTGACATATGTATACTGTACTGACACATGTATACTGTACTGACACCTGTATACTGTACTGACACATGTATACTATACAGACACATGCATTATGTACTGAAAGAAATAAACGATGATAAATAACATTTTCTCATGAAAAAAGCAGACGTTTATAAGCAGACGTGTGGATTCCTGAGCGGCTTACTGGAAACAAATGAACAGTGCCCCTAGCCCTGCTTTTCAAAAGGTAAAAGGAGACTAAGTAGCTCTGTGCATGTGGCTGGCAAACTCCTCATGTAATACAACATGTTACATGGATTACCTCTATATGAGCATATACATGATTTGATACATCTTTCTGTGAGGAGCCCAACTGTAGTGGTGATTCTATGCTCCTAATTCAGTTTGAATAGCATGATGATGATGCAAATGTTTTTGTTTGAAGCTATGCGTGCTGCGTCGAGTTAACTCTTGGTGATGTTTTCTTGTGGGTTATAGTAGTTCTCTAATATACCCAACTGTATCTAAGAATGTGGACCGGAGTCCTCCTGGCTGTAGTGCATTGCGAGGCTTCTCTATAAGCTCACGACAATGTGGATTACAGTGCCAATCCTAGCTCGTTGGCCAGGCTGATGTGGCACAGAAGTACGAACAAGTACGTCAGGTGGGGTCTTGACCAGTACATTTCACGTGATCTTGATTACTTTTCACTCCCACACCTTGACCAGTACGTTTCACCTAACCCTGATTACTCTTCTCTCCCACCTTGACCAGTATTTTTCATCTAACCCTGATTACTCTTCGCTTCCACCTTGACTAGTATATTTCACCTAACCTTGATTACTCTTCTCTCCTACCTTGACCAGTATGTTTCACCGAACCCTGATTACTCTTCTCTCCTACCTTGACCAGTATGTTTCACCAGACCATGATTGCTCTTCGTTCCCAATGATGACATATATTAAGAAGCACACAATCTTAAGCCCTACCAATAATTGTTAGAAATGAATCCGCCACGTTCATAACACAGAACAACACCCAAAAAAACTTGAGTACAAGAATAGAGATATATGATCAAGTAGGCCCCTAGCGCACACTGCGGTTATGATGAAGTGTTAGAGCGCTTGTTTCTCACTGCAAAGATATATGGTTCCTACCACGATTACAACACACCTTTAGTGCATCTAGCTGCAAATTACCACCTGGTCCCAAGTTAGGGAACGCGCGGTGAAAGGAATTACTTGGTTTTGTTTGTCTCGTCTAGTTTCCTAAAGCGAAGAGCGTTGTACTGAGATTTGCATATTTCGGTCTAAAACAATCGACTTCTTCTTGCATTTATTCATGACTGTAGTTCTCATTGTCGCATTACCTTATTGATTCTGAAAATATTACCTAATAGGAAATAATGATCGCACTTCAGAAAAAAGCTGAGACCACGACAATACAATTTAGTGTTTAATGCTTCATCTCGGACAGCACAGTTTAATAAGGCCGTACTCATATGGACTATTTCAGTGTTTAGAAGTTAATCATCTGTATTCTCTCTCATCCTCTCTGTCTCTCTCTCTCTCTCCCTCTCTGGGGATATGCAAGGCAGAAAGGAAAGAAAGTGGATACTCAACCTCACATACGCTAAGACATTTTACACCGTGAAGTCTCCGACATTCCATCCCCAACGACAGTATCTACCATAGCACAGCCTGTAACGTATCATATTTTTATTTAAGTGAGAATCGGGTGCCGAACGGGCTCCATGCCAGTCCTATGGTCAAGAGAGAGCGGGTTCAGTACCTCTGTTAGGCATAATCTTTCTTTCTATCGGAGATGAAATAATAACCTAGTCTGTACAATGAAGGCGACCACACCATCAAGCGGCCTTTATTCTTCAACCATATAAACCATCCCTGTCAATCTCGGCAAAGATAATTAAGAAAGTAGATATAGTTTTTTAAAAACATTTCGGTGTTTAAATAGCCTATAAACTGCGTGACGACTGCATATACACGTGGCCTTTATTTATCGACCCTATAGATCTTACTATTGGTCAGCAGTAATGGAAATGAAGCCATACTTATAGCTTTTTAGAAAAGCAAATATCGTGCGTTGAACTGTGTTTGATGAAACGTCTGACACAAATACATTGACGTGAAATACTGGGACGTGAAATACCGGGACGTGACTATACATGACGTCCCCCACTGCTACATGTTACCTGTTAGTTGTCCTAGATCCGTGATTACCTGGAACCTTCTAAAAAAGTCACGACAGCCTGTTACTGACTTCAAGCTGGTTTTTTTATTCATCTGTTTTAACCTACTAGAATGAAACTTTACACAGTTATGGTAGCATGTATTCCATTGTTTTTCCTCTGCAACGTTCGTAACTTGTTGTGCTCTGATATTAATAATAGGGCTCGGTTTGTGGTTGAGATATTCGTGTGTACACAGATGAGTCGGCCGCTGAGAGCGCAAAAAGGGGATGCAGTGGAATCTACATGGCATACATGAAAGGCGACATAGAAAACCACTCCATACATGCAAAAGAGACGTGTACCATTTTCAGAGCTGAAGCAACAGCTGTACATGTAATGGACTGGAACACGGCCAGGTAGAGATGTCCAACATATCACTCACACGCTAAGTGATGTCCATACGACCTCTTGCAGTTATGGGAAAGGCACGACACACAACGAAAAATGTCACCCACCTCCGCTGCCTTGCGGTTTACCTGTTTACTGGAAATGCTTCAGGATTAAACCCAGAGGAAAGATCAACATCCTGTGCTATCCCCCGTCGTCTCGATAAAATCTTGCCACTGGCCAAAAGTATCTCAGGACCAGATAGTGGATCGACAAATGGCGCAGTTACTTCCTCGCTTTAATCTAAATCACCGCGCAGATCACCAATTACAGCGGACACCGCAAAAGAAAAGACTGTCCACACGTCTAAACAAAGAGAGTGGTCTTCATCACTTGTGATGGACAAACATCACGGACACAGCAAGAGAAAAGACTGTCCACACGGCTAAACAAAGAGAGTGGTCTTCATCACTTGTGATGGACGAACATCATGGACACAGCAAGAGAAAAGACTGTCCACACGGCTAAACAAAGAGAGTGGTCTTCATCACATGTGATGGACGAACATCATGGACACAGCAAGAGAAAAGACTGTCCACACGGCTAAACAAATAGAGTGGTCTTCATCACTTGTGATGGACGAATACCAACATCACATACAATTACTTTGATTCTTATCAGCCAAAACAAAAACTGCAAGAAAAATGGGCAGTATGACTGACAGACTACAGGAGCGTACTTACAAGCCATCTCAAGCCCCAAACAAAATACATTATCACACGAAAAAAGAAAAATGGTCAGTCTGACTGACAGACTACAGGAGCGTATGTACAAGTCATATCAAGCCCCAAACAAGATACACTATCACACGAAATAAGAAAAATGGTCAGTCTGACTGACAGACTACAGGAGCGTATGTACAAGTCATATCAAGCCCCAAACAAGATACAGTATCACATGAAATAAGAAAAATGGTCAGTCTGACTGACAGACTACAGGAGCGTATGTACAAGTCATATCAAGCCCCAAACAAGATACAGTATCACATGAAATAAGAAAAATGGTCAGTCTGACTGACAGACTACAGGAGCGTATGTACAAGTCATCTCAAGCCCCAAACAAGATACACTATCACACGAAATAAGAAAAATGGTCAGTCTGACTAACAGACTACAGGAGCGTATGTACAAGTCATATCAAGCCCCAAACAAGATACACTATCACACGAAATAAGAAAAATGGTCAGTCTGACTGACAGACTACAGGAGCGTATGTACAAGTCATCTCAAGCCCCAAACAAGATACACGATCACACGAAATAAGAAAAATGGTCAGTCTGACTGACAGACTACAGGAGCGTATGTACAAGCCATCTCAAGCCCCAAACAAGATACACTATCACACGAAATAAAATATGATATCGGGTTGCTGTCGAAGAAGAAGAAAAAGGAGAAGGAGAAGAAGAAAAAGAAGAAGAAGAAGAAAAAGGTTTAAATATCGTTGCTTACCAATATAAGACAAACATTTTTAACAACACCACAACTCGTGATCTTTGCAAGGGCACACAAAAAAAACCCATAAAACAAACGAGCGTGTACTTGTATTGTTGTTTATTTAGCCCCTTCGTGGAGCGTTATGTCCTTGACATATAGTGTTCTCGCCTTTTTCAAACGTAAATACTTGGGCAAGTATGTATTTGTTAGTTTTAAGTGGGCATAAATATAAAACAAATTGCGTTACGATCAACATATTTTCGTCAGGAACAGAGAGCAACACAGCAGAGACTAACAGATCTGAACGAATTTAAATGAAGATTAAAGATGAGGATGGAAGGAGAGAGAAGCAAAACAAAGGAAGGAGACAGTGATAAGAAGTTAGATCCGAGAGGCGATCAAGATGCTGAGCAGCGCATAAGCTGCAGTGGTCAGCGACCCATAGCTGACTGCTAGCGTCAGGGCACGCGAACCAGAGCTGCCAAGACCCTTTTACACCTCCACGCGGTGATCCTGGATAACAGGCTGCAGCAGGGCAGACTGGCTAAGGAGAAGGGATCGAAGAGGGAATGCTAACCCGGTACTCAAAAAATGCTTGCTGAAGTCGGATGTGTTGAACTACATTCTGCTACTTAAACCCTTTCAGGGTTTGGTAGCAGGAGATTGAGAACGAACGACGACGAAGAAGAAAAGAAGATTCGAGAGATGTGTTTAGTTAAAACAAAAATGACTGGAATGTGACGTGAAGAACGGATAGAGAGGGTAAGAGACAGACAAACAGACATGTGCACCTTCATCATTATACATCACGTTTCAAGAAGAGCCCCTGTATTACGCTGCAGAGAGAAGTACTCAGTTTGAGTAGCTTGCTCTCTCTTCTGTTAGTCGCTCATATTCTACCTTTGGGGGTAGGGTTGCAGGTGTTATTTTGTACATACTTGCCATCGGGTGTGTAGACAAACGGGTAGTTGACATGTTGTGTCTTTGCATGGTGGAGGGGCTGCCTCTGTTTGGTCTTCGTGCCGGCGACTATTGGGTAGACATTTTGTTACTTTCAGAATGGTTGCCCTGACAGTGGCTCTTATCAATTTTAAACTGCTAATGGTTGTTGTAAGTCCCCATGATTTCTCAATGTATAATCCATCTCACATACGTCTTGTCACCTCTTCTGATGTTACTTGAGTGAGACCAGTGAGCGCTTGAAACTTGTAGGATTTAAACCGCGCCCACCACCGATTTTCGCTTTCGTTCGTTTGAGTCTTGAGATACTGTTAAGACTGCCACGAGTAGCTTCTCAGTTCATCCCGTAACTCATCACGTTGTTGGGGCACACTTGAAGACACTCCCACAATCCCACGCATCAGTCTCTGTTCGCTGCCGCTATGTGGTGCCTCACTGGGGCAAAGGCTTAACCACTCATCGATGATGTCTGCCCATCTCTTCCTTGGACGTCCCAGCCCTCTCTTTCCTGGTACGGAACCACGCAGTATTGAATTTTGAAATTCCGCTGAACCTCGTCACGTATGTATATCAAGCCATCTTTCGCCTTTTAATGGCTGTGAACAGATCATCAAAAGGCCCAATCGCGTTTTCCACTCTTCGTCTTATTTCTACTTTCGTGACATGATCCTTATATGTAACATTTAAGAGTCTTCTAAATCACCTCTTTTCCATTACATGTATTCTACACTGGATATCCGCAGTAATGGTCCAAGTCTCACAGGCATACACAAATATTGAGAGCACCAATGAGCGCATTAGTCTAACTGTTATGTTTCTAGTAGCTTCAAGAAGCAGCAAGTTCTTGTTGGCAAAAGTATGTATCTGATTATAAGGTTCAAAGTTGTGCTTTTACAAATATATAACATACACATTTTTAGGTGAACATCTTAAGAAACGAGAGTGGCTCTACAGACATGTTGAACAGACGAGTGAGTCACAAATGAAACACAGTCAAACGCTTTCATTGTTGCTGATCTGTTTTTGTAGTTTCGGATTTGCTTTTTGAACGCTATGCACTGCACTTGTCTTTTCTCTTTATCTCTTCCGTTCGTTCGCATACTCACGCAAACAGCAGCATGTTCCCAGGAAAGCTTTGGTTGCTTCTAAATCCAAATAATTTTTGTAATCTGTTGTTGCTAATAATGATTCATTAATATTATGAAATCATCATTCTTCAGGAATTGGTAATGTATACAGAAGCGTGTGATTAGCGAACCTTGTGAAAGAGCGCTCGCATTTCATGGCAAAGGTACAAGGTTTTCCCCCATTATCGGCTCGTTTCAGACTCATCTGTAAATGGGTCCCTGAATTACTGTGAGTGAAGAAAAGGCAAGGAGGAGTGATGTATGTGACACTCAGAATAGGACAACGGTTTCTTTCCTTATATGTCGTAAGTCTCTACTAAAGAATGCCGTACATAAAGCTGACAACCTCATTATGTATAAATGAATGCTATAAAACCGCTTTGCAAATGGCTGGAATCAGGCTCTCCGGAAAGCTCAGTAGGGAAAGCCAAATTTATTGTTGGATCGAAAAAGATAAAAGACGTCCTTCAGCAGATTTAAACGGGGTCTGGAATGAAGTGTTAGAGACCAGTATACTAAGTCACAACTTGCATTAGGTAGGGTGGCAAGCACCCTTCCTCGCTGCCTATGATACCAGAAATAGAGCGAAGGGTTAATAATATATTTTGAATGTTTATACAACATTCTAAATGCTGGATTGACATGTTTTCTTTTCTTCTAGAACCAAGACAATACTCAGGGCCGAAGTGGTGGAAGCGGGGCCGGAACGGGAGGAGGAGGAGGAGGTGGGAGCAGTGGAGGTGGTGGAGGTGGGAGCGGTGGAGGCGGGAGCGGTGGAGGTGGGAGCGGTGGAGGTGGGAGCGGTGGAGGTGGTGGAGGTGGAGGTGGGGGCGGTGGAGGTAGAGGTGGTGGAGGTAGGGGCGGAGGAGGTAGACGAAGGCTTAATCGGCTGAGAAACAGGGTATCTCTTTCAGACTGCATGGAATCTTTTGCATGACATGTTACATCCCCATGGTTTGTCTCCTTGGAGGTTGTAGTTCACCCGGCCTGACAGAAACACGGACCGTTCATCTAACGTAACTAATGTTGTTCTATGTTATCCTTAAAAACATATATGGCTCAGATAAAGAAACAAAACGAAACATACATCACGACTACAAAGTCTTAGTTAAGAACAAGGAACAAACACATATACGGGTCCATTCAACATATTAATCCAAGATAATGGACACTACAACATGTACAAAGGTGAGACGGTAGCCATATTCGTCAGGGGGTGATTAGGAATATGTGCTGCACGGAATGCAACGTCTGTTTCAGTTAGCATGTCCGTTGTCTTTGTTTGTGTTGTGTATTCCTTGGTGTATTTTGTCCGTTAAATTTGCTTGTGTTGTGAATTGCTTGGTGTATGTGGGTGTTATTTGCCCCAGACGAAGGCCTTGTGGTCGCAGCATGGATCTTGATTTTGTTTCTGTCTCGATGAGGTCACACAGCCGTTACCAATATGTGATTTTATCTACATTGGACACTATTATCGCCACATTTTCCATTGATTGATTATATGTTACCTCCCATTATGCATTTAAGCTGATTAGGAATATGGTCCTCCTTGTGGGACCGAGAGTTCACTACTGGACATGGATGAGGGGAGAGGGTGAGTAGGATAGCGCTAGGGTATTTCCATGCATGTTGACTGAAAGTGGTTATGGGACTTGTGAACGGTGATAGACCGCACATCGTGTTAAATAAATTGTTACAGACACTATCACTGCAAGAGCCAATGAAGGTTTAAGTATAGGCTTCCTCTAAGGACCCATCTACAGTAGTGACTCTATGCTTCGCTAGGAATGAAAGAGATAAGAAAAGAATGGCTTCATTATAAGCTTTAATACACATAAAAGCGCTCAGCAACTTCTCTCAGGGCATTTTCTCCTCCTGAACCCCTTGTCCAAAGATTGACAAAGCAGCCAGTGACCAGATCTCTTGATGGCGCCTTAAAGTGTATCGTCATGCCATATGCTCCATCCTGTATCTGGAAATTTGACTCATGTTCGTATTTTGGAAGTCAATCCCGCAGAAAAGTTGGCTTATTTATCGCTGTTTCTGTGACAGAGTAGTTTTCCGTACATGAACATGGGATGGACATGAGATGCTTCAGACCTATCCTGTAATCGATGTTAACATACTTCTAGATGTAGGGGTGGAGAGCGTCCTGTAGCAAAACCTCACACAGTGATAGCTTAACAGTTACCAACACCGCCAAAGGGAGAATGCAGGTCCTATACTGGGTAGGCTAGATGCCAACAGGGAAAAGCTTGGAGGCTACAAATCTAAATGCTGCACCTTTCCCAAGCTTAGTATCCAGCTGGAACGGAACTATCCCCAAACGTATTAATAATAGCCAAATGAAAGTCTAAAAGACAAACAAACCAATGGTAGACGTCTGAAGACACCTTCTACTGGGCGACAAGATGGATTTGTAAAACCAGAGAATCGCTTTTGGCCAGTTGGCCCAACGCACTGATAAGTTTGAGTACCAATATTCCATTATTCCACCGATCATGTCACATATGTCAATCTGCGCAGTTTACCAGAGCACGTTGAGACCTCATGTCCCTTGCACAACAAACAAAAAAACACGTACATTCCAAGGGTACAGCCAAGTCACGCGATCGAATGGACTGTCTAATGTGATACTCAGGGGCATGATTCCAAACAAACGAAAGAGAGGTTACTCAAAGATGCTCTGGTCAAATGATGTGATACTTAGGAACATGGTTCCAAGTATACGAAAGAGAGGTCACCCAAAGATGCTCTGGTCAAATGATGTGATACTCCGGAACATGGTTCCAATCACACGAAAGAGAGGTCACCCAAAGATGCTCTGGTCAAATGATGTGATACTCCGGAACATGGTTCCAATCACACGAAAGAGAGGTCACCCAAAGATGCTCTGGTCAAATGATGTGATACTCCGGAACATGGTTCCAATCACACGAAAGAGAGGTCACCCAAAGATGCTCTGGTCAGACGATGTTCGGAAATGGATATGCAAAACATTAGTAGAGATCAAAATGCTAGCTGTGGACAGACTGTTTCCGAATGTAGTAAGATGGTATGCTCACACAATCTCGTCGGTTACCGCGGGAAAGACAAGACGAGAGTCTGGATGTCGTCCCTATTCAATAGTTAATTCCCCTAAACCACGCCCCCCCCCCCCCTCCCCATCCCCAAACAGGAGAACGAGTGCCAGATGGTGTCTTACCCATAAAACGCATATATCTGTCCAGCTTCGTAGTGTGTCAGCCAGTACAGAAACTCTCGGTGACATAGCATGGGGGTTGCCAAGCTACCAGACCATGACAAAGTAAAGCAACCAGCAATAACAACGTTGTCCGTCTGGACATGTCTGTTGACGACAATTGGTTCTTGTGTTTGACATCCTGGTGTTCACGGAACAACTGGTTCTTGTGTTTGACATCCTGGTGTTCACGGAACAACTGGTTCTTGTGTTTGACATCCTGGTGTTCCCGGAACAACTGGTTCTTGTGTTTGACATCCTGGTGTTCACGGAACAATTGGTTCTTGTGTTTGACATCCTGGTGTTCACGGAACAACTGGTTCTTGTGTTTGACATCCTGGTGTTCACGGAACAACTGGTTCTTGTGTTTGACATCCTGGTGTTCACGGAACAACTGGTTCTTGTGTTTGACATCCTGGTGTTCACGGAACAACTGGTTCTTGTGTTTGACATCCTGGTGTTCACGGAACAATTGGTTCTTGTGTTTGAAATCCTGGTGTTCACGGAACAACTGGTTCTTGTGTTTGACATCCTGGTGTTCACGGAACAATTGGTTCTTGTGTTTTACATCCTGGTGTTCACAGAACAATTCGTTCTTGTGTTTGACATCCTGGTGTTCACGGAACAATTGGTTCTTGTGTTTGACATCCTGGTGTTCACGGAACAACTGGTTTTTGTGTTTGACATCCTGGTATTCACGGAACAATTGGTTCTTGTGTTTGACATCCTGGTGTTCACGGAACAACTGGTTCTTGTATTTGACATCCTGGTGTTCACGGAACAATTGGTTCTTGTGTTTGACATCCTGGTGTTCACCACACGAAGAGGAAAAAAAATCTTCATCGCTATTTTCTTCAGATATATGTTCATGTAGACTCATGTGTGTTACCAGGACGAACTGGGAAACAAATAAAAGTAACTGTAACCTGTCAGACCTTTAAGATACGACTAAGATGGTGTTCGGCATGGGGCTGACTGCTCCGTCCTGCAGAAACTATGATGAAGGTGAACCGGGGTTCATCAGGCTCTTCTCCTATGCTTGGTGTCACCTGCGTGACGCTCAGTACTACGGGGATCACGTCGATTCCTAATTGGTTAGCCAGCCTGTCATGAAACAGTGTTTCCAGAAAGTATTCATGGAAGTGAGGTCGGGCCTTGGTCAGTATATTTCTCCTGACCCTGACTAACATGTCTGATCAGTATGTTTTGCCTGACCCGATGTTAGTCTCCTCTCCCCTACGATGATGGACAGAGGAGAGGATAGAAACACTGCAAAAGTACAACATGCCAGCAGCATAAGCCTCACACCTGGCGCAAACCAGAAGTCTACGTATAACTCATGTTTGCAACGCCGCAAGACACGAGCAGCAGAACAACAGACGAAAGAAGAACAATCAATCAGAACATAGGTGTTGCTAGCTTAGCGTCATCGAAAGCTGGGGATTGAGAAGAAGAAGAATGAGAAAAGGAATTCTCTTCAGATGAATATGTCTTTACTGTTGCATGGCTAAGTTGATATCACTATGGAAAATATTCCATTGCCTGTTGCATGGCTAAGTTGATATCACTATGGAAAATATTCCATTGCCTGTTGCATGGCTAAGTTGATAGCACTATTTAAAATATTACATTGGTTGGTGCATGAGTTTATGAATGAAAGCATTTCCCTCGTAATGTTTTTATTTGTGTTTGTCTCCCCACACTGAAACAAAGATTCCACTATATCAGCACTCCCTTCTCACAATGAACAATATTGTTATTGTATTATTGCGTGTATAGCACATGTGTGCGTTCATCAGTGTGGTATGTGAGCGATGGAAGGAAAGAAGCACTTTAACATTTCAAGGATGTCGTACAATGTGACAAAAGGGAGTTGTGTATGGGGTTAGTATATCCATTGCTATTTAAACCGTCCCTGCAAATGCTTAGATACAGTCTTTCAGTAAATGAGCTACAACTAAAGTTGTGCTCTTATCCTTCACCAGGTGCGAGAACGGAACATGATAAGACATGTATATTTTCCCTTCTGTGTGTTAATTCTTGGCTGGTTACCTGGATCAGTGCATAATATCTGACCCGGACCACACATCCTGGCTTGGCATAAATAACATCGTGAAAAGCATTGTTTATTGACTGCTACCAAAATACAAGATGTCCCACTCGCTACCTGCCCCTGGTTTCCTCCTTTAACTGTTAAACCAGTGAACGTATTTCAATATAATTGGACATGGATATACCTTGGTGTATAAGAAGCATAATAAGCTTATAATTAATTTTGAAAGTGGTCGTCATAAGTATAAAGTAGAGCAGATATATTATCTACTAAACGTTCTTACAGCGATGTAAAGCTGATATTTTGGCTTCTACGCGTTCTTATAGCGCTGTAGAGCTGAGATTTTGGCTTTTAAACGTTCTTATAGTGCTGTAGAGCTAATATTTTGGCTTCTAAACGTTACCTCAACTTAACCTCATTATACTGATTTAGACGGCTCTATAGAGTTTGTATACAACCAGTTTATTAAATTTCATCGATACTGAAAATACTGTGAGCATCCAATATATTTTTGAATGCATTAACTGATTCTGCATCCATCACATCCTACGGTAATGTCTTCCAAGAATTCACTACTCTTTGACAACAAAAATATTTCCTAATATCTAATCTTACAGCACTGTAGACGTAATACATTTTTTTAAACAGTTGTCATATTTATCCATAAAATATTTTTCATATAAAATATTTCTAAATTTTCAAAGTCAAATCCTTGTGCGCAGTGCATAGCTGACAATTTTTTTTATTCAGCATGTAGAGGAAGCTAACAGAGGCAAAAACATACTCGACCTAATATTTAATTCAGAGAAAAATATGATTGAAAACGTTAACGTTGGGGAACTGTTTGGCTCAAGCGACCATTAGATCATCCGTTGGGATCTTGTAGCGAGGAGAAAATTAAACATAAACTCGCGAGCACACGACTACTCTAAGACATGTTCAGAAGATGACAGAGACAGCCAGGCTCATAATCTGGAAAGATATTGTCAGAGGTACAGATGATGAACAGGACGGGAACGTTTCAAAACAGTTTTAGACCAGCTAAAAGTGGAGTGTGTTCCATGTAGGGAGGTAAACACCAAGTATAACAAGTGTATAACTAGATTTGTAGTTAAATGTACAAGAGCTAAAAATAAAGCATGGAAAAAATATATAGAGGCAGGTAAATCGAAAGAAGCATATTTTAAATATTTGGACAAGGAAAACATAGCTCAGAAAGTGAATAAAACAGCAACAATTGACCGAAAAAAACTAGCTAATAGGATCAAGACTGATAGTAAAAGCTTCTTTTCTTATGTTAGAAATGAACAAAGAACGAGAGACAAGGTAGGCCAACTCATAGATTGCACAGGTAAAATAATAAGAGAAAATATGGAGGCAGTTAATCTACTAAATCAATACTTTGACACAGTCTTCACACAAGAAGATTGCTCCAAGATGGCAGAGCCTAAAAATAGTTTCAAATGTGAAATGAATATAGTGGAAATAAAATCAATCTGTATTATGGAGGAAATGTTGTTTTTTTTTAATGGAGGGATTACAAGTGGATAAATGTCCTGATCAAGATGGTTTCTTTCCAAAATTTATATTTGAAATCAGAGACCAACTAGCAAAACCATTGGCTATATTATGTTCTCAATCACTTGCAAAAGGGATTGCTCCACGGGATTGAAAAGATGCTGGAGTAATCCCCTTATTCAAAATGGGAAATAGATCCAGCAAATTATAGACTAGTGAGTTTAACAAGCATTGTCTGTAAATTGTTAGAATCAATAATCTAAGAAAACATTGTAATGCATCTAGGCAGGTTTAATCTAATCAGCAACAGTGAGCATGGGTTTACTAGAGGAAGATCGTGCTAAACAAATCTGTTGGAATTCATGTAGGAGGTTGCTAAAATGATAGATAAGAGGGAAACAGTGGATGTTTTTAGTTTAGATTTTGCAAAGGCCTTTGATAGAATACCTCATCGAAGATTATTTAAAAAATTAAAATGACAAGGAATAGGTGGGGAAGTTGCCGAATGAATTGAAATTTGGTTTACGAGAAGAAGGCAGAGAATGGGTATAAATAAGGAGTACTCTGAGTGGTGTAAAGAAAAAGGTGGAGTGCCACAGGGCTCAGTTTTGGGACCAGTCTTGTTCTTGATATATATAAACGATTTGGACATTGATATGGGATCCATGATTGCAAAATCTGCGGACGACACAAAACTATGTAGGAGTGTCTCATCTATAGGAGAGGTGGATATATTGAGGTCGGATTTAGATACAATTCGTGGCTGGACTGGGAGATGGCAAATGAAGTTTAATATAAATAAATGTAGTTATCCACAAGGGTAGATCCAATATGGAACATAATTACAGAATGGGAGAGAACAATATTAGAAAGATAGATAAGGAAAGGGACCTAGGGGTTATAATAGATCATACAGGTAAAGTGAGTGAGCAAGTTCAGGTAGCAGTGAAAAAGGCAAATGCAATGTTAGGTATGATAACAAGAAATATTAAACATAGAAGTAAGGAGGTGATTGTCAAACTGTATAAAGCATTTGTTAGACCTAGATTGGAATACTGTGTACAGATGTGGAGTCCTTATCCTAGGGGAAATATAATCATGTTGGAAATGATACAAAAAAGAGCGACACAACTGAAAGTGGAATTCCAGAATTACAGTTATGAGGAAAGACTGGCCTACAGTGTCTAGAAAAGAGAAGAATTCGAGGTTACTTAATACAGGTAGATAAGATAATCACAGGAAAGGTTACTTAGTCTATAACAAGTTTTTCAAAATACAACCACCAACTAGAACAAGAGAGCACAGATACAAATTAACTAAAGAAAGGTCCAGATTAGAAATTATGAATTTGTTTTTAGTCAGAGCGTGGTGAATGATTGGCTGACATTGTCCCAGGAGGTAGTTGAGGTAGAGACAGTTAATGCAATTAAGAATAGATTGGATAGCTTTTAGAGCAGGGTAAAGCAAATGTAACTGGTTGTACACAGACTCTGGTGAGTATTATAAACCAGTATAAAAACGTTAAGTTAAATATACTTGTACCTCTAAGTGGCAAAGCAATAATAAATCTGTTTAGAGACCTAAAGTATTCCTGAGTGAATGAGTTAAAGATGTCTTTTCATAAGAAATACATTGAATGATATGTGACATAAAAACAGAAGATCTGATCGTCAATGTTCATTTCTAATTGTCATGTTCTCTCAACTGGTCTCTGTTGTATATATTATGTCAGTTGTATTTTTTTTCCATAAAATTTACAGTCAATAGTTAACAATCGTAATGTTATCAAATATCGAAAGCTTTTGGCTGTTTCCGATTATCGAGCTCAAAAAGCAGCAAATGAGGAAGTTCCAGGTGTAAATTTCATGTATTTCCACGGAATATAAGAGAACGATATAATGATGCATGTCCATCGTTGCCAAGTATGCAAACCAGTTTCATTTATCCCATCCACGTGCAATCCACAGTGATGTGAAATAGTAGGAATCTGATATGTAGACAAACACCTTCTGATATCCCTGATTTGATAACACGATTTTTAATAATTAAACTATCAGCATTAATGCATGACATAACAGTTCATCAATTATTAGGAAAAGTACTTTTTTACGTTTATATGATATCATTTCAAATATAAACGTATCACATGCATATATTCTGTTCATGCTAGAAGAATATGATAAGCTATTGATGCTGATCAAGTGGACACTTTCATAAGTACAGAGCTACCAGATCCGACAACTGAACCTCGATTATTTCACAGTTTCCCACACGATGATACACGGACCATATTTTAAGTTTAACTCAACAGACAATGCTTCTAGTCAATATATGTATATCCATATTTCTTATAAATAATTCTTCAAAAAAATGACGATGACAAAAAATATAAAAAAACGGTTCTAGCAAAATTATCCCTACACTTAACACCGTCATTCCTAGACAAATAAAGCGTTCCTTCGTTTTCTTTTTCTTTGCAGTTTTGAGGATTTGCGAAGTACAAATTATACAGTTTTTGACTCATTTCAAGAATCTGCTTGAGAACACATTTTTTTTGCAGATGATAATCAATTGGATCAATGTTTGGAAGAAGCTGATTGACAGCACAACTTTCTTGCAGATGATAATCAATTGGATCGATGTTTGGAAGAAGCTGATTGACAGCGCAACTTTCTTGCAGAAGATAAATCAATTGGATCGATGTTTGGAAGAAGCTGCAGAATGTCAAATACCAAAACAAATGCGTCAACATTTCCCCTTCATTTGCATATTTTGTAGTCCAACGAATGCAGTTTCGTTATGGGAAAAGTACAAAATATCAATGTGGGACGATTTCTTGAGGTAGTCTAGCGAATCATTAACAAGCTTTAATGGAGATACAAGACCTATCATTGGCTCATAGATTAATTTGTACATAATTGAATTTTCCAGTCACAGGACTACCCCTGCAAATAAATAATCAAGGATTTAATTGTTTTTCCTAAGCTGAATAAGCCAAAGGAAACATCGCAACTTAAAATCCGTTAACACGAGAAGCATTCCACATAATAAAATCAACATTTCACAATGAAGCCAAAACATGGCGATACTTTTATCTCGATGTACGCGATGAATCCGAAAAAAAAACCATTTGTATAGTGATTTAATGAGTTCGATAAAAGGCCAAGCTCAAATAGTACTTCCACAAGCAGCTACACATTTGCTAAATTAAGAAAACATGTGCATCCCATCTACCAAAAATGAAGAGAATTTAATGTAGACCTATATACATGTTTCATTGATTACACTAAAGCCTTCGATACGGCAAAACATCAAAATATGTGGAACATCATGAAGAGAATGGGGTTTCCTGTGCATATTATCTATCTCATTGAAACATGCCAAGATCAACGAGCCGCTTTCCGAGTATCAGGGCAAACGTCAAATTGGTTCGCAGTACAAAAGGGAGTAAGACAGGGATGTATCCTCTCACTTTTCTGTACAACATATGTGCACAATGTATCATGAGAAATGTTAGAGAAGACGAGAACATTAAAAGTTTTGATACATTTACAATTGGCAGTTACGAGATTCCAGAGTTACGATATGCAGATGACACAGTGATACTATATCAAGAGGTGCAGAAGGGCTAGAGGAGCTAATTTCAGCCGTAAATGGACACAGTAAAGATCAAAACCTGCACATAAACAAAACAAAGATAATGAAAACCGGCAAAACACGATGTCAAACCTAAATTTTCAGTGGGTGATGAGGAAATACATCCGGTCACGCATTTTGAATATCTAGGCTCCAGAAAAGACAAAAATGGCGACTGTTCGAAAGAAATTAGAACAAGATTGGCAGAGACAATGCAGAGACTGAACAGCCTGGAGAAATTATGGCAGAGCACCAACAAAACGACACAAGTTAGTCTTGAGACTCGGTGTTTTTCCTGTGACAGCATATGGTTGCGAATCATGGACGATAACCAAAACTTCTAGACAAAGAATCGAATCCTTAGAGTCAAAATGTTGCATAAAGATCCTCAGAATACCCTGGGCAGAGAAAAAGACAAATATAGACATCTGACAAGAGTTGAACATAAAGAACTGGTTTATCAATTCCATTTTGACCAGAAAATGTAAATACTTTGATCACATCAAGAGACATACCGGTCTTGAGAGAACAGTGATGGAAGGTATGGTGCCAAGCAAAAGAGGCAGGGGTAGACCAAGAAGACGATGGCCCCAAGATATCCAGGCATGTCAGAGGATGACAGTGGCGGATGCTGGAGTTTTGGCAAGAGAAAGACTTTCTTTCAGGCAGACTGTGACGTTCTATAAACATGTACATTCCACTATCTGGCACAGAGAAAATAAAAATGAAAACTCGTTATCCGCGGTGATCGGAAAAATCAATGGACGGAAAAACTCTTAATAGCAGGAGAAATACTGGTCACAACCATCACCAAATTATCATCATGCAATAACATTTGTTCTACAGCCATCTCGAAGGTTACGGAGAAGAAGAAGATGATGGTGATGGGGATGATAATGAAATAGAAGTGAAAAGAAAACGTAAAAGAAGAAGAGAAATTCGTGAGTAGAGTGAAAGGAGATGCGGCTGTGGGAATACTAAGAAACGGCTGTTTTGTTTATACTCGTGTGGATCAAGGGGAACACACAAATAAGTCCACTGTGTTTTTAAACAGCTACTTTTGTCTCAGATACATTTTGTCTGTTGTTATAAATAATTTTTTAAATTTAAATATTGTTCTCTACATTTCTTTTGCTCATGGAAAGGTCGTGGCACTAGAGGAGTCTGTCAGGAATTTGCAAGCGGTAAGTCATACTAGAAATATAATTCTTTGGTGAAACACTGAATCAATGGTCCCATTCTGAAGGTCCCACCGCATCTTGCAGCACTCGATGCTGAATAACTTATCTCCAGAATGCAGAAATAATGTCAACAGGGAGTTTTTTGTTGTTTTTGTTGTGGTTTTTTTGCGTTCGCCTTATTTCTCTAATCCCAAAGGCGGTTTGCGTTGCACTGTGGTTTTAATGTTGTTCCTGTCGGCCCAGTGCATCCAACTTCAGCATGCATTTTACGTAAGGGTCTGCTTCCTCCTGCATTTTCTAAGGGTTTGCTTCCTCGGTGTAACGGCCGGTGCTGAAATGGGGATCGAACCCAGCACCTTCGGGTTGTGAGCCGTGTCACTTAACCACTAGCCCACGCCGTCCCCCAAACAGAGAGTTTGAAGACAGTTCATCGACTTGGTCATCTTTTAACATAATAAATGAGGGAAAGTGCAGTACATAGATAAAGATTTGAATAGCACATAACCTAGCAGTTGTTGATAGCAGCACCCACATAGTGAAGATTGAGGTATTGTAGGCACACTCGTGGGGCAGTGTAGCCTACGGGTGAAACGTCCGTTTCACAATCGTAACGCACCCAGTTTGAATTCCGCCGAGTCTAGTTTGGCAGACACGAGATTTATCTTAGCCTGATCGCTACTCGACATACGGAATGTAAAGGCAACCTACCGTACTACACACCAGCCAAGACACGTTTAACAGTGAAATATGTTGGGCGGTTATAAGACGCGAAGTTCTGCAAATGATATGTTACCTAAAAAAGAAAGTCAGCAGACTCAACCAAAACCACACATTATCCTCATGACAAAACTAACAATGGGTGATTGTCGATTTAAAAAAATATATATCGGTAACAAGTCAGTGAATGCACCGGGACAGACACAAACATACGTTACGTCCAGACATATTTTCATGGTGGAAACAACACACGTACACCGCAATCACCATTTTTAGAGTTGAACAACTATCTTCCTCACTTACATCTATTTAAGCGCAAGTTACAGCGTCAGATATTTTTAGATGTATCCTGTGATTGATACGGAATGAAGGCTCTTACCTTCCGCGCGTGGAACGTGCTCACACCACTTGACAGCACCAAGGCCTATAGATCCGAAAGAAAGACGCACTAGTTTCCAGAGAACAGGCGCTCTACAATGTGGACGTGGTTGCTCTTAGCGAGACCAGATTACCAGAAGAGGGTCAGATCACAGAAGTTGTGGGCGGATGCACGTCCTTCTGAAGTGAGCGGGACATAACAGGAAGACCAGAAGCTGGTGTCAAATCAGATCTTATCTAGTCCGCGCGAGTTCGATTACCCACCATCGGCTAATGACTGTCCATCTCTCACTGGGACACAGAAGGAGTATTACAGTAATCAGTGTTTTTGCCCCAACAATGACTGATCCTGAGAATATCAAGGATAAATTATATGAGGAGCTGAACCTCCAAAGTCCGATAAGCATGTTATCCTTGGCGACTTCAGTGCCAGAGTATGGGCCGACCATCAGTTCTGGGAAGGTTTACTTGGGGCACGAGCAAATGCAACAGCAATAGGTTGCTACTGCTGGGCCTCTGTGCCACCCATTATCTCTCCATCACCAACACCATG
Organism: Ariolimax columbianus; assembly: GCA_036924085.1. NCBI lineage: Eukaryota > Metazoa > Mollusca > Gastropoda > Stylommatophora > Arionidae > Ariolimax > Ariolimax columbianus. Next base: position 112,723,604 of record JAVGWX010000002.1, read on the forward strand.
TTCCGGCTGTCCACCCATTATCTCTCCATCACCAACACCATGTTTCGGCTGTCTACTCGCAACAAGACGTCGTGGATGCATCCCTGCTCTAAGTAGTGGCATATTATTGACTATGTTCTCACCAGAAAAAGGGACAGACAAAATGTGCGAGTGACAAAGGTTATGTTCGTTGCCGAGTGTTGGACATATGACAGACTCATCGTATCAAAATGTAACCTCCACATAGAGCCTAGGCAACGTCAACAGGGTTGAAAACCTGAGAAGAGACTTAACATCTCTAATCTGCAAAGTGGGACTTATGCGGTACGCTTTTACAGGGACATACAGTCATGTACGGAGACAGTCGAGGACAAATGGGCCTTTCTAAAGGATGCTGTCTACACTACCGCTTCTGAGTATTTGGGCCCTGCAGCTCGCAAAAACCAAGACTGGTTTGCTGACAACGATGAGGCTATTAAGACTTCGCTGAATGACAAACATCGTTTATTAAGACTTCATCAAGACGATCCCTTCTCATCTTCCAAAAAGTTCGCGTTCACCAATATTCGCAGCATTGTCCAGAACCAGCGCAGGATGCCTGGCTTAACAGCAGAGCTAATGAAATCCAGCGGTACGCCGACACACATGACTCAAACCGACTTTACGATGCCCCAAAGACGGTCTATGGTCCAGGTCCAATCATTCATCGCCTGTCCTTGATGCTGATGGCACGGCACTGATGGCTGACAAAGTCGTTATTCTGGAGGGATGGTCAGAGCTCTTCAGTGCTATCATAAACTGTCCATCCACTATCAGTGAATTAGACATAGTACACAGGCCTGGTTGGTCAGGTTGAGTAACCTGCCCAGCACAGGTAAGGCTGTGAAAGCAATCAGCTTAATGTCCAATGAAAAAGGCACCGGTTCAGATGTTATTCCAGCTGAGCTCTACAAGACAGGAGGCTTTGTGCTGCTAACAGACCTCTTTTGCTCAATTTGGGATACAGGTCATATGCCGCAGGAACTCAAAGATGCCCCTATTATCCACATGTACAAGCACAAGGGCAATCGTCAATCTTATGATAACCACAGATCATATCGATCGCTGGAACAATTTTAGCTCGAGTTTTGATAAACCGCTTAACAACTCATCTCGAGTTGAAGCTACTCCCAGAGTCAATGTGGTTTCCGAGCTGGTCGTGGGACGGTTGACACGATTTGTGCAGCTCGTCAATACCAAGAGAAATGTCAGGAGCAGCATCGTGATCTGTACGCGACTTTTGTTTACCTGACAAAGACCCTCGACATCGTCAACTGGGACGGAAATTCGGTTGTCCCAAAAAATTCATCATATTTGTCCGCTAGTTTCATGATGTCATGTCAGCCCGCTTCTTGAATGATGGTGAACACTCTGCATGCCCAGTCATAAATGGCGTCAAACAGGGCTGCCTGCGTGTACCAACACTTTTAAACACGGTATTTGCAACCATGCTTTCTGATGCAACACGTGACTGTGACACTGACATACAGATCAGAAACCAGACTGATGGGCAGCTCTTCACTCTGAGACGGCTAAAGAACGTCACAAATGTTAAAGAAGCAACTGTCTTAGATCTCCTCTATGCCGACGACTGCGCAATTAACACGTGCTCAGAACAGAACATGTAGGCAATCATGAATGAGTTCTCAACTTCGTGCACTAATTTTGGTCTTACTGTAAACACCAAGAAAACGGAGGTAATGTTTCTACCTGCGCCTGGGGAGCCCTACCACGAACCAAACGTCACTGTACAGGGCCATCGCATAAAAGCAGGTGATAACTTTACCTACCTTGGCAGTACCCTCATCAGAGAAGGAAATATTGACTATGAGGTTCACAACAGGATTTCCAAGGGGAGTGCTGCTTTCAGAAGACTACGAGAAAATGTTTGGGACCGGCAGGGAATGTTGCCACCAAGATTAATGTGTTAAGTTAACCATTATTCTGTACGCATGGGAAACTTGGACAGTCTATAGCAAGCATGTCAGGAAACTTAATTATTTCCATGTAAACTGTCTCCGCAGACTACTCAGGATCGGTTGGCAGGACAGAGTGCCCAACTCTCAAGTCCTCAGCAGGGCTAGACTTTCTGGCATCAAAACACTGCCACAGAGAGCCCAGATCAGATGGGCAGTGCATGTTGTTCGCATATCATATGAGAACCCCCATAAACAACTGTTGTACGGTGAGCTCATGACAGGACAACGCTCACAGGGGGTACAAAAGAAACGATACAACGACACTCTAAAAGTTTCTTTGAAAAAAAGTTTCTCAATTGATGTTGCTGACTGGGAACTGCTTGCTCCGAACCGCTCACCCTGGCGCACTGCCGTCACACATGGTGCTTGCACCGCTGAGCAGAGGATCATCACGGAGGCGCCGGAAAAGCGTGCTGCACGAAAGGAATGAATGCAAAATTGCCAAACTACAATTGATGTTCATGTGTGCCCTACGTAGAGTTTGTCACGCTCAGATCGGACTATACAATCATATGCAGTCACATCTGAATAAACATGTCTGACGCTGTCACCATTTTCGCTTGCGATGGGCAACTTACTAACTAATTTAGGCTCCGCTTTTTAGTGGGTAAACATTAATTTGATTAGAACAAGGTGGACCAACATATCAAATTGTAATTTCTCTCTCTCGCGCCCGCACGTACGGGCACGTACACGCACACGCACGCACACGCAATCACGCACTCACACACATATAGACAGACATACACACACTGAACATTGTATGTATGGTAGCAGTATCATTGACAAGTACTTCAGTGGTATCTGAAAAAAGGAAGACACGAAGAGATGTATCACAAGGAAGACGAGTTGTGTCACATGTCGTCACGGTAGCCAATTATGTTGTTGTTGTTGTTGAATGCCCACAATGAATAGGATTACTCATTTGTGTACCCTGAAAAGAACTTTTAGTGGCAGATTGTTGTGTCTTTCCTCACATCCAGAGCGTGCTGATGAAGGTGGACCGGACTCCTCCAGGCGGTTATGCTATGATTGGACCACTAGTGACACGCGCTATAGAGGAGCAGAGATATAATATATTCTTTTTTGAGTAGCGAAGGGGTGAAGCCTATCGACATTTATCACTGAATGAAGGTTCAGTACGGTGATACACCCCACTCACTGAAGCAAGTGTAATTGTAGAGTAGGAAGCTCTGAAACGATGTGAGTTCTGTGATAGGCTGGTCTCTATAGGATCAGGCACTGCCGAGTTGATTGCAGCAGTTGTTGAACGCATCTGCTTAAAAGATGTCCAGTGGTAGCGAATGAAAGAGCAGCATTTCTGGATATAAAGTCAAGATCCAGCACATCAAAGAAAATGTACTCCAGTTGCTCAAAGTGATGGCAAAACAAGTAACCACGACAGCTGACTCCAGAATGTATCCAATGACGCGGTGCATGAGTGGTTATACACGCGTCTAAAACACTTCGATTTTTGACGTTATGTGCCACATTTTCTTATTATATTGTTAACCTTATTATTTTTGGCGTAATGTAACGCATGAATGGAAATAAACACGGCAGAGTTACAAATGAGGAAATACGACATATAATTACAACAGCAATAGGGCCTTTTGAAGACCTCTTGACAACTGTCAAAAGAAGGAAACTCGCTTGATACGGTCACATATCGAGATCAGATGGTTTTGCAAATACGATCCTCCACGGAAAGGGGCATGGCAGACGACGATGAGGCCGTCCCAAAAAGAGATGAGAGAACAACATAAAAGAATCGACCAATCTCCAACCAGAAGAAGCACAGGCAGCGGCAGCTGACAGAGAAGGGTGTCTTCATATGTGCCCCAACGGCCTCATCGGTTACGGGATGACCTAGTCTGACCTGACCTGAATGTTGTTTAGCTATTATTTTTAACAATAACGAATACTTAATGTTCTCACAATAATCGCCATAATTATCTTCATAATCATCATAATTATAATTTTATATGAACTCCAGCTTCTGACAACCAATGAGTGTCTCAGCAACCCTTGCCTGAATGGAGGAACATGTGTGGACATGTACAACGGTTACATCTGTAGATGCCCGTCCAACTGGCAGGTATGAACATAAGATAATAGACGGTTCAATTGCATGTTAAGTTATACACAATCGACACCACAGCACTCTATACAGAATCATAGGTACTAAATCTTGTGCAGAAAATGGTGAAGGGTATATATACAAATTAGTTATGTAGTTCGTTAGTTCAGCAAACTTCAATCTTATTCTCTCGCGAGTTAGTCCCTGATAAACTAACGATTGTTACCACGCTCCTCCCGCACTCGTACGCATATTTCCAATCTACCTATTTACTTGAGCATTTTTTAACAGTTGTAAATCACATATTGGCTTGCTGGAACGGTCATAGGATCAATCCTATACTATTTTGAGTTCCTGAAGATGTGACATTGTAACTGCTCTCTGTAAATGCGAAATGACAGATATGACTCCATCAGAAAATATAAGAAAGCAGTGTACACTCAGTCATTCTGACAAATATATTATTTGTTTCGACAAAATCACACAGTTGTCTAAGACCCATGAGGAATCCATAAATGAACTGTTGTTTGCTGATGATCAGATCATATTTTATCAAATTGAAGAAGACCTACAGCGCCACCTGAATAATTTCAATTTCGCGTGTAAAGAATATGACAAGGGTTTCCACACAGACAAGACCGAGACTATGATGATATCACATAAACACGTGCAGAGAAGTTTCCACAGCAGATATCAGTATCAAGCACGTCAAGGAGTTCAAATACCTAGGTAGTATGTTCCCTGACGACGACAGAATAGACAGAGAGACCGCACAGAGAATTCACAAGACGAAAAGTGCACTGATTTTGAAACACCCTAGAGTGCTTCTTTCAACTAAAAGCAGGCGGATAAATTCACTATTTATTCCTACATTGTGCTATCAATATCAATCTTGGTCCTTACCAGAATCACATTAGAGTAAAATTCAGAGCTGTGAGATGCGATGTGTGAGAAGTGAAAGACAATCACCGAACCTACGCCGAGGCAAATAGATGGGACAAACCCAGTTAGTGCCAACATTGGCTCTCAAAAAAATCAAACAGTTTGGTCATTTAGTCAGCATGCGTTATGACCAACCTGCAGCGAGAGCATATCATATGCAGGTCTCTGGTTCACGTGCAAGGTGGCGATCTCGACCTTGGTGGATCGATGGTGTCTCTGACACACTCAGAAATTTACACCTAACGACTTTCACAAACTTCCCACCTGTCAAATAACAAAAAATATATGCACCCCGCATCTCCGTAACGCCTCATGACACGAGCAGTAGGACATCGCTCCTCTCTGCGACGGCCCCCTATGGCAAGGACAGTAGGACATCGCGCCTCTCTGCGACGGCCCCCCCCCCCCTATGGCAAGGACAGTAGGACATCGCGCCTCTCTGCGACGATCATGGCAAGGACAGTAGGACATCGCGCCTCTCTGCGACGATCATGGCAAGGACAGTAGGACATGCCGTTTCTGTGTGACGCCTTATGGCAAGGACAGTAGAACATCCCGCCTCTGTGCGACGCCTCATGACAAGGACAGTAGAACATCCCGCCTCTGTGCGACGTCTCATGACAAGGACAGTTAGACATCCCACCTCTCTGCGACGCCTCATGGCAAGGACAGTAGGACATCCCGCCTCTCTTCGACGCCTCATGGCAAGGACAGTAGGACATCCCGCCTCTCTGCGACGCCTCATGACAAGGACAGTAGAACATCCCGCCTCTGTGCGACGCCGCATGACAAGGACAGTAGGACTTCCGGCCTCTCTGCGACGCCTCATGGCAAGGATAGCAGCACAACATAATAATATGAGGAAGCACTGCACTATGTAAACTGCTAAGCCAACTATCCAGTTTCATCCTTAAACTGGTGGTCGGGGATTAACTTCAGTCGGTCAACCTCCTATCCAATTTAATCCTTAAACTGGGGGTCGGGGATTAACTTCAGTCGGTCCACCTCCTATCCAGTTTCATCCGTCAACTGTGGATCGGGGATTAACTTCAGTCGGTCCACCTCCTATCCAATTTAATCCTTAAACTGGGGGTCGGGGATTAACTTCAGTCGGTCCACCTCCTATCCAGTTTCATCCGTCAACTGTGGGTCGGGGATTAACTTCAGTCGGTTACCCAATTATCCACTTTGATTCTCTATTCTCGAGGCCATGGACTGACTTCAGTAATAATAATGTTAGCGCAGGCGTCAAAGGCCCGTTGCAGCGATTGACCACTACCATGTCCAACTGTTGAGAATGTGTTCATGCGTAGCTTGTCGACCGAAATCCCTACATACTCCCCATGGGGAGCCGTGTACTCCGCAGCTTCGGGATGAGGGTCGCGAAGAGTGTGTTAGACCAATGTTTGTGTCAGGCTTTCCGTGTCTGGTCGTGTCAAACGTCCTGTTTTCACTTGTCCCGCTGCCGAGGCTTCTGATTGTGTCCACCTTTTCATCAGCGTGACCCTTGCTGTGCTGAAAATACGAGGTGGGAGAGGTATCGTGTAACCTCTTGTGGGGGGAGGGGCGGGCAGTTGATAGTCGGCTTCAGTCCGAGCAGAAAGGTCCTTGAATAGTGATAATCTTGACTGAATTTTGGTGGGCAGTTAAGCGGAACTTTGAACTCCGTCGTGGACTGGTTTCACGCGGCTTGAGACAGGCATGAAATGCAGCATAACAATCAGGATAACCGATTGAAAGCACCATTCCACAGAATAAAGTCCTTGATACAACGTGGTGAAGAAGTTGTGAAATATAATCCGAAAAGGAACCACTAAACATCGGAAAACTCTACACCAACACCGGAGCAGGTCGAGAGCGCAGCCACTAAGACGCGGCCCACTTATTTTTTTCAATCCAGTTTCATCCTCTAACCGGCGACCGTAGATCGACTTTAGTCGACCAAAATCCTATCCAGTTTTATCCTCTAACGGAGGTAGATGATTGAGTTCAGTAGGTCCACCTCCTATTCAGTTTCATCCTCTAGCCGAATGCCGTAGATTGACATCAGTAGGTCCACCACCTAATCTAGTTTCATGTTCTGACTGGTAGACTTGGAATGATTTCAGTAGATCCACATTTCTCCAATTTCATCCTATAACTTGGAGGTCGTGGATTGACTTCAGTAGATCCACCGCCTATCCAGTTTCATTTTCTAACTGGGGGTCGTGGATTGATTTCAGTAAGTTCAATTATTCACATTTAATGTCTCCATTTTGTTTATTTCTTTTTTAGATCGTTGGTCAAAGAACAACAAAGCGTCCAGTGCCATCGCGTCTGATGGTGTTATTAAAATAATAAACTCACTCACGTCACTCGGTCGGTAGCCATCCTCCTTACAGTGTCCTATCACTTATCGATCTTCACGTTTGCTTCTATGGTTTTTCGTTAAATTGTCTTAGAAAGGGCTGTACTTTCACAGTCTTTATGTGGTCCATATCAAGGCTGTCATGGTGCTGGTGTCAAGTTCACTTTCATTTCATGAACATGGTAATACTCGGCTTGCGGCCTTCGCAACGTGTTGCCCATCCAAATTCACATTTCCTAAATGTTTTCTGTTCTCACTTTGCCGAGGCATTGTAGGTTCAGGAGCCATTGTAGGTTCAGGAGCCATTGTAGGTTCAGGAGCCACTGTAGGTTCAGGAGCCATTGAAGGTTCCGGAGCCATTGTAGTTTCAGGAGCCATTGTAGGTTCAGGAGCCATTGTAGGTTCAGGAGCCATTGTAGGTTCAGGAGCCATTGTAGGTTCAGGAGCCATTGTAGTTTCAGGAGCCGTTATAGGTTCAGGAGCCATTGTAGGTTCAGAATCTATCTCAGGGATTTGCTGACGAAGTTCTGTATCTTCTTAATAATTTGGTTGGTCATCCACCATGTTTTCAAATCATACAAAAGGACCGACTTTACATTGTAGTTGAAAATCCTTAGCTTGGTATACATTTTTTAAAAATATTTTATATTTCCTATATAGTTTTCGGCGTGGAAAATGCCACTTTTGCTTCACGGATCCAGTTGTTTGTATCATTGCCTGCACCATCTGTCTTGAAAGTATCTACCTCACACAATGGTGTTGATCTCAATTTGGTAGTAGCTGTGTTGTTGACCTCATTTAATATTTAAATTTGTGTCTTTTCTGCGTTAATTTGTAATCATACCTGGGAGGAAATTCGAATTATTGCTGATGTTTTCTTCGGCATTTGACTGTGAGATAGCAGGGGTGTATAACTTGTAGCTGCTTTTTGCGAGAAGCGCATGGGCTTTCACGGTTCAAAGGGATGGGAAAACGATCGAGGAGTAGTCTGGGGCTTTAGCTGTGACCACAAGCAGTCTGACCATGGAGATCACGACTGTTACTGCGGCGATGGTCTGGCTTGACTCAATGAGTGGCACACATGCGTGCATCCTCAGTGATTCAATGAGAATGCCCAGAAGGTGTAATCAAGTTGCGCGCGGCGCCAGTGGTTGGAGTCGGTAGGACGGTCAAGGTTACAGAGAGTCACCTTCATATTCGTTCCAGAACATGCATGTGTCGAATGGAACGAGAAGGCTGATAGGCTGGCTAGTACAACTATAGGGGATGGCGGGAGATCAATGGGCCGAGCCGATAGGCTGGCTAGTACAGCTATAGTGGAAGGCGGGAGATCAATGGGCAGAGCCGATAGGCTGGCTAGTACAGCTATAGTGGAGGGCGGGAGATCGATGGACGGAGTCGATATCCTAAACGCAGTTAGGGAAATCGGCTGGAAGAAAGATTCTAAAGCTAATCCAGAATCTACGTTCTTGGCGCGACTGGTTGAATTTGGAGTGAAACGAGGGGCGACGAGGATGGAATACCACACGGGATCCAAAGACATTTGGTTAGCCAGCACAGGATCGGAACGTTCAGACATTACGAGCTGGCAGACATACTGAGGATGAGATCTGAGCGCGTATGGACTTGTCCCGAGTACGATGAAAATGATCTGACGACTAACTAACTAACTGTAGCTGTTTAAATAAGGTCCACCGGATTCCATTTTTCCCAAAGACGTAGTTTCTATCCATTATCCAATCAGTCACCAGTAAAACAAACAATCTGGCCGAGGTGATAGGTTGGCCAGTACAGCTATAGTGGAGGGCGGGAAATCAATGGGCCGAGACACCAAAACAGGTAAGACAGTCCTGACCATCCCTAGATTTGATGCAAAATTATTATGTGAGTTGTCCCTCATGCAAAACTGCAAACTGCATTCCCTGCTATGTCTGCGTTATTTTGCTGGCGAGAAAAGTTCATGTAATGACTTACATTTCACTATAATTACTGCTTTATAATTATAAAAAGGCAAAGCAAAAAGGGCAAAGGCCGCCGTCCATCGTAGACGATGATGGCACAATTTATTTGCTAGCGCTATTTTTACTAAGGATTAACTGCGCTACTTTGTATCCTCACTATCTCGTCTTGAACCGCCCCGCCCCAGTGGCAAGTCTAGAAAAAGACGACTACGAGATGCAGGGAACTCCGAATCAAGCACGTGTGAAAAAGACGGCGGAGTTCGGAATTGAACCCACACCACCTGATCACGAGGCTGACGGCTTAACCACTTCGCCACGGAATCCAATAGTATACGTAATGTAATAATGAAAGCCGTCCATCGCAAGCGATGATGACAACAGCAGTCAGGCATGTTGTGTTGCACCTAACCGATGAGTCTGGAGGTGGCTTTATAGTCCAATTCTGGCACATAAGCCTCTTCAGCATATGCAACGTTTAAGGTCAGAATTGGACAGGTGGGTGTCAATTGTTTTGTCTTTCCGCACAGTACGTTTTCTCAATCTCAAATATCCTGCGTTCCCCAGCAATGGAGGAACCTCTGGTGGTGGTTCTGCGCCATGCCTGGTGGTCTTGTACCAGGCACTTCCATGAGGTTACATGGCTGTTCAAACGTATCAGAGATATTTTGAGGGAATCTTTCAAGCGCTTCTTTTTCCCACGGACCAGACGCAGGCTCTCTTTCAGCTCACCATACATTATTTGTTTGGAGAATGGGGTTGTCTAGCATGCGCACGACGTGGCCGGTCCACCTATGCCGCGTATTCTACAACAGTGTGCGGATGCTCGACATTTTGGCCTACGTAAGGATCTCTATTTCTGGTACCCTATCCTGCCACTGTATTCTCAACAATCTACGGAGTGAACATGTATGGATATGGTTAATTTTTCCATCATGCCTACTGTACATAGATCACGTCTCATTAGCATACAGAAGGGTGGTGAGCACTACGGCTATGTAGACTTTGAATTTCGTATCAAGGCTAAAACGCCTTCGATCCCACACGATTGCACTGGCCTTGAAGATTATGTTGCTCATGTCAGAATCAATGGTCGTTTACTTAGAAAGAGAGATAGATAGATAGATAGATAGACAGACAGACAGACAGACAGACAGACAGACAGACAGACAGACAGATCGATTGACAGATAGACAGATAGATAGATAGATAGATAGATAGATAGATAGATAGATAGATAGATAGATAGATAGATAGATAGATAGATAGATAGATAGATAGATAGATAGATAGATAGATAGATAGATAGATAGATAGATAGAAAGAGAGAGAGAAAAGAGAGAGCGAGATAAAGGTCTGCCAAGATGTGGATTTAAAAATAAATTCTTCATGTAATGTATCTGCTATCTAATCTGTTTTGTATGAAACCTGTTTGTTCATCTGTTAACTTGGTATCTACTGCTTTTTTCGTTGACACAAACATATTCAAAAATTATATTTGCATCTATGAACAGGGACCACGATGCACTGAGGATGTTAACGAATGCTCCTTGTACATCGGCACAGACATGGGTTGCCAAAATGGCGCTACGTGCATCAATAGCCATGGAGGTTTCAGGTATGGTCATGTATTTTTTGGTCTTCAAATATTCTGGTATTACAAACAGGCTTCAGAGCGTAAGCCAGGTTTTCTCAACTGGTATTGCACGATAGATTTCAATGGATTCCTTGACGCTATAGGTTATGTGAGAGTCTATGGGTTCAATGAGAGGTCTCTATGGGTTTAGTAAGATCTTCTATGGGTTCCGTAAGAGGTTCAGTGATACCGTGAGAGGTTGAGGGGTTCTGTGAGTCTATGGGTTCAGTCGGAGGTGAGGTGTCGATGGGTTCCGGGAAAGTCTATGGGCTTCATGATAGGTGTCTAGAGGAATCATGACAGGTCTATAGGGGTTCCGTGGGAGATCTCTATTGGTTGTGTGGGAGGTGTCAGGAGGTGACAGGTCTCTGAGGGTACCATAAAAGGTCTCTAGTTTTGCCATTAGAGGTCTCTATGGATTCCGTGGGAGGTCTCTAAGGGCACAGTGAGATAACTCTGGTGGTTCCTTGCGAGATCTCTAGGGGTTCCATGAAATGTATCAAAATGGGCAACATGAGAGGTCACCAGTGGTTCCATGACAGGTTTCAATGGGTTCCATGATAGGTCTCTAGAGATTAACAGAGAGACCTCTAGTAGTGCCATGTCTCTAGGAAATATGTGAGTCCCTATGGGCTCCATGCGAAATCATCGTGTCATAATATAAGACTTTATTTAATTTATTTTAACTCAGCCGCCAGCCATGGGCAGAGACTGGTAGGACTATGTCAATCAATAGGGCATGTTTTGTATTCAATTTGTTACTTACTTACTTAGCTACTGCCCTTGTCTTAAGCACTACGTCACACTTAATTCTTCCTGTATTCAGCCATATTTATTGCCCTGTCACTGACACTCAGCAGGTCATCCATGCTACAAATCTCCGGGAGGTTTGGACAGATCATCAGATGGTCCTGGTCTTGTGTTACTCCACTTTCGCATTTTCCATCATCCTCGTGTCCCCATCTTTTCAGGTTTTTCCTGCATTCCATCTGTTGTAATCGATGATTTGAAGAAGTATATAGGTATATAAACATGACACGCCCACATTTTAACATAATCTACCTGGGTTTTGTGCCAGTGTTAGCACTGAATTACACACACACAGTTGTTGTTGTTGTTATAGTTTTTTTGTTGAATGCCCGCAATGAGTATGTTCACTCTTTTGTTCGCCCTGAAAAGAGTGTTAAGTGGCGGATTGAAGAAGATTTCCTAACACCTCGAGCGTGCTGTAGAAGGTGAAACTGGGTTCCCAGGCGGTTGTGTTATGCCTGGCTTCATCTGCGTGACACTCCCCACCACGGGGATTAAGTCAATCCACATATTGTCAGCCAGACTGTCTTGAAAACAGCCTGTCTCCAAGAAACGCTGCGTGGAAGAGAGCTTGTGGTCGTTGTCAGTATATTGTGCCTGACCCTGACGCGACCATAATCTCAAACTAGACGATATTCAAACTGTTAGGACATTATTTCAGCCAATGCTGATTATTTTAAAGGCTAGAGGAAACTCCAGTCGAACGGGTGATGTTTTCCGGGCCTGATTTAATTATATTTTGCGGCAGTATAAAGGCACAATTTAATCATCGAATACCATTGAGAGTGATCAAGAACATCATCAGAAATCAGTACATGCACATGAACCTTCGCCGGAGAACTGGTCACTGCAGACTACTAAAACATATAAGTCGACTAAAGATCTCACACACCGATGAATACCCATGTGGAACATGGACCTAGAATCCTGAACTTATTCTACAAGAATGCCCACTCTATAGGGAAATGAGATACCTGGCAAGAGGGTGCGACCCTGAGACAAAACCTGTGCGGCAGCTGGTGAAGACTACGTACTTTATCACGTGACTAGCCTGCAGATATAACATGATCAAGGATTATGAACACAAAGAAGATTATATTGTGTGCGCCGAATGTAGCCATGTTGTAGACCCGACTTTGCCGTCGTGTCTGGAATTGCGTTCGATGATGTAAACCAGGAAGTGCTACAGAAATCATGATTGCAAAAACATATTAATATCATCGTGGTAGTGACCCAATGAGTTTCATGACATGAGTTCCAGCCATCCATAGGTGCGTTTTGCAGGCTGGATATCACAGCTGGATATCGTTTCTATGCCACGATACAGTCGAACATGTCGATCGCTCAAGACACTACATTAGACCAACAAAATCACTACCCAACAACATGCACACAAGGGCTGATCCATAGTCATCTGGCCACAAATCTGCTTATGTCCTACTATATCCAAAAAAGACTATTTGTGTAGCCGAAGGATACATCAACCTTCCATGCAAACACCCATTCTCTTAAAGAAATGAACACATAATCGATGATGATCAATAAATAACGTTGTTTTTATTGAATTGTCAGCTGTCAATGTGCCACAGACTGGTTCGGTATCCACTGCAGTGAGCGCCATAATGATTGTACAGGTGCGTCTCATTCAGAGCTTTGTGGTCATGGGACATGTATTAACGAGAACAGGATAGTACCAGGGCAGGTAACTATCAATACATTTTTCTTCTTTTCTGGGTCCCAGTGATGAAATGCTTACTGTCTCTCCTTCTGTACTTTGTATATTATTTAGTGAGCTGTGTCCCTTACCCCTTCTATAAAAAAGGAAAATGTGGTTGAAAGAAGGATGTCAAAGCAATGGGAACAACCCAGCAATAATTGTTTAGAAACAGTGCATCACATTTCGGAGCTGTTTATTTAGTTTTCTTTCAAACCTAGTTGTCAAACTAGGCGAAGCATTTCAACCACATGTATTGAAAAGGCGTCTATTGTATTGGATTCTTTTCAAGCCATCAAGCTCAGAGGTAAGTGTTACGCCTCTCAGGAAATCAACGAACGAAAACGAAATGTGTATTATCGAATCCTGCAAATTTCAAGCGTCCACATGTCTCAAAGCGGGTGAGATCGGCGCATTGTTTTATCAGAGATGGACGATAAACTCGGAGGTCCCGTGTACTAACTATGCATGCAAAAGAACCCTTGGCATCTGCAAAGCTAAAATAACCGGTTGTTAGCTGCTGTCCTGGCATATATTTTAAACGTAACGAAATTCCTACTCAGTAGTAAACGTGACCTGCATGAAAACCAATGGAAGGCAGCGCCACAACGGGCCAATCACCTATTTGTTTGCACAGTCGATTGCAAGTATATACACAAATAGAGGACCACTAAACCCCTGCCGTAGAAGAGGAGCGACTAAGCGACAGAAGAAATATAAATAATTACATTTTTGAATACATTTGTTTGACTAATTATTTACAGATATTTGCACAACTATATTTTTTTTTTTTTAAATTCACGATCATTGTAAATTTTTTCTGTAGATTTATTTTTTCTTCTCCGGATCTGAATTCCCCTGTAAATAGTCACCAAACTCCATAGAGGAAACCTATGACAAAATTGAAATGCAGTGAGTAATGAAGTTACTTCACGGTGAATCGGCTTCTTTTTTTTTTATTACGAATATTCATTACGACCGGATAGTTGGAATATTTGGAAAAAAGATTATCAATCTAGAGTTTATTTTAAGAAAAAGTACAAAGCAAGCTACGTGCAGATATGTGGTCATCCGAACAACGTAACTGAAGATTACAAGTAAATGTTTATTTGATGTTTTATCTGTAAAACTGCCAGGTTGCTCAAATGAAAACACAAAACCCATAAAAAATGGCTCAACATAGTGTTTCGCTGGCAGACGATTGGCAACAAGCTACAATAGTACAAATCTGGAAGGAGAAAGGCGGTAAAATATGTTGTGATACATACGGAGGCATTAATACTGTTATACTGGAAATATATATGCGAAAATACTTAACAAAGAATAAGTTCAATTGTTGAACCTTAACTGAGCAAAGCCCAATTGGATATATTGATGCGTTATTCGCATTGGAAGCCGCGTTCCGCAGTGGTTAGCACGCTTGCGTCGCATCTGAGTGGTCGTGGGTTCCTTCCCCTGTTGAAGGAAAAATCGTTTTTCAGACCGGAATGGCTCCGTTAGTGCCGTGGGTTACAAAATAATATTGGCCTAACACCATATTTCCTATGCGCCGCATGGCGTGACGGGATATTTACTTTTACTTACTTTTTCACCTTAATATAATTAAGCGAAATAACAGAGAATATAGCACGTTAACATCAAACATAACATCAGAAGAAAGTAGAAGACGAAAGCTTTTTATAAAGTGGACAGGAATAAACTTTGGGCAGGGACGGTATGGGCTAGTGGTTAAATGGCACGGCTCACAGCCCGAAGGTGCTGGGTTCGATCACCATCACAACACCGGCCGTTGCGCCAGGGAAGCAAACCCTTAGAAAATGCAGGAGGAATCAGATCCTTACTTAAAATGAATGCTGAAGTCGGATGCACTGGGTCGACAGGCGCAACATAAAAACCACATTGCAACGCACACCGCCTTGGTGAATAGAAAAATAAGGCCAACGCCAAAAAAATAAAATATATATATATATTTGGGCAATAGTGGGCAATATTATTGGATTATGGAATACTATTAGAACTATTAGATAATGTGAGAATGTGGTCCCAGATGAATGCACAGGATATAAGAACAATTGAGTCACATACGCTTTTGAAATACGTACATTTGTATGACAGGAATGTGTGCTTTCCCATTGTTCTTCGACATTTTATATGGGCAAAATAACAAGAGAAGCCAGTCAAATTACGACTCCAGAAGTGGACCTGATGCTGAAAGGCACAAGCAGGACACAAGCGAACAGAAGAAGAAGATGTGGAGCATAACTCGAAACATGAACAACTTTTAGTCGACGACTAAACGAGGATAAAGATGTTGTTGCTGTTGAATGCTTACGATGAGTAGGTTTACTTTCTTGTGTGCCGTGAACAGGGCGTTAAGGGGTGGTTTGTTGTAGCTT
The DNA here is from genome assembly GCA_036924085.1 of Ariolimax columbianus. NCBI lineage: Eukaryota > Metazoa > Mollusca > Gastropoda > Stylommatophora > Arionidae > Ariolimax > Ariolimax columbianus. The sequence continues at coordinate 112,739,484 of JAVGWX010000002.1, forward strand.
TCCTCACATCCCGAGCGTGCTGATGAAGGTGGACAGGAGTCCTCCATGTGTTTGTGCTATGCTTGGCTTCATCTGCGTTTCGCTCACTACTACGGGGATCTCGTCGATCTCTCATATCGTTAGCCGGGCAGCCCTGAAAACAATTAGTTTCAATTGAGGACTACGGGAAAGTCGAGGTGAGGGTCTTGGCCAGTATAATTTATATAACGCTGAATAACATGCCTGATCAGTATTATATTTTGTTTGTATTGTAATATAAAATTAATGCAAGCCCAAAAGATTAAAAAATATGGGCAATATGTCTGCAGAAGATGGAAAGATTGATAAAGAAATTGAAACTAAACAAATATGACTGAAATCCTCTGATTGTCACCTCTGCTAAAACAACCGAACTTCAGCTTAGCAACAAAACAACTGATAAACAGTGTATTTATACCAGCTTTGTAATATCAATTTCAAATTTGGCACTTGGAGAAGATTAGAAAATCACAAAGTATGAAATTAAATGTCTATAACAAAAAGTTATTGTGGCCACCAGAGGGGATACAATGAGAAATGAGGACCTGAAAAATATGTCCTACCCTAAGATAGAATGTCCTATCCTAATAAAGACCCACCTCTCGTGCTTAATACATTTTGAGACATAAAATATGGTTATTTGACCATCTCATGCAAAATCTTCTTGATCAACTACCATTACGCGTATAACACAAGAAGATATGACTGCAAGACACGACGAAGACCAATTAGCAGATGGATAGATGACATAACAGACATTTTACAACAGGAATGGCCTACAACAATTAACACAACACACTTGGCCACAGCAATGCGACAAACTCTCTATAACGCTAAACGGAACAAGTGGGTGGACAAATATGTATTAAAGCCAAACAATGCGGATGGATGGACCGCCGATATCAAACAAACAACCAATTTTATATTTTGCATTATGTATTATATATTATTTATTATGGAAATGGATGGATTGAAAGAGAAAGAGAGAGATAGATTGTATGTGTGTGTGTGTGTGTGTGTGTGTGTGTGTTGTGAGAGAGAGAGAGAGAGTGAGAGTGAGAGAGTGAAGGCTATGATATACGGAATCTTTATATTACCTCCAGGTATATTAGGATACTGTAATAGAGAGAGAGAGAGAGATTGTGTGTGTGTGTGAGAGAGAGAGAGAAAGTGTGAGAGAGAGAGAGAGAGAGTGAAGGCTTTGATATACGGAATCTTTATATTACCTCCTGGTATATTAGGATACTGTAATCGTCGAACTAGCAATCTACAATCTTCAGAGTTATGAAATCAAGTGTGGGTAATATTGAGAGCGGTGCACGAGCTGACGAGGCAGTAGTGTGTACAACCAGGGAGTTGCAGGAACCATCAGTATTCATAACTCACCATTATCTGAAAGAGCCAGAGTACCTACGGGTCTGCCTGGAACACAACGTTGTTGTTCTTTCGTAACAGATAACGTATAATATGTAACAACTGATACAATGGTTGTCTTCATTACCTCATTCGGTCTTGTAACTGCGCTCCTCCTACAGGCGAGGTTCCGGTGTATTTGTGAAAATGGATGGACTACGTCCAACTATGGCCCAGCCTGTACTCTAGATGTTGATGAATGCACTTCAGGTGTACATTGCTCTTCAGACCCAATTGTTCAATGTATCAACATACCTGGTTCGTTTATATGTGGCCAGTGTCCTTCAGGTAAATATCGTAATCTTCATCATCATCTTTATCATCATCATGAAAACCTTTTCAGCTCCCCACGGAACACATGTCTTCAACCATTTTACGACACGTCCTCATGTTCGGGTCATCTGCTCCAGATTTCTCTCCTTCTCACGTGTTTCCTTTATGTCTTTTTCGAGCGTCCTTGTCGGTTTAAATGTTGTCGTTCTCGTCTTCTATTGTCATTGTAATTCCAGAACAGCGACCACCTTGTAATGCTATGAGCCGGTTTCCATAATGTGTGTCCTATCCAACATTGACGTCTTATCCTACTCTATGTTCCACTTACTTTTGTTGTTGTTATTGTTTGTTTTTTTTTTTTTGCTTTCGCCTTATTTCTCTAATCCCCAAGGCGGTGTGTGTTCCTCTGTTATTTTTATTTTGCGCCTGTCCGCCCAGTGCATCCGACTTCAGCATGCATGTTATGTAAGGATCTGCTTCCTCCTGCTTTTTTTAAGGGTTTGCTTCCCTGGGGTAACGGCCAGTGCTGTGATGGGAATTGAACCCAGCACCTTTGGGTTGTGAGCCGTGTCACTTGACCACTACCCCACGCCGTACCCCATTTCCACTGATGAATATATGACTCTACCAAGATTTCTACATTAGTGATCTTGTCGTACCAAATATATCTTCTGTTTTGTATCTTCATCTTTGAAGTATCTTTGTTGCAAACTGGTCATCATCCAATCTCACTTGTCTACTCGTGGAGCCCGTTGGGCATGGTGGGTGAGGGCAGGCAGTTCTGTCCAGCCAACTGTCAATCGTGTATTACTCCCATTGACGTGTGTTATTCCCATTGTCATATTGCTGCCATTAAAGTGTATTTCACGCATTGACCTGTATTACTCTCCTAGATGTATATTACTCTCATAGATGTGTATTACTCCCATTGACGTGTATTACTCCCATTGATGTGTATTACTCCCATTGACGTGTATTACTTTCATTGACGTGTATTACTCCCATTGACCTGTATTACTCCCATTGACCTATCTTACTCCCATTGATGTGTATTACTCCCATTGACGTGTATTACTCCCATTGACGTGTATTACTCCCATTGACCTATCTTACTCCCATTGACCTATCTTACTCCCATTGATGTGTATTACTCCCATTGACGTGTATTACTCTCATTGACGTGTATTACTCCCATTGGCGTGTATTATTCCCATTGACGTGTATTACTCCCATTGACCTGTCTTACTCCCATTGACGTGTATTTTTCCCATTGACCTGTATTACTCCCATTGATGAGACGTGAACGTTGGTATCCGAATGCAATTTTGTGATTAATAATAATGTTCGCCTAGGCATCTAGGGCCGTTGCGTCGATCCACCACTACCATGTCCAACTGCTGAGGATTGTAGCCAAACCTCGTTCACTGTCGAAGGAGAGACTGCTATCTGTTAGAGCCTTGTAGAACGGGACGGCCCCTCCCACATCTCCAGCCGGCCGGTAGTAGACCGTTGTTACACGTAGCAGACTTGGACATTTTCTGGTGAGCCGGTACTTTCTGGTCAAGTCGAACCACGTGATAAACAGAGACAGGCTGCGGAGGACCAGAGCTTCTGAGATGAAGGAAAGACTCGACTTTGCAGACACCTCGACATTACGGACGAGATCGAACCACTGGATACCGAGGATCGTCGCTGGTTGCGCATTTGAAAGGCATCGAGTCTTGATATGTCCTGTTTATTAAGGGTTCACATTTCTGAACCATACGGGAGGATAGGAATCACACACGTCTGATAGATACAAATTTGGTATCTCAGAGAAAGTCTGCCATTATTCCACACCTGGCGATCGGTCGTTCATAGTGGAAGAAGCAAGCCAGATCCGCGTTAACATATCAGGCGCACTGCATCCATCGGATTAAAAAGAACTCCCCAGGTATGTGAATTCATTGGTGCGCTCCACCGTGTGGCCAAGGACAACAATGCTGGGAGAACGACCAGTTCCGCAGCAAAGGTTTTGAATTTTCGTCTTGGCCCAGGATATAGATAGACTCCGGCTTGATGGTTCGAGATCCAGTTTTGTGGGAGACTATTGCAGAGCCGCATTTTCTGAGCCGACTAGGACTATGTCATCAGCATAGGCGAGGTCTGTACTACGTGTTTGGTCCATAACAATGCCCAGATGGTGGGAGTCAAGGCGGTGTAGAATCCAGTCGATGGCTGGCAGAAAAGGTCATTGGACGCTATGCGCCGTGTGAAAATGGCCATGCCTCTGTGGTGTTTCTCTGGCATATTCCATCCACGAGTGTCTTGATGTTCTTTTTGCTTCCAAGCCTTGTCATCTGGTGCTCTAGGCTTTGAGAGAGTTGGTGTTGGGGATGTAGGTTTGTAGACACTCTTATTAGATGTCCAAATTATTTGACTACGTCTCTTCTCTCAATGTATGTCATGAATCACGTTGTTACTTATTTATGTAGGATTGTAAACAAACAAACTACACAAGTCAATAATGCAATGGAGATCAAGTACAGGGATCATAAACATACATCAAAATAAGAACACAAATGAAGAAGAGTTTTTATAGTATTTGAAAGCTTATGACTACCAGTAATCTCTATTGATGATGAGGATCTCGATGCAGTAAATCATTTTACGTACTTTGGATCCTCAGTCAATAATAAACTATCCCTGGACCAAGAGATAAATATCAGAAATAGGCAAGGCAGCAACAACGATGAGCAGATTAACAAAAATGATCTCGAAGAACAAGAAGCTCACTGTTTAAACAAAAACACTTGTTTACCAGGCATGTGTCCCCAGAACTCTTCTTTTTGACAGTGAGATATGGTCTACCTACATGCACCAGCAGAGGCTACTAAACAGTTATTACACGAGGTACCTGCCCAGAATCCAGGGCGTTGGGTGGCAAGACAAGATCACCAACGCGGAGGTGTTGGAGAGAACAGTCACTGGCACAATCTTTTCCATGCTTAGTCATCGAAGGCTTCGATGGCTGGGACAGATTTGGAGGATGGATGATGACAAAATACGAAAATATCTTCTCTATGAGGAATTACAGTGGGGAAAAGGTCTCGGGGCCGGCCACTACTTCCGTACACGGATGTATGCAAGCGGGATATGAATAATGCAGGCATCGATTTGGAGTCATGAGAACAGGACGCCATGGCTCGTGTTACATGGAGGGGCAGGATTAAGCATGGAATACAGACATAATAGATACTGATTGCTGATAGACTTAAGGCTCAAAGTTTTAGAAGACACGCCACACCATGCGACACCGCAAACGGTCCCGACTTTCCTTGCACACACTGTAAAAGACGCTTCTCTGCCCGGATTGGTCTTACGAGTCACATTCGTTACCGTCATGGACTGTAATTGCATACCTTTTTTTTAAAACTACAGTTACTATCGTCTGACAAGACGGAAAGAGCTAATGATGATGAAAGCTTATTAAAATCAGAAGAAGGGAAATCCAACTCACAAATAAAAATCTTCAATTCAAATGCAAACGCAGTACAAGGGTATGTTAAAACAATATGGATAATAACGACAACAACAACCCAAATAATGTAATGACCAATATTTCATCAATTATTGTTTGTGCATAATAGAAGATCTGCAATGGTATGAACAGTTCACTAATATAGAACTGTTGGAAATAGCAGGACAAACAACATTGGGACGAGAGACGAGGAGATGTCACAGGCCTTTGAATTGGACATCAATTAAGGAAACCAGTTGAGGGCATTTCAAGACAGTCTCTGTTATGGAATGCCCACAGTTAGAGAAAAAGATGTAGACCACTCCACACTCAGATAAACGAACTCGAGATTTAGATGTAAGAAAGAAGTGAAAAGAAAGGCAAAAGATGGTCCAGAACAGGAACGCGTGGCTCGAATTTGTTGAAAACTCGCGTTCTGTATGCAGATGACAGGTTTTGAAGACCATACTAATACAATTTTACAAATCACATAACCCAGTATTTAGGAAAAATGTAACGCTACATCTAACGTTCAAAGTGTATCCTTGGTTTCAATGTCGTCTTTTCCCCCACCATTTGTTTGGTTTATCACCTTCTTCAGCCCACATGCCAGACTTGTTTATTATTGTAATTAAAAACAATAACATTACGCAATTATGTAAATAGTAGTGACCTATACACAACTGCAGTTGGAAACTTTTCATTTGCTGGCATGTGGTATCCAGGTTACATAGGCAACGGCTTCACGTGTTCGGACGTTAACGAGTGCGCAGTCAACAATGGCGGATGCTCCACGTCGCCGCGCGTGGACTGTTACAACATAAGAGGGTCGAGGGTATGTGGACCGTGCCCATCAGGTGAGGCATTCATTCTCACATTTAATACATGAACTTTCTGCTTCCTATATCACTTTTGTATCAATGAGCATGGGGTATGCCATTATTACAACTCGTTGTCTGCAGGATGTCTCTGTCAAAGCAATTCATATGCTCTTGTTTTCTGCAACTTTTAAAATTTACCAATCATTAGTCTAGCTCCATATTCCAGAGTACCTACTGCTTGCCTTTCTATTATGTTCTTCTGATACACATTCATATACATACACACATGTACCCATGCACACATACACACACACACATACACACATATATATACACACATACGCACATACATACATACATACATACATACATACATACATACATACATACATAAATATATACATACATACATGCATATATACATGCCTGCATACCTACATACATGCATACCTGCACACATGCATACCTATCTGCCTGCATATACACCTACCCACCCATAACATACACCACGCACGCACACGCACGCACACGCACGCACTCTCGCTCTCACACACTCGCGCACATACACGTGCGTGCACACATACGCGCGCACACACGTACACATGCACACATACTCTATCAAATGGTGTTGTGTACTCTTTTTATCTTTTATGGTTTTCATGGAATAAAATAGGAGACATTACTTTCGGAGCGCCCCATTAGCTTGAATATCCGGCGTTGCATGGGAAAATTATTAAAGTAATCAATTTTGTTAGCCTTCACAGTACACCTCACCTGCCCATTACAATCACTCCACGACCTCCAACCACCCATCTCTTCTCCTCTCAACCCATCCACCACCTCGTTCATCAACGCGATCGTTTCTGCCCTACTCTGACCCTATTCAATCCACCAATTCTGTTCTTTTTTACTCCCTCCCTCGCCGTCTTCCACGATTTGCAAAACATAAAACGTCCCATTTGCCAAATTATAGGCTGAACACACATTTTTTGCAGTAGATTTCTCATTTTCTTCTTTTTCTTCTTCTTTCGTTCTCAATCTCCCGCTACCAAACTCTGAAAGGGCTTAAGTAGCAGAATGTAGACCAGAGAACGGAATGCGTTGTGTCGTAGTTTACAGCTTGGCTGCGATATTTGCACCTTTCGGTCCAACACATCCGACTTCAGCAAACATTTTTTTAGTACCGGGTTAGCATTCCCTCTTTGATCCCTTCTCCTTAGCCAGTCGGTCCTGCTGCAGCTTGTTATCCAGGATCACCGCGTGGAGGTGTAGAAGGGGCTTGGCAGCTATGGTTCACTGGCCCTAGCGCTAGCAGTCAGCTATGGGTCGCTGACCACTGCAGCTCATGTGCTGCTCAGCATCTTGATCCCGATTTCTTATTTAACTTCGTTAATGTTAAATAACTCGAGAAGGGAACAAAGCAGAGAGCTGAAAATAGTTGCGATGGCCAAGAAGTTCCAGGCAGAATGATGTGTGCAAATTTCACGTCCCTAGAGCTCACTGTTCCAAAGTTTTTAACAAGACGGACAAACAGATACATTTATTTTCTGTTTTATAATTTAAACTAACTTTACTGACTGGGTGGTCGACAGGTTGAAACATCAGCATCTTAGCTAATGGCATAAGGTTTCAGAACCCTGGTTAGCGTAGACTTTTCTCACGAGGTTAAAGTAAAAACCTACCCTGTACACTGCTTGATGACTGATTGGACAAACAATTGGCCTGAATTCCGTATCAATCCCTGTTATGACAGTTTTCGTTTCATGATTTCATTTACAGTAAAGTGCAGGGGAGCGTAGAGAACCAGAAGCGTGTGTTGTCGGTTTTACTTTGACAGACAGGCACACTGTACCACTACTCGGGTAGTCCAGACATACACTATTCAAAGTAATTCACTTACACACTACATCCAAACGTCTTAGTGATAGAAAGGATAATGTGCTTGTCTTCCCTGGCGAAGGGTCTGGATTAGAGCTCCAGTCTCGAGGCACTCCAGATTTCCCAGCTATAAATAGTTACCTGGCTTGCAGTTTTAATAAATGTCAGGACAAGAAATATGCCTTGATCTAGCACAATGAAATATCCCACTTAATCCCGGCCGGCAGTGTTTTTATTATAGGACTATGTCTAAATTGTTCTTTTACCTTACACTACACAGTTTTATTTTTTACATTCCAGGTTACCAAGGCAACGGAATAACATGTATATACGTTGGATTATGCAATACTAACAATGGTGGCTGCCATCCTCTGGCCACATGCTCAGACGATACAGGCAAGTAAATGGGCTTAAATGATGTAATGCTGTATGTATGGGCACCGAAACATAATTACTTAGCAATGAATAAATAGTATTTTGTGTCCATGTGATATTTTAATTAGAGAAGAAGTATTATAGATATCATAATTATCATGTGGGCAAGGGAAGGATGTCGTGTATCTTAATTAACAACCAACAGTTCCTTATCGACAAACTTTTTTTTTTTACCACAGCTGCCAACTTGACTTTTTGAAATCGAAATTACGGAAATTGACACACACACCCCCCCCCCCCCCCCCCTCATGCCTGGAGTTCATCATCAGTCAATGTGATTGGGCCCCCCTTTGGCATCAAATTCAATGGCAAGCGACGTAACCACTCCCGCTTCGCAGATGATAGAGTGCTCAGTATGTTTTTTCCTGACCCTGACTAACATGTCTGATCAGTGTATTTTCCTGACCAAACGTTAGTCTTCCTCCCATACCTCAGTTCAGTTCAGTTCATCCCGTAACCCATCAGGTCGTTGGGGCACACATGAAGACACTCCCAAAATCCCACGCCAATTAATACCCTGACTTACATCTGCAATAGAATTTGACAGACAGGAGAGTGGCCCACCAGCTGGACAAAATCAGTCATTATACCGCTGCCTAAATCAGGAAACCTAAATATGTGTCAGAACTATCGAACAATCAGTCTGATTAGTCATCCAAGTAAAGTTCTCTTGAGAATAATACTTAACAGACTGAAACCACAGGCAGAGAATATCATTGCCGAAGAACCAGCGGGCTTTCGAGCGGGAAGGAGTACCATCGAGCAAATATTTAATCTTCGGCTACTGAATGAGAAGTACTCAGAGTATCAACAACAACTCTACCATGCCTTCATTGACTTTAGAAAGGCGTTTGACAGAGTGTGGCATGCAGCACTATGGTCAACAATGAGGCATTATAAGTTCAACAGTGATATTGTGAGGGTAATTGCAAACCTTTATGAGCAGGCGACAAGCGCAGTCCCCTACCTAGGGGTACATATATTAATCTGTCAATTAACCCTATTCAAGCAGATTGCGTCAGTACTATTTTCTCCAGTTATATTCTGCATCTCCCTTTTCCATGTGCTATTTGTGCTAGCCCCCCCCCCCCCCCCCCCCCGTGTTGTGCTCCTTGGCAGAGATTGCCTGATGGTTCTGGCTTGACAGCTTTCCCAATGTGTGGTTCATCCAGAACCATCTTGCTCCCACGATTTCATATTCCACCCTGTCTTTGTCCTGTTCTCTCCTACAAGCTTTTATTTTGAAATGTTGTTGAACTATTGCAGATACATAAACCTACTCAAGGATTTCTTTATAAAAGCCTGCAATCTTTCAATGCTCGGACTACTGAGTGGTCCGCCGGGGTCTTGTGTATGACATGGGCAAGAATTGCATTACTGGCCCACAGAGAGCATGTTGGAAGAGGCGACTAACTGTGTGACATGGGCAAGAATTGCATTACTGGCCCACAGAGAGCATGTTGGAAGAGGCGACTAACTGTGTGACATGGCATAACACCGGACATGGTTAGGTAGTATGTTAAGAGCAGCATAGATGGTTCCTAGCAGGCTGCGGGTCTACTTGACTCTAGTGTTGAAGTCTATTAAGATGGACTCACACTTCGGCAAACCACCCTCCATGGCACTTGTCCTAACGCAGCGCAGTAATAAGCTGCTCGAGCCTAGCCCGCTAAGCAGGAAATTCTTTTCCCCGCTACAACCAGGTCACGCCAGAACTGGGACAAGCATGATGCTCCTTGGGTATGGGGAACTTTCTACTTCCTCCAATGGTGTTCCTCTCAACTGCATAGGGTCTGTCTTGTCGCATGAACATTTTTATTACAATTTATGTCTTTATCTGCGTGGATCTTGCTGGGAGATTATCTATAGTGGATCTGAAGTCTCTCTATTTTTGGAGTTAACTGTGATATATTAGAGTTATGTCGTCTGCAAATTCCAGATCTTCAAGCTGTTTACATTGCTTCTACTTCTCTTATAGGTTGAAGTTCCTTTCACAGTTCGATCAACTTGTAGCAGCAACCAAAAAGTGATAGAAAACAGTCTCGATGCAGCCTAGATTTAACGTTTAATGATTTTGTGAGTTGTCCCTAGGACAAAAACAGTACACAGCGTGTTTTTGCATGCTTTTGCGAGATCTCGTAATACCTAAATAGTGTTCAGAGTGTATCCGCCCATATATAAGCTGTCAAAGGCTTTTTTCATGGTCAACAAAGTTGACATACGGACTTGAACTCCATTCTAACGACTGCTCTACATTAACAACAATTAATTATTGTCTTTATAGTCGAACTTTGTCACTGTTACTCTTAACGGCAAGTTGATGACCCGTTTACAGATAGGTAGCCCCAACTATGTCGAGACACGGTGTTGAACCCTGTCGCTTTACAAGTGAGACGAGCGGGATAACCAATCAACTACTCTTCAATCAGTCAAGCAATTAATCAAAACCATTTCAGCTCACTGTGAATCATATGTCTTCGACAAAATCATATGTCTTCGACAAATACATGTCAAGCCACCAAACGCTGACTTGTCTTTATCTGTTGAAGTCTCTGTGGCTTAAAGTTTCAACAGGATAGAATAGCCTGCCCATGACCAACCCTCCGTAGTCGCCTCTTAATTCAGGCCTGACAAGTTACGATGTTACTTTTCTTTGCTCCATTTTCGGACCCCAGTAACACTCCGTAACTAAGACATTACATACACACAAATAAAATCCAGATTTTACATTTCCTTCTAGGCGGATTTGGTAGAGTATGTAGCTGCCCTAATGGATACGTTGGTTCAGGGGTCGGTCCAAATGGATGTCAGCAGCAGTCACAAGCAGGACCGTGTTCTTCCAGCCCTTGTCAGAATGGAGCTGTGTGCGCGGTGAGTTGTATATTTGTTCTTCTCTCCCCTGCTATTGCCTATCCCCACGTGGAACACGGGACCCCCATACTGGTGAGGAAATAACACGACAGCTGCTCTCTACTGTATGCATCTCGAAGTAGGCAACTAAGTGGGGTTGTGCATAAGGCTAGCATTAGGCTGGATCATTACCCGTTTTAAGCAAAATAAGCACGAGCTTAAACCAATAGAAAAGGGGCACAGACAGATTAAAAAACAAGATCATAATTTCTTACAAAATTAAAGGCTAGGGCAGTTTTAAATATTTCAAAAGTCTCAACTCACAGCCATAGACACGAGTCCAGGGTCTAAGCTGTGAAATGCTGGTTGCACGTACAATTTTATAACGATAATGATGTTTTTTCTGCTTTAACACCATACGTCCAAGACTCCAGTCCCCACATCTGATTGATGCATTCAAATACCTCTGGTCTTCAGATTCTCCATCTTGTCCATGTCAACGACACTGTGTTTGGGTAGTAGATTGCCCCGCCAACTACACTGTGTTTGGGTAGTAGATTGCCCCGCCAACTACACTGTGTTTGGGTAGTAGCTTGGCCCCGCCAACTACACTGTGTTTGGGTATTAGATTGCCCCGCCATCTACACTGTGTTTTGGTAGTAGATTGCCCCGCCAACTACACTGTGTTTGGGTAGTAGCTTGGCCCCGCCAACTACACCGTGTCTGGGTAGTAGCTTGGCCCCGCCAACTACACTGTGTTTGGGTAGTAGATTGCCCCAGCCAACTACACTGTGTTTGGGTAGTAGATTGCCCAGCCAACTACACTGTGTTTGGGTAGTAGATTGCCCCCGCCAACTACACTGTGTTTGGGTAGTAGATTGCCCCAGCCAACTACACTGTGTTTGGGTAGTAGATTGCCTCGCCAACTACACTGTGTTTGGGTAGTAGATTGCCCCAGCCAACTACACTGTGTTTGGGTAGTAGATTGCCCAGCCAACTACACTGTGTTTGGGTAGTAGATTGCCCCCGCCAACTACACTGTGTTTGGGTAGTAGATTGCCCCGCCAACTACACTGTGTTTGGGTAGTAGATTGCCCCGCCAACTACACTGTGTTTGGGTAGTAGATTGCCCCAGCCAACTACACTGTGTTTGGGTAGTAGATTGCCCAGCCAACTACACTGTGTTTGGGTAGTAGATTGCCCCGCCAACTACACTGTGTTTGGGTAGTAGATTGCCCCAGCCAACTACACTGTGTTTGGGTAGTAGCTTGGCCCCGCCAACTACACTGTGTTTGGGTAGTAGATTGCCTCCGCGAACTACACTGTGTTTGGGTAGTAGCTTGGCCCCGCCAACTACACTGTGTTTGGGTAGTAGATTGCACCCGCCAACTACACTGTGTTTTGGTAGTAGCTTGGCCCCGCCAACTACACTGTGTTTGGGTAGTAGCTTGGCCCCGCCAACTACACTGTTTTTTTCTAGCAGCTGGCACTGCGAATTGTTCTGTGTTTGGGTAGCAGCTTGTCCCTATCAATTGTACTATGTTTGGGTAGCAGCTTGTCCCTATCAACTGTACTGTATTTGGGTAGCAGCTTGTCCCTATCAACTGTACTGTGTTTGGGTAGCAGCATTTCTAATGCTCTGCAAGTTAAAGGAGACTGCATTGCAATTCTGTCAACTTATATCCTGATTTAATAGTTGTGTGTCCTATCCATCGCCAGAGTCTTTCCATCACCTCACATCCACTGTTATTTGTCTAGCTAACTCGTTCTTAAATAAAAAAAAGAATTGATATATATAATGATTGGATTAGCATAGTGGTTTAATAATTGCTGTTCATAGCAAAGTACGGGGGTTTCGTTTCCGTAACCAGCGAAGAAGATAAATGACCACCTCGCCTCGTCAACACGCTGTGGTTTTGTACAATGCTGTACAAGGGGTTTGTCAAAAGTCTTTACCCTGACCAAGAAGGGGTAGGGGGAGAAAGTAGAAATTTGGCACAGTGCTTATTCCTTCTCAATGTAGCCACCATCGAAATGTATACATTTCTGTCATCTCTGCGTGACCTTGAAAAGACCTTCAGAATAAAATTACCTATCTAACTAAGCCGGTTATCAGAAGCGAGTATGACATCTTCGTCACTGTCAAAATGATTTCCTTTCAGCTGTTTTTTAAGTTTTGGGAAAATAAAAAAAATGATGGAGCTAAATCCGGAGAAAATGGTGGGTCTGGAAGAATTTCAATATTCAAATCGTTGGCTGTTTGCAGCACAAGCCTTGCTTTATGGGAGGGCGGATTGTCTTTACGCAAAGGTAGAATTTGAGTGCGCGCTATCCCTCGTTTTCTGGTCACAGTCCTTCTTAGTTTGGTAAGGAGATCTGCATAATATTGCCCACTAACAGTATTGTCATGAGGCAGGTAATCTTTCAAAATGACACATTTGACGTCCCAAAAAACAGTCAGCATCACTTTTCTTGCAGATTGATGTGCTCTTGGCTTGACATATGTTGGGGAGCCCGGAGTTTTCCACTGCATGCTGGAAAATTTGGATTCTGAGTAATAATGGTGAACCCAAGTCACATCTACTGTCACCATGGTCGGCAAAATGTTTTTCGACTGACACATTTTGAGCAACTGGTCACAGCAATCAACCTTCGTTTGTTTCTGTTCACATGTCAGCAGACGTGGGACCCAGCGGGCACACACTTTTCTCATGTTCAGTTTGTTGTGTAATATTCTAAAAACTGTACTTTCGTTCAGTTTTGCTGACCTAGATATCTCTGTAATTGTTATTTTCCTATCCTGTTCAATAATTTTCTTTACTCTTGCAGCATTTTCATCGCTGCTCTCTGATGATGGTCTCCCTGATCTTGGAAGATGAGCAGCATGGGAACGACCACACTTAAACTGCCTACACCAGTTTTTTACAGAAGCATAAGAAGGACAGAATCCCTCAAAGACTGGCTCCAGCTCTCTGTGTATTTCTGTAGGTGTTTTTCACTGCAACATCAAGACTTTTATCACAGTTCTGGCCTCTGACTTCTCCATTGTTCTGAAAAACCGTTAGAGTAGCAGATCCGGTCGATAAGGTGTAATGCCCCATGCACCATATCAGGTAAACCCGTCGAGGAGGGAAATTCATACTTCTCAAGTCCAGTACAAATTGAATGAGCTACATATGTGTCAAATTTCAACTTTCTCCTACTCCTTCATAGTCATGGTAAAGACTTATGATAAGCCCCTTGTATCTAACCACTTCATCCCCGACAGCAGTGTCTGCTATGGGGCTACTTTTCCTTACCATATATTTCAAGAACTATCCGGTTGAGCAACTATTATGATAATTGCACACAAATACCTATATGATGCATCTAATCCACAGCCCCAAGGAAGCACAGGTTTTGTGTGCACGTGTAGCCCAGGTTTTTCAGGAAGCACATGCAACAACGTCGTGAACGCATGCGCAAGCAGTCCTTGTCAGAATGGTGGAACTTGCAGGTCTCAGACTCCGGCTCCTGGTTATTATTGTCAGTGCCCGTCGGACGTCACAGGAAGCAACTGTGAGCAATCGCAGCAAGGTAAAAGTAAAAAAGTTTTTTTTTCTTCAAGTTCGTGCATTCAGATATTGGATTCCTAACCTATGGACATCAGACGTTTAAGGGTCCAATGGATAGACTTAATGTATAATAAGGAATCCGTGAACTGTGATCATCATCGTCAGGTGCCCTGCCGGTTGGCGAACATGGACCTCCATCCGATTCTATCACGTGTGCCGTTTACCAACTCAGTTGTTGACTGTCGCCCGGGCCATTCCTTCAGGCTGTCCAACATCGTTTTCCTCTCTGTCTCTCTTTCCTGCTATCTTTCACGTTGTCACAAGGTGCTCCAAACCACCTCTTTGATGGGGAATACTATTGCATCGTTATTTTCACCCTTTGGCTTCTTTTTTTCAGAATTGTAAACTTAACTGGCATTTTTTCGCAACTTATTAAAAAATCTAACATAATCTATAGATAATGTTAGATTTTTAAATAAGTAAATACCGTTTACTAGTTAGTAGTTTACTTTACTGGTGTTGCTTTCTGTAAAACATGCCTCACGATATCATATATTCATTATTTTCGCTTGTGAAGTTGTATCTGAAACTGAACTTTCACTTGTGCCAATAATCCAATCGACTTAGCAGTTTTCTTAGAACTGGGCTGCCATTTCCCCGAACCGATGTGCGGTTAACGCGGGAAATTTCATTATCAATGAAGCTATAGGCTATAGTATTTGATTTATATGTACCATATTATTTGATATTCTTCAAAGATATAATGACTTCTTTCTTTGTAAACTCAACTACCAGTTGTCATTTTCATATTTTATGTACGGTACGTATTTAGGCTGTTGAAATCAATTAATATTTCCACCCATTGCTTTGCCATCAAAGAAATGTAAAGTGCCATATCTGTGATGTCAATAGTAAATGGGAGAAAATGTTTGAATCCAAAAGGGATGATTGGTGAGAGGAGGCTTACAGTAAATGTTGCCTCTGCAAAATTACACCAAAGCGTAGTATTTCTTCAAACATGACAATTCAGAGAAACACAGATCTACTACGTCATTAATAGATCAGTTCGCAACTTAAAATAGAAAAGTGTATTAGGCAAATAGAAATAAAGCTAAGGCTAATAACTGTCAATATGATCGGTCATTGTGCAATACTTACAGCTGACCACCTGCGTTGTTGTTTGCGATAGCACAAAGTGAGTAGGTTACTCTTTTGTGCACCCTGAAAAGGACATTAAGTGGCGGGTTGCAGTAGCTTTCCTCACATCCCGAACGTGCGGAGGAAGTTGGACCGGGGCCCTCCAGGCAGTTGTGCTTGGCTTCATCTGTGTGTCGCTCACTACTACGGGAATCACGTCGATCCCTCACCTTGTTAGCCAGGCTGCTATGAAAACAGCAGAGAAGGGCTACGAGGAAGCCAAGGTGAGGGTCCTGTTCAGTATGTTTTTCCTGAACCTGACTGACTGATCAGTATATTTTGCCTGACCAGTCGTTAGTCTTCCTTCCCGACCACCAGCGTGAAATCATGCAAGCATATGGGAAAGTTAGTACAGAGACATGATAAAATTATATAGAACTAAATGTGCATGCTTAATTTTCTTTTAAAACTTCACTGCGTCTGCAATGAAAACTGACCATTTTGTAATTATTATAATCTACAAATATTTAAACTCAAAATCATCTATGTGCTTCAATTGGGGTATCTTTTTTTGTGGGAGAACAAATAATTTAATGTAACATTTAATCATTCATCAGACTGTCAATTGGGGTCCATAGGCTTCAGCAGACTTCTAAAAGGGATTCATTTTATTGTCATAAGGCATCAAAGACTTTACCAACTGCTAAAAGGGTCTAGATATTTCACTAGTCTGCCAAAAGGAGGTCTTTGAGCCTCATATTCTTCATCACACTTTAAAAGGAGGACAAACTAGCAAAGAGTGGAGGAGCATCCCCACAAACAGACCTGAGTATCACATATAATGAGGCCAAGACCATAATTAAAGCCAACTTCAGGGTAAAATGGCCTGATCAACACCCTGACTTCCGAAAAGAAGACAGTTACTATAACTTAACTAGAGAAGAGCAAGACATTATCTTCAGACTGAGAACTGGACATAACAGACTCATGGGTCATCTTTACAACAAAATTAGTATTGGGACAGATGACAGGTGCCCATGTGGGGGGCATATCATGACCGTGGAACACATCCTGCAAAGCTGCACGCTCACGCAGAAAAAGAGAACGATACTGGACTCGTGAGACATATATGAGACAAAAGCTGTATGGAGATGAAACAGCCTTACAAACAACGGTGTCCTTTGTAAGAGAAACCGAAACTTTGATCTGAGGATGAACGAAGAAGAAGAAGAAGAAAGGTATTTTGGCTTCACAAAAATACCAAAAGGGATCATAAACTTCACAAGACTTTGAAAGAAGATATGTAGGCTTCATCAGACTTTGAAAGAAGGTATGTAGGATTACACAAACTGTCAAAGTAGATCATAGGCTTCACTAGACTTGAAAGGAGGTACGTAGGATTCACCAGACTTTGAAAGGAGGTATGTAGAATTCACCAGACAACAACATTAGTCTTTGGTACAAAAATGGTTTAGAACATCTCATATAAATCACATCAATGATTTAAAGTGTATATTTCCCTACTCTGGAGTAATTTGTCTTCTTTGCATTTATGTTTACATTTTTTAATTATGTAAACAACTGTGTCCTTTCCAGCATGTGGAGGATACCTGTGGGGCCAGGCAGGCTCTTTCCGCTTCCCAAGAAATACTAGTTTAACGTATCACCATGGAGCTAACTGTGCATGGGTCATTACCACAGATTCAGATAAGGTAAGACCACATTGAAGTTGTTGTTCTGGTTGTTACTGAGCCAGTAAACTTGGGCTCTTGCTTACTTACAAAGCTTTGTCATTGATAATTAAGAAGTTAACAGAAGCTACTGTGAAACATGAACTATCTGCACTGATACTACATCTTATTTCCATATGTTTTGATGTATTGACAGTGAGCTCTGACTGAGACTACTGATGGATGGCCTTGATGTGTTGACACTAAGCTGTGAATGAGACTACCAATGGCCTTAATGTGTTGACAGTCAAAGCTCTGACTGAAACTACTGATGGCCTTGATGTGTTGACAGTCAACTCTCTGACTGAGACTACTGATGGCCTTGATGTGTTGACAGTCAACTCTCTGACTGAGACTACTGATGGCCTTGATGTGTTGACAGTCAAAGTTCTGACTGAGACTACTGATGGCCTTGATGTGTTGACAGTCAACTCTCTGACTGAGACTACTGATGGCCTTGATGTGTTGACAGTCAACTCTCTGACTGAGACTACCAATGGCCTTAATGTGTTGACAGTCAAAGCTCTGACTGAGACTACTGATGTCCTTGATGTGTTGACAGTCAAAGCTCTGACTGAGACTACTGATGGCCTTGATGTGTTGACACTAAGCTCTGACTGAGACTACTGATGGCCTTGATCTGTTGACAGTCAAAGCTCTGACTGAGACTACTGATGGCCTTGATGTGTTGACAGTCAACTCTGACTGATACTACTGATGGCCTTGATGTGTTGACAGTCAACTCTCTGACTGAGACTACCGATGGCCTTAATGTGTTGACAGTCAAAGCTCTGACTGAGACTACTAACGGCCTTGATCTGTTGGCAGTCAAAACTCTGACTGAGACTACTGATGGCCTTAATGTGTTGGCAGTCAAAACTCTGACTAACTACTGATGGCCTTGATCTGTTGGCAGTCAAAACTCTGACTAACTACTGATGGCCTTGATCTGTTGGCAGTCAAAACTCTGACTAACTACTGATGGCCTTGATCTGTTGGCAGTCAAAACTCTGACTAACTACTGATGACCTTGATCTGTTGGCAGTCAAAACTCTGACTAACTACTGATGGCCTTAATGTGTTGGCAGTCAAAACTCTGACTGAGACTACTAATGGCCTTTATGTCTTGACAATCAAAGTTATGACTGAGATAACTGATGGGTGATATTGAAGTGTTGCCAGTAAGCTCTGACTGATACTACTGATGGCTTTAATTTGTTGTCTTATCTCAGAAAGCAAATTAAACAGCAAAAATAGACTTCGAAAAGAAACTTGCTCAGAGGATCAAGACTGATAGTAAAAGCTTCTTCTCTTATGTTAGAAATAAACAAAGATCAAAGGACAAAGTAGGCCCTCTCATAGACAGCACAGGAAAAAAAATAAGTGAAAATAGGGAGGCAGCAAATCTACTCAATCACTACTTTGGCACAGTGTACACAAAAGAGGACTGCTCCAAGATCCCAGAGCCTGTAGATATTTTTCACAAGAGACATGGATACAGCAGGATTAGGATCAATCTGTATTACAGAGGAAATGGTTTTAAAAAAATTGGAGGGGTTGAAAGTGGATAAATGTCCAGGTCAAGATGGTATTCATCCAAAATTGCTGTTTGAAATTAGAGACCAATTAGCAAAACCATTGGCTATATTATGTTCTCAATCACTTGCACAAGGGATTGTTCCACGGGATTGGAAAGATGCGAGAGTGATCCCCTTATTCAAAAAGGCAGATCCAGCAAACTATAGACCTGTGAGCTTAACGAGCATAGTCTGTAAAATTTGAGAATGGTCTGTAATCTGGCAAATGGAGTTTAATGTAGATAAATGTACAGTCATCCACATGGGTAGATCCAATATGGAACATAATTACAGAATGGGAGAGAACAATATTAGAAAGATAGATAAAGAAAGGGACTTAGGGGTTATAATAGATCATACATGTAAGGTGAGGGAGCAAGTTCAGGTAGCAGTAAAAAAGGCAAATGCAATGTTAGGGATAATAAAAAGAAATATTAAACATAGGAGCAAGGAAGTGATAGTCAAACTGTATAAAGCATTAGTTAGACCTAGATTGGAGTACTGTGTGCAGGTGTGGAGTCCTTATCAGAGAGGGGATATAGACATGCTGGAGAGAATACAAAAAAGAGCGACAAAGCTGATAGTGGGATTCCAGAATTACAGTTATGAAGAAAGATTTAAAAAAACTGGCCTTCAGTGTCTAGAAGAGAGAAGAATTCGTGGTGACTTAATACAGGTGTATAAGATGATCAGAGAAATGGATAAAGTGGACTATAACAAGTTTTTTTAAGTACAACCAACAAGGACAAGAGGGCACAGCTACAAGTTGACTAAGGAGAGGTCCAGATTAGATATTAGGAAGTATTTCTTTAGCCAGAGAGTAGTGAATGCTTGGAATGCATTGCCAAGTGAGGTGGTGGAGGCTGGGACGGTCAATGCATTTAAGAACAGATTGGATGCGTACAGCTTCTAGAGGAAGGTGATGTAAATGGAACTGGTTGTATACAGACTCTGCAGAGTTTTCTAAACCAGTATAAAGACGTTAAGTTAAGTTAAGTCTTAACTCTGACTCAGACACTGATGACCTTTATGTATTAACAGTCAAAATTATGGCTGAGACTACTGATGGGTGATCTTGATGTGTTGACAGTAACTCTGACTGAGACTACTAATGTCCTTGATGTACTGAAAGCCAAGGTCAAAGTTATGATTGCAACTACTTATTGTCTTGAAATGCTAAAAGCTGGCATACTATTGTTGTTCACGATGTTTTGTAAGTCAAGATTGACTCATTGCATACTGTTAGCTGGTATGAATTGAAAACAAAGTTTTGCTTTTTTACTCTGCACTCAAAATTACAATTAATGTCTTCCTCCTCCACACATTTTATTCATGATCTCTTTGGTCTTTACACTCATCAGTTTTGTTCTGACATGGTTGTACATGGGTGTGTCTCGTTATACCAGTAGTGTAGTGCGTGACAAGTTCAAGTCAAGCTATTTAGCATCTAACTCAACCTAGTTGAAAGTTCTCAACACAACCAGAACAGTGGACTAGCTTTCAGATTTTTAGAGTTACATTTCACACATTATCCCTGGTCCATATTTTAATATTTTTAGAGTTACATTTCACACATTATCCCTGGTCCATATTTTTAATATTCTTAGAGTTACATTTCACACATAACTTAACTAGAGAAGAGCAAGTCATCATCTTTAGACTGAGAACTGGGCATAACAGACTCAAGGGTCATCTTTACAACAAAATATGGATTGGGACAGATGACAGGTGCCAATGTGGGGAGCATATCATGACCGTGGAACATATCCTGCAAAGCTGCACGCTCACGCAGGAAAAGAGAGAACAATACTGGCCTTGTGAGACAGATATGAGACAAAAGCTGTATGGAGATGAAATAGTCTTACAAACAACGGTGAGCTTTGTAAGAGAAACCGGAACCTTGATCTGAGGATGAACGACGAAGAAGAAGATGATTTCACAGATTATCCCTTGTCCATATTTTAATATTCTTAGAGTTACATTTCACACATTATCCCTGGTCCATATTTTAATATTCTTAGAGTTACTTAACTTAACTTCATTATACTAATTTAGAAGACTCTACAGAGTCTGTATACAACCAGTTTATTTCACGCCACATATCCCGAAAATACTGTGAGCATCCAATCTATTTTTAATGCTTTAACTGAATCTGCTTCCACTACATTCTGGGGCAATGCATTCCAAGAATTCACCACTCTCTGACTAAAAAAATACTTCCTAATATCTTATCTAGACCTGTTATAGTCTAATTTATCCTTTCCATTTTCACACGTTTATGTTTATAGTTACATTTCACACATTATTCCTGGACCATTTCAGATTCCTAGAGTTACATTCCACACATTATCTTTGGACTATTGTTTCAGATTCTCAGTTACATTTCTCATATTCTGTTTGGACTATTGTTTCAGATTCTCACATTTACATTTCTCATATTCTGTCTGGACTATTGTTTCAGATTCTTACAGCTACATTTCCCACATTCTCCCTGGAACATCACGAAGATTGCAGCTATGACTTCCTGCAAATACACGATGGCTCCTCTACATCATCACATATGATTGGCAAATACTGTGGCTCTCAGGCACCAAATGGAGGTTCCTTAAACAGTACCCATAACCAATTGTATTTCTGGTTCAAGTCTGATGCCAGTATATCAAGTGATGGCTTTGAAGTTCAATGGACATCCCATCCATCAAGTATGTTTTAGTGTTGTATTATCACATCCCATCCGTAAAGTATGTTTTAGTGTTGTATTATAACATCTCATCAATCAAGTTTGTTTTATTGTTATATTATCACATCCCATCCATCAAGTTTGTTTTATTGTTATATTATCACATCCCATCCATCAAGTATCTTTTAGTGTTGTATTATCACATTCCATCCATCAAGTATGTTTTAGTGTTGTATTATCACATCCCATCCATCAAGTTTGTTTTATTGTTATATTATCACATCCCATCCATCAAGTTTGTTTTATTGTTATATTATCACATCCCATCCATCAAGTATGTTTTAGTGTTGTATTATCACATCCCTTCTAGCAAGTATGTTTTACTGCTGAAGAAGGATGCGTCGGACAGAAATGTGCAAATATCGCAGTCAAACTGTAAACTAGCAACACAACGCATTCCCTTCTCCGGACTACATCCTGCTATTTGCAAAACGCTGTTCAAGGCTTAGAAGCCAGAGATTGAGAACGAACGCAGAAGAAGAAGAAGTAGTATGTTTTAGTGTTGTATTATCATATCCCATCCAAGCGCACGAGCTGCAGTGATCAGTGACCCATAGCTGACTGCTAGCATCAGGGCCAGCAAACCAGAGCTGCCAAGACCCTTCTATAACTCCACGTGGTGATCCTGGATAACAGACGGTAGCAGGGCAGACTGGTTAAGGAGAAGGGATCAAAGAGGGAATGCTAACCTGGTACTAAAAAAATGTTTGCTGAAGTCGGATGTGTTGGACCGAAAGGTGTAAATATCGCAGTCAAGCTGTAAACTATGATACAATGCATTCCGTTCTCTGAACAACATTCTGCTACTTAAGCCCTTTCGGGGTTTGGTAGCGGGAGATTGAAAACGAACGAAGCCAAGCCATATCCCATTGATCAAGAATGTTTTGTTGTTGTTGTTTCGAATTACAACAATGAGTAGGTTACTCTTAAATGCGCCCTGAAAATTGCGTTAAGTGACGGGTTGCAGTAGCTTTCCTCACATTTCGAGCGTGCTGATGATGATCAACTGGGGTCCTCCATGCGGTTGTGCTATGCTGGGCTTCATCTGCGTGTCACTCACTACTACGGAAATCGCGTCGATCCTCACCTTGTTAGCCTGACTGTTGTCCTCAACAGCAGCCCGTTTCCAGGATGACTAATGAGGAGGTCAGGTGAGGGTCTTGGCCAGTATATTTTTCCTGGCCCTGGCTAACATTCTCTGATCAGTGTGTTTTGCCTCATCGTCCCTTTAGTGTTGTATTATCACATCCCATCCGTCAAGTATGTTTTAGTGTTGTATTATCACATCCCATCCATCAAGTATGTTTTAGTGTTGTATTATCACATCCCATCCATCAAGTATGTTTTAGTGTTGTATTATCACATCCCATCCATCAAGTATGTTTTAGTGTTGTATTATCACATCCCATCCATCAAGTATGTTTTAGTGTTGTATTATCACATTCCATCCATCAAGTATGTTTTAGTGTTGTATTATCACATCCCATCTATTAAGTATGTTTTAACTTAACTTAAAGTCTTTATACTGGTTTAAAAGACCCTGCAGAGTCTGTATACAACCAGTTACATTTACATCACCTTGCTCTAAAAGCTATGCGCATTCAGTTTATTCTTAAATGCATTAACTGTCCCTGCCTCCACTACCTCCCCTGGCAATGCATTCCAAGCAGACACCACTCTCTGACTAAAAAAATATTTCCTAATATCTAATCTGGACCTCTCTTTAGTCAGCTTGTAGCTATGCCCTCGTGTTATTGTAGGTGGCTGTATTTTAAAAAACTTGTTATAGTCTAATTTATCCATTCCTCTGATCATCTTATACACCTGTATTAAGTCACCACGAATTCTTCTCTCTTCGAGACACGGCTGGTTTTTCTGAGTCGTTCCTCATAACTGTAATTCTGGAATCCCACTATCATCTTTGTCGCTCTTTTTTGTATTCTTTCCAGCATGTTTATATCCCCTCTATGATAAGGACTTCACACCTGTACACAGAACTCCAATCTAGGTCTAACTAAAGCTTTATACAGTTTGACGATCACTTCCTTGCTCCTATGTTTAATATTTCTTTTTATCATACCTAACATTGCATTTGCCTTTTTCACTGCTACCTTAACTTGCTCACTCACCTTTCCTGTATTATCTATTATAACCCCTAGGTCCCTTTCCTTATATATCTTTCTAATATTGTTTTCTCCCATTCTGTAATTATGTTCCATATTGGATCTGCCCATGTGGATGACTGTACATTTATCTACATTAAACTCCATTTGCCAGCTTACAGACCATTCTCGAGTTCTATATAAATCCGACATCAATATATCCACTTCTGCTTTAGATGAGACACTACTGCATAGTTTTGTGTCATCAGCAAATTTTGCAATCATGGATCCCATATCAATGTCCAAATCATTTATATATATCAAGAACAAAATTGGTCCCAAAACCGAGCCCTGTGGCACACCACTTTTCACTTCACACCACTCAGAGTACTCCTTATTTATGCCCACCCTCTGCCTTCTTCCCGTTAACCAATTTTCAATCCATTTGGCAACTTCCCCACCTATTCCATGTGATTTTAACTTTTAGTGTTGTATTATCACATCCCATCCATCAAGTATGTTTTAGTGTTGTATTATCACATCCATTAAGTATGTTTGTATTATCACATCTCATCAAGAAAGAGTGTTTTAGTGTTGTTATTCTAAATAGTTATGATAACTTTCTGCCTTTGTGATTCCTCGGCTCTAAGAAAGAGCAAAGAATAATTACACATTAGTTTTATCTCTACCTGTTCACCACATATATTTTCTTCAAATTTTTCTCACTTCTCATCCCCGACATGCATCAATCACTTTCTAAGCATCGCTAGTTTTATTCATGTTTTAATTACTTCCAATCAAACATGTTTTATTCATGTTTCTATCACTTTCCATTCACAAAGTGTTTTATTCATGTTTCTGTCACTTTCCATTCACAAAGTGTTTTATTCATGTTTCTGTCACTTTCCATTCACAAAGTGTTTTATTCATGTTTCTGTCACTTTCCATTCACAAAGTGTTTTATTCATGTTTCTATCACTTTCCATTCACAAAGTGTTTTATTCATGTTTCTGTCACTTTCCATTCACAAAGTGTTTTATTCATGTTTCTATCACTGTCCATTCACACAGTGTTTTATTCATATTTCTATCACTGTCCATTCACACAGTGTTTTATTCATGTTTCTATCACTTTCCATTCACAAAGTGTTTTATTCATGTTTCTATCACTTTCCACCACATTTGGTATGCATGTTTCTATTATTTTCAATCAATCGTCTGTTTAATACATGTTTCTATCACTTCCCATCCACCACACATTTTATTCATGTTTCTCTCACTTCCCATCCACCACACATGTTTTATTCATGTTTCTATCACTTCCCATCCATCACATATGTTTTATTCATGTTTCTATCGATTCCTTTCCATCAACCACTATGTTGGTCACAGATCTAGAACTGTTGCATACCATGTGATTTCATACATGGTTTTTTTTATTCACAGTATGCGGAGAACACCTCAATGGCTCTAACCACGGAGCTATTAATAGCCCTGGATACCCTGGGAATTACCCTAACAACCGTGACTGTGTGTGGACTGTTGCCGTTAGCCCTGATAGTAACATCCAGTTCACCTTTGCCTATCTGGTTCTAGAGGCACACTCAAACTGCAGCTATGATTATTTAGAGGTAAAAGTCTGTACAAAAATATATTAAAATAAAATAATAGTTTATCAGTATTGCTGCAGCTTCAATGTATTTTTTTCAATGTCACAAAAGGTAAAGAGAGTTATACAGCAAGCGATGAAAAAGAACAAGCTTAGGCCACTATAATGGCAGGTTCTATGCTAGACAAAAAATTGCAGTAGATCAAGTGACTGCCTTTTTTCACTTGTCAGTGGATATAGTCTAAAAACATGATTACACTATAATTTATGAAGTGTACAATAGCAGTAGACCTAAACAAATCAAGCGAAAATAAAATGAATTTCACATTGCTTCAATCAATCAATCAAAAACCTGTCAGCTGCCTGTGGAGCATAGGTCCTCAACAAATACTCGCCTAGTCTTCCTTTCATGACTCATCTGATCAAATTCTGTCTGTCTTGTTTGCTGCCTTTACTTTTGCTTCCAGTTCCCTCTTCCATGAAAGTTGGTCTTCTTCTACTTCTCTTGCCCTGTGGATTCCAGAACAGAGCTTGTCTGGCAATGTTATTCATTGGTTTCTGTAATGTGTGGCTTATCCATTGTCATCGTCTCCTCCGTATGTCATGCTCCACTGGGGATCTTGTCGTACCATTTCCATCCTTGTATTTTTTGCAGGCAACTATTTACAAAAGTCTGTAACTTTTTCATAAGTACCTGTGTTGTCCTCCATGTTTCAGAGCCATATAATAGAACGGATTTTTATTTTGGTAGTGGTTTTACGTGGCTTGCATATCGTAAAATATTTTTTCTTCAACGTATGGCAAAATTTTGTATGTCATCATCACCATGTCTTTTGCAGAACATCACTATCATGACAGCTGATCTGTAAGACCCTCAACCCTCTTACCAGCTCTTCTGCCTCTTTCACTGTCAGCCGCAGAGCCATTGTAATGTTCCTTGTCCATCTCCTTCTATGTAAGCCTCCTCCTCTTTTGCCAGGTACCATACCCAGTATTGTTCTTTCTAGTCTATTGTGATGTTTAACGTAGATGAAGTATTTCATAGATGTAATATTGTTTACTAGCCAGTTTTGCTCTATTTCCAGCTCCTGTAGAATTTCTGTGTTATTGTATGTTGTTTGTGGTATTTTGAGCACTTGACTAGCATTTTAGATCAAAGAATTCTTCTTCTTCATACGCTGTCAGACGTCAACCTTTATTTTTTATAAAAAAGCAGCGGTCATCCTGAGGCTGTCGACACTGCCATAGAGCTTGTCTAGTGTTGCCACTGGTGATGGCCACATCTGCTTTCTCTGATCTCGTATGTCGGGCAGTTTTGCAGCAAATGTTCAGCGGTCATCTTCCCGGTACCACACGAGCATTCGTCAGTGCCACCTATCTTCAATTTATTGAATACGTGGTACCTCAGTCTATTGTGGCCAATGCGAAGTCTGAAGATCACGACCTGCTCTCTTCTGTTCAACTGGTGATAAGCATCGTTTTTTGTGTAGCCAGTATGTTCTGTTTCTCATTTGGTCATGTATCTAGCTCTAATTAGCCTTTTTGACTGTTCGTAGGTCACACTAGGATCTGGTTGTGGTAGTCTTGCACCTTCCTTTGCCAGTCTGTCTGCCGCCTCGTTGCCTTGGATGCTACAGTGGGATGGAACCCACTGTACCACTACTCTTTTTGGTTTCGGACTTCTGGCATAGTTGACAGAATACTGCTCTTAAGTCATTAAGTTCAGTATTTTTCTGGCTTTTTAGTGCTGTGACTACGGCCAGGGCATCTGTAAACAGGACTATATGGCTTTCGTTTCTTTTGCCTGTCGCCATTTCTTCTCCTGCAGCCCTCAGTGCCTCTGCCTCCGCTCTGAAATTGCTGATCAAAGGATTCAATCTTAATTCGTATAGTTTGAAGGGTTGACTATGCCTTGCATCCACTTGTTGCCACCGGGACAATGCAAGTCTTCGGGATCTTTATTTGTGTCATTATTTTAGTGTTTTTAATTTTAGTTAAACTCCGTAGTGCCATGGCCATAGTTCTCCTTATTTCTTTGTGCCAATCTCCGCTGAAGCTTTTAGTCGGAGCTGAGATATTCAAAACTGGTGACGTTCTGAACTGTTTGCTTCTCTAGGATAACTTTAGGTCTGGTTTTCACCTTGTCAGTGCTTATTGTCTTAGTCTTGCCGGTGTTTGTGAATAGATTTGGTTGCTTTCTGTGTTGTTTAACCAAGATCATCTGTGCCAGCACTGCAGAGCTCTTTGAGAGGACAACTGTATTGTTGTGTTTTATCCACTTGTGCAATGAGGGAGTCGAAGTTTTCTGTCCAGGTCAGTCGCGTTACTGAAGTAGTCATGATTCCATGACAATTTAGAATAATTTCAACATTTCCCATTCATCTCGTTCTCAGTCTGACACGGTTCCAAAAACTCAATTGCAGTGCATTATAGGCGTACAGGGGTAGTTGGTCAGGTTGCATTCTCATTAGGTGGCTGAACCACTTGATTCTCTCTTCATCAAATTATTCAGTGCAGGGCCTTGCTACAATAATGTTATGCACCTCGTCATTGTGCACTCTGTCTATCCTAGTTGCATTGATGGTTTTCCAAAGGCTTCTCATTTCATATGTCGTGATCTTTCTAGAGATTTTGTTAAAGTTCATGTTTGGGACTGGAAACAGAGCATTTGTATGAATAAACTTTTAACCAGTAGCCTTTTTGTGAACATTTTTATGTTAGGGTGTTTCAATAATGGTGACAGCTGGTAAACAATTGCATATGCCTTTTGGCACCTGATCTAAATTTATCTGTCTAAACCTCCATTCTGTGTGAAAACACTGCACAAATCCTTGAATTCCTGTACTTGTCCTACTTACCATGACGTTCATTATTTTTTAAGCGATCTGCTTATCTACATAGTTTCTGTTTTAGACGTGTTAATTTTCATTCGGTATCTTTCATATACAGAATCAGATGTTGCTGTGTATTGTCTTCACTCTCATATAGTAGGCATTGATCATCTGCACAAATTTAACTGATCAGCTTTCTTTCTTTCTTTTCAAGAATTTCTTTCTAGATCATATTCGATGTTTGTATTGCTTGGTTGACTCAGGGTGAATAATGTGTCTGTGCGTCTCCAACCCTATTGGTAATCGAATTGAACCCCACTCAGCTGTTGTTTGAGGATCGGCCAATTTTTGTGTGTTAGTTTGCCTGTGTGGCTTAGTAGCGATATTCCCTGGTAGGCATCACACTTTTTTTGTTGCCTGTTTTTCAAGATTTTCACTATGATAGCTTTCTGTCCGTTTTCAAGGACTCTCCTCTGATGCCAACCACTTAAAATATTCTTTGTAACCATTTTACTCCTAAGAATCTACAAGCTTTAATTTTCTGTGCATTTGAAAATGTTGTTTATTATTGAAGGAACGCTGAAGGGAGATAGTGGATATTCATTTTCTGATCCTTCAGTGAATCTTGTTTTGTTTCAATGATGTAGAGTTGAATAAAGAAGCTAGTACTGGGCTTTGTTGAAAGCTGTTCAACACTAGGCCGTCTAAGTTTGTGGAGGTGGTGGCACTTTGTTAAACATCGGCAAAGCTTGCCTCATTGATTGATGCTTCCTTTCTCTAATAATATCCGACTAGCATGTGATGCTGAGATCCATGGATGTGTTTTATACTGAGTATAGTTAATAAATTTGTACTAATTAATAGTTTGTTATGGTACATAATGTTATTATTTTGTTATATATAGTAGTAGTATTAAATGTGATTTATATCATAATTATAATTTGTATAGTGAACTTGGATCCTTTGAATATATCATATAACACAAGTAAGATCGCTAGTCTAAGCCTAATTTAGGTGAAAATTGTTTTGTTATTTTATAGAAAAATAACTTATTACAGCAGTAATCATTAATTTAACAGCAATAGTCTATATTTCACTTGCCTCTGTTATATTATACATAGCTTAGCATTGTATTTATATTTGTAACATAGTTTTACAATTATAACTTCGTAGCATTGGTAAACTGACTTTCAGTAGGCTATGAAACAGATTGCTGGTATAGTGACACATCATAGATCAATGTAACATAGATAGGGTATACATCCATACCAAGAGTTTCTGAAGACTCTAGAGGAAAGTTTATGCATGTATTGATTGCCCATGTTTTATTGGATCTGAGTACTAAAGTGGCTAGTAGTCCTAGGATAGAATGACCCTGTCCATATGCTTTACAAATGCTATCGGACATGTAGGAATGGACTGAAGGAGACTTGGGACTTTGCTGTCACTGTAAGTAGCCAAACATGTACTATTACCCATGTTAGTAAGGGTGGCCCTGAACAGAACCTTTCACCTTTCATATCCAGAATTACATCATCGTGAAAATGAACAAACTGTCACTGTGTACAAAGGAGGCCGTCATCTTATCGGACACCAGAAATTGTGAGGCTGTCATCTTATTGAGCATCAGAAGTTGTGAGGCCATCATGTTATTGAGCACCAGAAGTTGTGAGGCCATCATCTTATTGAGCACCAGACGTTGTGAGACCGTCAACTTATTGGGCACCAGACGTTGTGAGACCGTCATCTTATTGGGCACCAGAAGTTGTGAGACCGTCATCTTATTGGGCACCAAAAGTTGTGAGACCGTCATCTTATTGAGCACCAGAAGTTGTGAGGCCATCATCTTATTGGGCACCAAAAGTTGTGAGACCGTCATCTTATTTGGCACCAAAAGTTGTGAGACCGTCATCTTATTGAGCACCATAAGTTGTGAGGCCATCATCTTATTGGGCACCAAAAGTTGTGAGGCCATCATCTTAATGAGCACCAGAAGTTGTGAGGCCATCATCTTATTGGGCACCAGAAGTTGCTTACGCAAAGTGAAACATCAATGGGTAGAAACATTCTGACCACATACTCAGAAGAAGGAATGAATGTTGAAGCATATTAGCAGCAGTCTGGTACCCTGGAAGTGGAAAATGGCTGTTGCATTGGTCAAACTCCCTTTCACTCCACTACAACATCTACGAAAAGTAAAAAAGGAAATCTCGTTACCCACTAAACCCCCATAGCCCAGGATAGAAATTATTGGAAACAAAGTTGGAACCTGCAGCAGTACAACTCCTAGTAACTAATGTGCTATTAGGACCTGAAAGTGGAGCAAAGAATAGCAACATTGTAATGTGCCAGACATGTAGTAAGAGACAACTAAGAAGGGTTGAGAATGGTGCTGGCTATCTAATCCTGTAGAATTAATTAGCCACAAGAACAGATGATCAGTACATACCATAGTGTGAGATGAGCCACTTGGTTGACTCAGACATTTTCATAGGTTGAAATATAAGCTGGATTCTTAACTTAACGTTTTAATACTGGTTTAGAAGGCTGCAGAATCTGTAAACAACCAGTTTCTTTTACATTTCCGTTCTCTAAAAGCTATGTATATCCAATTTATACTTAAATGCATTAATTGTCCCTGTCTCCACTACTTCCTGTGTTAATGTATTTCAAGCATTCACCACTCTCTGACTAAAATAATATTTCCTAATATCTAATCTAAACCTTTCTTTAGTTAATGTGTATCTATTCCCTCTTGTTCTTGTAGGTGGTTGTATTTTGAAAAACATGTTATAGTCTAATGTATCCGTTCCTTTGATTATCTTATAAACCTGTATGTCACCTGAAATTCTTCTCTTTTTTTGTGGTTTTTCTGAGTTTTTCCTCATAACTGTCTTCTTCTTCATTCGTTCTCAATCTCCCGCTACCAAACCCTGAAAGGGCTTAAGTAGCAGAATGTAGTCCAGAGAACGGAATGTGTTGTATCGTAGTTTACAGCTTGACTGCGATATTTGCACCTTTCGGTCCAACACATCCGACTTCAGCAAGCATTTTTTTAGTACCGGGTTAGCATTCCCTCTTCGATCCCTTCTCCTTAGCCAGTCTGCCCTGCTGCAGCCTGTTATCCAGGATCACCGCGTGGAGACGTAGAAGGGTCTTGGCAGCTCTGATTCGCCGGCCCCGACGCTAGCAGTCAGCGATGGGTCGCTGACCACTGCAGCTCATGCGCTGCTCAGCGTCTTGATCCCATCATAACTAATTCTGGAATCCAGCTATCAACTTTGTCTCTTTTTTGTGTCCTTTCCAGCATGTTTAAATCCTCTCTACGATAAGAACTACTGTACTCAGTACTTTAATCTAGGTCTAACTAATGCTTTATACAGTTTGACTATCACAAATGATGATGTTTAACATAAGAAGAATGATGGACGTGTACATACATTTGTCTACAAAAACCTTCATCCAGAACGAACAAACAAAAACAACACCAATGTCAACAGAACTAAGTTAAATGAATATCAGTATTAAGACTAAATAAACCAACAAATTAATATCAGTATTAAGACTAAATAAACCAACAAATGAATACCAGTATTAAGACTAAATAAACCAACAAATGAATACCAGTATTAAGACTAAATAAACCAACAAATGAATATCAGTATTAAGACTAAATAAATCAACAAATTAATATCAGTATTAAGACTAAATAAATCAACAAATTAATATCAGCCTAGCCATGTTATCCAATCCGGCCAGTGTTGTAATAGCCCTTGTATATTCTGTCTTTGTGTATGACAAGGACAAGAATAAGACCACTGCCCTACAGAGGGCATGTCATAAGAGCAACTAACTGTGTGACATGGCATAACACGGGCCATAGTTAAGGGGTTTAATAAAAGCAGCATAGATAACATCTGATTGAGTCTATTAAGATGGACTCGGACATTGGTTACCCACCCTCTGTGGCACTTGTCCCAATGCAGCATAGTAATAAGCTCTTGTGCCTAGTCTACTAAGCCGGAAATTTTCCTGTCTAGATCCAGCTCGCGCCAGAGCTGGGACCTGTAGAAGTACAGGTCGAGTAAGACAAATTTTTTTTTGCGTTTCGCCTTATTTCTTTAATCCCCAAGGCGGTGTGTGTTGCACTGTGGTTTTTATTTTGCGCCTGTCGACCCAGTGCATCCGATTTCAGCATGCATTTTATGTAAGGGTCTGCTTCCTCCTGCATTTTCTAAGAGTTTGCTTCCCCGGGGTAACGGCCGGAGCTGTGATGGGGATCGAACCCAGCATCTTTGGCTTGTGAGTCGTGCCACTTAACCACTAGGCCACGTCGTTCCCTCAATTTAGTATATGAAAATCAATCAAGTACAGTGCAGAAAAAATGAATCAAGCAACAAAGATGTTGATATTCTTCTTCTTCATCCATTCGCTGTAGTTGAGCATAAGATACACTTTGCTGCATTTTACGGTTTCACTACATATCTGAGCATCAAAGTGGTATTCTTTACTCATTTTAAAGTGGTAAGAGTACTCATAAAAGTAATCAGTTGTACCTTTACAACCAAATTTTGTCAAGGAGCGAAAATAAAATAGAGGAATCTGAGTGGGGAAGATTCATATAAAGAAGTTAATCACCACTTCAAATTTTCTGCATTTAATATGTGCCAGTCAATAAAAAGAATGAGCTAGCACTGTAAAGGTTGTTTTATTTTGTACTTGAAATCTTGGTATTTTTTTCTTCTTTGTCATTTGTTCTCAAACTCTTGCTATCTAGCCCTGATAAGGGTTTTACATGTAGCAGGATGTAGTCTGGAGAACAGAATGCACTGTGTTGTAGTTTACAGCTTGACGCCATATTTGCACCTTTCAGTCCGACACATCCAACTTAAGCATCTCATTTTTGAGTATTGTCATAGCCTTCACTCTTTGATCCATTTCCTTAGCCAGTCTATCCTGTTGTAGCCTGTTATCCAGAATCATCACGTGGAGGTGAGAAGGGTCTTGGCAGCTCTGGGTCTCTGACCCTGATGCTAGCGTCAACTTCGGTTACTGACCTAAAGATCTCATGCACTGCTAAGCACTGCCTGGTATTCTTCACTCCAGGAGGAACATATTGCCACTACTATAATTCGCTACCATGAAGGAAGAATGTGTGTAAGCATTTTTGTGCTTTGTACGCATGGATTTATTGGCAATTATTTCTAACTTAAGGAGGTTACCAGTCCCATGCACAACCTTTCCTGATCCCCTTTTACAACATGCTTTATAGGGTGCAGTGATCCTATGTTTTATCCCCCTAAAAAGGGATCTACATAGGAAAATATTTTCTTTGAATACCATTGTTTTTAGATTAAATCCATGCTGAATTAAATTATAGAATGCATTATCTACATTTTCGGCCTCTTCTTCAGTTTTGTTAATGTTTGTGTTTCTATCTGATTTAGATCAGGGATGGTGAAACGTACACTGCCCCCTTAATCAGGCGATTCTGTAGTAGTGAAAGTGTAGCCCCCATCCAAACAACAGGGCCATATGCATTCATCCAATTTCACAGTGATTCCAGTCGTACTTACCGAGGTTTCCACATTACCTATGCTGCACTCACAGGTAAGCCAAAGTTGCCATATTACATGTACTGCACTGACAGGTAAGCCAAAATGTTAATATTATTTGTGCTGCACTGGCAGGTAAGCTAAGGTTTCCATATTACCTGAGCTGAACTGAAAGGTGAAAGATTTCCGTATTAAATGCTGCACTTACAGATAAACCAAGATTTCCATATTACTTGTACCGCACATACAATCTGAACTGCCAATTCTGCAATCACAGGTATAAAAATTATGCTGCAATAAAGCTAATATTTCAATTTTACTTTCTTCCTCTCTGTTGTTTGTTCCAATTTAAAAAAAAATATGTGTGTTGTTATGGCTCAAAGCTATTTATGCTTATTTGAATTAACTCATGACAATATTTATTTAGTAGCGTGTTGCAGGGACTCTTTTTACATCTGGAGGCGTACTTGAGAAAGTGGACTGGTGCTCTTCTGGCTGTAGTGCAATATGAGGCACCTCAGTAAACTCACCACTATGGAAGTTACTGTGTTAATCCCCACCTTATTGGCTAGACTGCTGTTAGACATCCTATTTCAGGAGCATGAACAAGGACGAGAGATGATGCTGACTTTACCAGTATGTTTCACATGACTGATTACTCTACGCTCTCAAAACTGCTTGTGTATGCACACAAAAGCAGACCAAAAACGGACAAAGCATATCCATAATTGTTTTGGAACACACAGAAACTCACAATCCTTTGCACGAGTTTCAGGTTAATCTCAATAATAAAGACCAAAACAATAATAAAGACCCTAAAATGCCTCAAAATGGTGCATTGGGAAGCCAGATAATTTTTGAGGTCTCAAATTGTTTGACTGACGCACAGGGATTGAGTAACAACACCAGAAATACCAAACATTTTTATTTCCTTTGGGGTGGAATTTGTTTTTAGTATGTAGAATAAAAGATGTATGGAAAGTGGAGCATGAAGAATTGTATCACTGACCACCTGCTGGATGATAACACTTTAGGGGGCACCAGAGAGAAGGGAGCAGGAGTGTGTAGAACCAATGACCTACAGGAACCATGAGTATCCATACACTATTTATTTTCTGAGAGAAACCGGTTACCTCTGTTAGTTTGCTGTCTTCATGTAGTCCAATGGACATCGTGGGAAGCCTAAGTCATTTATCTGGCATCAATCCATATTGCTGGGGAAAAAAAATACTTTACATCATCTATTCACATGCTCCTCCGTTGCTTTATCACTCGGAAGTTGGACTGTCAGCATTGTAAGCCCGCAAAAGAAGCTGGTTAGGGAGCATTCTCATGAGATGACTGAACCATCATATCTTCTGTCTGAACATATTCAATACAGGGGGTGTTACCAATCCTTTTGGGAAGGTTCCCATTTCTCAACCTGTTTCTCCTGCAGAAACCAACAACCGTTCACAGACACCTCGTTTCAAGTGGAAATTTTGCTGCCTCATGCCTTGAACATGGCTCATGCTTGACTCTAGTAGCACAGGATTGGTAGGAAGAATGTGAATCAATTGTTGCTTTGTTGCCAAACAAATGTGAATAAATTTGAGCAGAGGTGCCAGTTAAAATCACTCCAGCTGCTCTCTGGCATCTGGCAACTATTTCTTTGTCATGTCTGTGGTTGCCCAAAAAGCAGTGATGTAAATTTTGTCTAAAGTAACAACAAACAAAAAGTTGTCTGTTCTCCTTAACACATCACTATTGTGAGACATAGATGTTGTTTTCATCTATTTCTTCTAACATTTTTATATTAACTTGTTATTCTTAACAGAAGGTCGACAAGGGTGTGGAGGTTTCCTGTCAGGAGCAGAAGGAAATCTGATGTCTCCTGGATATCCAAATCCATTCAGACATAATACCCAATGTGTGTGGATCATTGCAGTGACATCTGGCAATAACATCCAGTTGACGTTCAATAATTTTGACTTGGATACATCTTCTTCCTGTTCTTTTTATTATGTGACGGTTAGTCTATATTTAGGGAGTAGTTATAGCTGAGCGATAATGTACTCGCCTTTCAAGAAATGAACAAATAGCAAAGTGGTGGGGTGTTCAAATCCTGCAGGTTTAAAGTATCCTTGGTCTCAAGGGAGATGATGCTGACACCTAACCTTATCAAAGATGGAGGATAAACTCGGAAGTCCTGTGAAAACATTTGGCATGTAAACAAACCCTTGGCAATTGAAAATAGATAAGAGCAGACTGTTAGCTGCTGTCCGGGTAAAAATTCTAACAGTGTTGAATTTCCTACTCTATAGTGGCCTGCATAAAGGCCAATAGAAGGCAGCTTCTCCATCATGCACAGACACAATAGGCCAGTCATCTGTCTCCACACTCGATTGCAAGTATGTACAACGACCTCTACACCCTCAGGGGTATAAGAGGGGTGACTAAGTGAAGTGTAGTAGATGTACTGTTCATTCATACTGTGTGCTGTGTGAGTCACTGGGCTCAAAGAATAGCATGTTGTATATGGTGACCTCACATCATATCAAACTAATTGTTACATGAACATTCACTGTAATAGTGCATCATCATGCTCCATGGTGCAGGCTTCCTGACAAGGGCACAATGTGTAATGAGTGTAAACTAACATTTGTAGGTATGGTCAGATACTACGGAAAGACAAAAACAAAACCTATGTTATGAAATATCACTAATATGAGTTAATAGAAGAAGTATAGATAATTTTATTGTTGCTCGTTCGCTTATTTCTCCATTCCCCAAGGCGGTGTACATTGCACTATGTTTTTATTTTGCATCTGTCAGCTCAGTGCATATGACTTCGGCGTGCATTTTATGTAAGAGTCTTTTTCCTCCTGCATTTTTAAAGTGTTTGCTTCCCTGGGGTAACAACAGGTGAAGTGATGGGGAGTGAACTCAGCACCGTTGAATTGTGCGCTTTGTCACTTAACCACTACCCACGCTGTCCCCAATTAGAGATATCTTAGTCTTAGTTGATCTGTACTTCTACAGGGACGGAAGCCAATGTGCAGATCCCAGCTCTGGCGTGAGCTTGATGTAGAGTGAGGAGGATTTTCTGCTTAGCGGGCTCGGCTCGAGCAGCTTATTACATCTCTATGTTGGGACTAGTGCTGCGGAGGGGGGTTAACCGATGTACGAGTCCTTCTTAATAGACTCAAGGACATCCCAGAGCTGCACCTTGCAAAGATCTAATAAGCCACAGGAAGAAAACCACAAACTTACTATTAATTACCAAATGAAAGTCTAAAACTCAAAACAGGGGAGATGGAGTATGAAATGATAGCTTTTAGCTACCTGGAGCACAGGCATTGGTCTACTTTATAGAATACCAGGATTTCAGTTTTCCAGTTTATAACAAAATAACATTAAATAAACTGGAACAGAGAATTTCTAAACATTTAAAAATAAAATTTGCAGTGTCCAAGATATATTCAGATTTTGACAGAATAACCTTGAAACTTTAAACATTCAGCTTTTTTATTGGGATATGTAAATGTTTATCACACAAAAAACTAAGTTCAGATGCTTAACCCTTTGAAACCTGGCCACCAGGCCTCATACATAGCACAAGTAACATAAAAAGTGAGAGTAGGGAGGTAGCTAATCTACTCAATCAGTACTTTGGCACAGTCTACACAAAAGAGGACTACTCCAAGATCCCAGAGCCTAAAGATATTTTTCAAAGAGACATGGATACAGCAGGATTAAGATCAATTTTTATTACAGAGGAAATGTTTTTTAAATGCACAGGTCAAGATGGTATTCATACAAAATTGCTGTTTGAAATTTATATATGTCAAGACAATTTGGTCCCAAAACCGAGTCCTGTGGCACTCCACTTTTCAGTTCACACCACTCAGAGTACTCCTTATTTATGCCCACACTCTGCCTTCTTCCCGTTAACCAATTTTCAATCCATTTGACAACTTCCCCACCTATTCCATGTGATTTTAACTTTCGAAATAATCTTTGATGAGGTACTCTCTATCAAAGGCCTTTGCAAAATCTAGATAAATAACATCCACTGGCTCCCCTTTATCTATCAGTTTGGTAATCTGCTCCATGAATTCTAATAGATTTGTTAAGTATGACCTCCTTATAGTAAACCCATGCTGACTATTTCTAATTAGATTAAATTTGTCTAAATACATTGCAATGTTTTCTTTGATTATTGACTCTAACAATTTACATACTGTGCTCGTAAAACTCACTGGTCTGTAATTCGCTGGATCTGATTTATTCCCCTTTTTTAATAAGGGGATTACTCCTGCATCTTTCCAATCCAGTGAAACAATCCCTTTTGCAAGTGATTGAGAACATAATATAGCCAATGGTTTTGCTAGTTGGTCTCTAATTTCAAACAGCAATTTTGGATGAATACCAGCTTGACCTGGACATTTATCCACCTAAAATTTTTTAAAAACCATTTCCTCTGTAATACAGATTGACTTTAATCCGCTGTATCTATGTCGCTTTGAAAAATATCTATCGGCCTGGGATCTTGGAGCTGTCCTCTTTTGTGTAGACTGTGCCAAAGTACTGGTTGAGTAGATTAGCTGCCTCCCTATTCTCACTTATTTTCCCTGTACTGTCTATGAGAGGGCCTACTTTGTCTTTCGTTGTTTATTTCCAACATAAGAGAAAAAGCTTTTACTATCAGTCTTGATCCTCTGAACAAGTTTTTTTTTCAAAGTCTATTTTTGTTGTTATTCACTTTCTGAGATATGTTCTGCTTGTCCAAATATTTTAAATATGTTTCTTTTGATTCACCTGCCTCTATATATTTTTTCCATGCTTTATTTTTAGCTCTTTTACATTTAACTACAAATATAGTTATCCTACATTTGACGCTTGGTATTTACCTCCCTACATGAAACACATTCCTCTTTTAGGGTTTCAATAACTGTTTTAAAACTCTCCTACTCCTGTTCAACATCTGTTGCTCCGACAATATCTTTTCAGATTATATGGTTCTCTGCCTCTTTCATCCTCTTAACATCCATCTTAGAGTAGTTGTATGTTCACGTGTTTATGTTTACTTCTTTCCCTGCAATAAGATCCCAATGAATGATTTGATGGTCACTTGAGCCAAACAGTTCCCCAACAGTAACGTTTTCAATCATATTTTTTTCTGTAGTAAAAACTAGGTCAAGTGTGTTTTTTCCTCTGGTGGCTGCTTCTACATGTTGAATTTAAAAATTGTCAGTTATGCACTTAACAAAAGGTTTTACTCTACAAGTGCTTCTGCCATGTCCCATTTTATTTCTGGAAAGTTGAAATCCCCCATTAATAATAATTTCCCTTCACTTGTCCTTGAATGCTACTAATCAGCTCCTCATCTTCCTCTTTTTGACTTGATGGACGTCTATAGCACACTATAATCACTGTTTTTTCACCCCCACTTTCTATTTCTCCCCATTCACTTTCATTTTTGTTACCACATGATAAATCATCTTTGATCATTATATTAACAAAAATTTATACAGTATAATTAAACGCCACCTCCTTTAGTCTTGTCTCTAACTATCCTATCTTTCCTTAACATTGCATTTCCCTCTATTTCAAGTTCACTATCTGGAATGTCGTCATATGTCCATGATTCTGTTAACCTTATTATATCTGGTTTTTCTTCTTCTACATACAGTTCCAATTCTTCTCTTTTATTTACTGTGCTTCTCACATTTGCATAAAAACATTTTAGGCTGTAATGTTGTTGTTTTTCCACTTTTTGCTTTATCGTTTTAATGTTTGCTTTTCCACTACTTTTTCACACTTTCCTGATCCCAACTCACCCCTTTGACTGCATCCTCTATAGCACCCTATTGTAGGTTTATCTTTAGTCTCATACTTCATAGGCCTTACTGGTTTAAATTTCTAACACAATAATTAAACATATACTTTTCTACAACATGCTGTCCTATCTCATTTAGATGTAAACATCTCCTTTCTAACATTTTTCTTGTGTCTACTTTCACATCAATAAATTCTATTCCCATGTCCACATACATCACCTGTAACCTGAGGTTGATACCTATTATCTTGCTATCTAAATAGTCTGACCCATCTGCTCTATCTAAAATGCCCATCATTGTGACCTTTCTAAACTTTTTTCGTTAAGTGTTCTCATAAGACTTTTGTATTTATTCATAATTATTTTGGTACCATCTCTCTTTACATTATTAGTTCCTACCATTATCACAACATGACTGTTTCCTTTGTCAATTATCCACTTTATTCTCGCCTCTATGTCCTCAATTTTTGCTCCCCCAATATCCATTCTTTTAAACATGCTGTGTTGTTTAGACAAATGTCTGCCAACCTCCCTCACCATTAAATCTCCTACTACCAATATTGAACCCTCACCTATATTTGCATACTTCTCTGCAAAGCTCTCTGCCCTGTGAACTGTTTCCTCACTAAAATCTCCCTTACTTCCTTGACTAATTCTTGACTACAGCTTCATTAAAATTTCCTAAATTTTCACTTGTTTCCCTTCTATTTTCATCTTCCTCTTTTCTATCGCCTCCAATCTCTTCTCATTTGTCCTTATATCGCACTCTATTCGAGCCTGCCTCTCTTTGACTCTACAAACCCTACATATAATTTTTCCTTCATCTTCCAACGTTGTATCTAACCCTACACTAGTAATACTTATATTGGCGCCACACAAATTACACAATCTGACCTGGCCTTTTTTCATAGCATTTCGTCTCGTCTTAGTGGCCATAACTAATTATGCTATTTATTACCATTAGCCAATAAGTTATACTAATACCTAATACAATGTATACTTGATAAAGCAATGCCAAAAATCAAATGTTACAAAAACGTATCGCTAACGACTAGGCCTATATTAAATTTACTGTTACTACTGCTCACTTTGCCACGCTATTTAATTCTGTCAAGTCACTAACTATCTATTACAATAAGATTGCTTCTCCTTAGCCAGTCGGCCCTGTTGCAGCCTGTTATCTAGGACCACCACGTGGAGGTGGAGAAGGGTCTTGGCAGCTCTGGCCCTGAGGCTAGCAATCAGCTTTAGGTTGCTGACCGCTACAGTTCATTCACTGCTAAATATCTTGATCCCTGTTATGTCAGTATATTGTGGAATATATTTATTGAAGACCATCCTATATCAAATGTATTTGATACATTATGTTGGAAATACACCTCCGGACCCTAGTCTGATCCCCCGAGAGATAGGAACAGTTCTAGTTTGATCGCACATGTCGTCATTCAAATAATCACTTGTTCTTTTCAGAATAAACACCATCTAAATCTAATTTATCGGCCTATTTATTGCATGGCAGTCTTTCTTCTGGAATCTTTGAGGTAAGAGAAGTAGAAGCAGACTAAAACACACATGAGAAGAGAGCTTGAGACAAGCATAAAGGCAGAAATGCAGACGATGTTTAGATAATTGAAAAGAATGGTTCAGAACAGGGTGATTTGGCATATAGTTAGTTATCCATACCTGTGGTCCATAAGGAACTGAAAGGTTTCGGTTGTTAGGTTCATTGATTGATATGCTTAATAGGGCTTAATTTCAGTGTTGTCCTCATAATAAAGGTTGACTGCAATGGATCTCCAACATTCTCTATCTCGAGCCCAGGAGGTGTTGTTCCTCCATCACGCGTGATGATCTTTCCTTTTTCATTTTAGCCAGTCCTTCCAGTCAAGTATTCTGTACTTTTGGGTTGTGGATGGGTGCGGAGATGGCTGACAAGTTTGATTTGGAATCTGCATACTCGCAGGCAGTGAGGGCATAGAGTATTTGCTTCGCAAGACTGTGATATTTCACTAGCTTTTCTAGCCTTTCTCCGTTGTTCTGCTGCAGTCTTTTTTAGAAGCCTCCCATGACACTGCTACTCTGCGGAGAGCTGTATGCCAGGCTATACGATCTTTTGCAGCATCTTCCCATGTTTCGAGGTTTATGCTGAATGCTTTTAAAGACGTTTTAGTGTATCTTTAAAGCACTTTTTTTTTGCCTTCTTGGGAGCATTCGCCATTCTGCATCTCGCCATAGAAGATTATTTTTGGCAACCGATAGTCTGGCATGCAAACCACATGACCCGCCCAGCGAATCTGTGAATCTTTATACAGGTTTATACTGTGTACCGCCCCGGAGGTACACACAGACAGACTGCTGCTCATCCATTGTTTGATGTTTTCCTCCCATTTGTAGAACAGCCTTCCTCATGCTCAACTGCCTACAACCTTATGCACCATGAATGTTTTATATGCAGAAGAAATCCAAGATATTTTAAACTCATTCACTCCCACGAGCCAATACATCGGCTTCTGGAATTTTTCAGAAAACCTAGGAGCCGATATATCGGCTTCTGCGACTGTTCACAAAATCAGATATTTTCCCATTTCTAGTTCTCCTAAATGTTTTATTTTGGTTATATGCGGAAGTCCAGATTTTGTAATTTTCATTTCCGGAAGAGCTAGCGTGTGTTTAATTGAAAAAATTGTTCTTTTTGAACTTGGAAATACATTTTTTATTTCCAAGGGCAGCCTTGAATCTTGCCCATGCCCCTTCAGTCAGACCAAATATAGTTTTTACAGTACAAGCTCGGTAATGGATAGATTATATTATTGCTAATGGTAGTAATGATGAAGAAATTGATCGTTTTGATAGCGAAATTTCAATTTCTTTGTCTAATCTTAGTTCTAAGTCGAGCAATGAAAGTAAAACTAAATCTACTGACGAGGGGGCGGAGTCCTCTTTTGTGTCAAACAATGGTAGTAACAGTTTACAAATTCAGTAAAGGTTCAAGATCCTGCACAGCCATGCTAGTATGTATAATATAAATGTGTATACATATATATTGAATTCAGCAGGAACATTCTTTCTGGGTGTGCGTAAATTGTAAACACTTACGTTAATGTTGATTTGTGCTTTTATTTTTTTAGCACGTTTTCAACTTCATGTGCTTTCATTAAAATATGAATACTGTGAATACAGCTACACCAAATTAGGTGAAAATAAATTGTGTCCAAAAATCCAAAATATTTGGGAGTGAATGAGTTAAATATAAAAATGAATTAGTAATTATCAAGAACCATTGTACAGAATATGACAAAGTGAACCATGAATATAATAATTGTTCAACAGGTCAGAAATGGCTATGATCAGACAGGAACTCTCTTAGGAACTTACTGTGGCAATGAAATTCCAGCTGCTTTGACTAGTCAAGGAAATATCATTAATATAGAACTGCATACAGATATTTCCGTGTCAGGTAGTGGCTTCACGGCTCAATGGAGAGCAGGTATGTAACCAGGAAATGTACTTTGACTTTTTTGTGCATATCTATGTATCTTTCAATGCTTATTTCACAGATAAAGTCTACCAAAATATTTTATGAGTTTATCAACTGTTGATATATCTTATATCATTGTTCTATAAGTCCTTCCAGGTAATCCTTAGATACTGCATTGCCAGGAAATGCAGATGGGCCAGCCAGGCATATTGTATGATTGCATGACAATAGATCAGCTAAGATAAGATTCGACTTTCACATAGAAGGTCAGCTGCAATAAATCTCCATTACCTATCTTGTTGCAACCTGACAGGCTTACCCGTGTCCATCTCTTTATAATATCCTCCCACTTTTAGCATGGTTTTCCTGTGGTACGTTAGTACTATACTTTTCCTTTAATCAAAGTGTTATGTCTGTCAATAGATGGACACAACAAGTTATGTTCTGGTGGCTGTACATCATAAGTATCCACTCGTTCATCCACCGATGAGATTGTTAGATGGATTGAGTAAACCCTTCGTCCGACATGCTGAACCAGAGTGAAAAAGAAGAATAAATTCAAACATCTTTTGGCTACCCGGTGTCAGGCACAAAATCTGTCTGATTACTAGGATTACAGTATTCAACAGTCGTGCTATTCTTAACTAAGTCACAACATAATTTCTTGGGTCACTTGGTGCATTTATTTTGATGTAAAATTTCCATACAATGTCAAATACATGAATTATCATGGTGATTCAAGCTGACGGGCATAGACTTACTGCAATAGAGTGTTCACATGGTTTAGCTTACAGCATAATTTATGAATGAATTTCTGAAAATTGCGCTCATGTTGGGTCAACTGACTGGCGAACACAAAATGAACCTGTTCTTGAACTGATAAAGGGATGGAATAAGTATGTCAATGTTGGTAGATATTCCGTTGAGAAATAAGGGGTAATGTAAATGTAAGTTCAATAATAAATGATTTTCTAACTCGTATCTTATTTACTTTTTTAGATAGTCATTTGTTATGTATTTACTGACTTGCACATTTAGCTGTACTTGCACTATATGTAGATTAGTGTTTTCTCTGCTCTCATCTTCCGAGCTCTCCCTTAATAGACCGTAAGTGGTCCAGAAAAACCTACCTATTAAATACCTGTTAATGTACTTTTTCCACTGAGTTTCTCTCTCTACTTTGTAGCCTTTGTACTCTCTACTCCACGCCAAAAAACAACAATAAAAGGCATAAACTTCTCTTCAGTTGTTTAGTGTGTATGTTTTCCAAGCTCTAAAACTACAAATTTAAATATGCCTAGATCTTGAGAATTAAAATCTGAATACATGGCAAAATGATTTGAGGGTTGCTCTGAAAGTAATGCTCCACATTTATTTTCTCGTCCCAGAATAAAGATAGCAAAGTGAAAATATACAGGCTGCAACACTGATGTTTCTTGTGTATATGTGGTTAATTGCACAGCATTTAGACAAACACCACTGCTGTACTAGTCTGTTAAAATGGCACATGTGTGCGACA
Source organism: Ariolimax columbianus (assembly GCA_036924085.1). Lineage (NCBI taxonomy): Eukaryota > Metazoa > Mollusca > Gastropoda > Stylommatophora > Arionidae > Ariolimax > Ariolimax columbianus. The sequence continues at coordinate 112,784,323 of JAVGWX010000002.1, forward strand.
CGTTTAAAAAAAAAAAAGGATCTGTAATTGACTTCTTGGTGGCTCAGCAAGAAAATGCAAGGAAAATTCACAAACATTTGTGTGCTCTGTATCAAATTTGTGCTGCCAATAAGATCACTGTTGGACGCTGACTTCAGAAAGTTAAAGCGTTAGGAAGTAATGAGACCGAGCTGCAAGATTGACCTTGGTCTGGGTGTCCTTTCGCAACCACCAGCCCATCGGATATTCAAAGGTATGCGCACAATGGGTTCCTTTAAGTCTCAGAATCAACCACAGACGTCACAGGAACATGGCCACGTAAACAGGAAAAGCATTCATACCCTTGTCTCACGCATGTGTAAGGCTTAAGAAGTGGACATAGATTATGTGAAAAAATTTCATGTGTAAAAAAAACATTCAGTTATACTGTTCATGAATTTCACACATTGTGAATAAATTGTTTAAGAAAAAAGATTGTTGGGACTTTTCTTTCTGAGCAGCCCTTGTATTTGACATGAGATAATGAATATGTCCAAACAGTAGATTTTTAAAACAATTTCTTTAAAGGTTAGTCAGAAAAAAATGAAACATTAAATCACCAGTAATTTATTCATTTCAGTTGATGGCAAATGCAAAAAGGGAGATCATTAAAAGAATTGCAATGGCCAAAAATACATTTAACAGTATGAGAGATACACTTCTGTCAAAGCAGATATCACAGATCTTAAAAATTTGAATCATTAAATGCTATGTGCATCCAGTTTTATTGTAAGGAGTAAAATCTTGTATCCTGACAGAGAAAATGGAAAAATGTATTGAGGCCTTTGAAATGTGGGTATTCAGAAGACTTGGACGAGTTTCTTGGAAACCAATAATGAGGTTCTGGAACAATCCCAGGTGGAAAAGACACTACTGAAGGAAATAAAAATCTGAAAAATAAAATATGTTGATCATGTCAAGCACCATGGCAGTCTGCTAAAGGTCATTTTGGAGGGCAGAGTAGAGGAAAAGGAGAAAAGAGAAAAGGATGTTGTGACATTGTTTCGTAGTTTACAGCGAGGCTACATATCTGCTCCTTTCAGCTTGACAGATCTGATTTCAGCTGGCGTTTTTGGACTCAGGGTTTGTTTTGCCACTTTTTCTTCTTTTGCCCTGCGACATCACAGAGAAGAGGTATGCGTAGACTTCTGGTTTGTGCTAGGTGGGAGACTTGTGTTGCTGATATGTTGAATTTTTTGAGTATTTCTTTGATCCTCTCTAGCCATCGTCGCCGGGGTTGACCTCTTGCTCTTGGCCCTGTAACTTTCATTAGTATTATTTTCCTGCAGGTTGATCATACTGCATCCTTGTAAGATGACCAAACCACTTTATCTTCTGTGCGTTAATATAGTAGTTAACTGATGTAGTCTTGCCACAACAGTCCATATTATCTTAGCCAAACTACACTAGAGTAGCCTGTTTCTAAGGCCTCCACATGAAAGTGGAATAGCGTCTTGGTCAGCTCTGGTTTGCTGACCCTGATACAAGCAGACAGCTATGAGTCACTGGTTGCTGTCAGCTCATTCACTGTGTTGTATCTCTGCCCCACTGTTAATTTTAATCTTTAACTGTAATTTTTGTGTGTTGTCTTTTAGCTTGGGAAGTTTAAGTTTTCACTCACCTGTCATCAGCTTTGGTTTTTTTCTTTTTATATTTTCATCAACCTTATGAAGTTTGTAATAACTTTTTTAAACAAAATTTTTCGTCAACCTTATGAAGTTTGTGATTATTTTCTTTTGTCATCGATCTTATGAAGTTTGTGATTATTTTCTTTTGTCATCAATCTTATGAAGTTTGTGATTATTTTCTTTTGTCATCAATCTTATGAAGTTTGTGATTATTTTCTTTTGTCATCAATCTTATGAAGTTTGTAATAACTTTTTTAAACAAAATTTTTCGTCAACATGAAGTTTGTGATTATTTTCTTTTGTCCTCATTCTTTATGTTTTTTCTTTTGTCATCAAATTTTTGAAGTTTGTGATTATTTTCTTTTGTCATCAACCTTATGAAGTTTGTAACTTTCTTTTTTCTTTTGTCATCAATCTTATGAAGTTTGTAACTATTTTTTTTCTTTTGTCATCAATTTTATGAAATTTGTGATTTTGTTGTTGCTGTTGGCATCTACCTTCTGAAGTGTGTATAATTCCATATTTATTGTGTCATCAATCTTACAAAGTATGTGAATAATTTTTTCTATTCCATGAACTTTGTGAACTTTAATTCCTTTTTTTTCAGCTTGTGGTGGCACATTTTCTGGTAATCAAGGCCAAATCCAATCTCCAAACTGGCCTGAAGTTTACCCCCACAACAGACAGTGTGACTACAGAATTCTGGTTACAGAACCTAACACTATTCGGCTTCAGTTTACAGACTTCGGACTTGAGGCAGAAGATGATTGTAGTTACGATTACATTGAGGTATTCATTTTAGTCCATACTTCATGTTACGCTCATTTATTTTCACAAGAACACTTGAGGTCTTCTGTGCTTGAAAGGTCTTGAGTCAGTAAAGCTTTTATTGGTAGTTTATCTATACCTAAACCTCAACTATTAGAGCAACTTATTTTGTCCGCATTGGTTAGAATTTCCCATGTGTTTACTCCACCTTGCAAACTACATGGGCTGTTTTAAAAAGTAAGGCGTCTTTGTTTTTAACCTTGAAAAGCCATCAGCTCAACAATCAAACACTCAATTGTGTTAGTCAATCATCTATTGGAAAGTAGATAGGCCTCCAGTAGGAAAATAAGTTAAAGTAGATGGCCAACTTTCACTGCAATATTGTGCTTCAGTTTGTTTTGCTGCTTTGTGGCTAATGTCTTGCTTGCTATACTACTATTTCTCCCTGAGTAGGCTCTCCTTTTACTATTGTTTTTCTTAAGTCTCTTGTTGTTTATACGCTTCTTTACTTTTAATTTTGCCTTGAGGCGCACAGTCCTTCACATGATATAGACAGTCTCCAGACATCATTAGGACTGTCTCTAGCTCTGAGAAGAACTTTTTTAGTCCTGAGTGGGAATGTCTTTAGACCTGAGGGCTGTCTTTAGTCATGAGAAGGACTCTATAGACCTTATGACTGTCATTAGTCATGAAAACTTTCTCTAGATATAATAACAAATACCTTTAGTCATGCAAATTTTCTATATTCTTGAGGATAGTCATTACTCATGTGGACTTCTCTAGAGATAAGGACTGCCTTTAGACATGAGGATGTTCTATATTCCTGAGAACTGTCATTAGTCATGGGGACTTCTCTAGGCACGAGAAGGGCTGCCTTTAGACATGAGGGTTTTAAATAGTCCTCAGGACAGTCATTAGTCATGTGGACTTTAGACATTAGAAGGATTTTCTCTAGTCCCGAGACATTTAGTTTTCAGGGCATTTTATATGTATTGATGATGGGACTGAAACTCATAGATCTTTATTGTAGTAATGAAAGAAAATTTTTTTTATTGTTGCATCCCTGTAAAAGACCATTTGTAGCCATAGAAAGGACTTTTGTGTTTGTTGTGTGTTGTAGGTCTACAAATTACTAATTGTATTCTTAAAGAAAACTATTTATAACCCTAAAAATGGTTGATTGTCTCCATAATAGTGTCTCATCTAAAGCAGAAGTGGATATATTGAGGTCGGATTTAGATATTAAAAAATGGTCTGTAAGCTGGCAAATGGAGTTTAATGTAGATAAATGTACAGTCATCCACATGAGTTGATCCAACATGGAACATAATTACAGGATGGACGAGAACAATATTAGAAAGAGATTAGGAAAGGGATCTAGGGGGTTATAATAGATCATACAGGTTAGGTGAGTGAGCAAGTTCAGGTAGCAGTGAAAAAGGCAAATGCAATGTTAGGTATGATAAAATGAAATATTAAACATAGGAGCAAGGAAGTAATAGTCAGACTGTATAAAGCATTAGTTAGACCTATATTGGAGTACTGTGTACAGGTGTGGAGTCCTTATCATAGAGGGGATTTAAACATGCTGGGAAGAATACAAAAAAGAGTGACAAGCTGATAGTGGGATTCCAGAATTACAGTTATGAGGAAAGACTCAGAAAAACTGGCCTACAGTGTCTAGAAAAGAGAAGAATTTGAGGTGACTTAATGCAGGTTTATAAGATGGTCAGAGGAACGGATAAATTAGACTGTAACAAGTTTTTCAAAATACAACCACCCACAAGAACAAGAGGGCATAGCTACAAATTAACTAAAGAGAGGTCCAGATTAGATATTAGGAAATATTTTTTTAGTCAGAGAGTGGTGAATGCTTGGAATGCATTGCCACAGGAGGTAGTGGGAGCAGGGACAATTTATGCATTTAAGAATAAATTGGATGCGCATAGCTTTTGGAGCAAGGTAATGTAAATGAAACTGGTTGTATACAGATTCTGCAGAGTTTTCTAAACCAGTATAAAGATAAGTTAAGTTGAAGTTATAATAACTATTTTTAGCCCTAAAAATGGCTGTATCTATAAAAAAGAACAATGAAAATGGTTGACTTTATCCATCAAAATGCCTACTTGTAGTCTAGAATGGGCTTTAGTTTTTACTGCTATATCTGAAGATTCTTATGTGTTCTGATTTCCCTTAGGACTGCTGCTATAGTTGTCAGAATTATTGAGCTAGGATTTGTGAGTGAATTTATTTTTCAGTTTTCATTATTCTGGTGTTATCTTGCTGGGGATGCTTTTGTTTGGCATTTTTTGTTTCGGGAACTATTTCCATTTCTTGTTTTAAACTTTTAAAAAAAGTATACTTCACTGTCTCATATTTTGTCACTTTGCTTTCTTATCGCCCATTTCCTTTTCTACATGTGATAATTCCTACTCTTTCAGACATATACTTGAATGTATCTAAAGAAAGCAGCAATCAGCTTGAGTATTTTTAAAAATTTTTTGTAGAGCTTGTCTAGGAAGGGTGATGGTCATATGTGGTTTCCATGTTGTATGTTAGTTCTTGGAGTTAGTAGGGATACAGAAGCTCCAATACCATGTCTAGATGGACAAATTAAATCCTTCTATATTTTCATTTTTCTTATGTAAAAATGTGAAAGAAGTGATGCAACGAAGTATATAACTGTATTTTTAGTCGTGAAAGGTTGACTAATGTGTACAGTTTCGATGGGACAAAGCGTGGCCGAAACTTGACCCGGTCAAAAGCTAGTGTCGCTCCGTGCTGTATCGTGACCCAGATAACGAAGCATGAACACTGAAACGGAGGTCATCCTGACCCCATCAAACACAGTACTTCAGAAAGGAGCTCATCGCGCTTCGATCAGCACACTACGTCCCTTCAAACTCAGATCTACATCTGTTGCGTGTGCTGAAAATACACTTAACCGAGGAGGCATCGGAACTCACAAGTATACAATCAAGGCGGAAGACCAGAGGAACGAGAGGTGGAAGAAGAATACACAAACAAATGCACTCAGAAACAGATACCTCAAAGCTCCACCCCAGCGATAAAAGAGAAGGGAAGGGCTACCGAGATAATGAGGCACACGCTGACGCCATACTGTCTGCATCCGAACCCTTCACTAGAAGTCTTGACAATGTCTTGCCTCTAGAACATGTTGAGTCCGGACGAGAGAGTGAGGAAGATCCTGGGCACATCTCCCTCACTATAAATACATTGCGCAACTCACGACATCACCCTACAGATCACACCCTGACTAGCAGCTCGCAACTGGCAGGGCCCCCAAACTGCAGCGGCGGAACAGGCAGAAAACGATCACGATAACTACCCATCACGCTTGCAACATGGAATGTCCGCACGCTACTGGACAACACTTGACAACTCGTCAAACTGTATAAAGCTTTAGTTAGACCTAGATTGGAGTACTGTGTACAGGTGTGGAGTCCTTATCATAGAGGGGACATAAACATGCTAGAAAGAATACAAAAAAGAGCGACAAAGCTGATAGTGGGATTCCAGAATTACAGTTATGAGGAACGACTCAGAAAAACGGGCCTACAGTGTCTCGAAGAGAGAAGAATTCGCGGTGACTTAATACAGGTTTATAAGATGATCAGAGGAATCGATAAATTAGACTATAACAAGTTTTTTAAAATACAGCCACCTACAATAACACGAGGGCATAGCTACAAGCTGATTAAAGATAGGTCCAGGTTAGATATTAGGAAATATTTTTTTAGTCAGAGAGTGGTGTCTGCTTGGAATGCATTGCCAGGGGAGGTGGTGGAGGCAGGGACAGTTAATGCGTTTAAGAATAAACTGGATGCGCATAGATTTTAGAGCAAGGTGATGTAAATGTAACTGGTTGTATACAGACTCTGCAGGGTCTTCTAAACCAGTATAAAGACGTTAAGTTAAGTTAACACCAAAGCAAACAGACCCGAACGACGGACAGCACTGATCGCCAGGGAACTTGCTAGATACAACATCTGCATAGCTGCCCTGAGCGAGACACGACTGGCAGAGGAAGGGCAGATCACAGAAGAAGGCGCTGGTTATACTTTCTTCTGGAGCGGCCGCAGCAAAGAAGAACGCCGTGAAGCTGGAGTTGGCTTTGCCATCAAGACCAACATGGTCGACAAGCTCACAAGCATGCCCAGAGGAATTAATGACCGCCTGATTACACTGCATCTCCCGCTAATAGGAGGGCGCCATGCAACACTCATCAGTGCATACGCACCCACAATGACAAATCCTCAGGAAACAAAAGATGAGTTCTATGAGGACCTTGAGGTGCTCATCGCTGCAGTCTCCAAATCTGACAAACTGGTCATTCTCTGTGATTTTAACGCTAGGGTTGGCACAGACCATACAGCGTGGGAGGGGCTCATTGGCAGACATGGTATCGGAAAATGCAATAGTAACGGACTGTTCCTTCTGAGGACATGTGCCGCAAATGAACTACTCATTACAAACACAGCTTTCCGACTACCTGTCCGAAATAGAACCACATGGATGCACCCAAGGTCTCGCCACTGGCACCTCATTGACTACATTATCATCAGACGTAGGGATCGAGCGGATGCTATGGTAACGAAGAGCATGTGTGGTGCAGAATGTTGGACCGACCATCGACTTGTCATTGCCAAGCTAAACTTCAAGATCCAGCCCAAAATACGCCCCCAGGGAAAGAAACCACCGAGGAGGCTAAATGTCTCTCAGCTGAAATACGAACCCACGAGAGGATGCTTCCAGGAATAGCTTTAGTGTAGACTGTCTGAGCTTCGTTTTGAAAAGAACGACATCGAAGAGAACTGGGCATCATTGAGAAACAAACACACTCTACGATACAGCTGTTAAACACATTGGCCCACTCACGCGCAAGCATAAGGACTGGTTTGATGAGAACGATCTAGAAATACAGGGCCTTCTCGATGCAAAACATGAAGCGCACAGGGAATACCAGAGGGACACACCATCTCCGGCAGCAAAAGCTGCCTTCAATACTGCTCGCAAAGCTGTCCAGACCAGGCTTAGAGAGATGCAAGACTCCTGGCTCAGCAAAAGAGCTGACGAAATTGAGATGTTCGCTGAGCGTCATGACACCAAACGGTTTTACGAGGCACTGAAAGCTCTCTACGGCCCGCAGCCCTCTAGTAATACTCCAGTTCGCAGTGTGGATGGGGTACTGCTAACAGATAAGGTTCAGATTCTAGACAAATGGGCAGACCACTTCTGCAAAATACTAAACCACCCATCGTCCATAAATGAAGAGGCCATCCGGCGAATGCCGCAGGTGGAACTGAACCTGGCGTTGGATGAAGTCATTACTGAGGAGGAAGTCGACAGGGCAATCAGTTCACTATCTATAGGAAAAGCTCCAGGAGCTGATGCAATACCAGCAGAGGTATATAAGACAGCTGGCCCATCTCTCACCAGAAGGATCACTGAACTCTTCTGTCACATGTGGGCTGAAGGTAAAATTCCGCAGGAGCTAAAGGACGCCTCAATCGTTCACCTGTACAAAAGAAAAGGCAACCGTCAGGAATGCGACAATCATCATGGAATATCGCCACTCTCCGTAGCAGGCAAGATCCTATCGCGCTTACTGCTAAACAGGCTCAACAAACACCTTGAACAAAACCACCACCTCCCAGAAAGCCAATGTGGATTCAGAGCCGGAAGAGGAACAGTGGACATGATTTTTGCCGCTCGCCAAGTACAAGAGAAGTGTCGAGAACAAAATCAGGCCTTGTACACCACATTTATTGATTTGACAAAGGCATTTGATACAGTAAACAGAGGAGGGCTGTGGATGATAATGTCTAAGTTTGGCTGCCCCAACAAGTTCATAACAATGGTGAAACAGCTACACGAAGGCATGTGTGCTCGTGTACTGGACAGCGGTGCAATCTCAAACGTTTCTGTTATCAAACGGAGTAAAACAAGGATGTGTACTCGCCCCGACTTTGTTCAGCATGATGTTCGCGGCCACGATGACAGACACATTCAGATCATTTGAGCTTGGAATACCCATAAAGTACCGCACAGATGGCAAGTTACTCAATTCCAGAAGAATGAAGGCCAAAACCAAAGTGGCTTTCGACATAATCAGGGAACTTGTATTTGCTGACGACTGCGCTCTAATGAGCAACTCAGAACTGAACATGCAGGTTGGAATGGACCAGTTCTCTGCCGCATGCAAAAAATTTGGCCTGACCATAAATGCCAAAAAAACAGAGGTCATGTACCAACTAGCACCAGGCATGCCGTACACAAAACCAGAGACTACAGTCAGCGGGCAGACGTTGAATGCCGTAGACAAATTCACATATCTGGGCAGCACGCTGTCGAGATCTGTCAGCCTAGACGATGAGGTGGCAAGCAGAATAGCAAAGGCCAGCACAGCCTTTGGTAGAATGCGCTCGATGGTCTGGGCACGTCGTGGCATCAGCGTCAAGACCAAACTCAAAGTCTACCGTGCAACCATCATTCCAACCCTACTATACGCTTGCGAAAGCTGGACTGTATACTCTGGACATGCAAGGACGTTAAACCACTTCCACACAGGTTGCCTGAGGCGAATATTCCACATCTGATGGCAAGATCGTGTCACTGACATCGAGGTTCTCTCGAGGGCTAACATGCCCAGCATCCATGCACTGCTAGAAAAAGCACGACTAGGATGGGCCGGACACCTCGTCCGTATGTCAGACGAGCGGCTCCCAAAGAAGCTTCTCTACGGCGAGCTGAGAGAGGGATGGCGCGAGAGAGGGCGCCCAAAGAAACGTTTTGAAGACGGTCTGAAGGACTCACTAAAAAGTTGCCAGATAGACATCGACACCTGGGAATGTCTTGCGCAAAACAGATCTGACTGGAGAAGCGCAGTCAAATCGGGTGTAGCTGCCGGTGAAGACGACTGTGTTGTGAAAGCCCAGAGCAGACGCGAGACGCGGAAATTAAGAGCAGCGGGAACACCATCCCCTTCTACAAACCTCGTGTGCCCGATATGTAGCAGATGTTTTCGTGCTCGCATTGGCCTGTTCAGCCACATGCGCACCCACACCCAACAGGGAAATCTGTGACATGGATGATGTCGGCGGTCCTCATCGACAACAATGGACAGCTATTATGTAAAAATACTATAATTAATCTTTTGTGCTTCATTTGATGGAAAGATTCACAAACATTCTTTCATGTTCCCAGATTTATGATGGATCTAATGCAGCTGCACCAATGATCGGATCTCGATTGTGTGGAGATGTGCTACCTAATGAAATTTTGTCTACAGGAAGTGACATATTTGTCCGGTTTCAAACGGATAGCACCAGGAACAACCATGGATTCCGGGCAACCTTTTCTGTTGTTGAAGGAGGTAATTATATTCTTTTATTTTATTTCTGTTATTTGTCTTTGAGCATTGTTTCATTATATGTATAATAAAATGTAAAACACACATACTTGTCTTTTACAGATGGTCTTAACCTTTTTGTGTGTCGTGGACTTGTTGGCGAATTGGTTACACGCATTTGGTTATGCTTATTCACCCATGTGTAGTCTTTGAAATCCATTGATTTTTTGTGTAGTATGGTAAAGTCTACAGATTCCTTTTGCAGTCTACTGAAGCATGTGGACCACTTTTGCAATCTGAAGAAGCCTATGAATATCTCTTTGACAATCTGATGAGGTGTATAGATCTTTTTAGCAATCTGCTATCTGGGCTATGAATCACTTTGGCAGTCTGGGTAGGTCTATGTTCCTCATCAGTCTGGTGAAGCCTATGAATTGCTTTAGCATAGCATTTGGTGGATATAAATGCATTTGCCAGTCAGCTTAAGCCTGGATAAAAAACCTTGAAAACTGCAGCACAATTTTGAAGGTCAAACAACAATGGATAAAAACTAGTTTAATTCTTCACATGTTTGTGTCACCAAATCAGAGCGGGTGGAAATATAACCAATTGCAATGTCCAATTCATGAAGAGACTGACAGTGTCACATGAAGGTGAAAAACTACCTCAAGCAGGTTGTTCAATTAGGGTTTGTGCAGTGTTTCTTTAACCTTCAATTCATCTTTGTTCCTAGTCTTCTTGTTTTGAAGCATGCAGTTTATGTAATAAGCTTATGCAACAGGAAATATTAGAAACAATTTTGTCATCTATCCAAACCATTTGATTTGTGGGTGACATTCTGAGGTAAATCTATGACAACTTCTTGGATGGTAGCACTGCAATCAATGAACTGGCAGGCTGCAGAGTTTAAAAATAAGCTGTGGATTGAACAGGAGAATGTACACTCTTAGCCATTTGCTGAATGAGACTGAGCATCTATGGGTTTAACCAAAGTGCAGAAATGTTGATTCTTTACAGAACAGTATTTAATTTTCTGTCTGTCAAGTGTCTGTAAATATATATATGCCATGCATGACATTGTTCCGTCTTTACAGATTTTCTTGTTTCTCATTCTTTCTCTTCATCATTGTTATGGATAACTGGAAGTACTGTAGAATATGTGCAAGATTCTCCTTGTAAAGTAAGTTTTATATTTGTTGCATGCAAAATGTTATGCACTGTGTTTGACAAATACATTTTGATTATAGTTTTTTGTGTATTTGGATCAATAGTTGTCTATGTAAACATGTACACAGTACTTCTTCTTCATCGTAAGTTCTGAGATGGGAACTTGAACGTATCTAAAGAAAGCAGTGGTTAGCATAAGGCAATTGATATCCTTATAGAGCTTGTTCAGGAATGGTATTGCTGATATCCGTATGTGTTTTCTTTTATCTCTGTATGTTGGACATCTTTGAAGCAGATACTCAGCAGTAATTTTATCAGTGCTGCATGCACATTATTTTGTATTTCCTATCCATACTTGTCTCTGAATCTGTTGTGGCCTGCACTGAATCTAAAGATTACTACCTGCTCCTCTGTTGAGCTGAAAATATGCATCATTTTTGGTTTTGTTCTTTGTGCTCGACTTCCCTATTGTTCGTTTGTTCCTGTATCTACTACACCTGATTAGTCTCTTGGCCTCTTATACCTATAGGTAGGTAGATTTCCACCTTTCTTAGACAGTTTGTCAAGAATTTTACAATGAGATGTAATCCACTGTATCATAATTCTCTTGTACAGGTTAAATACTACATAAGCACTTTGTTCCCTTATGTCGACATTTTTTTTGCTCCCCATTGCTGCACTGACATTGCATCTGTGAAGAGCAGCAACTCTGTCTGTATTGTATTTTCATCTGTCATTAGAACTTCTGCTACCTCAGTTCTGGTTACTGAACAATTTTCTGTTTGCCGCTGATAGCTTTCTGTACTGTTTTTCATAAGCTCAGAAATTTCCTCCACCTCAATTCTCTCTTGCATTTGTTGCTGATCGAACTATATATATATACATGGGTCTAACTGTTGCTTAGGTAGTATTTCTCTATGTGTTTTACAGCTATGGCTCTTTTTTGTTTCTACCTGTCTGTTTTCTTGTTATCTACCAAAACTGGTCACAGAGTTGAATTTTCTTTTTTCCTGACAGGACTTACAGGCTGTGGTGGAGTTTTGAATAGCAACACTGGCATCATCAACAGCCCTGGCCACCCGAATGAGTACCCTCATGGTGTCAACTGTACCTGGTACATCAATGTCAGTCCTGGTCTTATCGTTCGCCTCACTTTCCACTCATTCAGCATGGAGGGCTATGGACACGGCGCTTGTAACTATGATTACGTTGAGGTGTTTGATAATTCAACTATACTTGAAGCAAGTCGGGTCGGAAGGTACGAAACCGTAATCATAAACATAATCACCACAATCAAGTCTCTAATACTTTATCTCAGACAGCAATGCTTGCTATGGAACTACTTTGTTACCTTTTATAATCACTGACAACATCACTATTGTCATCATCACTATCGTCATTGTAACTTTGTAACTATAATCATAAACATCATTATCTGGTATCTTTGTTTAATATCCTAAAACCATTGTAAATGAGGAGTATTTCCACTGCTGAGGTTCAAGCACTTCAACAAGCTGCAAATATGATTAAAACAATAAATGTGATTGCCACCAGATACACTATCTGTACTGTATGCTCTTAAAGGTAGGAAACTCCCACAGAGGACTTGAGCAAGGTAGCTGTCAGAAGGCAAATCATACTTTAATGATTACCATCCCATTGTGGAATCTGTGTTGCTGTATGTACATCTGTTTTACAAGCTCTGAAATTGGCACAGGTCTCTCTTGTTACATGAAATGTTTTTTTTTTGGTGTCACCATTGGAGTGGTCGATGTAGATTCTGCTGCCTCTCCTTTTTGCACTCTTCGTGGTCGATCCATCTGTATACACACACGTCCATGAGTTGCTAGGGTACTGTCTCTTGAGCTCATGAAGAATGTGAATTTTCAGGTTCTGTTGCCGACTGCTCACTTTTCTTCGTTATCCATGGACCTGCATCATTATAATCATTAACATCATCATCATCACTAATTAGCATTAACATTATCACATTCACTATAATGATTGCTGCTGAAGATGGATGTGCCGGACCGTAAGGTGCAAATATCGCAGTCAAGCTGTAAACTAGCGACACAACGCATTCCGTTCTTCCAACTACATCATGCTACTTGCAAATCTCTGTTCAAGGCGTGGTAGCGAGAGATTGAGAATGAACGCAGAAGAAGAAGAACTTAAATCATTAGCATCATCAACAATTAGCATCATTTTTTTGTGTAGCCAGTATGCTGTTTCCCATTTGGCCATGTATCTGGCCCTAATAAACCTTTTGGACTCTTCGTAGGTCACACAAGAATCTGGTTGTGGTAACCTTCCACCTTCTATTGTCAGTCTGTCTGCTTCATCGTTGCCTTGAATGTTACAGTAGGATAGAACCCACTGTACCATGACTCTTTTGGGTGTGGACTGCTGGCATAGTTGACAGAGTACTGCTCTTAAGTCTTTTAGTTCTGTATTTTTCTGACTTTTTAATGCTGTAACCACGGACAGGACATCTGTAAACAAGACTATCTGGCTTTCATTGCTTTCGCTTGTCAGCATTGCTTCTACTGCAGCCTTCAATACTTCTGCTCTGAAATTGCTTGAGAATTTTCCAGTTGCCACTGACAGTGTTATCTTTCTACCGTTTGTTATGCTCAGGAATGCCACTCCCCCTCTGTTTTGTGTTGAGTTTGTTGCAGAACCGTCAGTGTATGTTTGGGTCCAACCTGTGCTTTGGTAATTTTTCTCTTTGTATTTCAGGGTTATGTCTCTTCTTTCCTTTTTAGTCTGGCTGTTTTTGTTTCCAATACCTGGTATATTTTCTACCCCCTCTGGAAAGATCTGCTGCTTCCAGATGGACTTGCGTACAGTAGGGATGGGCTTTGGTGTTGATATTGGGTTCATAGGGTCTTCTCTCATCTTTGTTTTGACTATTTCTACAAAGTTTCTTACCTTAGTCTCCATTTTCCAAATCCATTTAGTCTTTAGTGCATTTTATGGTCTGTCAGTCTTCTTAGTTTCTCTGCTTGCTGCTGGGCTCTGCTGTCTTGATTGCAGATTTGTAATCTTTTCAAGTTCTACAATTGACATTAACTTCATGCGCCCTGTTATAATTCTCATGTCTTGGTTTTGAAGTCTGTTTATTTTATCAAAGTTCACTTTTGCTGCTTTTGCCCATGCCGCAATGCCGTACTCGAGAACTAGTCTCACTCTTCCAGTATGCAGTTTCTTTAGTATTCTCCCATTTTCTCCTGATGGTGAATCTAAAAGGACCTCCCCTACCAAAATTTAAACTTAATAAAGCCATAGATAAATGGTACCACAGTGCAAAAACTACCAAGAATGTTCAAGGACACACACCATGCCTCTGACAGTAGTGCATTTTTTCATGAGAAGAAATATACTAATAATCTGTAAGTAATACTCACAGCCGGTTTGTTCCCTACAATTTAGTTAAATCTCGCTACCTAGAACCACAGCAGCCCCATTTCCAGGTTCAGGGATCTTCTTCTTCTTCATCGTACGCTGTTTACAGCGATATTTATGTTGCACTGTTTTAATTTTTTAGCCTGTGGCTCAGTGCATCCGATTTCAACAGGCGTTTCTGTAGGGTTGCCCTCCTTAGCCTTTGGCTGTCCCCAGCCTAACTGCAAGGCAGCAGTTGTTTTTGGTCAGAGTTGTCTCTCTTAGGAAGTTGTCTTGCAGGACTATCGAGTCTTCCCTACTCGTGTCTATAGGGTTTGGCAATGATATGATGGACTATGTACTAGTTTGTACTATCCCGGAAGAGAGGCAGTCCAGTGTGACTTTTTCCCAGGATCGTCACGTCCTGCCAGAAACGTAGCATATGCATATGAGTGAGGTATCTTTTTGCTCGCTTTATTTTCTCGGCTCATCTGCAGTGATGGTACGCCTAGCATTCCCCGCCATAGGGCAGGAGGTGCAATGTCCGCTGATGAATGACTGATAGCAGACAAGAGGCAAAGAGCGAGGAAGGAGTGCATTTTACCAGGTGCATTCCTGCGGCTCAACCGGGCCGGGCTGAGACGCAAATCCCAGCCATGTCGTAGCCTCCCATCACAGCGGTGCTGAGATTTAGGGCGGGATTCTGGCTTAGAGGCGTTCGGCCGTAGTCCCTCAGATGGTAGCTTATCAGCCAAGCACGTGGACCAAATGTCAGCGACCTGTGATTCCTCTCGAAATAGTGCATTTGACCAGGGGACAAGCCTGGTCATTGCACGGAGATGTTGTTCGCCTGGTGCGGACATATCTCATGGTCAAGGGTTGAGTCTCAGCAGTTCGCAGTGAGGTAGCTGATCTACTGCTTAGGGCACCCCGACCGAGAACTAAGTCTTCTACAAATGGTTTCATACCTCATCGCCGTATGGGGTGAATATCGACCAGCTTCCCGCCCGCTTTGATCGGCGGACGGCAGAGACCTCATTCTGCGGCTCGACCGGGCGGGGCTGGAGCAGGAGCCCCAGGTCCCCACCATGTCGAACCCTCCCCTTGCAATCGTGCTGAGCTTTTGCGCGGGATTTTGGCTTAGAGGTGTTCAGCTGTAACCCCTCACCTTGTAGCCTCGCGCCGTTGGCTTATCAGCCTAGTACGTGAACCAAATGTCTGCGGCTCCTCTCGAGTTAAGCAGGATTACCGTAGCAACGCCCTGTCATTAGTAGGGTAAAACTGACTTGTCTTCCGAGTGTCTATTTCCAGCACCCGTTCAATATTAGACCGGACGTATACATAGAGGGCTTTTTAGTTTTGTCAATGACTGTCCTGTCTTCCGTGGGTCTAATACCAGCACATGTTCACTATTGGACCCAACGGAAGTGCTCTCAATTTGACAGTCATTCTACAGTATTGGCGTGTTAAGTCAATTTAAGCCGCAGGCTCCACTCCTGGTAGTGCTCTTCCGTCAATTCCTTGGTTGAGGGATCAATTTTTGGTAACTGGGTCAAATTCCTTACCAGGGCTCACAGTTAATGTTCGATTGTGACTTTCAGTATACATGTTTAAAAAATGTATTTTAGCATAAATAAACAAGTTAATCACCATCCCTATGGATATTCCTATTGAACAAATGAAGGGAAGAACCATGTGTTGGTTATAGTTCAAATATTTTAGACACCTTTGTTTTATCTGTAAATTAAATAAGAATATACTGGAAATGGGAACTTAAAACCATTTCAGGGAGTCCTAATTTAGACATATAAAAGTCTGACTTTACCTCCAGAGATTTTATTTGTACTTGACATATACAATATACATACCTAGTACTAGCATCCTACCAAGTTTGAAGTGTAGGACATGTAAGGAAGGGCAGAAAGTGATGATGAATTTACAACATTCCACCAGAAAACTACTTAGTCAGTACAAGCCGGTTATAAATTTATCCAAAGTCATGTAATCCATTTCCTCAAAGTAAAGTTTCTATTTGAATTAATCCTGTTGTTCCGTTTACTAACTACATTACATCAATCACTGACACACACTCTTTTTGACATATGATGGTTCCCTGTTTTGTTGGGACTTTTTTAAGTTCTGCTACATATTGTCTTTCTAAAGATTGATCTGACTGTCCAGTGACACTCTTACATATGCTGTCAATTAGTTAAAATTTGAGATGTTTCTTTCCATGGGACAGTTATCCGTTGAAATACAAAAGGCTGTCTTCCTGTTTTAAATTGTCTGATGTCATAAGTGCTGGTGTACAACTTTCTCCTAACCAAATGTGTACATAATGTCTCTTCCTCTTTTGTTAGGGGCTCTTGTGTAGCTTTGTTTAGTGATTGTTGACACTTGCATTCATTTTTCATCATGGGAGATGTAGTCTTGTCTTTTAGCTTGAGCACGTATGATAATGTAGATGCAGTTGTTAGAAATTGTATGGGGGCTGTAGCACTGTCCTTCAAGTTCCTAGGTGATGTAGATGTGGGTGTTGTAAGAATGGAGTATATTGATGGTGTGAATATTGTTGGAATGGAATGTGTGGATGTTGTAATAGTGTAGTGTGTGGAAGGTGTGGATAATGTTAGAATGGAGTGTGTTGTTACAGTTGAATGTGTGAAAAGTGTGATGTCATTTAAGCTAGGGAGTCTTGAAGGTAGGAACGAGGCTGAGGTGAGCGCATTTCCGTCGTGATGACTGACAAATGAATCTGTACATTTGTTTGATAGAAGCCGGATCTGGATATTATCCTTCACATCAGCATCCTTATCTTTCTTATGGAATTTGTTGCCCCAGCTCATACTTTTATGATGGCTACAAACTGAGCATTCTTGGATAGTTATGTCAGGATTGTACTCCATCCAGATGAATTCACTGTTATCAACAAGCAGTTTGGCCGGATTTAGAGAAATTTGACAGTCTTCTCTTTAAATTAGTAATCTTAAAACAACACTTTAAACACAAATTGGCCGAATGTTTTACATCCACGTCTGAATTCATGTCAATACAAAGATAATAAACAAATCATTTTAAAAGACTCTACATAATAGTGGTTTTTTCTGCAGATCTTTGTCCTTCATCGACAAAATCCTTTTACCACACATTCGACACAAGTCATTCAAACATCTCATGTACGTTTCAATGTTGTGATCCATTATCAGCTGGCGGTGTGTTCTTTCAAAAACAAAATAGGCTGGTTTCTGATCTGATTTATCCACACAGAAATGTCTATTACACAAGTTTGCTGAATGCCCTTGACTTGATTTTATCACAGAGAGCTCTGTATGTGGTAGATGAATTTATTTGCTTCAACTTAAATTTCTATTAGTAGAGGGAAAATAGTAATTTTTTGAATAAAAGTGGAACAAATTGTGCAATATTTTTTCTTCTAAGTACTGGTTTAGTAAAACGAATGCACCACACAAACTATATTATATATGACTTTCAAACTTTCACGATAGTACACAAGAAAAATGGCACTTCCATGTTATAACACACATTCCAACCACTCCTAGGGAATGCAAGGTAAAGAATGACTCCCATGTTACTGATTCAGGCATGTTATTGTCAACGAAAATCTGTAAGAATGAAAAATAGGCCTGCTAGCGTTAACCAGCAGATAAGCCGAGGTCACCGTCGACTCACATTCTTGGTGACCGTTGAACTAAGTTATAAGATTTTGTGTGCCCGTAGACAGCAGTGTACAATTTAATTTGGTTTTGTATGCATTGTTATGTAGAAATAAAAGTGAATGAAAATTAAAATTAAAAGTAAATTTGTTAACTTAAATTATATGACCGTAGTCCAACAATGCTGACTGGTGACATTTTTGACTGACTAAATTTGTCAATCCCTGATCATCACTATAATAATTAACATCATCATCATTATAATGATCATTACGATGCCTATTACCAGTTGAACAGAAGAGAGCAGGTTGTGGTCTTCAGATTCTGCACAGGCCACAACAGATTGAGGTACCATCTATTCAATAAACTGAAGATAGGTGGCACTGACGAATGCACCTGTGGTACAGGAAAAATGACCTCTGAACATCTGCTGCAAAATTGCGCGACATACGAGGACCAGAGGAAGCACATGTGGCCAACACTAGACAAGCTCTATGGCAGTGTCGACAGCCTCAGGATGACAGCTGCTTTCTTCGAACAAATTCAAGTTGACGTCTGACAGCGTACGAAGAAGAAGAAGATAATGATCATTACTATCATCATTATTAACAGTATCATCATCATTATCAATATTATCATTACTATCATCAAGGGGGGTAGTGGCTGGTGGCACAGCTCACAAACCAACTTTGCATATGTTCGAATTTATAAACCAACAAGGTCGTATCGCCATGGGAAGTTAGACCATTGAAAAATATGTGCTGAAGTTTAATTCACTTGGTTGTACGATGCAAAACACAGTACAATGCACCCCATTTTAGGGTACAAGGTGATCGATGACTGGCCATTACCATCACTGTAATATTTAGCATTATATTCCCAGTCAATATCATCATTTCCACCAGCAACATAATCATCAGCATTACCATTACCATCATCATCATTGATACCATCATCACCACCCTCACTGTAATTATCATTTTCACCATAACAATCCTCATTGCCATCCTCACTGTTACCATCATCTTTCTCACCTTCTTCATCATCAACATTATGCTCTGCCAGACATCTCAATTTTTATATGTGTTACTAAAAACTATTGAACACATGCATTTGACTAGAGCCCACCAAAGGAAAGAATGGGAATAACAAAGAACACATGGTGATAGTAGTTTTAAAAATGATGCTAGATCAAGTGAGATATTAAATGCTGAACTCATTAGCATCTTCTTTTTACAATCTGCAGGAAAATGAGTTCTCTGCTATTTTATTCTTATATTACGAGGCCTATTCAAATGAAACCGGACCAATCTGCAACAAGTGAACATACATACGAAGCATATGATATTACTTCTGGTGTATACATCACAGACCAACCGTCAAGTTTGCAAAATTTCATTATCCTCAGACTCATAGTTTCCTCAGCAGACTGTTGAAAACATGGCAGGTGTGATACGGAATCCGTCCAGAGTTGATCACCAAGCAGTGATTCTGTTTCTAACAGCTGAAGAATGTTGACCAATTAACATTCATTGCAGAATGCAGGCAGTGTGTGGGGACAAAAGTGTGTCGAAGACAACGGTGAAGAACTGGACAACGATTTTTAAAATAGGACGCGAGTTAATGAAAGATCTTATGAGACCAGGTCAGGCGCATATTGTTGTGTTTAGAAGATGCCATCGTCAAAATTGATGCAGCAATTCGGGTGGACACTTGCCGGAGCTTACATTTCCTAGCAGAAGAATTTTCTGTGTCACTAGGTACAGTTCAAATGGTGGTTAGCAAGAAACTGAAGTATCGGAAGGTGGGTTCACCTCGGCTGCTGACCAACCACCATAAGGAAGAATGCATGGAATGGAGTTTGAACCACTTGCTGCAATATGAAGAGAAGGGTGATTCTTTTCTTTTGCGGATAGTGGCAGGTGATGAATCGTGGTGCCACCATTTTGAGCCGAGCAGCAAAACTGCTAGCATACAATGGAAATATCCCAGATCATCGAAACCCAAAAAATTCAAGTCATATATTTTCGCTGGCAAGGTTATGCTGATAGTGTTTTTTTACCATAAGGGACATTTGTTGGTAGACGACTTTAAAGAGCCTGGTGTGAACATCAATGCCATCCGCTACAATGATACTAGACAAGCTACATACAGCATCAAGAATAAGCGAGCCAGCATGCTTTCGCGTGATGTGATTCTGTTGCACGACAATGCACGTCCACATGTCACGAACATTATTCAGAAATCATTAGCACAGAAAAGGTGTGAAGTACTGCCACACCCATCCTATAGCCCCGATATATCCCCTTGTGACTTCCATTTGTTCGGACCCCTAAAAATGGGACAGATTCTGAAGGGACAAAGATTCTACTCCGATACAGGTGTCATGGCATCGGTGATCGAGTGGTTCAAAGAGTAACCAAAGTCTTTTTTTTTAATGACATCCACTGTCTACCCAAGCAGTGGGATGCGTGTCTAAATGCGTATTGCAACTTTTTCTAACTAACCCTGTGGCATGTTTGCTTCAGAGCAATTGCTATATTTAATTCTGTCCCACCAGATGATGTAACTTTCATATGTTTGTAATAAAGCCACTGGGTCTGGTTTAACATGCTTCGTATTTTATGGATATAGCTTACTTTCAAACCTAATAATTTGAACTAAAGAAGATGGCCTATAATAGAGTTATAGGCAGTTGTAGTCTTCTGCTTTGGCATTTGTCCTGAAAAGGACATTTGTGTACGTTGTCTCATAGTTTACAGCTAGGCTGCGGCTTTCGGCCAGACACATCCGATTTCAGCACAGCACATTTTTGGGACAGTGTTTGCCTTGCCTCTTTTGTCTCTATTCTCTTAGCCAGGCTGCATGGTTGCAGTCTGTTTCCAGGGCTGCCACTTGGAGGGTCTTGGTCAGTTATGGTTCACTGACCCTGATGCAAGCAGCCAACTATGAGTGCTGCTGCATCTTCGGCCCAAGTTGTAGTCTGATGCTGCAAGACAAGCAGGAATAAGTCTAGAAATGTTCAATTTATGATCATACCAGATTGTGTTATAGCTTTATAGCTGTCAAATCATTAATGTCTGTTCTACTCTCCTATAGGTTCTGTGGATCAGATATCCCTGGCATTGTCACCTCCACAAACAATGTGCTAGTTGTACACATGCAGTCTGATTCCAGCACGGCCAGAGAAGGCTTCTCGGCTACCTACGCTGCCCTCAATGCCTCAATAAGTCAGTACATTTTGATTCAAATACATAATTATTCACTGTTTACAGCAGACAAATGAAAACACTTGCCTATATGTTACCGGGTTCTGAAAGGGCAGCAATGAAGGTAACAATTTAACAGATTGAGCATGTCGTAAGAGGTGACTAAGAAAAAAAAGGCATGGTGCTGGCTGCTCTACCATAGAAACTATAAGTCACAAGAGAAAGCAAAGAAATCCTTGATGCACCATGGTAGAAGAGTAGAAGAAGAGTGGCTAAGTCAAGTCATGTGGCATCATCTTCGGTTCGGGAGCAAAATTTAAAGAAAAGCAGGTGGTCGTTGACCGGGCCAGTCTGACAACAATAATTTTCAATAAACATGTCTGTAAGCCAATATATTCTTAACTTAACATTTTTATACTGGAATAGAAGACTCATCACAGTCTGTAGACAACCAGTCACATTTGCATTACCCTGCTTTAAAAGCTATGCACATCCAATCTATTCTTAAATGCATTAACCCTTTGAACCCTGGTCACCTGGCCTGTAAAACCCCACTCCCCTGGGCTCCTGAAGAAAAAAAGCCAAAAATGGACACCTGAACAAAACTAGTTACAATGACAAAACTAAGTGATCTGTTTCAATTATTTTATCTCAAATAGACTGACCTGATCATCTCCAATATTCCTGCTTATTATGCCAGTCCTCCCAGCATGTAGACCCATCCTTTAGGCACAGATAAGTTTCACAATGTTTACACCAAAATTTTGTCCTGATTTGTTTGAATGGTCTGTCTTTGTAGGCCATGTTTGGGAAGTCCTTGACATGTTTGTTAAATTTAAATGAGCATACTACACAAACATTATTTCCTGTAGCTTTTGGAGACATTTGTGGATGATAGGAACCAACATTTTGCAGTCTCTGTTGTGCCTCGACACGGTTGTGAAGTTTTGCAGTAGCTGTTCTATAATCCCCAATGAGGGATAAACAAACTTCATTTATCCCAAATGTCCTGTAGCGTCTTCCTGTTATATTGTGGGGACTATAATGATCCATAAGTATGTAGGCATTATTACATGCCCACATAAAGAATTTCACAATTAGCCTCCTAGGCCAGCGATAATGCTGTCGTGTCTTGTTGAGATGACAAATTTGGTCGTTGACATCTGTGCCCCCCATGAAAGCATTATAGTCAATACAAAGTTGAGGAGTTGGAACATCTACAGCTGTTCCATCCTTTCTTCTCCTTCTAACAATTCCAATTTCTGTTGGGTTGTGGTAGTTGGATATAAAATTTACAGGTCTTTGGTCCATCCAGACTAGGCATACAATGTTGTTAGGGCAAATAAATTCTGTATGACCCTTGTCCATTTTCTTCTTTCCTGCCAGTACTTTTGGATAAAATATCCTATTTGTCATTGCTGTATCTACAGCAAGTGTACCATAATCAGTGTACAGCTTGTCAAAGAGAGTTACACTGTTGTAGAATCTGTCCATAACAACAATATGGTTTTTGTTGACCAAATTCCCAGAAGTTAAAATTCTAATGACGCTACCAACAACACCAAGATCTGGAATAATATTGTCTGCTTTTCCAGTGTAGATTTCCAGATTCGGAATATATCCAGAGCTTGCTTCACAAGCCATGTAAGCCTTCATTCCCCACTTTATGGGCTTTGACTTGATATACTGTTTGAAGAGTAGTCGTATACTCACGAGTTTATATATACATCTCTCCTCGCTATAAGATTTCAACGGATGATCTGATGGTCACTTGAGCCAAACAATTCCCCAACGATAATGTCATAATAAAATAATGTCAAATAATCATATTTTTCTCTGTAGTAAATATTAGATCGAGTATGTTTTTGCCTCTGGTAGCTTCCTCTACATGCTGAATCAAAAAATTGCCAGTTATGCACTTAACAAAAGGATAAGTCTCTGCAAATGCTTCTGCCATATCCCGTTTTATTTAAGGAAAATTGAAATCCCACATTAACAATAATTTCCCTGCACTAGTCTTTTTAATGTTACTAATTAGCTCCTCATCTTTCTGTTTTGTACTTGGACATCTGTAGCATACTCCAGCCACTGTTTTTTCACCCCCTCTATCTATTACTCCCCATACGCTTTCATTTTTGTTGCCAGATGATAGATCATCTTGTAAAGTTATATTTACTCTATTTGCACAGTATAATAAAACACCCCTTCCCTTAGCCTTGTCCCTAACTACCCTATCCTTCCTTAACATTGTATATCTCTCTATTTCAAGTTCACTATCTGCAAGATTATCATATGTCCATGATTATGTTAATCCTATTAAATCTGGCTTTTCTTCCTCTACATACAGTTTCAATTCCTCTTTTATTTACTATGCTGTAAGATTGTGTAGGTTCAGTGCTGTAGTCAAACTGACCAGCTGTCACCATTGTACTGTGTCCAACTTTATTCATGTCCTTTTATACCAGCACTGATTTCAAACAATGTGAAGGGCTCCAAACGTGTGAAGTTCAGACGTTTGCACTAGGCCGATAAGAAACAACAATCATATGGTTTCACGGTAACCAAACCCTACCTCGAATAGCAGAGCAATGACCTTGCCAGAATACTTGAATGAAAAACATCACAAAACAAACTAGCAACCAATCTAATGAAAAAATACAATGTGATGTGGATACATGCCGAAATCGTCATGCAAACATAAATTCCAGTCAAATTCGCGTCTTGGGGTCAGCCCTGAGGACTAACACCAGAGCAAATTCAGATTCGCAGCCGATAAGGCGCCATCTTGAAACTATTTTTTTTCTGTATGTGCATTGTGCCAATATCAAAGCTTAATTACACATCAGCACATCATTTCATGAAAATAATATTCAAAATGTAATGACAGTATTCCAACTAAAAATGAATATTATAAAAAAATTGAACAGTAATCCAGAATCTATCCAGGTTATTGATAACATGTTTTATGAGCCTGATTTTATTATTTATTGCTTTCCATGGACTTGAGGATGAAGTAATGTCATACCTGTCAACCAGTTGAGATAAACACATGTAAACTTGACCAATAAAATAGAAAAACCTTACAAAAACAAACATAGATTAATATGGTGTATGGTATGAGTCGATAAACATATGTAAACTTGACCAATAAAATAGAAAAACCTTACAAAAACAAACATAGATTAATATGGTGTATGGTATGAGTCAATAAACATGTCACAAAACAATTCATTTTTTTTTCACATGTTAATTGCATGTCAGTAAATACATTATTTATTGATTTTAGAGTGAGCTTTACCGTACAAATCTCATGAAACATTATTTTGTTGTTTAATGCTGAAAGATTTTAAATTCACTGCAACAGAGAATGCATTGTTTCTGCATTCAGTGTGTTTCTTTCCCATCTTTGAAAATGAGCATTTATAATCTGTATTGCTATGTGAAATTAGGTTGACACTACCTTTAATGCATCTATGTGAATGGATGCTAAGATGGTTGTATAAATAGATAGATATATAGAAAATGGTTGGATGGATGGATGGGTCGGTGGATGGATGGATGATTGGATGGATATCAGTTCAGTTATATGATAGATTAATGTAATGGGCAGAGGTCTGCTCTTTTTATATAGTTTACTTAGTGTAAAAAGATAAATCTATAGTTGCTATACATACTTAAGTTATTCAATACAAACTGATATTTGGACTTAGGATGTTAGTTTGAAAGACTGGATTGTTAAAGGACTGTCATGTCAGTTTAATTGATTGGATTAAAAAGACTGTAATCAGGTGGACTGATATGGCTATGAAAGGATTATCATCAGGTTGATTGTTAGTTCTATGAAAGGACTGCCATATCAGTTTTACTGATAGAGCTATAAAAGGACTGTCATAATGTTGAATGTTAGTGCTGTGAAAGGATTCATCAGGTTGAATGTTAGTACTGTGAAAGGATTCATCAGGTTGAATGTTAGTGTTGTGAAAGGATTCATCAGGTTGATTGTTAGTGATGTGAAAGGATTCATCAGGTTGATTGTTAGTGCTGTGAAAGGACTGCCATATCAGTTTTACTGATAGAGCTATAAAAGGACTGTCATAATGTTGAATGTTAGTGTTGTGAAAGGATTCATCAGGTTGATTGTTAGTGATGTGAAAGGATTCATCAGGTTGATTGTTAGTGCTGTGAAAGGACTGCCATATCAGTTTTACTGATAGAGCTATAAAAGGACTGTCATAATGTTGAATGTTAGTGTTGTGAAAGGATTCATCAGGTTGATTGTTAGTGATGTGAAAGGATTCATCAGGTTGATTGTTAGTGTTGTGAAAGGATTCATCAGGTTGATTGTTAGCACGGTGAAATAACTGTCCACAGTTTGACTGATAGTGTTGTGAAAGGACTATCATATCAGTTTGACTGATAGTGCTGTGAAAGGGCTGTCATATCAGTTTGACTGATAGTACTGTGAATGGACTGTCATCTCAGGTTGACTGATAGTGCTGTGAAAAGACTGTCATCTCTTCTGTCCACGTCTGATGTTGGATGCCAAGGGGATGTACAATCTTTCTTCATTCATGGCCATCTGTGTGTCTTGTTGTTATTTCACAACTAAATCAGTGACTATGAGGATCAGAGTGGTAGTGCACTTGTATCTCACGACATAGGTACCCGATCCGATCCTTGTTATCAGCACACTCCAGTCAACAAGGCTGTAAATGGGGACATGGCTTATTGTTAGGAAAGAAAAGGTAGCAAGTAGGACTGGTCACCGCATCTCATGAAAAAAGCTGAGGCAGAGTACAATGAAGTCTCTAACACTTGATCTCCAGCAATAGGGCCTACTGTAGAACTACCATAACATTTACTCTATGAGTGACTAACAATTTACCAAGAATATTATGTCAAACATTTATTACCACTTTGTCTTTATGACAATCTAATGTCATATCTCATATATATATATATGACCATCAAAGTGCCCCCCTCACTTGGTATTTCTAGAATGTCGCCTTAAAAATATTGCTTAAGACAGATGTCTCAAGAACTCCCGTTCATAATGACTGGGAAAGAGTCGCCACCAATCGCACACACTGGCACATGACTATTGCTGAGGTGTTCAGAAACATAATGCATCAAGAATAAATGAGGTTATACAGAGACAGCCGCTCCGCAGGTCTGCTCACATCAACCCTTCTTCAACACCAGTGGTAGGGGATGTCCTATTTCGTTGTACTAAGTGTAACAGATAATTCAGGGCTCTGATTAGCTTATTGTGCCATCTTTAAACTTATGCGAACAGTGAATGTTAACATAGTGGTCCTCATCAAATACGATGGACGAACAAACGAATGACAACGAACGAGCCTTTCTCACCCAGTGGAGTGTTTTAGGTTCAATCTCCAATTATTATAGAATATTTTTTTTATTGAAAACTACTCCAGGGTCGACTCAGTCTAAAAGTTGTTGTACTAGAACAAGTCTTAAGTCTTGGAAGTAAAGGCGGCCAGCGTGATACTGACCACATCATTCCTAGTGTGCCATTGGTCAAGATTATATGGACTTAACACCATATTCTCAATACACCACACAGTGTGTAAAAAGGATTGCTTCTTTTTTATTTTAACTATCTCGCACAAATTGGAATGAAAAATATTCAGGTGAAACACACAGATCAAGACCCCACATCACGCTTCCACGTTCATGCTCCTGGAAAAAGGTTTTGTCACAGCAGTCTGGCCAATGAGGTGGGAATTGACACTGTATTCCCATAGAGGTTAGCTTACTGGGAAGATTTGCATTGCACTACAACCAGGAAAACCACAGTCCACATTCTCAAGTACACCTCAGCATGTAAGAAGATCCCCTGTAACATGCTACCAAAGAAACATCATCAAACTTTAACTCAACTCAACAAGAGTTGCTTCGAAAAATCACATCTCCCACCCACCTATTGCAACTATGGAATATAGACCACAGTCGATCCAGACATATTTATAGTCAGTTATTTCATAATATTCCTCTCATGAAGCATAGACCATACTCAGCTGACTTTTGACCTGTGTCAATTGAGGGTGTCTTTACCATGGTTTTGGTAGACTTTTGTCCTTGAGGGGTTCCCCTATTTAGTAGCATGTATTCTGCTATGCACCACCATCCCAGCATTTTGTTAATCCTCTCTTCTATTAGCTTTAAAATTTACATGAGAAAAAGTAAAGTTATGAATGAAACATATCACTTTTGTTCATATCCTTTTCATGAATTGTACTCACTGTTTTGCAAGATCAAACCAAGCTTCATCTATTGTTTGTGTTTGAGATCTTATTCTTCTTCTTCTTCTTCTTCCTCTTCCTCCTCGTCCTTCTTTTTCTTTTTCTTCAGTTCCCATTTTGTATGGTATGCAACCACTCACAAAGCATGTGGTGCAATAGTTAACACACAAGGTGGAACCACAAATACTTATCATTCACTAACCACACTGTAAATATCTTAACCATTTCAGTTTGTGGGGCTTCGTTGACTTCTACAACAGGAGTTATTACTTCCCCTAATTATCCGGGTAGTTACCCCCATAACCGTCTGTGTGAATGGACAATCACAGTCGCTAGCGGCAACCAGATTTTGGTCAATATCACTGATCTGGATATAGAAGAACACCAGAATTGTAATTTTGACTTCTTAGAAATCAGGTAATGTGTTTACTGGTAACGTTTGCTTAAATAGTGTCAGCTCCAGCAAGATTTCAATCTTAGACAATGTGTTAACAAATGTTGTTACTAAGAAGCATCTTTTACATATGATGATCTAAGAAATATTATTGGAAACTGTATCTAATTAAAACAACATAACTTAACGTCTTTATTATGGTTTAGAAAACTCTAAAATCATTACAGGCTCAGACTCACAAATCAATATCTTTATTTGTACAAGTTAATATTTACATTATTGATTTGGTATTAGAGTAGACTTTATTGTATCAAACGCATCACTAGTGTTTAGTGAAATAATATAAGAGGTTTCTATTTCAGCACAGACTAAATTCTCTTGATTGTTGGATATAGATAAAAACTATGATTTTTTTTATGTATGTTCAGAAATGGTGGATATCTATCTTCACCCCTGGCACAAAGATTTTGTGGGAGTGGGCCACCATCAGAGGCCATTCTGTCTCACAGTAATAGACTTTACATCAAGTTCAAAACTGACCATTCCTTGATGTTCAGAGGTTTCCGGTTAGAATACACTGGCGCAACATCAGGTTTGTGGACTGTTCAATTTACTGTTTCCCATACTACATTTCTTGGTGTGGCTACTAGTGCTTTCTTTTGAAACCAGATCTTTTGTTTCACACTCAGGTTTCTGTTCTTAATGGAATTTAAATTGCGCAAAGCCATGTGTTGGAGAGCTTCTACCTTAGAGGGGTTTATATATATTCAGCAGAACCTCGCTTATTGATCAGGTTAAGGACCACAGAGATGGTGAATTGTGGAAATCGATAACTGGTGAAGCATAGTCTTTATTTAGCTTGCAAAAACACAAAAGAGCACTATATACAAGTGCATGGGAAAGTTGAATAAACAATAATAGGCCAAAGTTAACCTTTACATATACAAAACTACTGTACTCAATGAGCAAACACTGACATTCAAATGTTGTTATTCTTGAGAAAGAAGTAGTGAAACTAATCTCACAAGAAGGATCCATCTGCCCACTTTTGTGTTGACGATTGAAACTTCAAAAGGGTGAATGACCCTCTTAATTCTACAGGCCACAAATAAGAAAGAAGAAATTATGCAGCAATCTCAGAAGAATCATCCATTTTTGCTCTTTGGCTTGACAGTAAAAACTCTTAGAGGATGCATAACATTAATTCACAAGGCCACTAAAAGTCATTCGACTATTACTGTGTTCCATGTAGGGAGGTAAACACCAAGCATAAAAAATGGATAACTAGATTTGTAGTTAAATGTTGAATGTAGAAGAGCTAAAAATAGAGTATGGAAAAAATATATAGAGGCAGGTAAATCGAGAGAAACATATTTAAAATATTTGGACAAGCAAAACATAGCTCGGAAAGGGAATAAAACAGCAAAAATAGACTTTAAAAAAAACTTGCTAATAGGATCAAGACTGATAGTAAAAGCTTCTTTTCTTATGTTAGAAATAAACAAAGAACGAAAGACAAGGTAGGTGTTCTCATAGATAGCACAGGCAAAATGATAAGAGAAAATAGGGAGGCAGCTAATCTACTAAATCAATACTTTGGCAGTCTTCACAAAAGAAGACTGCTTCAATATTCCAGTGCCTATATATATTTTCAAAAATTTAAATTTTATAGTGGGTAATAATTTTTTTTTTTTTTTTCTGGCATTTGCCTTATTTCTCTAATCCCCAAGGCGGTGTGCGTTGCACTGTAGTTTCTATTTTGCGCCTGTCGGCCCAGTGCATCCGACTTCAGCATGCATTTTATGTAAGGGTCTGCTTCCTCCTGCATTTTCTAAGGGTTTGCTTCCCCGGGGTAACGGCCGGTGCTGTGATGGGGATCGAACCCAGCACCTTCCAGTTGTGAGCCGTGCCACTTAACCACTAGGCCACGCCGTCCCCTTTATAGTGGGTATAAAATCATTCTGTATTGTCAGGAGCTCCACTTTAGCTATGTAATCCAGCTGAAGGTTAGGGTTCCAACCCTTAGTGGAAAGTTGGATGAGACAGTAGACAAGGTTCATAATCTTTTTCCCAAGCCAGTTGGGACAGGGATGAGCCTACTCTCCCATCAAAGAGGTGCTAAAGACATCGACACTGGACCAGAAGGTACACAAGAAGCTACTCTATCACACAATGTACTGTTCTGTATGGATAAGTGCACCCTTAGATCAGCAAAAGTCCTCCTTAGATAGATATAATGGTGTACTCACATTTTGATCCAATTGCTACAGAAATAAAGTTGTGTTTGTAGGGAGGAAGCCGCTTTAATTCCTTTGTAGAAAACCATCAGTCGCAGCTCGAGAGTGATTTTAATCATTATCAACAAGAGAATTTTCTGCTCCTTACAATAAGTCTCAATTGTAGGCTTAAAATAATTATGAAACCAAGTTGGAAATTAAAGGCTTTTCATTCAAGCTTTAGAATCGGATTTATAATACACTGAATGGAAGACTAACTTTCAAATAATCTTTAAGAACCCTAAGATTTTCTGAATCATCCTAGGCTTTTAGCTTGCAGTCACCAGATGTACACTCATTTAAAATACATTTAACTTTGACACAGCAAGAAATGTATTATTCCATCTCATCCACACCACCAAGACTTCCTAACTCTAAGCCAGGTACCCATTTACAGCTGGATAAGACCAAGATACAAAAACATCTCACCTGTGATGAAACATGTACACACGTAAATCTACACAGGTACTTATTCACTCATAAAGTAAAGTGAGGTGGGGCACTGCATGATGACTGCAATCTTCTCTTTATGGCAGGTTGTGGAGGGGACCTCACTACTCCTACAGGAAGCATTGTGTCTCCCAACTACCCCCAGCCATACACACACAATGCAGAGTGCGAATGGACAATCACTGTGTCGCAGGGAAGCACCATTACATTATTATTTGTGGACTTTGATGTTGAGGCAGCCAATCAATGTTATTTTGACTATCTGCAGGTAAGTGTATGGATTTGTATGATTGTTGTGCTCTGTTTGAACTGAGAGATATAGCCGTTGCCATTCGGAACAGGCATTATGTTCATCATCATCAGGTGCCTTGCCGACTGGCATTGGTGATCATGGACCTCTTTCCACTTCTATCACGTGTTCTTTACCAACTCTGTTGTTGATTGTCACCCGTGCCATTCTCTCAGGCTGTCCAATATCATCTCTCTCTGCCTTCCTCTGTCTCTTTTTCCTGCTATCTTGCCCTTTTTCACAACATGCTTCAAGCCACCTCTTCTCATAACATGCCCAAAAAAGGATGACTGCCTTGTTCTGATCTTTCCAATGAGTTGTCATTGTGTTATGGCCTCTTCCGGTACTGTTCATTAGTCTTCCTTGCAGTCCTTTGGGATCCGCAGCATTACATTACGCAGACCTAAAACAATAAGTTGAGGCTGCGGTGGTAATGTAATTTAAAATAAGAATAATAACATGGAAGAGAAATGCTAAGATGCCCTATCGAAATAAAAACATAAACGAAACCTACTTTATGAACCAATGTACTTTATCAAGGACAAAAAGTACAACACAAATTACAATTTCTGACATATCACATCAACAATGATTACAGATTGGTACATATTCAATGAGAAAATATAAATGAAAAAAATGTTTAAAGTTGATTAAAATTAAATTTAATCAATTAAAAAATGGGTATAGTCAGATACCGCACCGAGACTAGAACACAAACGCCTAATAGACCTTCATCAATAACAACAATGCTGAACTAGCAAATTGTAGAAGAAGGGATGAATACATAAATCGAAGATGTCAACATATAAGGAAAAAATAGTGTACTTATCTGATATTCCGCCTTACATCGCGACTTAGCATGTCGTCGGCTCGGCTCAAAATGTTGGACAATGGTCAGATTAGGTGGCCAGGAGAGTGTAAGAAGGGAGTGGGAAAAAAGGGATGAGAAAGACAAAATAGTGATTGGGGGGGGGGGGGGGGCGCTACTGATATGGGGGGGGGAGGGTTGAGGAAGACAAATAGATGGGGGCCAGTATGAAATTTTAAGTAAAGGTATGGAAGATATTAATGCCATCTGTTGGAGGCAACACATGCTGGAGATAAGTCTGTTCTCATGGGCGAATCGATGACGATCATCAGAGAAGCAAGAAACTAGGCCTGTGACACTAACATCAGCCTTACCCTGGTGCCCAGGACCATTGAAGTGGCTGGCATAGGTGAAACCGTGTGGTTACGGATATCATTGAGATGTTGTCGGAAACGCTCACGCAGTTCCATAGTACTCTCCCCAATGTATGTCATACCAAACTGGCGGCAGATGATCGAATAGATGAGGATTTTCCGGATCTCACAAGCGCATTATTTGTTTTTTAATAATGAAAAGACGTATTGGTTTTAGTTTAGGATTCATTCATGTTCTTGTACTGACACAGTAAATAAAGCATACTTGCTCTTGTACTGACACAGTAAATAAAGCATACTTGTGCATGGTACTATACTTGTTATTATGACAACCCCAGTATGAGAAGAAGATTGAGACAGTGAGTTCACATCTTAGGTAACTGTCTGACATAGATTTAATCAGTTGTCAGACTTTTAGTCCCTGCTTTGAAAAGCCCAGAATGAAAATTGGCTATGTCATGAGCATTTAGCAGGGATACACAACTCAACCCAAGGGATTTGTGTTTATCTACTGACTTGTCATGCCGAAGATCATGACAAATATTTCTCTGGTATGATAGCTCAAAATACTCTGGACAGAGAAAAAAAACAAATGTAGACATTCGGCAAGAGTTGAGCATAGAAGAGAACTGGTTTATCAATTCCATTTTGGCTAGAAAATGCAAATACTTTGGTCACATCAAGAGACACAACAGTCTTGAGAGAACGGTGATGGAAGGTATGGCGCCAGGCAAAATAGGAAGGGGTAGACCAAGAAGACGATGGCACCGAGATATCCAGGAATGCCTGGGTATGACTGGCGGAGGCTGGAGTTTTGGCAAGAGAACAAGTTTCTTTCAGACAGACTGTCATGAGAGCGACATTCTACAAAGGACATGCTACACGATGATGAAAATGATGATGAAAGCTTTGAAAGTCCAGATTGTAGGAAGACTAAATATGGATATGGGGACATCTTTAGATACAATCTATAACTGCCTGTTAGATGTTGAAGCAAGCAATAGAGGAACCATCAAAACAGTCTATAACAGCCTGTTATATGCTGACACTACATTAGATGAACAAAACAGTCTATAACTGATTTAAATTAGCTGCTGACACTACAATAGATGAACAAACAAAACAGTCTATAACTGATTTAAATTAGATGCTGACACTACAATAGATGAGCCAACAAAACAGTCTATAACTGATTTAAATTAGATGCTGACACTACAATAGATGAACCAACAAAACAGTCTATAACTGATTTAAATTAGATGCTGACACTACAATAGAAGAATCAACCAAACAATCTATAACTGACTGTTGGATGCTGACACTACAATAGATAAACCAACAAAACAATATATAACTGATTTAGATTAGATGCTGACACTACAATAGAAGAATCAACAGAACAATCTATAACTGCCTTTTAGATTAGGTGCTGACACTACAATCAACAAAACAATATATAACTGCCTGTTAGATTAGGTGCTGACACTACAATAGATGAACCAACAAAACAATCTATAACTGCCTGTTAGATTAAGTGCTGACACTACAATGGATGAACCAACAAAACAGTCTATAACTGCCTGTTAGATTAGATGCTGACACTACAATAGATGAACCAACAAAACAGTCTATAACTGCCTGTTAGATTAGATGCTGACACTACAATAGATGAACCAACAAAACAGTCTATAACTGCCTGTTAGATTAGATGCTGACACTACAATAGATGAACCAACAAAACAGTATGTAACTGCCTGTTAGATTAGTTGCTGACACTATGATAGATGAACCAACAAAACAATCTATAACTGCCTGTTAGATTAGGTGCTGACACTGACAGATGAACCAACAAAACAATCTATAACTGCCTGTTAGATGTTGAAGCAAGCAATAGATGAACCATCAAAAGTCTATAACAGCCTGTTATATGCTGACACTACAATAGATGAACAAAACAGTCTATAACTGATTTAAATTAGATGCTGACACTACTATAGATGAACCAACAAAACAGTCTATAACAGCTTGTCATATGCTGGTACTACAATAGATGAACCAACAAAACAATATATAACTGATTTAAATTAGATGCTGACACTACAATAGAAGAATCAACCAAACAATCTATAACTGACTGTTGGATGCTGACACTACAATAGATAAACCAACAAAACAATATATAACTGATTTAGATTAGATGCTGACACTACAATAGAAGAATCAATAAAACAATATATAACTGCCTGTTAGATTAGGTGCTGACACTACAATAGATGAACCAACAAAACAATCTATAACTGCCTGTTAGATTAGGTGCTGACACTACAATAGATGAACCAACAAAACAGTCTATAACTGCCTGTTAGATTAGTTGCTGACACTACAATAGATGAACCAACAAAATCTATAACTGCATGTTAGATTAGGTGCTGACACTATGATAGATGAACCAACAAAACAATCTATAACTGCATGTTAGATTAGGTGCTGACACTACAATAGATGAGCCAACAAAATAATATATAACTGCCTGTTAGATTAGGTGCTGACATTACAATAGATGAACCGACAAAACAGTATGTAACTGCCTGTTAGATTAGGTGCTGACACTACAATAGATGAGCCAACAAAATAATCTATAACTGACTTAGATGCTGACACTACAATAGATGAATCAACAAAACATTCTACGAGTGAGAGTTAAAAATTAATTTGACTATTATAATAAATAGTAACATTAAAATATTACAATTACTTTTCTACTTATCCTCTTATAACAGTATGTTGGATGCTGACACAGCAATGAATCAATCAGCAAAACCACAGTCTGCAGGAATCTTCTTCTTCTTCTTCTTCTTCTTCTTCGTTCATCCTCAGATCAAGGTTCCAGTTTCTCTTACAAAGGACATCGTTGTTTGTAAGGTTGTTTCATCTCAATACAACTTTTGTGTCATATCTGTCTCACAAGACCAGTATTGTTCTCTCTTTTCCTGCGTGAGCGTGCAGTTTTGCCGGATGTGTTTCACGGTCAGGATATGCTCCCCATTCGGGCACCTATCATCTGTCCCAATCCTCATTTTGTTGTAAAGATGACTCTTGAATCTGTTATGCCCAGTTCTCAGTCTTTAGATGATGACTTCTCTAGTTAAGTTAAAGTATCTGTCTTCTTTTTCGAAGTCGGGGTGTTGATCAGACCATTTTACCCTGAAGTTGGCTTTAATTATGGTCTTGCCCTCATATATATGCACAACTCAGGTCTGTTTGTGGGGATGCTCCTCCACTCTTTGCTAGTTTGTCTGCAGCTTCATTGCCTTCAATATCACAGTGGGAGGGGTTCCACTGTAGGACCAACCTTGGGTGTTCTGCTGAGAGCTGTGCCAGGGAGAACATACATTGCTCGAGATCTTCATCTTTGTGTTGTTTTAGCGCTGCTAATACTTACGCGGCATCAGTCAGGAATACTATGTTTTCATGGTGGATATCTTTATCTCGAATTACAAGCTCAGCTGCGGCATTCAGTGCCTCTGCTTCTGCATGGAAATTATTGGAAAATGTTCCCGTTGTTAATACTCAAGTTTTTTCTTCTCCATTCCTTAGTCTGTAATAGACCCCTCCACCTCCATTGGATGTGGCTTTGTTAGATGAGCCATCTGTATATACGTTTATCCATGTTTCGGGGGGGGGGGGGGGGGGGGATGCTCTCCTAAGATATTCTTCTGTGATAAATTCCCTTTCTGAATCTGTCTGAGTTCCCTTTATCCCTATTCCCTCCATGGTTTCTACCATCTCAGCGGACTTGGCCTTTTTCCATGGTGGGATTTGGGATGTTTGCTTTGAATTGGAATCAAACATGAATTGAGCAGACAGCTGCTCAGGAATATGGATCAGAAGTGTATATAATCAGTATGCTACATAAACTATCAAACCATCAGTATCCACACCCTTTGCTATTTGCTATAAGAAACTTGAGTATCTATAGATCTGTCAAAAGGGCTGTAATGTCTGTTCTGATTAACAAAATTTAATCACACATTTAGATCTTGTCCTTAGGCTATCTGCACACTAGTGTGACTTTTCAGAACAAACATCATTCACAAGGTGTCTTGCACATACAACACACATTCAGATCTTGTCCTTAGGTGATCTGTACACTTGGGTGACCATTCAGAACAAACATCATTCACAAGGTGTCCTGCAGTTACAACATACATTCAGATCTCTTCTAGTCACAGGGGGCCCAACACACACTTTATAGAGTGACT
Source organism: Ariolimax columbianus (assembly GCA_036924085.1). Lineage (NCBI taxonomy): Eukaryota > Metazoa > Mollusca > Gastropoda > Stylommatophora > Arionidae > Ariolimax > Ariolimax columbianus. The sequence goes on from JAVGWX010000002.1 coordinate 112,820,662, forward strand.
GGCCAAGACTCATAGGCATATGCTGGTTCAGACACCCTGCAATTCATTCCAACTCTCACACGTTCGTAAAACAGCCTATCAATCGCTCTTCTAGAAAGTCTTTGAGCTAAACAGTCCCCTAGCTAACTCTGTCTTTCTTTCTCTCCATGCCCAGTCTTCTGGAGTTATGCTTTGTCTAGTATTATATAGTCTCAAGCAGTATCAGGGCTGTCCAATTGTCTTCTATGGGTTGTCTGACAGCCATCACTCTAGTTTGGATCTACCTTCACTTAGTTGTTATTGGAACGAATCACTCCAAATTCCTGTCACTCTAAAATTTAGCAGCAAGAACTGATGGCCTCTGTCTTTCACTAATCCCCCACTACCCAAAGCGGAATGCCAGAGTGGTCAGATCCTATCCCCTACCTGTACTAGGCACATTCTTCACCTCAACCCCTCCCCCATTTTCCTTTGTTGACTTAGTGTCGAGATGGTGAGTGACCTTGGCACACATTCAGGTACCTTTGTTCTCAGAGTTGCTGGCTCCATCACCCCTGCCCTTAACGCCCATGCTTCGGCTGGAACTGTTACATATATACCAACTCTCAGTTATTAGTGTCAGACATGGACCCAGACCAATCATCAACAGTATATACCAGCTCTCAGCTATTAGTGTCAGACATAGACAATGATCAACAGTATATACCAGCTCTCAGCTATTAGTGTCAGACATAGACAATGATCAACAGTATATACCAGCTCTCAGTTATCTGTGTCAGGCATGGACCCCGACCAATGATCAATAGTATATTTCAGCTCTCAGTCTCAAACATGGACAATGACAAATGATCAACAGTATATATCAGCTCTCAGGTATTAGTGTCAGATATAAACTATGATCAACAGTATATACCAGCTCTCAATTATCAGTATCAGACATTGACATGACCAATGATCAACAGTATATACCAGCTCTCAATTATCAGTATCAGACATTGACATGACCAATGATCAACAGTATATGCCAGCTCTCAATTATCAGTATCAGACATTGACATGACCAATGATCAACAGTATATATCAGCTCTCAATTATCTGTGTCAGACATTGACATGACCAATGATCAACAGTATATATCAGCACTCAGTTATCTGTGTCAGACATGGACAATGACCAAGGCACAAGAACGAAAGATCACAACATGTGAAATGCGATGATTATGTAAACCAGTCAGGGTCAGTAGAAAAGAAAGAGTGAGATTTTGAGAAATCTAATGAAATGGAACCAACGCCAAGCATAGTGAATGTAGAATAAGAGAGTTAAATGGTTTGAATATTTAATCACCTCTTGCGACATGCTTGGCAGATTTACATTGTCACTATTCTTTGCTCCCATTTTAAGCCCATAAAACACTCTGGACAGTGTCTGCCAGTGTGGATGGTCAATAATTCCTCAGCTCTGTAAATCCCTCTGGTGAATGCCAACAATGTAAATGTTTTAATTGATAATTTAAAAATATTTGTTAATGTTGTCTTTAGCTGAGCCAATATGACAGCACTCTGGGCAGACTTAACTTAATTTAAATTAACTTAACTTCACTATATTGATTTAGAAGACTCTACAGAGTAAGTATACAACCAGTTTATTCCACTTTAAAAATGACTGTGATCATCCAATCTATTCTTGAATGCATTAACTGACCCTTCCTCCACCACATCATGTGGCAATGCATTCTAAGCATTCACCACTCTCTGACTGAAAAAATGTTTCCTAATATCCAATCTAGACCTGTCTTTAAATAATTTGAAGCTATGCCCTCTAGTTCTTGTAGTCTGTTGAACTATGAAAAACTTGTTATAATCTAATTTATCCTTTCCATTAACTTAATTTATAAACCTGTATTAAGTCACCTCAAATTCTTCTCTTTTCTAGACACTGTAGACCAATTTTTCAAAGTCTCTCCTCATAACTATAATTCTGGAATTCCACAATCATTTTTGTAGCTCTTCTTTGTATTCTTTTATCATGTCTATATCCACTCTGTGATAAGAACTCTACACCTGAAAACTGGGGAAAAAACATGAAAAAAAAACTAGTAAAAGTTGATTAAGGTTGAGCTTAATCAAAATTTAAAAATGGGTATGGTCAGATACCGCACCGAGACGAGAACACAAACAAAACCTACGTTACGACCAATAGGCCTTCATCAGGGACAACAACACTGAACTAACAAATCAACATATAAGAAAAAATGGTCAACTCATCTGTTTCAGGTGGGAGACGCTTTCTGTCTAAGCGATCGGTCGTGCCAAGTTCTCGATAGAAACTGAAATAGGAGCGGTCAAACAAAAAGTGGCGGAATATGCCTGATAAGCCAAGCGTGGCCAAATAGTGGTCCAGATAGGAGAACAATGAAAAGGCAATATAAGCCGGGAGGGCGTGATATTGATATAAGAGAGGGGGGAAGAGAACTGATGGAAGAATGGGGGAGGTGGGGGGGGGGGGGGGGAGGATGACAAATAGATGGGGGCCAGTGTAAGTGTTTAAGAAAAAGTATGGAAGATATTTATACCATGTGGTTGGAGACAGCCCATACTCGAGATAAGTCTGTTCTTAAGGGCGAATTGATGACGATCGTCAGAGAAGCACGAAACTAGACCAGTGACACTGACGTCAGCCATACCCCGGTGCTCAGGACCATTGAAGTGGCTGGCAATTGGGGAACCAGTGCTGTTGCGGATGTCGTTGAGGTGTTGGCGGAAACGCTCCCGTAGTTCCATACCAGTTTCCCCAATGTAAGTCATACCACACTGGCGGCAGATGATGGAATAGATGAGGTTACGAGATTTGCATGTGAACCCCTCTTTGATGAAGAATTCAGCCTTAGGAAAGATAATGGAGATAATGGATGACATGAGGGCAGGTAACACAGCCGCGTTAATTTTTGCACGGCCTGGTGCCTGGGAGGCTATGAGGGCTGGTGTGTAGGCGACTACTGACCAGCAAGTCCCTCAGGTTCCTGTCACGCTTGTAGGCGACAAGGGGAGGATCGGGAAAAACTTCGCGAGTGGCAGGATCAGAGTGAAGGATAGGGAGATGGCAGAATAGGATATCCCGGACAGAGACGCTGTGAGGGTGATAGGTGAGGACGAGTTTCACACGGTCAGAGGGAGGACGGCGGGTGGGAGTGAGGGAGTCTTGGCGGGAGATAAGAAGAACCCGCTGAAGAGCGGAGGAGAGAGTGGTCTCAGGGTAAAGTCGCTTGCGGAAGAAGTCAAGCATCTCGTGGGCCCTGAGAAGGAAGTCGTCGTCATCCTGACATAGGCGTCGTAGGCGGAGGAGTTGGGAGAAAGGAAGCGAATCGCGGCAGGATAGGGGATGGGAGGAAGTGTAGAGGAGGTAGTTGTGGGCGTCAGTGGGTTTGTAGTAAACAGTGGTGGAGAGGCCTGAAGGGCAGATAGAGACAGTGATGTCCAGAAAGTGGACAGACGTGAGGGAAATGTCAGACGTGAACTTGATCGAGGGGTGGAAGTCGTTGACAAAGTCGATAAAGTTGAGGAGATCCTTTCCGACATGTCAGTAATACCAATCCCATCGTCGATGTATCGATAATACATCAAAGGAAAGGGGCCCTGGAATTGAAGCCAGATCAAGTGTTCCAGGTGACCCATGAACAGGCATGCGTAGCTGGGGCCCATTCTGGTGCCCATAGCCACACCGCTGATCTGGTCGAAGAACTGGCCATTGAATTCAAAGGTATTGAGAGTAAGAACGAGTTCTGCTAGACGGACGATGGCAGACGTGGAGATGGATGGGTTAACCCTTCGGTCAAGGAAGAAACGGAGGGCCAATAAACCATCAGAGTGGGGGATCGAGGTGTACAGTGAACAGACATCAAGTAGGAAGAGACGATAGGTTTGGTCAGGGGAGAGGACAATGGTAGAGAAAGTGGTTAAGGCGTGGTTGGTGTCCTTAAGAAATGTGGGAAGACTCTCCACCATAGGTTGGAAGACACTATCCAGGAAGTCTGATACCAGTTCGGTGGGACAGGAACAGGCAGAGACAATAGGGCGACCTGGGTTGTCGGGCTTATGAATTTTAGGCAGCATGTAGAAAGAAGGCTTACCCAGACAACTGTCCGAGATACGGAGGTTTGTAGCGCTCTTCGGGAGGAGATGTCGTTTGGTCATATCAATTTACCTGAAAACTGTACTCCAATTTAGGTCTCACTAATGATTTATATAGTTTGACTATCACTTCCTTGCTTCGATGTGTAATATTTCTTTTAATCATACCCAGCATTACATTAGCCTTTATCACAGCCACCTGAACTTGCTCTCGCACCTTAAACGTAGGATCTATTATTACACCTAGGTCCCTTTCCTTTTCTATCTTTCTAATATTGTTCACTCCCATCATGTCATTATGTTTCATTTTTGATCTTCCCATGTACTGTTCATTTGTCTACATTAAACTCCATCTGCCAGCTCACAGACCATTTATGAATAGTAGCTAAATCTAATCTCAATAGATCCACCTCCACCGGAGAAAGATCATGCTACATAATTTTGTCGTCCGCAATTTTTGTAATCATGGATGCGATATCATTATTCAAATCATTTATATATATCAAGAACAAAATTGGTCCCAATACAGATCCCTGAGGCACTCTACTTATAACATCACACCAGCCAGAGTACTCTTTATTTATGCTTACTCTCTGCCTTCTGCCTGTTAACCAATTTTCTATCCAATTGACAACTCCTTCACCTATACCATGTGATTTCAATTTCCGAAACAATCTCTGATAAGGTATTCTATCAAAGGCATTTGCAAAATCCAGATAAATAACATCTACTGGCTCTCCAACATCCAACATTTTGGATGAATTCTAATAGATTTGTTAAGCATGATTTCCCCTTAGTAAAACCATGCTGACTCTTCTTGATGAGATTAAACTTGTCTAAATGCATAGTTATGTTGTCTTTGATAATAGACTTTCAAATTTTCCAGAGTATGCTTGTCAAACTCATTGGTCTGTAATTGCCTGGATCTGATTTCTTGCCCTTTTTGAACAAGGGGATCACACCTGCATCTTTCCAATCCCTTGGAATAATCCCCTTCTCAATAGTTTGAAAATAAAATCTGGACAATGGTTTTGCCAGACCCATAGGTACTCAGCTTCTTTCAGCAGACGGCAAATGGTACAGATAATGATGGTCCACTTGTTGCTTTATATATCTGCAGATCCGAGAAGGAGGCTCTAATGGACGATTAATAGGAAAATATTGTGGTATAACCGCCCCAGAACACATAACTACAGCAACAAACAGGTTATGGTTGACCTACAGGACTGATAGTATTGTCAATGGTAGAGGGTTCAATCTTCACTATCGAGCTAGTAAGTTCTGGTGATTGAAGTGTTTGATATCACATCCTCATTGATCTTATCTTCTCAGCAGTAATATTCATCCTATATTATTGAAATAGCATCCACTATATGTATGCATGTCTTTTTGGTGATTTCTATCATATCTGCATGTTTGTACTAGACATCATATAATTTTAATAATATCCATATCTTTTTGGGGATATCATTCATGAGATCTTTTTGTGGATATATTCATCCATCACATCTGTGAACATTGGTGCCTTTACCTTATCTGATATGACAGCTTAAGTACTCTGACAATCCCCAGAGTTATGTTAGTGGAAGATTCACTACTGACAGGTTTGATAGCTTCCTGACAACCCTCAGAATTATGCTAGTGGGAGATTCACTACTGACAGGTTTGACAGCTTCCTGACAACCCTCAGAATTATGCTAGTGGGAGATTCACTACTGACAGGTTTGACAGCTTCCTGACAACCCTCAGAATTATGCTAGTGGGAGATTCACTACTGACAGGTTTGACAGCTTCCTGACAACCCTCAGAATTATGCTAGTGGTAGTTTCACTACTGACTGGTTTTGCCTTTTTGGGCAGGTTTGTGTGGATAGGGGAAGATGACAAAAGTTGGCTCTCTGTTTATCCAGTTTTGAGGTTTTAATACATAAATGACACTCTTATTTTTTATTAAAAAAACAATTTTGTTATAAAATCAACAACAGAAAAACAAACTTTACTATTGGATGGGCATCAGGAGTACAAAGCTTGCATACATGTCGGTGATGAAAGTTGACAGATATATATAAATACCAATCATTCCATTTCAGTTTTCCCACAGCCAATATTAGCTATTTTTATAAGTCTTCTCAAATGATTCAATACCTTTGTTCTTGACTGTCTTTGTGGGCCTAATCACTTCAGTAGGATGTATACATTTATGATTTGTAATAACTAATTTGTTAAAATATGATTGTTTCTGCAGATTGCAACACCCGTCTGACAGGTAACAGGGGAATTATTGAGAGTCCAAATTTCCCTAATTCTTATCATCATAGTGCAAACTGCACCTGGATCATACAAGTCCCACTGGGCAACTCCATCAATGTGGCATTCGCATCGTTTAGACTGGAAGGTACAGAAGAGTGTCACTATGATCGTCTTCAGGTTAGTTGACATTTCATGACATCTGTCATTACCATTCATCATCATTCATCTTTATGCTCCAATGTGAAGCATAAGTCATTGAAAATGGTTCTTAAGGCTTTATCAGATCATATGCAGTCATTCACCTGTACTTTCTAGTATGAAACGCAGAATAGGTCTCAAGTTTCCCATGCCTTCCCAGGAATGTGTCTGAGCTCTTGCAGTGACTGATGATGAAAGCAATGTTTTATTACAAGATGACATTGCAAATCCCATACACACCCCTTTTCACTCACCTTTTATAACATGGTTGCAAGGATGCAGTAGTTATATTCTTGTCACCCCGAGTACCAGTTGACTGAGATTATTAGTTAACTTGTTTTCATGCTGTAGTCAGGAATTGTATTTTTGTGTTCTCTATGTTACATCTGCTCCTCTCTGGATCCCAGGGAATGAAAGACTGGAAATACTGTGACCCCCAAAGCATGCTCTAAAATGTAATTGAAGAGGGTTATGCATGGGGTAACCAACATTATTGTAGCAGATTTCTGACCCATGAATTATGGAACCAAGAAGTTTCAGAACCACGCCCAAGGTTCACTTTTAGAACCCTTGCAGTTATCATATAATTAAAGCTCGGTCAGGATCAGAGCAGAAGCAGAGATAAAGATTGACATGACTTAACTAAAGCAAACCCGGAGGAAGGAAAGCGATCCAGTTAAATATTAAGTTCTTCGTGCAGTTCAATTGTGAAACCAGTAACATTTACTAGTCAATGATTTTCATTTGCACAGCGAGCAGAAGAGAAATAAAGTTTAACAACTAATATCGTCAGGACAAGTAGTCCACAATTATTTCTAAGCTCAACAAAAAGAAGAGAGAGCAATTGTTATCATTTCCTCTCATAGCTCTACAGAAACACTGCAGGTCCTATATAGATTCACATACTGGAACCTAAACTAGGATATAATCAGTATGGGTTCAAGAATGGAAAGAGCTGCACATACGCAATATTTATATTGAGACAAATATTCGAACAATCTATTGAATAGGATAGAAACAACAGCCTTATACTCATAGATCAAAAAAAGGCGTTTGATGAATTTGATGATAATGATGATGATATAATCCCTTTAGCTGTGAGCTGGCAGCTCTTGACAGCCCATGTCTCCTGGACAGAAGCACGTCCTTCTCAATTGTTGAGGCGATGTCCAATCTCATATAAAGTCTGTTGCCCTAGAGGCATCATGATTGAGAAGGGGGGTTATGAATGCATTTTCTTGAAGGGAGGCAGTCCAGTGTGTCCTTGTCCCAGGATCGTCACGTCCTGCCAGGGACATATCATTTTCATCTGGGTAGACTATCTCATCATTCTTCCGTCAGTTTTACCAGTGCATATGTAGTGGTGGTATGTGTGACATTCCCTGCCACCTGGAAGATCGCCACAAAGGGACAGAGGTGCAATATCCACTGGTCTGCATCTCTTCGTCATCCATGGGAATATAGGTGTTTGATAGAATCAACAGAAGTAAATTATGGTAAATTAAGAACAACAAAAGGTATGTCAGAGTGGTTTCCCATTTCATCAGGCATCAGACATTGTTGTGTTCTCTTACCACACCTCTTTGTCACTTATATTAATAAAATCCTCCAGGAGGCAAATATACAGAACAAGAAAGTACCAAACGAATTGCTTTTTGCAGACGACCAATGTTTGATCCAACCCAATGGACATAACCTACATAATATTGATTCACTGTACTTGAACTGTCAAAAGTTTGACATGAATATCAACACATAAAAAACAGAGACAATGAATATAGGTAGAAAGCACACCACACTTTGATATTCATGTGAATGAAACAAAAATAAAGCAGGTACAATAATTTCAATATTTAGGAGCTGTTTTTACTGAGGACTGCAGACTCGATAGAGAGGAGAGTGCAGAGGGAAATGCTGTCACCTACCAGCTGTCTTCCCTACTAAGACACCCCAAGATTTCCTGCTAAGCAAAAAAATCAAATGATAATTAGTATCTTCATCCCAAACCTGTGCTACCAGTACCAGACATGGGCATTGAATAAGGCCCAGGAACGAAAGTTAGCCACCTCCGAACTGCGATGTCTCCGAAAGGTCACTAACAACACCAAAAGAGACAGTATCACAAATATGAATATTCGAGAGAAGGTTGGAACAATTTCCTGCCTACAGTACATTGAGCAACAGAATTAGTTGGTTTGGTCATATTGTGAGAATGCTACCAAACCACATTATTAATGCAACCTTCTACAGGAGAACATCAGGCAGAAAGGTGAGATATACCAAGGAAAAGGTGGGTAGACAGCGCAAGCGAGACCTTGTGTAAAATGGAGGACAATGTTACTTGGGCCACGAGAGAGGCAAAAGACAAATACATTCCACGACACTGGGCTACAACCCGGTAGAAAGTGAGACAACAAAAAAAGAAGAAGAGTAGGCAGGGGATAGTAAGTCTTAAGGACAGTGTTAGTGCTACACTTATGTGAAGATGTTGCTAATACATGAAAAGGAGAGTTTGAAGAACCAAGTCAAAGTTTGTTTGTATTTGTTCCAAATGAAGCTGTTTTGTCGCCTGTGTGTGCTACAAGATCAAAGAGTACAGGTGTACATGTGTTGTAGATTATAAGAAGTGCGCCACAGTTGTGTAGGAGCAGTATCATTAGTCAAGATGTGATAGTGAAGTGTAACAGGGATGTATGCAGCCCACTATTTTGTTAAATTGTGTCAGTTTACAGCAGCGCTGCAATATTTGTGCTGACTTTCTTATCGACACATCTGGTTTTAGCATGACACATTTTTTGGGCCAGGTTACCTATCCCTCTGTAATCCCTATTCTCTTAGCCAGACTGCATGGAGGCAGCCGGTTTCCAGGACCGCCATGTGAAGGTTCAATAAGGTCTTTGACAGCTCAGATTTACAGACTCTGGTACAAGTAGTCAGCTATGAGCAGCTGTTTGCTGTCATCTTACTCACTACATCTTCAGTCTGTCTACTGCATCTTCAGTCTGTCTGATCTCTCTTCATGGATAAATGGATATCGTACTCTTGTGACATGTAATATATTTATAAGTTGTCTTGTAGATGTTGTGTGGAAGCGAAGAGTAACATACAGTCTATTTTTGAATACATTAACTGGCCCTGCCTCCACTAGTTCCTGTGGCAATGCACACCAAGAATTCACCACCATTTAACTAAAAAAATATTTCCTAACATCTAATCTAGACCTTCATGTATCTAGTCATGTATCCAGTGTTGCAGACACTCTGTCAGACACAAAATTATCCCAGAAACCACATACTTAGCACTTTTTTATGAACAGCGTATGGCGATTATATGCCAAGGCATTAACCAGTGTTCAAATCCCTGGTAAGACCTAGATTATTTTCTACTGGGAGTTAAATAAATACCTAGCCTTCACACTCAATGGGTACTGAAGATGCAAGCAACCTATACACCCCACAATCTTGTAAATGGGAATAAATGTCACAGTGATCATTATATACTTTTGTTGAATTGTCAGAATTGTATTCATTTGGTAAGACCATTACATACGTTGTATCCCTTAACTCATTCACTCCCAAATATTTTGGACCTCTGGACACAAGTTTTTTCTTGTGTCAAACCCAGCATCACTTAGTTGTGATCTATTTATCTTCAATAAAAGTTCACTTAAACAACACATAATATATACCAAACTGTTAACAATTGACACCAAAATACAATGGAATACACATATTTTACTAATGGAGGTGAACATTTGTGTTTGAGAGATCATAGCTGCATAATCCTTTATTTTTTAAAATTATGAACATTTTTTAAATCCTGATCAATACATTATTCAGCTCTAAACCAATACACAAATAACGTAATGCCTTTCTATTGACGGTAATCCACAAGGGAAGATTTTCTAAAAGTTACACCTAATTTGGTCCAGTTGTTTTCACAGTATTTACATTTTACTGAAGGCACGTGACGTTCAAAACGTGCTTAAAAAATAAAAGCTCCAATCGACATCAGCATGAGTGTTTACAATTTACACACATATGGAAAGAATGTTTCTGCTGTATTCAATATAATAACACACATTTATATTATACACACTAGCATGACTGTGCAGGGTCTTGAACCTTTACTGAATTTGTGAACTTTTACTACCATTATTTGAGAAAAAATAGGGCACCGTCCCTTCATCAGTAGATTTAGTTTCACTTTCATTGATCAAATTAGAACTAAGACTAGATAAAGAAATTGAAATAGCGCTATCAGAACGATTGATATCGTCATCACCACTCCCGTTAGCAATAATATAATATATCTATTACCGAGCTTGTACTGAAAAAACTATTTGGTGTGGCAGAAGGTGCATGGGATAGCTTCAAAGTTGCCCTTGGAAAAAAAAATTATGGTTTTCAATTTACAAAACTAAACATTTTTTCAACAAAACTCACAAAACTCTTCCGGAAAGGAAAAGTACAAAATCTGGGAGTGAATAACTTAACTTAACGTTTTAATACTGGTTTACAAGATTCATTAAAGTCTGTATATAACCAGTTACATTTGCATTACCCTACTCTAAAAGCTTTGCGCATCTAATCTATTCTTAAATGCATTAACTGTCCCTGCCTCATCTACCTCCTGGGACAATGCATTTCAAGCTTTCACCACTCTCTGACTAAAAAAAATATTTCCTAATAGGCCTATCCAATCTGGGCTTTTCTTTAGTTAATTTGTATCTGTGCCCTCTTGTTCTCATTGGTGGTTGAATTTTGAAAAACTTGTTATAGTCTAATTTTACCTTTCCTGTGATTATCTTATAAACTAGCATAAAGCCACCTTGAATTCTTCTCTTTTCTAGACACTGTAAGCCAGTTTTTCAGAATCATTCCTCATAACTTTAATTCTGGAATTCCACTATCAGCTTTGTCACTCTTCTTTGTATCCTTTCCAGAATGTTTATTTTTCCTCTATGATAAGGACTCCACACCTGTACACAGTACTCCAATCTAGGTCTAACCAATGTTTTAAACAGTTTGACAATCATTTCCTTACTCCTATGTTTAAAATGTCTTTTTATCATACCTAACATTGCATTTGCCTTATTCACTGCTACCTAGACTTGCTCATTCAATTTACCTGTATGCTCTATTATTACTCCTAGGTCCCTTTCCTTATCTATCATTCTTATATTATTCTCGCCCATTCTGTATTTGTTCCACATTGAATCTACCCATGTGGGTGACTGTACATTTATCTATATTAAACTTCATTTGCCATTTCACAGGCAAGTCTCAAATTTTATCTAAATCCGACCTCAATATATCTACATCTTCTATAGATGAGACACTCCTACAGTTTTGTGGTGTCTGCAAGTTTTTCAATCATGGATCCTATTTCAATGTACAAATCGTTTATATATTTCAAGAACAATATTGGTTCCAAAACCGAGCCCTATGGCACTCCACTTTTTACTTTACACCACTCAGAGTACTCCTTATTTATGCCCACTTTCTGCCTTCTTCCCGTTAACCAACTTACTCTATCAAAAGTCTTTGCAAAATTTATATAATCCGTAATACAGATTGATTTTAATCCCACTATATCCATTTCACATTTGAAAATATCTATAGGGTCTGGGATAATGGAAAAATCTTCTTGTGTGAAGACTGTGCCAAAGTATTGATTTAGTACATTAGCTGCCACTCTTTGTCTTTTATTTTACCTGTGCTATCTATGAGTTTGCCTTCCTTGTCTTTTGTTCTTTGTTTATTTCTAACATAAGAAAAGAAGCTTTTTCTATCAGTCTTGATCTCATTAGCAAGTTTTTTTTTCGAAGTCTATTTTTGTTTTGTTTTATTCACTTCTGAGCTATGTTTTGCCTGAGCTATATTTTAAATGTGTTTCTTTCGATTGATCTGCCCCTTTATATTTTTTACAAATCTAGTTATCCATTTTTTATGCTTGGTGCTTATCTCCCTACATGGAACACATTCCACTTTTAGTTCTAAAACTGTTTTGAAACTCTCCCACTCTTGTTCAACATTTGTTCCTCTGACAATATTTTTCCAGATTATGTGGCTGGCTGTCTCTTTCATCTTCAGAACATCTGTCTTAGAGAAGTCATATGCTTGTGAGTTTATGTTTGCTTCTCTCCTTGCTATAAGATCCCAACGGATGATCTGATGGTCGCTTGAGTCAAACAGTTCCCCTACGATAACGTTTTCAATCATATTTTTCTCTGTAGTAAATATTAGGCTGAGTATGTTTTGCCTCTGGTTGCTTCCTCTACATTATAAAATTGTCAGTTATGCACGTCGCGAAAGGATTTGACTGCAAATGCTTCTGCCATATCCCATTTTATTTCACTGTATCACCTGAATGTTTTACTCAAAACAGAAAATAAATTGACTGGTATCCATTGTAATGATATCACCAACAAAGAATAGTACTACTGTAACCTTCAAGACATGTAAAAGAGGACTGCAGGGGCAAGCAGCCTTTATTCTTCAACACTATAATTTCTCTTGCTCCCCGTCGGTCTCCAGGAATTGAATTTACCATTGCAATTATATCCTGTTGTCTTCTCAAACATTTCAGATCAAGGATGGAGGTGACAACAATGCACAGTTACTTAGAACAATGTGTGGTACCAATATACCACCTCCCCTCAACTCATCAAGCAATCTACTGTGGCTTAACTTTTTATCTGACCAATCCTTGGCTTTCGATGGATTCAGACTTGAGTGGGCTGTAGTTGGTAAGTCATTATATTTAAGTAGGAAATGTTCCACTTTGTTGACTGACTTTTCATGCATATCTAGGTATGATAAGTGCAACATGATTTCTTAGTTTGATTAGATCAAAATCCTGATCCCATTATTAAAAAAAAGGCAAAAAATAAAAATCAGATCCAGCAAATTATAGACCAGTGAGTTTAACAAGCAGAATCTGTAAATTGTTAGAGTCAAAAATCAAAGAAAACATTGTAATGCATTTAAACAAGTTTAATCTAATCAGAAATAGTCAGCATGGGTTCACTAGAAGGAGGTCATGCTTAACAAATCTATTAGAATTCATGGAGGAGGTTACTAAAATGATAAATAAAGTGGAGCCAGTGGACGTTGTTTATTTAGATTTTGCAAAGGCCTTTGATAGAGTACCTCATCAAAGATTATTTAGGAAGTTAAAATCACATGGAATAGGTGGGAAAGTTGCCAAATGGATTGAAAATTGGTTAGCAGAAAGGAGGTAGAGAATGGGCATAAATTAGGAGTACTCTGAGTGGTGTGAAGTAAAATGTGAGTGTCACAAGGCTCAGTTTTCGGACCAATTTTGTTCTTGATATATATAAACAATTTGGACATAAATATCGGATACATGATTGCAAAATTCACGGATGATGGAAAACTATGCAGATGTATCTCATATAAAGCAGAGGTAGATATATTCAGGTTGGATTTAGATAAAATTTGAGAATTGTCTGTGAGCTGGGAATTGGAGTTTAATGTAGATAAATGTACAGTCATCCACATGACTAGATATGGAACATAATTACAGAATGGATGAGAACAATTTTAGAAGCTGGAAAGAGACCTAGGGGTTATAATAGATCATACAGGTAAAGTGAGGGAGCAAGTCTAGGTAGCAGTGAAAAAGGCAAATGCAATGTTAAGTATGATAAAAATAAATATCCCTTTGAACCCTGGTCACCTGGCCTGTAAAACCCCATTCCCCTGGGCTTCTGAAGTAAAAATGCAAAAAATGAACACCTGAACAAAACTAGTTACAAGGACAAAACTAAGTGATCTGTTTCAATTATTCTATCTCAAATAGACTGACCTGATCATCTCCAATATTCCTGCTTATTGTGCCAGTCCTCCCAGCATGTAGACCCATCCTTTAGGCACAGATAAGTTTCACAATTTTTACACCAAATTTTGTCTTGACTTGTTTGAATGGTCTGTCTTTGTAGGCCATGTTTGGGAAGTCCTTGACATACTTGTTAAATTTAAATGAGCATACTACACAAACATTATTTCTTGTAGCTTTTAGAGACATTTGTAGATGACGTGAACCAACATTTTGCAGTCTCTGTTGTGCCTCGACACGGTTGTGAAGTTTTGCAGTCGCTGTTCTATAATCCCCAATGAGGGATAAACAAACTTCATTCATAAACATCTCAAATGTCCTGTAGCGTCTTGCTTTTGTATTGTGGGGACTATAGTGATCCATAAGTATGTAGGCATTATTACATGCTCACATGCCGCCGCCCCCCTTCCCCCCCCCATGAAAACATTATAGTCAATACAAAGTTGAGGAGTTGGAACATCTACAACTGTTCCATCCTTTCTTCTCCTTCTAACAGTTCCAATTTCTGTTGGGTTGTGGTAGTTGGATATAAAATTTACAGGTCTTTGGTCCATCTAGACAAGGCATAGAATGTTATTATTGTGAATAAATTCTGAATTACCCCTGTCCATTTTCTTCTTTCCTGTCAGTACTGTAGGATAAAATTTCCTATTTGTGTATAATCAGTGTAAAACTTGTCAAAGAGAGTTACTGTTGTAGAATCTGTCCATGTCCATAACAACAATATGGTTTTTGTTTACCAAATTCCCCAAAATTAAAATTCCTATGACGCTACCAACAACACCAAGTTCTAGAATAGTATTGTCTGCTTTTCCAGTGTAGATTTTCAGGTTCAGAATATAGCCAGAGCTTGCTTCACAAGCCATGTAAGCCTTTATTCCGTACTTCATGGGCTTTGATTTGATATACTGTTTGAAGGCAAGTCTGCTCTTCGAGGGGATCATACCTTCGTCTAAGCACACCAGCTGTAAAGGCGAATAATAGTGCCGAAATTTTGGTGCAACACACCCCAACATAGGCCTTACTTTGTAAAGTTTATCTGCTTTATCTAGAGCAGGGTCCTCCTGATTAACAAGATGAAGAAAAGAGCAAGGAAGTGATCACGGTCAATCACAGTGCGCAAACCAGGAGTATGAGACACAAAGTTAGCAGACGAGCTAGACTAGTACTCCTCATAATGGGGTTTACTCACACTGTGTTCCATTTGAAGACGCAGTCCAAAAAATGCTTTCATCTCTATCACTGCTACACTTAAAAAATTGTTGGCATAGTAGCTGGTTGGTTTCTTGCTCCTCAACTGCTCAGCACGTCGAGTTCTCTGCTCACACAAATTGGGCCAGAAATCATTGTCAAGGAAAAATTTCCAAAAATTCACTGGCTTTACTCTCTGGATTAATAGATTCTGGAATGTTCTTAGGGCTTATCTGCTCCATAAATGTTTTGTCTACTGCAGACACAGGTCTGAATATATTTATTGGAGACCAACCTGCATCAAATTTACTAGAGACACTGCGTGGGAGTGGCCCCTGTAAAACAGCCTGATCGCTAGAAAAATCAGGAACAGGGTAAGATGTAGCTTCATCAGAGTCTGATAAACACATGTTATCACTCAAATGATCATCTGATTCCATTTCTATATCACTTTCAGAATAGTTGCCATCTAAATCTAATTAATTGTCCTATGAATCATTGAGAGCAATCTCGACAGCTTATTCCATTGTTTGCCTTTTAGAACGGTCATTTACTCGTTTTTCTACATGTCTTTTTATCGTGAAAATTCTGTAAAAATGTGTCGCAATGTG
This sequence comes from Ariolimax columbianus, assembly GCA_036924085.1. Taxonomy (NCBI): domain Eukaryota; kingdom Metazoa; phylum Mollusca; class Gastropoda; order Stylommatophora; family Arionidae; genus Ariolimax; species Ariolimax columbianus. Next base: position 112,836,880 of record JAVGWX010000002.1, read on the forward strand.
ATCAGTTCATGGGCGCCACAATTTTGAAGTAACATTCCGGAAGATGTGTGCAAATTCTGCCGTGTCTATCCATATTATGTCCGTTCTTAGAAGATATGTGTGCTATGCCGCCAAATCGGTGACTCTGGGCGCCAGCTGTGTACACACACACTGGTTCATCGGGTTAAACATAGAAGCAAGGAAGTGATTATTAAATTGTATAAAGCATTAGTTAGACCTAGATTGGAGTACTCTGTACAAGTGTGGTGTCCTTATCGTAGAGTAGATATAAACATGCTGGAAAGTATACAGAGAAGAGCGCCAAAGCTGATAGTGGGATTTCAGAATTACAGTTATGAGGAAAGACTCAGAAAAACCGGCCTACATAGTCTAGAAAAGAGAAGAATTCGAGGTGACTTAATAAAAATTTTATAAGATAATTAAAGGAAAAGATCAATTAGACTTTAACAAGTTTTTTAAAATACAACCACTAACATGAACAAGCAGCGTAGCTATAAATTAACTAAAGAAAGATGCAGATTAGAAATTAGAAAATATTTTTTTAGTCAGAGTGATGAATGCTTGGAATGTTTTGCTGCAGGAAGTAATGGAGGCAGGAACAACTAATGTATTCATGAATAGATTGGATTCGCATAGCTTTTAGATTAAGGAAATGTAAATGTAACTGGTTGTATACAGAATCTGTAGAGTATTCTAAACCAGTATAGAGACATTAAGTTAAGTTTTAATTGATTTAAAGATATGACATTTTCAAGGAAGTTTTTCAATGTTACTTCTGCTGGTATTGCTTGCATGTATGTTAAGGAGACCAGGTCTTCTACTGGTATTGCCTACATGCATGTTAAGTGGACCAGGTCTTTTGCTGGTCATAGTTGTCATCTTTGGGCTAATATTATATAATTCACAGACTATGTCAAGTGAATTCCACTTCTACTGTTGCAATTTGGCTGGCTAATATTATTTTGTCCATTTAAATGTTGAGCAGAAGTGGTGAAAGCATAATTTCCTGTTGCACTCCAATGGTTATTTCAGGGCACCTGTAATTTCATTAATTGTTCCTATTAAATTGTGGTACACCAGTCTCACATTATTTAACAGTTGTACTTGTATTTCGTAGTTCTTTAATATTGTCCAGAATTTCTTTCTATCGACTCTTTAAGAAGCCTTCTACTGATTAATAAATTATATGTTTAAATGCTTGTTATATTATATTGCTTAATTGAATTATGGGGAAAATAGTTTTTTGAACATTACTATTCCCAACAGAAATTGTAATTTCTAGGTGGAAAATTTCCAACAAAGTTTCTTAATTTTCTTTCATTTATGAATGTAAGTGTAATTGTTTCTTTGTTTTTTTCAATATATCTTAGCTTGCCATAATTTTTTTAATGGGTTCTTAAATGGGCATCATTTAATTTAACTTAACATTGTTATACTGGTTTAAAAGACTGCACAGAGTCTGTATACAACTAGTTTCTTGGAGGGTGGTTTTTACAGATGTGCGAGTCCTATCTTAATAGGCTCAATCACTAGTGCTAAGTAGACCCGCAGCCAGTTAGGTGCCATCTATATCTGCTCTTAACAAATAAGTTATTGCTCATCGCAAGCGATGATGGCCACAACATGACGGTTTTCTCTTAATAATGTGATGTGCACTGTATTTAGATTATAGCGAGGAAGAAGCTGCGCTGGTCATCATTTTCACTCTCTTTTCCTGACTTACCTTGGATCAGTGGCCAAACTATTGGTCGAGATGACTGGAGGTAACTCGGGATGTAGGCACTCTGGTCTTACCTACTGTGAGACCAGGGGTGGCTTGAAACTTGCAAGATTCGGTCACCCACCATTTCCGCTCATCACTGTGAGAGGCGAGTGCCTTACCCTCTTGACTACATTGACCCCTTACTGAAATGTACAAGTGGATCAACCACTACCTCAAAAACAGAACGGCCAGAGTCCAAGTACAAGGGCAGATGAGCAAAAAGGTGACACTCGAGCAGGGAGTACCCTAAGGGGGAGTACTGTCACCCACACTCTTCCTGGTGTATATAAACGACATTACAGAGAATATACCAAGAAGAGTCCATAGCTCAATGTTTGCAGATGATCTGGCTATGTGGACCTCTGAAAAGAATCTCACCATAGCAAGAAATCGGATGCAGCAGGCACTAACATCGCTGGAAGAGTGGGCGAACTCATGGCTGGTAAAAATAAACGAGGAGAAAACCACATGCACAATATTCTCGCTTTCAATAAAACCCCAAAATACCAAATTAAGTTTAAATGGCAAATTCCTGCAGCCAAACGACAAAACAAACTATCTGGGAGTCACATTTGATCGGCGCATGACATGGAAAAGTCAGATCGAGAGAAACCGAATGAGAGCCAGAGAAAGAATGGCAATCATGAGGAAACTTGCTGGCACAAGCTGGGGAGCAGACGAAAGCATACTAAAGAAACTGTACACTGGAAGAGTGAGACCAGTTCTCGAGTATGGCATTGCGGCATGGACAACAGCAGCAAAGGCGAACTTCAATAAAGTTAGCAAACTTCAAAACCAAGCCATGAGAGTTATAACAGGAGGCATGAAGTCAACGCCAATTGTAGAACTTGAAAAGATTACAAAACTGCAATCCATGACCGATAGAAGAGACTGCAGAGCTCAGCTGCAGTCAGAGAAACTCCGAAGACTGACTGACCATCCAATGCACCAGAGACTGAACAACTTGGGAAATGGGAAACTAAAGCGGAGAAACTTTGCAGAAATAGCCAAAGCAAAGATGCGCGAAGATCCCATAAACGCACTAACAACACCAAAACCCATCACTACTGTACGAAAACCTACCTGGAGGCAGGATATATTTCCAGAGGTGGTAGAAAATATACCAGGTATTGGAAACAAAAACTGCCAGACTGAAAAAGAAAGGAGAGATACTACCCTAAGCTTTATATCGAAAAACTACCCAAGCATGGACTGGACCCATGCATACACCGACGGTTCTGTAACAAACACTACACAGAACGGAGGGGCAGGAGCATTCCTGAACCTACCAAATGGCAGAAAAATAACACTGTCATTCGCTACTGGTAAGTACACAAGCAATTTCAGAGCGGAGGCAGAGGCACTGAGGGCGGCAGTGGAAGAAATGGTGACACCTAAAGAAAATGAAAGCCATATAGTCCTGCTTACAGATGCTCTCGCCGTAATCACAGCGCTAAAAAGCCAGAAAAACACTGAGCTTAATGACTTAAGAGCAGCACTCTGCAAACTGTGCCAGCAGTCCGCACCAAAAAGGGTAGTGGTACAGTGGGTCCCATCACACTGCAACATCCAAGGCAACGAGGAGGCAGACAGACTGACAAAAGAAGGTGCAAGACTACCACAAACAGATACTAGTATGACATACGAAGAGTCAAAACGGCTTATCAAAGCCAGATACATGACCAAATGGGAAACCGAACATACTGGTTACACCAAAAACGATGCCTATTACCATTTGAACAGAAGAGAGCAGGTCGTTGTCTTCAGACTTCACACTGGCCACAATAGACTGAGGTACCACCTATTCAACAAATTGAAGATAGGTGGTACCGACGAATGACCGTGCGGTACCGGTAAAATGACCGCTGAACATCTGCTGCAGAACTGCCCGACATACGAGGATCAGAGAAAGCAGATGTGGCCATCACCAGTGGAACTGTAAGACAAGCTCTATGGCCTCAGGATGACCGCCGCTTTTTTTCGAAAAAATAATGGTTACTGTCTGACTGCGTACGAAGAAGAAGAAGAAGACCCCTTACTGCTTCTAAATAACAAATCAACTGGGGAAAGGTACAAATAACTTGGGTAGATTTTTAACTTGATTTTTGTCCAGGCAGCGGCCAGTAAGCCTGCCAAGGAATTTTTAACGTGCTCAACACTGAACACAGGAGTCTGATCTCACTACCCAGATATCAAGGGAATGTTTACCAGATGATCCATGTGAAAAGAAAAAAAATCTGTCACCACCGTCATTCGGACACGCAACCTCTGGCACGCAACGCAGGCACCTGTGAGTTTTTATAATGGGCTCTTAGATGGACATCACTTCTTGGTATGAGTTTTTATAATGGGCTCTTAGATAGACATCACTTCTTGGTTTGAGTTTTTATAATGGTCTCTTAGATGGACATCACTTCTTGGTTTGAGTTTTTATAATGGTCTCTTAGATGGACATCACTTCTTGGTATGAGTTTTTCCACGTGAAAAAAAATCTGTCACCACACTCATTCGGACACACAACCTTTGGCACCCGACGCAGGCACCTGTGAGTTTTTATAATGGTCTCTTAGATGGACATCACTTCTTGGTATGAGTTTTTATAATGGGCTCTTAAATGGACATCACTTCTTGGTATGAGTTTTTATAATGGTCTCTTAGATGGACATCACTTCTTGGTATGAGTTTTTATAATGGTCTCTTAGATGGACATCACTTCTTGGTATGAGTTTTTATAATGGTCTCTTAGATGGACATCAATTCTTGGTATGAGTTTTTATAATGGTCTCTTAGCTTGACATCACTTCTTGGAATGAGTTTTTATAATGGTCTCTTAGATGGACATCAATTCTTGGTATGAGTTTTTATAATGGTCTCTTAGATGGACATCAATTCTTGGTATGAGTTTTTATAATGGTCTCTTAGATGGACATCAATTCTTGGTATGAGTTTTTATAATGGTCTCTTAGATGGACATCACTTCTTGGTATGAGTTTTTATAATGGTCTCTTAGCTTGACATCCTCTTAGTATGAAGGTTTAGAATCATAACCATTATCATTATCCTCATCACTGTGTAATTTTTTCTTTACTCCATTTTGAGAGAAAGGCCACCACTACTTCCTCTGGGAAGCCTGCACAAAAACACTGAAGCATGCTCTTGCAGTTGTGGTTTCTTTTACAAATTGCTTTATAAAAATTAGGCTGATAGCCCCATGCACAACTCTTATTAGTCACATTTTACAATATGCATGGAGGTGAAGTGGATTTATTCTTTCCTCTCCAGAAAAGGCCCCGGGATCCACACCAGAAAATTCAGAATAGAGTATTGATATTGTATACACTTTTCATCTTGTAATGTTATATGATGTCATAGCTATGACTGATAATATTGGGGATAAACTGTTGGAGACTGCTGTATATGGTCATACCTATTGTGACATGAGGGAGACTGTTAGAGACTGCTGTACATAGACTCTACTATTGTGACAAGAGCAAAACCAGTCACTTTTGCAATGAGAAACATATATTGTAACTATTGCGCCACTCCGAGATTAATTCATAACAGTGATTTTAAGAATGTCTGTTTCTCTTCACTCCAGGATGTGGCGGTTACCTGTACGACAGCTCAGGACTTATCACGAGCCCCAACTTCCCAAACCCATACCCTCATCGGCGCGTGTGCGAGTGGGTCATAACAGTGGATACTGGCAGCTCGATTGAGTTCACAATCTGGACCTTTGACCTGGAAAGTAGCACCAACTGCTTTTATGATGCTTTGGAGGTACTTTAAAATCTTCCAACTTATTTCATGTCTTTTTAAAATTTTTTTAGTACCTGCCACCATACCAGATGAAAACTTGGAATACTTAAAATTTTGTTATTCAAACAACCAGGTTATGCCTGATATCAGGTAGCCAAAGGCTATCCATTATACATTCTTTATATTGCAATGTTTACTTCCTGTAGGTTACTAGGCCCTGGGGGAGGAACCTACCTCCGACCAGGCCCGTCAGCAGAGTTGCAAATTGCTGAAAGGCCTCCTAATTTGGATGTTAGCTGCAAATATATAAACAGCCGCGGACAAAAACGAGTCGGCAGGCATGGAGGCTGTAAGGAGGTAGCCCCTCTTCCATGCAAAGACACAAAAGACTAATTACCTGTTTGTCTTAACAAACGATTATAAGTAAAAACATAGAGAAAACCGGACTGATCTCAACGGCGACGAACAAGCGAGAAATAAAGACCACAATTTATGGAACATGGAATGTAAGTAGTATAAACGGAAAAGAACATGAACTAATAGAGGAGATGAAGAGAGCAAAATTGACAGTCCTGGCACTTACAGAAACAAAGGAAAAAGGACAGGGTGTTCTGGACCATTACAGCAACATGTTATACTACAGCGGTGTTTCCATGACTGAAAGAGCCAGGGCAGGGGTGGGCTGTTTAGTGGATAGTAATAAAAAAAGCAAACATTAAAGGATGGAAGTTCATTTCAGGACGACTGATGGTTCTAAGTCTTGTAGAAGGGGATAGTAAAATGGATATCGTCACTGTGTAGTCACTAAATGAAGATGAGAGCACTGACATAAAAGATGAATTTTATGAGCTCCTCCAAAGGACCATTGACGATCGCCAAAATGAAATACTTCTCCTTGGAGACTTCAACGCAAAAGTTAGAAAACGACTATTCTAGATGGGACGAAGTGATCGGTAGGTATGGAGAAGATGTCATAAATGACAATGGAAAACAACTGCTGAGATTCTGCAGAGAATAAAACCTTATTACAAATACAAGGTTTCCACACAAGCGTATCCATGCCTAAAGAGAGAAAATAAAAAAAGTTATCCAGCCATCCAATACCCATCAACAAGCAAGAAACATAATAACACACAAGGAGAAAATAAAATGAAGGCTTAGAAACTAAGAGAACCAGATGTTAAGAAAAGATACCAAGGGCTCATAACAACAGCAATAGGAAGGATAGAGGAATCCAAAGAAGATATGTAAATGCTCTGGGTAAAATTCTAAGACATCCTCAAAGAGACTGCAGTAGAGACATGCGGTCAAACCAGAGAAGAGTAGAAGAGAAAGAGTACACCATAGTTTGACAATCACTTCCTTGCTCTTATGTTTAATATTTCTTTTTATCATACCTATCATTGCATTAACCTTTTTCACTGCTACCTGGACTTGCTTACTCACTATACCAGTTTGACCTATTATAACCCCTAGGTCTTTCTCATTTTCTATCTTTCTAATATTATTCACTCCTATGATGAGGCTGCTAGCCTCATCCACCACAAACCTCATTGGTCCCCTTTTTTAAGTTGCTGTAATTATCAGCTCCCCAGGATCCACATGTGTGATATGAAAACAATGCATGCCTGTCAGTGTATTTTTTTGTTTTGAGGATGTGATGGATATAAAACAATGGGCATGTTTTACAAATTTATTGTAATTTCAATAATAAAAAAATATAATTGCACGTATGTTTATTCCCATTGCTTGAGTCTCCGGGTGCTAATTGAACTGACAAATAAAGGCTGCCTGCATCTGTAGCAGCAACACAGTGTGCAGGAAACATTTATTATTTCAGTCTAAATAGACAAAACCTATGCCTTACCGATGTTCGGAACTTGTATCCTCTTGATCAAGTGACAGGTATCTAAACCGCTCAAACTACTCACTCAACCACTTGCTCAACAAGCTGATCTTCTGAAGGAAAATATACACATATATAAAACAACTGCGATTTACTGTACACTTCTAAATGTGTAATCCAATCTGGTTCCAGAACAGTTATCTAACTATTTTGCTATAGCAAAGTGAATGATTATGGCAATGCAGAGGTTGAATCAAATGAGAAACAAATAGCAAAACACTAATAAAATGACGAAAATAAAAAACCTGTGAACTTGCATCCTCTCAATGGTAACGTATGGATGTGAAATGTGGACTACCACACTAACACTTATGAAAAGGTTTTAGTCTTTTGAACTAAAATACTACAGGAAAGTGTTTTAAAATACTATTGGAGCGAAAAGAAAAATGCAGATATGCTAAAAGAACTGAATGTCGAGGAAAATTGGCTGTTAAATAATTTCATGTCTATAAAACTTAATTATGTTACCACCATCCAACGCCAAAATGGCTTAGATAGAACGATACTGGAGGGAAGGCAGACAGAGGAGAAGATGGACAGAATATATCATAGAGGCCTTGAAGATGACAGCAACAGAAGCAGGAGTTCTGGTCAGAGATCACGAGTCTTACAGATCGGCTGTTGTGAGAGCGACACTCTGCAAAGGACATGACGATGATGATAGTGACTACTTTCATCATTAGTATCAGTGATATATCAGAAATAGCACCACAAATTGAATATTTTAGGAGACCCTGTTGGTTGAACTCTCATTAAAAAATATTGACGTAGAATGTGTTAGATCCAGATAGGAAAAAGAAGAATAGTAACTCTGTAACCTGCCCAGCATATTATAATGTGACTAAGGAGGGTTGTTCATGAGGCGGACAACCCCATCTACAAAATCTATACACTAAATGACAAATTAAAGAAAACTTTTACGACCCTTGGTAGAGGAGGAGTGACTAAAGCAAGTCAGACTAAGCAGAGTTGGGCATAGGGCCAGCTAACCCTTCTAGTAGACCAGAAAAAAAAGAAAAACTTCTTCACCGAATTGTAGATCAATTGCCCTTTGCAGGATAAAGAGATTTTTGCAATTTTCTGCGGTCTGATACTGTCCCTTGTCTTTAATTGGATTTAAGTGAGGAAGATTTGGGCTATCATTGACCGCACTCTCTCGTCCAGAGCTGCCTTGGTCCAGTGACATAACATGTTAGTCGAGGCAGCTGTAGATAGCACAGGATGCAAATTCTTTTTTTTTTTAGGTATATTCCCAGCTAAGCAGCTTTGGCAGAAATTTCATTAATTTCCTAATATTTTTGTCTGAATAGCGGTGAACAGCTTGCTCTTTTTAATTTTAAACTGTCAATGATTCTTTTACATGGACTGCGAGTACGCTTGACCCAAAATGTGTCGTCCAAATTTTATAGAACTAGGCACATAATCTAACTTCCCTTAAGACCATTGGTTACTTGAAATTTTATGGATTCGGACACCCAATCTTTCATGCTTTTTTTGGCTAGATTCTTGAGTGGCGAGTGAATTACCTCTCTGCTGTAGTGGCCCCTATATGATAGTAGGCTCTACACCACATGGTTGGATGCGCATAGCTTTTAGAGCAAGGTGATGTAAATGTAACTGGTTGTATACAGACTCTGCAGGGTCTTCTAAACCAGTATAAAGACGTTAAGTTACACCTTAACATTAAGTTAAGGTGTAACTAAGTAAGAAGACATAGAAAAACCTGAAATAAGGAAAAATGTATATTTGCATAATTTGTAATAACTCGAGAAAATAATGAATGGGTGGCCAATCAATTGAGTTGCTGGTCTCAGGATATACAGGTTTGAACCCTGGAGAAGCTTAGTTATTTTGTTCTATTGAAGGTAAAATTAAAAAAATTTCCAGCACATGGTATAACAATTGCATGGACCAGTCAGTAACCTTCAGTCCTCAGTTCTTTGTTGTTGTTTAATGACCACAATGAGTAAGTTTACTTTTGTGTGCACCCTGAAAAGGACGTTTAGTGGCGGGTTGTAGAAGCTTTCCTCACATTCCCAGCATGCGGATGAAGGTGGACCACGGTCCTCCAGGCGGTTGTGCTATGCTTGGCTTTATTTATGTGTTGCTCATTACTACAGGGATCACATCGATCCACATCTCTTGAAAACAGCTTGTTTCCATGGAGCGCTACATGGAAGAGAGATTGTGGTCTTAGTCACTTTATTGTGCCTGACCATGACACGACGTCCTGGTCAGTATGTTGGGCCTGAATGGATTAGCATCTCAGTTCCCCTCCTCAGTTCTTTAAATTCACCTGACATGCAGCATGAATGAAAATTACAAGTGTAATATAGTTTAGGGAAAAACTGAAGTAAATGTGAACAAAATGTACATTTTACAGTTCACACGTAAAAGTTGACCGATCACGCCTTTTGATAATCAGTGACTGGATGAGACGTACGATGGGGGTGAACGAGGAAATTGAAGAAAGGCAGCCATTAGATGATTTTAGTATATTCTCCTTTTTGTTATATTGTATATTATCTTTTGACTAGTTATGAGTAATTTGTTTTGATGTCTATCAGGTCTACGCAGGTAGTGACGCTCAAGGGCCTCGTATAGCGCAGCTGTGCCACAGACAAACCCAGTCACAGACCATACACACCACTGGTACCACTGCATTTGTTTCATTCAGAAGTGATTTCTCCGTCAGTGGAAATGGTTTTAATATGACATACAGAGCAGTGAGTGGAGGTAAGTTAAATCTTAATAGGGTACAAAAATGAAGATGCCAGTCTGGCCTTGTTAATCCTGTAAACATCTTGAATTATTCCTCTATCTTTATCAATGCTATTTCTCAGATAGTAAAACTTTTTACTTCCTCAATAATCTGACCAGTAATTTTGTTGAGGTCTCCTCGCTTATTATTTATTGACATTTCCTTTGTTCAGTTCACACTGATCTGCAATCCCACCTTTGCTGCTGCAGATTTTAGTCTGTCTGTCAGTTGCTTGTCTCAAAGATTAAGCCATGCATGTCTAAGATTAAGCTGTTTAATACAAATATAAAGTCTGTTCTGCTATTTGACCCTGAGATTTGGCATGTAACTTAAGAGTAGCTCATCCAGACTGAGTGGACACGAGGAAAGAGATCGTCCTCAGGTGTTGGAGGTCACGGGTTCAAAGCACGGTGAAGACTGGATTTTTTTTCCCTAGGCCTTTTTTTTATGTCGCAGGATCTCTGGGTAGTAGAGATTGGATGCACCAATGCAGTGTCCCGCACATTAAAAATCCCTCAGCAGTTGGAAATCGAAAAGAGTAGGTTTAACGGCTGCTGCCCAGGCAAAATTTTAAATGATGTTAAAAATCTACCCATTCTATTACAGGATCCTCGGCGGTGCTACGGAGTTCGTGCATTGTGTTGAGATTCTCCAAAAAATATGGAGAAGAACAGAGCACTTGTATGTTAAACCGTGTGCACTGACGTTGATTCTTCGATTAAACTAATTCTAGGCTGCATTTAATAATAATAAGTGTTTCCACTGCATACTGCGTAGCTGTTAGATGGCAAGAAATAATGGCAAACAGATCTGTGGAAAGAACATGGGAACAACCAATGCAGCGGGAAATTGGGGAGAGAAAGTGGGGATGGATAGGACACTCTAAAAAAGAAGCCAGACAACATAACCAGATATGGACTTGATTGGAACCCACATGGAACAAGTCCAGTGGGAAGACCAAAAACCACATGGCAGCGAATAGTCAAGGAAGAAGTCAGTTCAGTCGATATCTTGTGAACGGAGCTCAAGAAAATGGCACAGAAACACACAGATAGCATCTGTTGCAACCCTATGTTCCAAGGGGAGTCAGATGGGTTAATGAAGATGGTGATTAAGTTTACACTGTCTCATGGTGTAGCCGCAATCGGTTCTTTAATTCAGTCAGAAAACTCACCCAGTCCGAACACTGTAAGCATTGACAGATTGATAGCTCTTTCTTGATTCAGTGGGTGGTTGTGTATGGCCATTTTAGTTGGTGGAGCAATTTGTCTAGTTAATTCAGATAACAAATGAGACTAGCATAGCTTCATGTGCTGCCGATGCCTCTATCAAATGTGCTGCTCTTGCAAAACTGAAACATTGTGGAACTAACAGATGAGGGGCTCTCTTGGGGACCTGTGGCATGGTGAAGAGGATAGAACCCCAGAGCTTTGGTACCAACTTTGAATTGCACTATATTGAGTGCATTCAACTCAGCATTACACAGAGCTGAGCATGGGAGAAACATGACCTTGCCCAACTGCAAAACTGAAACATCGTGGAACTGATGTTCACGGGACTCTTTCTGCCCTGTACGTTGATAGAGATGGTAAGCCAGATTACTTGAGAATTGCTTAGCTCAGTATCTTTTATTGGTAGTGTTAGTTGCGCATTGCAAACAATGATGGCAACATCATTAGACAGTTTTGTTTTGATGATGTAACTTGTGCTGTATTTGGATTATAGTGAGGAAGAAACTGCGCTGGTCATCAACCTCACTCTTTCATCCTAAGCTGCCTTGGACCAGTGGCAAGGCAATCAGTCAAGATGACTAGGTAACTCAAGATGTAGACACTTTGGTCTAATCATCCTTGAGACCAGGGGTTCCTTGAAACGTCGAATTTGATCGCCAACGATTTCCATTCATTACTTTGAGAGACAAGTGCCTTATCTCTCAACCACAACAACTCTGTCGCACACTGTCAAGTGCATCATGCTACCCTATGTGGTAATTGAAATCACATGGTATAGATGGAGGAGTTGCCAATTGGATAGAAAATTGATTAACATGCAGAAGGCAAAGAGTAAGCATAAATAAGGAGTACTCTGACTGGTGTGATGTTATAAGTGGAGTGCCTCAGGGATCGGTATTGGGACCAATTTTGTTCTTGGTATATATAAATGATTTGGATAATGATATTGCATCCATGATTGCAAAATTTGCGAATGACACAAAATTATGCAGCAGGGTCTCTTCTCTGGCAGAGGTGGATTTATTGAGATCATATTTAGCTACTATTCATAAATGGTCTATGAGCTGGCAGATGGAGTTTAATGTAGACAAATGTACAGTCATTCACATGGGAAGATCAAATATGAAACATAATTACATAATGGGAGTGAACAATATTAGAAAGATAGAAAAAGAAAGGGACCTAGGTGTTATAATAGATCATACATTTAAGGTGCAAAAGCAAGTCCAGGTGGCTGTGAAAAAGGCTAATTTAATGCTGGGTATGATTAAAATAAACATTACTCATCAAAGCAGGGAAGTGATAGTCAAACTATATAAATCATTGGTGAAACTTAAATTGGAGTACTATATTTAGGTGAGGAGTCCTTATCACAGAGAAGATATAGACATGATAGAAAAGATACAAAGAAGAGCTGCAAAAATTATCATGGGATTCTAGAATTATAGTTATGAGGAGAGACTTAGAAAAACTGGTTTACAGTGTCTAGATAAGAGTAGAATTCGAGGTAACAATACAGGTTTATAAATTAATCAATGGAAAGGATAAATTAGACTCTAACAAGTGGTGGAGGCAAGGTCAGTTAATGCATTCAAGAATAGATTGGATGATCAGTCATTTTTAAAGTGGAATAAACTGGTTGTATACAGACTCTGTAGAGTCTTCTAAACCAATATAATGAAGTTAAGTTATGAAGGAGCCAGATACACTTCTGGTTTTTGTTCATGATGGGAAGAAAAGCCATGAGATGCCTTGTGTTGTTATATTGAATCTCCAAGAGCTAATTGCTCAGGGAAGCTGATTAATAATCATAAGAAAATTATTGCAATTGATTAAATCATGTTAGCAATGTAACCAAAATGATATACACTTATTTCTTTCTTGAATCTCCAGTTATATTGATTGAAGACCGATAAATGTTTATGATTTCTAAATTAACAGGCTGTGGTGGAAACTTTACTGCTAGGACTGCCACAATCACATCCATCAACTACCCAAACAATTACGAGCATAATACGGAATGTGAGTGGAACATCACAGTGGCATATGGTCATGTGGTCGTTCTGAACTTTACCGACTTTCAGGTGGAGAATGATGATAGTTGCAGTTATGACTATGTCAGCGTAAGTGACATTTTTCATATCAGATTCCTAAATGTGAGAACAAAGAATAGCTTGTAGAAGGGAACTGATTGTGTCTCCTTAATGCTCCTAATGGAGCATAGATTGGCTACTGGCTACACATATAGGTAGACTGTGCCAAAACACTTGATGTGAAGATTTCATAGCAATTCCTTCTTTTTATCTATCCTTTATCTCTCTCATAGTGGTAAGCAAAGTATCTTGTTTGTCTTTTAAAAATTTCAGTGGGCACTCTTTTTTCCTTCCTTGCATTCTTTAGGGTCCTGTAGAACAGCTTCTCGTTTTCTCTGGCATTCTTTTCCAGTCTGTCTACAAAGTTATGCCATGATTTTTGTTATGCTGTTAGCATTGTTTTCTTGGCTTTCATTCTCAGTGTTATATATTCTTTATATTTCTGTATTTTACCTGTTATATTCTTGACTTCCACCGTATTTCTATGCCTTTTTTTCCTTCCTATCATTTTGACTTCTTCTGTCCACAAGCGTGTCCACTTTTATCCGTCTTAACTCTGACCACCTATTACTTCTACTGCAGCTGCCTTGAATTTTAGCTAGAAATTTGATATATCCTCAGGTGGTTCCCTAGTTCTGAGTCCCTAGATCTGGTCCTAGCTTCTGGCTCTCTTAGCTTGTATGCCTTTATTCTTGTTTCTTCTCCTCTGGTATATGGTTTCTTGTCTGATTATGAATGCTGTTTTGGCCAGGTAGTTTTTCCATTACTAGGAAGTTATCTGGCAAAGATGGCGCCATAACTGGCTGCGAGTCTACATTTCTCTACTGTTTTGGATCATTATGGATGCCGCTAGACCACGGATTTGCCTGGAATTCACACTAGTCGACGACTTACACTTGTGTTCACTGAAACGTGGTGTTGTTTTCCGTCTGAGATTGTTATTTCGTTCTTTTTTTTGTGATTTCTTCCATCCGTTTATCCTGGTCTGGACGCTGGTTGAAAGGCACTACGCTTATACCTGTGTCGTATTTCACGGGTTAGTTCTGCCGGTTCACCTTCACGAATTTGGCATGTGGGAATTTTAGATTTATGATGAGCTGAATACAGCTGGGGAGAGATGCCAGACTCACTCACACACTGAGTGTTGTCCATACGACCTCTTGTGGTTATTGAAAAGGCACGACAAACTGCGTTAGATGCCATCCCACCTTTCTTCCCTGCGGGTTACATGTTTACGGAAAGGCTTCGGTGGTAACCCTGAGGCTAAATCTGCATCCTATGCTATCTCCAGTCGTCTCGATTAATGTCTTGCCACTGGCAAAAGGTAGTTTAGGCTCTGTGAGTGAGGTTGACAAAAGGCGCAGTTTCTTCCTCACTTTAATCCAAATCACCGCGCAAGTCACCCATTTCAGCGGACACAGCAAGAGATACGACTGTCCACACGGCTGAACAAAGAGAGTGGTCTTCATCACTTGTGATGGACAACTATTTAGGAAGTTACCCGAGTAGTTTGCAGAGGTCTATATAAATGACAAGGACAAGAATAGCACCACTGCCTCACAGAGAGCATGTCATAAGAGGCGACTAACTGTGTGACATGACATAACACTGGCCATGGTTAGGTGGTTTGTTAAGAGCAGCATAAATGGCGCCTAACAGGCTGCGAATCTACTTTGCTCTAGTGTTTGAGTCTATTAAGATGGACTTGCACATCAGTTAACCACCCTCATAGTGGAGTAATAAGCTGCTCGAGCCTAGCCCACTAAGCAGGAAATCCTCCTCCTGGCTACATCCAGCTCACATCAGAGATGGGACCTGCACAGGGTCTTATGCTCCTGTAGAAGTACAGGGCGACTAAGTCTAAGACTAGGAAGGACTTTTGTTGTAAGTTGTTAGTTGATTTAGTTTGTTATTTGTCTCTGATAAAGCCATTGTGACCGTAACAAGGGTTTCATTTTGTTTTTTGTCATGGTGTGGTCATTGAGCCATTACCTATTTATGTTTTATCAACATTTGAAATTCAGTGCTTTTACAGTTTTGATTGATTGAATTCATTGGATCAAAACCCATTGCTCCTCTCTGTGAGTAGACCATTGCAGGTGTAATAATTTAATCTTAGTTCCTTCTCACATTTTTCTTTCCATATATTTTTTTGGTCTACCTCTCTTTCCCTTCCTTTGAAGACTTGACATTAGAGCCTGTCTCGCTATGTTGGACGGAGCTTTCTGCAGCATGTGTACTATCCAGCCCTATTTTCTTTTCTCAATTGGTTGTTCCACTGACTGTTGTTGGCTCCTTTCCCATAGGTCTTCATTCCTCATCATGTCCTGCCACTTTATGCCCATTATCCTTCATAGAAATCTGTTAACGAAGGACTTGAGTCTTTGTTGTGTGTCCTTGGGAGTTCACCATGTTTCGGCTTCATACAGGAGCACCAACTTGACACTGGCATTGAATATTCTAGCTTTCTGAATCTTGATTTCTTTGGTGGATCTTCATGTTGTTTAATATCAGGAATACCATTCTTGCCTTTCCAATTCTGATCCTTACATCTGCATCTGTACCTCTTGAAGTGTCAATTGTACAGACTAAATAGGTAAAGGTTTCTGCTTCTTACAATGGCTCTTCCTCCAGCATGATTGATTCTTTATTATGTTGAGTTTAAGGAACTTGGTTTTCTTCAATTTGATATTCAGCCGTAACTTGGCTGATTGTTCTTTAACTCTATCAAGTTTCACTTGCATTTGGCTTTGACTGTGTGACAAAAGTACCCAATCGTCTGTGTAGTCCAGGTCCTCTGATTGTGACCTTAGTGTCCTGATTACCAGTTTTTTCTCCTTGTCTTAAGTATCCAATCTATAGCCAACAAGTACAGGAAGAATGAGAGAAGGCATGCTTATCTCACCCCAAAGTCAAAGTTCCTTTATGTACCACTCTACTAACTGTAGCTTCGTCTTTCAGTGAAATTATTTGTGGACATAATTTTATTCACAGTTGTATGATGGGCCCGGAGTAAATGCGACCCTTCTTGCAAGGTTGTGTGGTATGAGTCTGCCTGTTCCAGCAGTGTATAAATCAAATGGAAACCAAATGTTTGTGCGGATGCAAACCGATTATTCTACCACTCACAGAGGATTCAGTGCTATCTACACTACAGGTTAGGATGGTTCACATACTACAGGAGATCCGACTAAACACATAAAACTAAATAATTTGTTCTTCTCCTTCTTAATGTTATATACTGAGTCCCAATATGTTTCAGCCTCCAGCAAACCACTTCTGTTACTGAATTTTCTCATGATATTTTTTAAGTTTGTCAAGTATCTGCTCCCTTTGTCATCTGATATTTCCTTTTCTCATTTTGCCTGTTCTCAATCTACTCTAACTTTCTGCTTCTCAAAACACAGTCCAGACAAAGTTTTCCATTTGTGAGAAATATCTAGTAAAAGTTTAGAACAATATAAATTGATGTATGAGGTTAATGTCTTTAAAAAAATGTTAGGTAATTTCAAGTTTTCTATATGTGAGAAAAGTTTAATAAAAGTTTAGAATTATGTGTGTTGTAAATTGGTACATAAGGTGAATATCTATAAAAAGTCCAGGTAATTTTAAGCTTTCTATTTTTGACAAACATCTAGTAAAATTGTAAATTGATGCATGAGGTGAAATTGTAGATCATCTGTTCAGCATAATGTTAGAGAACTTCATTTCATGGCATTGTTATAGGGTTCGACTCTTGCTATTGGTATGCTCTGGTCAACCCAGCCATAATTGGGTTTCTGACTTGCAGTTAAGGAAGGAATGGCATAGAGGAAGGGAACTGTCTACCCTACCTCAAACATGTTGTGGCTTAGTGCAGTCTCTAACACTTCATTCCCAACCAGTGTTTAAATTTGCTGTGGGACTTCCTTTATCTGTTAGATTAAAGTCATATGTTTTCAAAAGTCCAGCCAATTTGGAATTTTTCCATGTGATTAAGATATATTAAAAGTTTAGAATTATATTTTAAATTGATGTGTAGGGTTAATGAATGTAAAATTAAAAGTTTCATATTGTGACAAATATATAGTAGCGATCCAGTAAACTTATTTATCAGTTATATTTTTGCTAAAGACCATTTTAAAGACAAAAATCACACATACACATCACATTTTCCATCTTCATTTCATTAGTATCGTGTCACTAGTTGGTCTCCATGAAGATCCTGCTTCTAAGCATTTGTATAATGCTTGTAGAGGTGATTTCTTTGGCACAAAATTTTACATAATGGTGTTGCCAGTTCAACGTACAACCCTACTCAGTTGCCTTTTATAGCACATTTAGCAGTAGGGTACACTTGCCCTATTCTGTAATCCTTAGTAATGGGGACTTAAAAGACTGACCAATTTTACATTTATGTTTGGAGTGAAGAGCTATTAAAAGTCCAACACATTTTTAATTTATATTTATGGTGAACCTCTAATGCAATCCAACCAATTTTTATTTTATATTTATGGTTAACCAGTAATACAGTCCAGCCAATTTTTAATTTATATTTGTGGTTAACCTGTAATACAGTTGTAACAGAGTTACAAGGGTCCAATGTGCCAATGCCAGGGAAACCCTGAAAATACCGTTCGGGGTACCCACACATAACTTGAGAACCCTGCTCGAGAGATTGAACGGGTCATTGTTCTGAATTCTCTAACAATACTCGTTTAAGACTGTTCAGCCAAAATGGTTACCTCCCACGATTTCTACTGGGAATTCCACAACTTTCTAGGTCACATAGTAGGTTAAAAAAACAAGCTATCCTTTCTCTGTCGACACGCCAGTTCTAATAAAGGTGAAGTAATGGACTCAGGACAAACATAATTTATTGACCAAAGCGGGCAGCTTAGAATATAAGCTGGGGGATGAGTGTTCTAGAACGTAAGATCAGAAAGAGCAGAGATGAGAAGACTGTCGGACAGTTAGTAGGTAGGATATAGACCAGAGCAGTAGCTAGGATAGACTACAGAACATAGCCAGTGAGTAACAAGAATAGAGAGATAGAATTAGAAACCACCGAAACAGACCAACACTGAAAGGCAACCAGAGAACGCACAATGTGTAAGAATCTGTCTGTGTGTGATGTTATGTTTGAGTCGTCGCTAACATCTGTCACAGGTGACACCAAGTGGCATTTGTCTGCATTCTCGTCAGAGGGAGATGTGTTGCATCAACCCGAACAGGACAACACGACGTAACACATATGTTACCCTTGGCCTGACAACTACAGTAACAGAACCACTGTCGTATGTCATAGGCACGAGAACAGCTGCAGTCGCTGAGTTCCTGGCAACAGACAACGAAGAAGAATAACCAGCAGATCTGATCAATGACATCTTCTTGATGTTGAGACGAGACAAGAGGCTCAGAAGACATCTACGTTGTATAAACTGAGAGGTGGGACATAAGGCTACCAGACAAGCGAGGACAAAGAGATTAGGACTGAGAACAAGTAGCTAGACAGCATTGTATAAATGTGCAGGGATATAGACGGTGAAAAGAACATTTGCTAGACTTGACCACGTGATAGAAATTCTCTGTTGTGTTAGTGCAAGAGAAAGACATGTGCTAATTGCTCGCAACTCTTGAAAGTCATTATAGTTAGTTAGAGAAGTGTTGATAACAAAACTCTTAACAATTCTCATGCTTAGTATTACTATTATAATGTGTATAATGTTCAACAAATAAACATTCATTGTTTTACTGTTGTTAAAACAATTGTTAGTGGTTTTAATGAGCAAGTTTGAGTTAAGGAGTGATAGTGGTAAGGAAGAAAGTTAATAATAAGTGGTAATAGAATAAGTAGGGGTTAACCCTGCCACATATAAATAAAAGGTACTGTGGCCCAGGATAGCAATAAGGTAAACCTGCCACACAGTCCAGCCTATTTTTAATTTATATTTGGGGTGAACTCCTAATATAGTCTAACAAATTTTTAATTTATATTTGTGGTGAACTCCTAATAGTCCAACAAATTTTTTATTTATATTTATGGTGAACTCCTAATACAGTCCAACAAATTTTTTATTTATATTTGTGGTGACCTCTAATTAAAGTCCAATCAACCAACCTATTTTCAATGTCGTTTGTGGTGAAACCCTATTAAAAAGCCTAACAACTTTTAAATTGCAATTTGTAAACCTAGGCTGTGGAGGAACTCTGAATGCAGACATTGATGGAGAAATCTTTTCTCCTGGCTACCCAAATCGGTATCCTTGGAATACTCAATGTGTGTGGATTATCAGTTCTTCCTTCAATGGTAAGTATCAATGATAGATTCTTGTCTGTTTATATATTTATTTCCAGTAAAATACATAGTAACAATTACTTCTTCTGACACACCTGAGAAAAGTGAGCTATTCTAGGTTTCATTCACTGAGCAACATCGAGAAGAACCGAAGACATTTACAATGGTAGAAGATAAGCAATAAAGTCAATTTACTTTTACCTACTCTCTTAGTCACTCCTCTTCTAAGCTTTGAGGATGTATTTTTGCATATAATTGCAATCGAGTTTGCTGATACTTAACTTAACATCTTTATACTGGTTTAGAAGACCCTGCAGAGTCTGTATACAACCAGTTACATTTACATCACCTTGCTCTAAAAGCTATGCGCATCCAGTTTATTCTTAAATGCATTAACTGTCCCTGCCTCCACTACCTCCCCTGGCAATGCATTCCAAGCAGACACCACTCTCTGACTAAAAAAATATTTCCTAATATCTAACCTGGACCTCTCTTTAGTCAGCTTGTAGCTATGCCTTCGTGTTATTGTAGGTGGCTGTATTTTAAAAAACTTGTTATAGTCTAATTTATCGATTCCTCTGATCATCTTATGAACCTGTATTAAGTCACCACGAATTCTTTTCTCTTCGAGACACTGTAGGCCGGTTTTTCTGAGTCGTTCCTCATAACTGTAATTCTGGAATCCCACTATCATCTTTGCCGCTCTTTTTTGTATTCTTTCTAGCATGTTTATGTCCCCTCTATGATAAGGACTCCACACCTGTACACAGTACTCCAATCTAGGTCTAACTAAAGCTTTATACTTCTCCATGAATTCTAATAGATTTGTTAAGCATGATCTCCCTCTAGTAAACCCATGCTGACTATTTCTAATTAGATTAAATTTGTCTAAATGCATTATAATGTTTTCTTTGATTATTGACTCTAACAATTTACAGACTATGCTCGTTAAACTCACCGGTCTATAATTTGCTGGATCTGATTTTTTGCCTTTTTTGAATAAGGGGATGATCACTCCTGCATCTTTCCAATCCCGTGGAACAATCCCTTTTGTAAGTGATTGGGAACATAATATAGCCAATGGTTTTGCTAGTTGGTCTCTAATTTCATACAGCAATTTTGAATGAATACCATCTTGACCTGGACATTTATTCACTTTCAACCCCTCCAATTTTTTAAAAACCATTTCCTCTGTAATACAGATTGATCTTAATTCTGCTGTAGCCATGTCTCTTTGAAA
The DNA here is from genome assembly GCA_036924085.1 of Ariolimax columbianus. Lineage (NCBI taxonomy): Eukaryota > Metazoa > Mollusca > Gastropoda > Stylommatophora > Arionidae > Ariolimax > Ariolimax columbianus. Next base: position 112,857,910 of record JAVGWX010000002.1, read on the forward strand.
AATATCTATAGGCTCTGGGATCTCGGAGCAGTCCTCCTTTGTGAAGACTGTGCCAAAGTACTGATTGAGCAGATTAGCTGCCTCCCTATTCTCACTTATTATTTTCCCTGTACTGTCTATGAGAGGGCCTACTTTGTCTTTCGTTCTTTGTTTATTTCTAACATAAGAGAAGAAGCTTTTACTGTCAGTCTTGATCCTCTGAGCTTTTTTTTTCGCTTTCTGAGATATGTTCTGCTTGTCCAAATATTTTACATATGTTTCTTTTGATTTACCTGCCTCTATATATTTTCTCCATGCTTTATTTTTTACTCTTCTACATTTCACTACAAATCTAGTTATCCACTTTTTATGCTTGGGGTTTACCTCCCTACATGGAACACATTCCTCTTTTAGCGTTTCTAGAACTGTTTTAAAACTTTCCCACTCCTGTTCAACATCTGTTCCTACAACAATATCTTTCCAGATTATGTGGTTCGTTGCCTCTTTCATCCTCTTAACATCTGCCTTAGAGTAGTCGTATGTTCGCGTGTTTATGTTTACTTCTTTCCCTGCAATAAGATCCCAACGGATGATTTGATGGTCATTTGAGCCAAACAGTTCCCCAACGGTAGCGTTTTCAATCATATTTTCCTCTGGTAAAAACTAGTTCGAGTATGTTTTTGCCTCTGGTGGCTGCTTCTACATGTTGAATAAAAAAATTGTCAGTTATGCACTTAACAAAAGGTTTTGACTCTACAAGTGCTTCTGCCATATCCCATTTTATTTCTGGATAGTTAAAATCTCCCATTAATAATAATTTCCCTTCACTTGCCTTTGCTATGCTAATAATCAGCTCCTCATCTTCCTCTTTTTGACTTGATGGACATCTATAGCACACTCCAATCACTGTTTTTTCACCCCCACTTTCTATTTCTCCCCATACACTTTCATTTTTGTTACCACATGATAAATAATCTTTGATCGTTATATTAACAGAATTTATACAGTATAATAAAACGCCACCTCCCTTAGTCTTGTCTCCAATTATCCTATCTTTCCTTAACATTGTATATCCCTCAATTTCAAGTTCACTATCTGCAATCTCCTCACATGTCCATGATTCTGTTAACCCTATTATATCTGGTTTTTCTTCCTCTACATACAGTTCCAATTCTTCTCTTTTATTTACTATGCTTCTCACATTTGCATAAAAACATTTTAGTTTGTAATGTTGTTGGTTTTCCTCTTTTTGCTTCTGCTTTATCATTTTAGTGTTTGCTTTTCCACTATGTATTTCACACTTCCCTGACACCAACTTACCCCTTTGACTACATCCTCTATAGCACCCTATTGTAGGCCTATCTTTAGGGTGAATGACCTGTTGTGACTTTGTGTGATAGCGGGTTGCCTCCTTCTGGGCGTCACACTGGCCACTATTGGGTAGGAATTTCAGTACCCTCATAATTTTTGCTATGACAGCTGCTAACAATATGCACTTTTAGATTTTCAACTTCCAAGAGTTCTTTTAGGTGCACAACATGTACACAGGGCCTATTGACCATCTCCATTAAGACTAGTAGCCCAATCTCACCTCTCTTGAAACCAGCGAATGCTTGAAGCTTGTGGGACTCGAACACTCACCATTCCACACTTGCATCTTGAGAGACGAACACCTTACTTCTCAGTTATAGCATCACTCAAGACAATTTATTCTCTGTTTTATTCTACAAGGAATCCCAACCATTCTCACTTTAGGGCACGCTTGGCTAAAGATTTTTCCGCAGCGCTATCCTTTTATATTGCAATACTAGAACATACGAATATACTCTATTACCATGAGCATTAACTTATTCATCAACATATTGGTTTGCAAACTTTCTTATATGGTTACAATGCTGATATATTGCCTTGAACAATTGCCATACCTATATTTAAAAGTCTCTCAATAGCTCAGGTCAAGTCAGGTCATCCCGTAACCAGTGAGGTTGTTGGGGCACACATGAAGACATCCTCACAATGCCATGCCACCCTTCTCTGGCAGATGCCGCTGCCTGTAACTCTTCTGGTCGGAGATTGGTCCATTCTTTTATGTTGTCCTCCCATTTCTTTTTCGGATGGCCTCTTCGTCGTCTGCCATGCACCTTTCCGTGGAGGATTGTATTTGCAAGACCATTTGATCTCGATATGTGACCGTACCAAGCGAGTTTCCTTCGTTTGACAGTTGCCAAGAGGTCCTCAAAAGGCCCTATTGATGTTGTAATTCTATCTCGTATTTCCTCATTTGCAACTCGATCTTTGTACGTGACGTTTAAAAGTCTTCAGAAACATCTCATCTCCAAGGCCTGTATCCTTCGTTGAAGGTCAGCTGTAACTGTCCATGTCTCACAAGCATAGAGGAATATTGACAGGACCAGTTTACCCATTAATCTGATTTTCGTGCATAGTGCTAACCGTTTATCTTGCCAGATTTTGTTACGCCGTGCACGCGCCGCTATTGTCTGTGCTATTCTGGCCAACACTTCACATTTTGATCTTTCATCACTGACAATCAACCCAAGATATTTAAAATGGTCAACCACTTCGAGTTCCTGACCGTTAGCTTTTATCCTGCTGGTGAAGCCCTTGGCGTTGTTGGTCATCTTTCCAGCGTTTATCTCCATACCATAGTCAAGAGCTGTTTCATTGAGTCTTCTGACCCATTCCTGGAGTTCTGCTTCTGAACCTGCCAACCCTGTCGATATCATCTGCAAAACGAAGGTTGGTAATCATTCGGCCCCCTATCTTGACAGTACCAACGTGACTTCCAAATACTCCACTGATAATTCCCTCAAGGAATATATTGAAGAGAGTGTACACCCCTGTCTCACACCAACTGATGTGCGAAACCAGTCCCCTTGCCTCCCATTCACAAGAACTGTGCTGGACGCCTTGTCATACAGGTTTTCAAGGGCCGTTATAATATTTCCGTTGATTTTATACATCCTCATGGTTGCCCAAAGCGCTTTATACCATACTCTATCAAACACCTTCTTAAAATCAACGAACACATGATACAGTGTTTGCTGCTGTTCTAGATATTTCTCGCTTAGCAGCCTTAAATTAAATATCTGTTCTGTAGTGCTTCTTCCCTGTCTGAATCCTGCTTGCTCCTTGGCATTGATGTTCTCTGCTTGTGGTTTATAGCTGTCAATAGCTACTTTTCCTAAATTTATGTATACTTCCTACTGTGAGCTTTACATTAAAAAAAAATATATATGTCTATAAGTCCAAAATATTCAGAAGTGAAAGAGTTCATGAAAGGTCACAAAATACTGAGGCACACTTAGGAAATTTGATGGCACGTCAAAGTGCCACAGATCAAGTAATGACTGATCTATTATTTTTCGAGGTGTTTCCAAAGCTTTCTTTTAAGCCCAGTAAGTCAATGATACTCTGCAAGGTGCGCAAGGCAAAAATGTTGTGTTGGTTGGCTGTACGCTAGTATTCAATAAAGATGGATAATTGAATAAAAGAAGTACCCAAAATATCTGGAGGCACCTCGGATTAAAATATATTCTGGTATTTGGGTTATTAGCATGTTGAATTGTTATTTTATAAGATACTCATATTAAGTCCTTCACTTCTTGCAAATTTTCTCTCATAGCTGGTTGTAGTGACTATTCATAGAAACTGGACTGAAGAAGGTAAACCTGGATTTTCCTTGCTGCAATGCAATGTGAGGATTTTCAGCAGACTCAATAGTAAAAGTATCATTAATGGGTAGTACACCTATATAATGTATCCAATATCTACCAAAGCCCAAAGGGGGATCAACAAATTGTGACACTATAACTTGGATGAGGCCTACTACATCCTATAGAAACTATTCACATATACATGATGAAGGCCTGTGCTCCATAGGAGCTAAAAGGTTTTGATTGATAGATTGATTGTTGAATTAATTGGTACTTAAATAATGAGAGCTTAAGGGTGGGAACATAATTCACCATTCATGGTGGTTTCTACTATTTATGTCTTGTTTTCAGATCGACGAGTGTCCTTAACCATCACTCACATGGACATGAACTCGAACTGTGACCGGGAGTATGTAACTGTTAGCAATGGAAGGGAACCAATATTAAACCAGACAGGAGTTCAGATGAATCCATACTGTGGCAATTCCGTCCCTGAAATTATAACATCGGAAGGCTCATCCCTCAATGTTGTGTTTCAGAGTTCACGCTATACATATGGGAGTGGCTTTAGAGCAGTCTTTTCTTCAGCATATGCTTGTGAGTACATCAGACACTGTGGCATACTTATGAGTACATCAGACACTGTAGTATAGTAGCGAGTACGTCAGGCACTGTAGCATACTGATGAGTACATCAGCCACTGTAGCATACTGATAGTACATTAGACACTGTAGCATAATGATGAGTATATCAGACACCGTAGCATACTGATAGTACATTAGACACTGTAGCATAATGATGAGTATATCAGACACCGTAGCATACTGATGAGTACATCAGTCACTGTAGCATAATGATGAGTACATCAGTCACTGTAGCATAATGATGAGTACATCAGTCACTGTAGCATAATGATGAGTACATCAGACGCTGTAGCATACTGATGAGTACATCAGACGCTGTAGCATACTGATGAGTACATCAGACGCTGTAGCATAATGATGAGTACATCAGACGCTGTAGCATACTGATAAGTACCTCAGACACTAGCATACTGATAAGTACCTCAGACACTGTAGTATACTGATGAGTACATCAGACACTGTAGCATACTGATAAGTACCTCAGACACTAGCATACTGATAAGTACCTCAGACACTAGCATACTGATAAGTACCTCAGACACTAGCATACTGATAAGTACCTCAGACACTGTAGTATACTGATGAGTACATCAGACACTGTAGCATACTGATAAGTACCTCAGACACTAGCATACTGATAAGTACCTCAGACACTAGCATACTGATAAGTACCTCAGACACTGTAGTATACTGATGAGTACATCAGACACTGTAGCATACTGATAAGTACCTCAGACACTAGCATACTGATGAGTACATCAGACACTAGCATACTGATGAGTACATCAGACACTGTAGCATACTGATAAGTACCTCAGACACTAGCATACTGATGAGTACATCAGACACTGTAGCATACTGATAAGTACCTCAGACACTAGCATACTGATGAGTACATCAGACACTAGCATACTGATAAGTACCTCAGACACTAGCATACTGATGAGTACATCAGACACTGTAGCATACTGATAAGTACCTCAGACACTAGCATTCTGATGAGTACATCAGACACTGTAGTATACTGATAAGTACCTCAGACACTAGCATACTGATGAGTACATCAGACACTGTAGTATACTGATAAGTACCACAGACACTGTAGCATACTGATGAGTACATCAGACACTGTAGCATACTGATGAGTACATCAGACACTGTAGCATACTGATGAGTACATCAGACACTAGCATACTGATGAGTACATCAGACACTGTAGTATACTAGCAAGTACATGGGCGTGGCTCAGATCTTTTGTATATATTCTAAAATAGATATTGAAATCATGGTCCATATTAATGTACCAGTAAATGTCGTTGCTCTATTTCTAGCATGTGGTGTAGAATTCACCGCAGATTCAGGTCGGTTCATGAGCCCTGGGTATCCTGATGGTTATCCTGTCAACATTGAGTGTACCTGGACAATCAGAATTGCACCTGGCAATCAAATACAGCTATCATTCCCGTAAGTATGTTTCCATGTCAGTCAGGAGCTGGGGGAGAGGCCTGTCCTCCAACAAAGTGTGTCAGCTGGGTCATAACTAGCAGAATGACCTTGATATTGATAGTTAGCTATCAATATAACTCAACCTCATTATACTGGTTTAGAAGACTATTCAGAGTCTGTATACAACCAGTTTATTCCACTTTAAAAATGACTGATCATCCAATCTGTTCTTGAATGCATTAACTGACCCTGCCTCCACCACATCATGTGGCAATGCATTCCAAGCATTCACTACAATGTTTCCTAATATCCAATCTGGTCCTGCCTTTAAATAATTTGAAGTTATGCCCTTTAGTTCTTGAAGTCGGTTGAACTTTGAAAAACTTGTTATAGTCTAATGTATCCTTTCCATTGATTCATTTATAAACCTGTATTACGTCCCCTTGAATTCTTCTCTTTTACAGACAATACAGACCAGTTTTTCTAAGTCTCTCCTCATAACTATAATTCTGGAATCCCACAATCATTTTTGAAGCTCTTCTGTGTATCCATTACTTGATATCATATTTATATTCACTTAATGGTAAGGACTCCACATCTGAATACAGTACTCCAATTTAGGTCTCATCAATGACTTATATAATTTTACTATCACTTCCTTGCTTCAATGTCCAACAAACTGACATGAATTAGAAAAGACAACCTGCATGGAGGCCAAAAGGAGCAGCCCAACCACCATGTAAAATATATAAGGTCACACACCTGTTTGTCTATACATTTGATTACAAGTGTATACAGAAAGAAAATTGAATGTACTTTAAAGATGATGAACTGACAGAAATTACTGACAAAAATTGAATGGACTTTAAAGGTTTTGAACTGACAGAAATTACTGATAAAAATTGAATGGACTTTAAAGGTGATGAACTGACAGAAATTACTAACACAAATTGAATGGACTTTAAAGGTGATGAACTGACAGAAATTAATGACAAAAATTGAATGGACTTTAAAGGTGATGAACTGACAGAAATTAATGACAAAAATTGAATGGACTTTAAAGGTGATGAACTGACAGAAATTAATGACAAAAATTGAATGGACTTTAAAGGTGATGAACTGACAGAAATTACTGACAAAAATTGAATGGACATTAAAGGTGATGAACTGACAGAAATTACTGACAAAAATTTTTGGAAAGTGAAACATTAGAAGTAACAATAGAAAAAACATTAGAAGTAGCAATAGAAAAAAACATTAGAAAAAACATTAGAAGTAACAATAGAAAAAACATTAGAAGTAACAGAAAAAACATTAGAAGTAACAATAGAAAAAACATTAGAAGTAACAATAGAAAAAAAACTAGAAGTAGCAATAGAAAAGAGGATGAGCTCATGAAAGAAATAAATAAATCAAAATATAAAATCCTAGATCTCCCAGAAACAAAAGAGAAGCAAACAGGTGAACATGGATCTTAATGGTAACATACTTCACTAGAGCAGAGTTTCCACTATCAACAGAGCCAAGAGGAAAGTGTGCTGTATTGTGTCCAGAAATTAAAAGGACAGCATAAGGAAAAGGAAGTGTATCTCAGAACACATTATGGTGCAGGACCTCAAAGAAAAAGGCAAAATAGTCAACATCATCATTGTTTATGTACTGAATTAGGGGCGTAGAGCAGATATCAAAGAAGAATTCTTTGAGCTGCTTGAAAAATACAGTGGATAATCGTCATAATGAAATTCTCCTTCTTGGAGATTTCAGTGCCAGAGTGGGAAATCATGATTCTAGATGAAAGGAAGTGATTTGGAGATATGGTGAAGATGTACTAAATGACAATCGAAGATGACTTCTGAGATTCTGCAGTGAGCAAAACTTCATCATAACAAGCACAAAGTTCTCTCACAAGTGCTTACATTCAAACATCCTATGGGATCTATTAAGAAATGAGATATACACTAATGATGTCATTGTGCGGAAAGATTCATTTGAGTATGTGAAAGATGCCTGAGCCTGGAGAGGACCAGAAATTGGTAATAGTCGCTACCTCAGGGCAATAAAGAGAACAACAGAAAGAGTAGACCCACCAAAAGAACATCCACAATCAAATAAAAAATCAAACACCAAGGAAGGAGAAGCAAGAATAAAGACCACAAGCTAAGAGAGCCAGAAGTCAGGGCAAATTATGAGAGGTTTATATGTGAGAAGTACAAAGGAACTACCTGAGGATCTAGAAGTTCTCTGGTTAAAATTCAAGACTTTTTTCAAGACAGCTGCAGCAGAAGCATGTGGGAAGATAGAAGGCATGAAAACAATAGATGGAAGCCAAGAATACAGCAGAAAAAAAGAGGGATACTCACAATGTAAACAGAAACAAAGAATACAGTATTAAAAACAAAACAAAAATCCTGGAAGGACTTTGGAGGAAGACTGGAATAGATTGCCAGAGAAAACCAGTTGTTCTACAGGACTCTAAAGAACATAAAGAACGACAAGAGTACCTTATGAAATTTGTAGTAGACAGACAATGTGCTTAGCTTAGCACTCCAAGGATGATAATGGAAGAATGACCAAATTCCAGGTTCAACAGGATTGAATACACAGGAGGAAATCATTGGCAGGGAAACCAGCACTACAATGGAAGAGCTGAAGGCAGCACTAGAGAAAACAAAAGTGGACAAAGTTGTTGAATATGATAGTATAACACCAGAAATAGTCCAAGCACACGCAAACTGCCTGTGAATTGATATTCCTGAATGCTACAGACTGATGCCACAAGACTATACCAAAGGATATTTTAAAAATATTTTAAAAGAAGGGACAACTAACAGCGTGAAACCATGAAGGCATATCTGTCCTTATTGTCTCCAGCAAAGTCTAGTCTAGGATACTGAAGCAAAGAATAAAATGTCTTACTGAACTATAGATAGGTGAGGTCTAATGCAGTGTCAAAACATACTCAAGACTGTATCTTCACACTCAGGCAACGAGGGGAAAAGTTTTTGAGCATAATGATGAAATGCACATGTTTCTTGAAGATGGAAAAGGCATTTGAAAAGGTTCCCTAGAGAAAGCTCTGAATACCTCAAAAGGAAGTACATCCCAGCTCCATTGGTCTGTGTCATACATATTTTTGACAAGACTTGCAGAAACAACATTAGAACAGGAAACCAAAAGTTGGAGATGTCTAAAACTACTAGCGGCTTAAGTTAAGGTGACATTTTATCACCATATTTTTTTCATACAGCTCAAGGATGATATCATCAAAGCTTTTATAGAGAGAACCATAAAGTACTCAATGTTGCACGAGAAGATGAAACTGATCTGTATATCGGAACTGGCATTGGTTTATGACAGGGCTCTGATTTCCAAATCAGAGGTAGATCTCCCGTTCAACGTTCAAATCTGTAAAGAGGAGCTGGAGAAGAGAGGAATAACCATTAACAGTTCAAAAACCAAAACCTGTCGCAAACAGAAAAGGGAACAGTCTCCTTGCAGTATATAAGAGATGACTAAAGAGGTGTGTGCATGGGGCTCGTAACCTCATCATGTAAAAACCATTGCTATGGCACTGCACATGACTGGAATCAGGATTTACTCAAAACTGGTTAGGGTAAGCCAAATGCAGTGTTGAACCTATCTTTCAGCAAATGGAGTACAGATGGGGAAGGTAAGGTGACAAAGAAAGGTGCAAGCCACACCCCCTCATAAAAATCTGTAGAAGATGGTGCCTCACATAATCAGGTCATTGAAGTCACAGAAGTTAAGATTTCACAATTTTCATTTCTGTTACCCATACCACTTTCGCCAAAAATCGGTTCATAATTGATTTTGTCTCATCCAACTTTTGCATTTTGATATCACATAACTATTTTGATATCTCTCCTCGGAGCCTTGTCAGGAGTTCCTTGGAGTATATCAAAGAATATTTTGTATGTTATCATCAGCATTGTTTGTGTGTCCGTATCACTGTATTCTTGTTGTTTTTCTCATTTTTGAGTCTTGCTGTTATTATTCTGGGTGATATTGACTCCCATTTCATAAGCGCCTTCCTTGCTTTTATTGAACAGGAAGGTGACAGTCTCTGTATATGCACGCTCATTCTCTTTGTGTCCTGAATATATGATGGTTTTTTTCTGTACTTAGCTTGGTGGATCCTTCACCTTTCCATTTTATCTCTGCAAAATCCAGGAGACTTAACTTCCATCATTTCATTTCCTAGCAACTTGTGCCGCCTTTCCTTTAGGAAGCTAAATGTAATACAAAAACATAATATAATAAAATATCCTACAAAATAACATAACTTCCTGTTGTTGTCCCCACATTTGTTTTATAACATAACTTTCAGAAATAAAAATATCTTAAATCTTTTACACAGGTACTTTGAGTTGCATCCCCTGGAAGAAGTGAATGATGATTATGTTGAAGTCCGAAGCCCGAATATCAGTGGTTCCATCATGGGAAGATGGTTTGCGAATAATTCTCCAGCAAACCTCACGTCACTACTCAATGGTGCCTGGATAAAATTTAGGTCAAATGAGGAGAATACTGCACCAGGCTTTTTAGCCGAGTATAATAGCTGTAAGTTGTTGTTCTCAAGATTCACACCAAAGTTAGAATATTCAATGCCAGTGTCGTCAATGCTGTTGTATGGAGCCGAAACATGGAGAAATCGCAAGATAATGCAACAAAAACTCCAGACCTTCACTAACAGATGCCTACGAAAGATAATGGGTATAAAGTGGCAGGACATGTTGAGGAATGAAGACCTGTGGGAAAGGAGCCAATAACAGCCACTAGAGCAACAAATTAGGAGAGAAAAATGAGGCTTCATAGTATATTCGCAGAGGCAGACACTGTCTAATATAACTAGACTGGCTCTCGCATGGAATCCTCAACGGAAGAGAAGAAGAGGTAGAACTTAAAATGCACAGAAAAGAGAATGTGAAAGATGGAACAATTTAGTGGTTACACTTTGAGAGAGGCAAAAAAAAGTAGTCCAGGACAGTGTATGCTGGAAAGATGTCAATATCTATACATCAAGTGATTTTATTGATTAACTGATTGATTAAAGTTGTTTGTTCACTTGAGTTGTTCCCAGAGTAGATATAATAGCACCACTCTTTCCTTTCTTGCAAGTCACTGGAGACAACAAAAGAGGGTTGTGCATGCATGGTGCCCCATCATGTAAAAACTATTTTTATAACATCAAACTGCAGATGACTAGAACCAGTTCATCCTAAGGGCTGGATATTGAAGCCAAATGTTGGACCAAAAGTACTAATGGTTGCCCATCGCAAGCGAAGATAGCGACAGCATCAGACTTGAGCTTCTTCTGCATTCATCCTTTTTGGCCATGCTAGATCTGTTATCCCATCGCTAAGACGAAGTCCACAGTCCTCGACAGGTCCGGGTGGCAACCCCACAGCTTCTGCGTCATCTCTGGCCAGGTTTGACATCGTAGGTCTCTGTATACTAGGCAGTCCTGTAGGATGTATCAGGGGTCTGGACTCTGGTTCCACATGGGCAGTCACTTGTGTGTGATATCTTGAGCTGATGCAGGTAACCCAATAGAATGCAGTGTCCTATTCTTAGGTGAAAGATGATGGTTTGTTGATGTCTATGGAGCTGATGGATTGGGTCAAGTCTACTGCTCATGTCCATGTCTTTCCTCCATTTGTAGATAAGTTGCTCCATCTTACCACCTGATTTGGACAGGGCATCAACTCTCTTGTTCCCTGTGATTCCACAATGGGAGGGTAGCCATTGAAGTGCAACTGTAGAGGTTTTGGGGATTTTGTTGAGCTCTGACTCTTGCAGCACAAGTGCTGCAAGATGTGTTTGCATATATCTGTAGAGATTAATCCTCATACAGCTTACTATTCTGCACAAAGGACACTATTTTGATCTGAGCACCTTTGGTGATGCTCATGCGCCAGATGGAGCAGTTCTGTTCAAGGACGAGACATCAATATTAAAGCTTTTCAGAGACTCTTCAAGGAGTCTGTAGAATTTCGTCAGTCCTTCTTCTTCGTACGCTGTCAGACATCAACTTGAATTTGTTCAAAGAAAGCAGCTGTCATCCTGAGGCTGTCGACACTGCTATAGAGCTTGTCTAGTGTTGCCACTGGTGATGGCCACATCTGCTTTCTCTGGTCCTCGTATGTCGGGCAATTTTGCAGCGGATGTTCAGCTGTCATTTTCCTTGTACCACAGGGGCATTTGTCAGTGCCACCTATCTTCAGTTTATTGAATAGATGGTACCTCAGTCTGTTGTGGCCTGTGCGGAGTCTGAAGACCATGACCTGCTCTCTTCTGTTCAGCTGGTAGTAGGCATCATTTTTTGTGTAGCCAGTATGTTCTGTTTCCCATTTGGCCATGTATCTGGCCCTAATAAACCTTTTGGACTCTTCGTAGGTCACACTAGAATCTGGTTGTGGTAGTCTTGCACCTTCTTTTGCCAGTCTGTCTGCCTCCTCATTGCCTTGGATGTTACAGTAGGATGGAACCCACTGTACCACTACTCTTTTTGGTGCTGACTGCTGGCATAGTTGACAGAGTACTGCTCTTGAATCATTAAGTTCAGTATTTTTCTCGCTTTTTAGTGCTGTAACCACGGCCAGGACATCTGTAAACAGGACTATCTGGCTTTCATTGCTTTCGCCTGTCAACATTGCTTTTACTGCAGCCTTCAGTGCCTCTGCCTCCGCTCTGAAATTGCTTGAGAATTTTCAAGTTGCCACTGACAGTGTTGTTTTTGTTACAGAACCGTTGGTGTATGCATGGGTCCAGTCCATGCTAAGGTAGTTTTTCGCTATGTACCTCAGGGTTATGTCTCTTCTTTCTTTTTCAGTCTGGCTGTTCTTGTTTCAAATACCTGGTATATTTTCTACCACCTCAGGAGTGATATGCTGCTTCCATGTGGGTTTTCGTCCAGTAGGGATGGGCTTTGGTTTTGTTATGTTGTTCATAGGGTCTTCGCTTATCTTTGCTTTGGCTATTTCTGCAAAGTTTCTCCGCTTTAGTTTCCCTTTTCCAAATCTATTTAGTCTTTGATGCATTGGATGGTCTGTCAGTCTTCTTAGTTTCTCTGCTTGCTGCTGGGCTCTGCAGTCTCTTCTGTCGGTCATGGATTGCAGTTTTGTAATCTTTTCAAGTTCTACAATTGGCGTTAACTTCATGCCTCCTGTTATAACTCTCATGGCTTGGTTTTGAAGTTTGCTAATTTTATCAAAGTTCGCCTTTGCTGCTATTGCACATGCCGCAATGCCATACTCGAGAACTGGTCTCACCCTTCCAGTATACAGTTTCTTGAGTATTCTTTTGTCTGCTCTCCAGCTTGTGCCAGCAAGTTTCCTCATGATTGCCATTCTTTCTCTGGCTCTCATTCGGTTTCTCTTGATCTGACTTTTCCATGTCAGGCGCCGATCAAATGTGACTCCCAGGTAGTTTGGGTTGTCGTTTGGCCGCAGATATTTGCCGTTAAGATTTATTTTGGTGTTCTGTGGTTTATTTGAAAGCGAGAATATCATACATGTTGTTTTTTCTTATTTATTTGGACCAGCCATGATTTCGCCCACTCCTCCAGCGATGTTAGGGCCTGCTGCATCCGATTGTTTGCTACGGTGAGATTTTTTTCAGAGGTCCACATAGCCAGATTGTCTGCAAACATGGAGCTGTGGACTCTTCTTGGTATATTCTTTATGATGTTGTTTATATACATCAGAAAAAGTGTGGGTGACAGTACTCCCCCTTGGGGCACTCCTTGCTCCAGTGTCATCTTTTTGCTCATCCACCCTTGTACTTGAACTCTGGCTGTTCTGTTTTTGAGGTAGTGGCTGATCCATCTGTACATGTTTCCAGATACTTCACTTCTTCATAGCTTGACTTTAAGTCCCTCATTCCACACTTTGTCAAATGCCTACTCTAGATACACCCAAACCGCTACTGTGTGTTTTTTCTCCTGGTAGGCATCCTCTATTTCCTGTGCTATGAGAGTGATCTGGTCCTCAGTGGATCTGTGTTGTCTAAATCCTGCTTGCTGTGGAATTGTGTTTTTCTTCCAGTTGCCACATCAGTCTGTTGTTTATCAGATGACCCAGCCTTAAATGGGTACCGGTTCAGTCCGGGAAGTAAAAGCGGCGAGGGAGAGGAGATGGCTACCGCCCTCATATAGCCGAGCCTTTGAAATGTGAGATCGCTAACACCTCACACCCCTACGGCAGTAATGCTATGGGATACTTTACTTTTTTTTTTACCATCAGATTACCTACACAGCTAAGTAGACTGATAGGCCTGTATCCATTTGGATCTGTTCTATCTTTTTCTTTCTTTGGTACTGGTATAAGTACAGCATCTTTCCATGCCTGCGGTACAATTCCCCTTTTCCAGTGTTGGTTCAGGACTGACAGTAGCTTCCGCTTTGCTGTTTGGCTCAACCCCATCAGCATTTCATTTGTTATCCCATCTTTTCCGGGCGATTTCTTTTTCTTGAAAGTTCTCATGGCCTCATTCATTTCATTCATCGTTAATTTTGCCATCATGTGCTCCTCTGGTGCCATCTTAATGTTGTCGTGGCTCTTTTGTTGTTCCCTAATGTCTGTATGCCTGTCTGTAGGGACATCAATGTGGTTTGCTCTAGCATAATGTTCTATAAAGGCGTTTGCTGCTTTTTTTCCAGTAAGCATGTTGTCACCTTGCTTGATGGTAATTTGTTTATTTGATGTTGTTTCGTCATTCATGGCTCTGACTAATTTCCATAGTTTGTTCCCTTCTTTATCTAGATTGAGGCTTTCTGGGTTTTTTTTTCCAACTGTCTCTTGTTATTTGGTTCAGTGTTCTTTTGTATTTCGCAGTGATGGCCTTGAGGGCGATATTTGCTTCCATAGATTGCTCTCTCTCTGCCATGTTCCTAGCATTTGAGACTTCATTCTCGGCTTTCTGCAGTTCATGATTCCAATATGGTTTGTAGTTTTCCTTGCCCCTCTTGGGATGGTCTCGGTGGCTGCTTGCAGTATTGCTTTGCTTAGGCTTTCCACCATAGGTTTCAAATTGTCATTTCGTGTGTTGATAGTTTCCGTCAGTCCTTCTAATGACTGTCTGCCTGTTCTGAGCTCACGTAAAATAGCTGCTTGGAGATGCACACATCGGGCTTGCTAACAACATGTCATGTCCCACTTATATGAGTTTTTTGTAGAAGTGTATGGATGCTCAACATGTTTTTCTTACTTATAATTTCTAAGCTAGATACTTTGGCGTGCCACTTGATCCTGAGTAGCCTACGCGAAAACTCGGGTGAAAACAATTTAGCTAACTGTTGTGTGTGCTATACACTGTCCATGTTTTAGAGGCATGCAGCAAAGTGGATAAAACTACAGCACAATACACTTTAACCTTGATGGCGACATTGATGCCCTGTTGGCTCCAGATGCTTGTTTGCAGCCTCCCAAATTCAGAGCTTGTCTTTGCAATCCTGCTTTTAACTTCAAACATCAATATTTGTCTCTCTAGTGAAGCTATCAACTGTCTAGAGCTATTGGTTCTGTACGGTAACTTTTGGTTTAATATATAGCTTCCCAGGAACAGGCTGGAAGAGCACCTCAGTTTTTCTAGTGTTGATCGTGAGACCAAACTTACTGCATACTATCGGAAACTCTGTCAAAGTGGATTGCTTATTTTTTTTTGGTGTTGTTTTTTTTTGTTTTCAGGAGGTGTTAAAGGCGCAGTCGTCAGCATTTAACTTCCGCAGAATGGGGTAGCTGCCCTTGTGCATAATCTTCCATAGTCACCTTTTCTGACATGCCTGGCAGGTGACAGTGCAATAATTTGTTTGCTCCCCTTTTATAAGCCTGAACATATTGACGACAATATATATACACAAACAAAGTTAAATATGATCAAGTTAATGACTGAAAGAATTGTATGTTTATTTATTATTATAAATAAGATCCAACTTTGTTTTCTGTCTTTTTCTACAGTGTTTGGTGGAGAGTTGATAGGAGATTCTGGCCAAGTAGGTTCTCCTCGTTATCCAGGATTGTATCCGAATGATATCTCATACACGTAAGCAGAAATTCAGCTGTAAATGTGGGTCACAGACATGCATGTACATAGATCTTCAGTGCAAATTCAAGTGTTATAATAAAAGAACACGCACATTTTTTACTATAGTCCGAAAGAATAACAAAATAATAGTAACACCGTAACCTGCCAGACATGTCATATGAGGCAACTAAGGTGAGTCGGGCATGAGGTTGGCTACCTTTTCCTATAGGAATGATAAGCAAAAACAATTTGAAAAGAAGGCCTATACTCTCTATGATCAAAGAGGAACATCTATGTCTGGTAAGACTAAGGATTGTTGTGCATGTACATGCTACTTCCTGTGGAACTGTAACCATAAAAACACAGAAAAGACCTCTACATTCTACAGTAGAAGTGGTGCAAGAAGTCAGAAAATCACAATTGTAATTGCTTATAATATTTATATATTAAAATATAATAATTAACACTCATAAAGATTAAATAATTGGGGAAAAAAAACTATTGTGAATCCATATTTATATTGTGTCACAATGAGATAGATGTTGATTTATAGTATACAATTTCAGTCCATACCTACATGGTTGTTCACCAATTCACATATGTTTATTCAACATAATATATAAATTACCAGACACATCGGGACTGAATTTCAACATGTAGAAAACTAAGCTCTTCAAAATTAATCTGATCAACAAAGAACCAATTATACTGAAGGGACAGCTGTTAGAAGAGGTGAATGCCTTTACTTATTTGGGCAGCGCAACTGATACGCCAGGGAGTACAGATCCAGATGTAAAGACCAGAATTTAAAAAACAAGAGGGGCTTTCCGAACACTAAACAACATTTGTAGATCCAGAGAAATTAATATTCATACCAAAGACAGAATATTCAACATCAGTGTGAAGTCAGTGCTGTTGTATGGGGTAGGATAATGGAAAAAATCAAAGCAACACAACAAACTCCAGTCCTTTGTTAACAGATGCCTACGAAGGATAATGCACATATAGTGGCAGGAGATGGTGAGGAATGAAGACCTGTTGAAAAAGAGCCAAAAGCAGCTACTGGAAAAACAAATTAGGAAAAGAAAATAGGGCTAGATAAGACATACGATGAGGAAGGCACCATCCAACATAGCTACACAGGTTCTCAAATGGAATCTATAGGAGAAGAGAAAGAGCGGTAGACCTATAAATACATTGATAAGAGAATGTGTGAGGGAACTTTGATTATATGGTTGCACCTGAATAGAGGCAGAAAGAGTAGCCTAGTACTGGAAATGCTGGCGAGATCGCACCAAGAGGAGCGATGGACTTTGATTTATTAAATGTTTAAAAACATGTTTAGGTATGGTTCAGATACCTCACTAGAATGGAAGCAAGAACAAAACATTTGTTACAATGAAAATGCTTTCATCAGGGACAGCAGACAGTTCACATAAGAACTAACACATAATTGAAGAAGAGAAGAATTTATCACAAAGATTTTTTTTTAAAGACACTTAGCTACAGAATCCATGTGGAATGTCATCCATTTTGAGTGGAAGTGTCTTATGGAATTTCAGGCGACATTTTGTCTCAGCTCTGGTCTGCTCTGGGATCTTCTTTTGAAACTTTTGAAATCAATTTGGACAGAAGCTTTCAGATCTGCTCTGAGATTTATTTGGACACAAGCTTTCAGATCTGCTGCTGAGATGTATCGGGACATAGGTGTTCAGATCTGCTTCTGAGATCTATTTGGTTATAAGCTTTCAAATGGTTCAAGCTCTAGGACTAAGTTCTAAGTTTTGTCCTCGTGCCTTGTTTCTTCAGACAAGTCTTTTCGTCCACCTATTATATTTTATTCTGAATTATGTTCTCTTCTAATTCTCACATGAATAATCGTGGCAAGTCTGGGACACAGGTTTGTCCACACGGCTGGGTTTTTATTGAGAATATTGTCAAATCTGTCCTATGTCAAGCCACTGACTCTTATCCCAAACCAAGTCTTCCTCTCGAGACAAATGTACAAATCTCAACTCAGGTAGAAAGAATGATCAATGTTACTTTCACTTTTTATTGGTCCAGAGCCCACCCACTAACCCCTGCCCCTCGTTATATGTTCCTTGTTCTATTTGACTGTGGCTGCCATAGCTCTATCACATGTAAAACTTGTTACAACGCATGTCTATCTTCAGCGAGCAGTAAACCTAATGAGCTTTTCCTGGTGTTTCTACATCTATTG
Source organism: Ariolimax columbianus (assembly GCA_036924085.1). Taxonomy (NCBI): domain Eukaryota; kingdom Metazoa; phylum Mollusca; class Gastropoda; order Stylommatophora; family Arionidae; genus Ariolimax; species Ariolimax columbianus. The sequence goes on from JAVGWX010000002.1 coordinate 112,875,918, forward strand.
TTCCCCAGATCTGTACCCTACCAAAATAATGGTTGATATAAATAAATGTTCCCTAAACTTGTTACATATCTCAGCTCCGTCCTTTTCAACATGCATGGCTAGGATATGCTTCCCCGGTCTAAGTGACTTTGACCAGCATTGTTTGTATTTGGGTCACTTGTGACTGAATACATTTTCAGCCACTCTTGCCCACTTGCAAATCTTGACCCTTGGTGAGTAAGACAAAGATTCTACCTTGTTCGGTCGAGGTTTAAAGTTATCTGTTCGAGCATTCTCAAACTGTGTTAGAGGGATCCACATGGCACCCAATATGACTTTACCACTTCTGCCTGTGGTGACACTTTCATATACTTAATATTTACAGTACTATAATAATTTTCGACTACAAATTAAGTCAATTGAACGATGATGGTTGGGAAGTAATTGAAAGGTGCAGGTTGGGGAAATAATTGGATTATAGTGGTTGAGGAATTACCTGGATAATCGTGGTTTGGGGGGGGTGGATGTTGACAAGTGTTTAGTGGATGCTGCTTGGGAAATTAGTTGAGTGATGTTATTTAATGGAGAATGTCGTTTAGTGAATGGTGTTTGTGGAATTAGCTGTATAATGGTGTTTAGTGGATGGTGGTAAGGAATTAGTTGCATGATGTTGTTTAATGGATAAGGGTGTTCAATGAATGGTGTTTGTGGAATTAGTTGTATAATGTTGTTTAGTAGGTGGTCATTGGGGAATCAGTTATCTGATGGTGTTTAGTGGAGGATAATGTTTTGTAGGAATTACGTTGCACAACAACCTCAGTTAATTGACTAATGTTTAGCCGATAGTTGCATGAAGCTCATCAAACTCCTAATGCAGCTTTCCATATTTACAGATGGACAATACTTGTACCTGAGGATAAAAGGGTTCGCTTATGGTTCAGTAATTTTGAATTGGAAAGACCAAGTAATGGAGGAGCTTGTGTTTTTGATTCTGTTAAGGTGAGACTATGAAGAATAGAGAGAGCAGTAGAGAAGTTCTTTTTAATGTTTGTCACCACAGTTCAATTTTTAATAGCTCTTCTATATCCATATTTTTGTTGTTGTGAAACATGGTCCTATAACACTGCTGTCAGAGATAAAGTGTTAGAAACTTTTGCAGTAGCAGGCATATATATTCATTTATTATAGGTGTATGCGTAAATAATGTTTTCCTATAAATGTCCATTAAAGTTTATAATATTTGGATTTACAGTAAAAATTGTGTGCTGAAATAATATTATATCAACAGTATTAGTGTTTTTGTGTCTGTGTTTTATTTTAGTTAAATGTTATGTTCCAAGCTTCACATTAAGTTTAAGCATGAATTAATTAGTGTAATTTTTGCTTTAAATATACACATACATAGAATATACTTGCCCTATTCAGAGTCGGCTGACTCAAAGAGATTGATGACTGTTGTCTGCTAAATGAATCGCAAGCCAAATTTATACCAATAACCATCTTCCGCTTTCATTACATGGTCCTCAAATTTAATCCATAATTATTCGTCAATGTCTGAGAGGGCAGCATATGCAATTTTCTTTATATTTGATAGTTTGAAAGTTTTTTTGTCACTTGCCATCTATCCTTTTACTTTTGTCCAAACTAATTTTAAGTGTGAATGGTACAGCGGCAATTTTAAACATCTATTACCTTGTACTTGGATTACTTTGTCAATGTGAAACGTCTTTGCCTTGTGTGTATTCTTTACAAGTGACAACAATTAAAGTTTGAGGGGCACTTCGGTAAATTGAATATACGCCTTTGTTAGTCAAAGTTTTGATCTCGTCATTAGCACTTGCTGATTTCGGGACCATTTTGTAAGTCCCATTGCATTATGGTAGAAATCATTGTGCTTGACCAGTCAGGAGGGTATGAGTACAGTTTTTTCAATCCACTCTCTAAATACGTGGCCATTCATTTCTAAATTATAATCCTGATTGTTGGTAGGTTTTGAAACAGGCATATGGATTTGTTCTATTGGTAGAAAAAATGTCATGTTCTAGTGTCCAGCAAGGGAATGACCTATCACTAATATCCGGAGCATGCATTGTTCTTTTCTCTGGAATTGAAATATGAAAATCCATACTACCACAATTCGCCTCAGATGAGAAATATTTATACAATTTTATTGCCATATTTTTTAGTATAATGAATTTAACTTTCAACACCATTCAAATAATAAAAGCACCCCCATATCTCTCCTGTTACACCTTTACAAATTTTGAAAAATTGTGATAGCAACGTACTACCCTAAATTTGTGGCGCATCTCCTTACCTCAATGCAATAGTTTTGAGTGTTTACAATTTTCTATAAAAACATGCAATATGAAAGACTTTTCCCACACATTGCCATAGCTTACTGTAGAACTCTTAAATGCTATCCAGCAAAGACATACATTTTTTATATACCCCAAGTAAGTTTAAAGGCATTATAATTACTCCACATGACTAAAAACAAAATGTGTCTATCATACAATAACCAACAATATAAATTATTACTCCACATGACTAAAACAAAATGTGTCTATCATACAATAACCAACAATATAAATTTTCATCAATTTATATCTCAAAATAATGACCATCACATCAGGGTCAGGCAGAATATACTATGCAAGACCACACCTCTCTTCCATGTAGCATTCCCTGCAACATTGTTTTCAAGACAGTCTGGTAGATGTAGATTGATGTGAGCATCATGCAGATGAAACCAAGCATAGCACAACAGCTTGTAGAATCCGAGCCCACTTTCAGCAGTGTGTTTGGGATGTGAGAAAAACTACTGCAAACTTCTACCTAGCGTCTTTTTCAGGGCGCACAAAAAAGAAAACTTACTCATTGGGAGCATTCAACAATAGCATAAAATATATCATAATTGCTGAGATATATTATTTTCTTCTTTGCTGGTTCTCAATCTCCCTACCAGGCCATGAAAAGGGCTTTGCAAGCAATAGAATGTAGTCCAGAGAACGGAATGTTGTGTCGTAATTTACAGTTTGACTGTGATATTTGCACTGTTTGGTCCGACACATCTGACTTCAACTGACATTTTTGAGTACCGGGTTAGTGTTTCCTCTGTGATCCCTTTGCCCTTCAAGATGCTGAGCAGCGCATGAGCTGCAGTGGTCAGCGACCCATAGCTGACTGCTAGCGTCAGGGCCAGCAAACCATAGCTGCCAAGACCCTTCTACACCTCCACACGGTGATCCTGGATAACAGGCTGCATCAGGGCAGACTGGCTAAGGAGAAGGGATCGAAGAGGGAATGTTAACCCGGTACTCAAAAAATGCTTGCTGAAGTCGGATGTGTTGGACCGAAAGGTGCAAATATCGCAGCCAAGCTGTAAACTACGACACAACGCATTCCGTTCTCTGGACTACATTCTGCTACTCAAGCCCTTTCAGTGTTTGGTAGTGGGAGATTGAGAACGAACGAAGAAGAAGAAGATCCCTTTGCCTAAGCCAGTCTACTCTGTTGCAGCTATTATCTGGGATCACCGCTTGGAGGTGTAGAAGGGTCATGGCAGCTCTGGTTCACTGGTCCTGACACTAGCAGTCGGCTTTGAGTCGCTGCAACTTATGCACTCAAAGCACTATAAAACAGCTGGGACTGCAGTGGCTGTTATTTCTTAGCTCTTTAAATCCTCTTGGTAGACCCCAGCTATGGAAACAAACAGCCGCTAAAATGAGAATAGTGGGGTTGGAGCACATAGGTGACAATAGACTAAATTATTGGAAAAGAGGACAGAGGATAACAAAAACAGATAATTCTTGAGGTTTTAACATCACAGCACAGAAGACTTTCAATGTTGGTATTGATAAATAGTAAACATGATAAGATGTGAAGAGCCATGATCTCCAATGTCCGTTGGCATGACACATGATGATGATGATAAAAATGGAATTCATTATATCTACATGAATGGTTTGAATCACACCAATTCAAGTCTTAACGGCAAATACCTGCAGCCAAACGACAACCCAAACTACCTGCGCATGACATGGAAAAGTCAGATCGAGAGAAACCGAGTGAGAGCCAGAGAAAGAATGGCAATCATGAAGAAACTTGCTGGCACAAGCTGGGGAGCACACAAAAGTATACTAAAGAAACTGTACACTGGAAGAGTGAGACCAGTCCTCGAGTATGGCATTGCGGCATGGACAACTGCAGCAAAGGCAAACTTCGATAAAATTAGCAAACTCCAAAACCAAGCCATGAGAGTTATAACAGGAGGCATGAAGTCAACGCCAATTGTAGAACTTGAAAAGATTACAAAACTGCAATCCATGACCGACAGAAGAGACTGCAGAGCCCAGCAGCAAGCAGAGAAACTCAGAAGACTGACTGACCATTCAATGCATAAGAGACTTAACAATTTTGGAAATGGGAAACTAAAGCGGAGAAACTTTGCAGAGATAGCCAAAGCAAAGATGCACGAAGACCCTATGAACGTACTAACACCAAAGCCCATCCCTACTGTACGAAAACCTACCTGGAGGCAGCATATATTTCCAGAGGTAGTAGAAAATATACCAGGTATTGGAAACAAAAACTGCCAGACTGAAAAAGAAAGAAGAGATACAACCCTGAGCTACATAACGAAAAACTACCCAAGCATGGAATGGACCCATGCATACACAGACGGCTCTGTAACAAACACAACACAGAACGGAGGGGCAGGGGCATTCCTAAGCCTACCAAATGGCAGGAAAATAACACTGTCATTGGCAACTGGAAAATACACAAGCAATTTCAGAGCGGAGGCAGAGGCACTGAGGGCGGCAGTGGTAGAAATGGTGACAGGTAAAAGGAATGAAAGCCATATAGTCCTGCTTACAGATGCCCTCGCCGTAGTCACAGCACTAAAAAGCCAGAAAAATACTGAACTTAATGATTTAAGAGCAGTACTCTGTCACCTATGCCAGCAGTCTGCACCAAAAAGGGTAGGGGTACAGTGGGTTCCATCCCACTGCAACATCCAAGGCAACGAGGAGGCAGACAGAATGGCAAAAGAAGGTGCAAGACTACCACAACCAGATACCAGTGTGACATACGAAGAGTCAAAACGGCTTATTAGAGCTAAATACATGACCAAATGGGAAACAGAACATACTGGCTACACAAAAAATGATGCCTATTACCAGTTGAACAGAAGAGAGCAGGTCATGGTCTTCAGACTTCGCACTGGCCACAATAGACTGAGGTACCACCTATTCAACAAATTGAAGATAGGTGGCATTGACGAATGCACGTGTGGTACCGGAAAAATGACCGCTGAACATTTGCTGCAAAACTGCCCGACATACGAAGATCAGAGAGAGCAGATGTGGCCATCACCAGTGGCAACACTAGACAAGCTCTACGGCAGTGTCGACAGCCTCAGGATGACCGCTGCTTTTTTCGAAAAAATAAAGGTCGACGTCTGACAGCGTAAGAAGAAGAAGAAGAAGAATCACACCAATTCAAATTTTTCTGTGTTATCTAACTTGCTCAGTCTCAAATTATCTAACTTGCTCAGTCTCAAATCTTTATATTTCCTGGCTTACTAAGCCTCAAATCTTCCTGTGTTTTCTAGCTGGCTCAGGTTAAATCTTACTGTATTTTCAAGGACAGTCATCCTCAAATCTTCCTGTCTGTGCTTTCTAGCTCAGCCTCAAATTGTTCAGTATTTTCTCACTCACCTTCAAATCTTTTTGTAATGTCTAGCTCACTGAACTTCAAAGCTTTCTGTGTTTTGGGGATTACAGAGACTCAATTGTTCTTTGTTTACTCTTTTGTACAGGTATTTGATGGGACTGGAGAATATAGTGTTTTACTAGGAGAATTTTGTGGACTGACCATACCAAGTCCATTTTACTCCGTGACAAATCAGGTATCAGTAGTTTTTACTACAGACAACTCAGTCCAACTATTTGGATTCTTGTTAAACTGGCTGGCGGTGACACCTGAGGACATTCCAACACCTACTGCATCAGTTATTCCAATAATATCAGGCAGGTGTTTTTTGTTTGTTTTGATGCTCTTTTTTTTTTTTTTTTTTTTTTTTTTTTTTAAATAAAATGTTGTTCTGGTTTTTAATTGAGTATAAGAATGTTATGTTATATGCCACCAAGGCTTGTTCCAGGCTTGTTGTAGAAGTGAAATTGATGATAAGCGCTTTGTGCTCTCAAGGCATGCACAACACATAGCCAAGCTCTGACTGCGAAAGCCACCTGCAGACCTCCTCCCAACAGGATATATAATAATCTATATTAATAGGAGAAAACGAAAGATGCAATTCCGTGGCACACTAAAATCAGAATGTTTTTGGTAGATGACGCCTGCAAGTCATTCATCATGGAGAAGCAGAACTCAGACTTGGAATCACATGCTGTCTTGTAGGTACTCTGGGGGCAATCAAAGGACAGGGAAAGTTAACATGAATAAAAGCCAGGCTTGAAGTGAATGTGCTGTACCAAAAGGTGTAGATGTTGCTGTCAAACTTTGAAATCTGGTGTAACACTTCTTTTTTTCTTCAAAAACTAAAACAAAAGTAGAGTAAAGAAAGAAGAAGAAAATTCCAACCAGGCAAAAAAAACAAGTACATCTCTAGTGGGAACTATAAATGGTGTTTGATTTAGCTGAAAGATAAAGTGCTCATCGCTGAAGAAATAAACGAACGAAAGCAAAATGGTGATTGTTCTAATTCTGCTAGTTTCAAGCGTCTTCTGGTCTCAAGGGAGATGAGATTGGCATCTAGTCTTATTGGAGATGAAAAATAAATTTGGAAATCCTGTGTGCAGTCTGAGCACATAAAAAAAACCTTGATAGTTGAAAATTGAAAAGAGAAGGCCGTAAGCTTCTGTCCGAAATATTCAAAAGGTAACAAAATTCCTACCCAATATTTGCGTACATGAAGGCCAAAAGGAAACTGCCCCTCCTTCATGCAATGACACAGCAGGCCAGTTACTTGCTTGTCCACACACTCAGTTGCAAGTGCATACAAGAAAAGGACTTCTACACCCCTTAGGGGCAGAAGAGGAGTGACTGAGAGCTCAAATGTTTATTTTTCATTTCAATATCAATTATCTAGTCATCTGTGTCATATTCTGTTAATGTCACTGCTTTTCTCTCATTACTTGAATTTTACCTGTCCTTCTGTCTATCTATATTCTGTCTGTTACTAGCTGTTCTTTCATCAGGTGGCATTTTGTCTCATTTCTTGGGTCTGCTCTGGGGTCGGCTCTCGGATCTTCTTTTGAAACTTTTGAAATCAATTTGGACATAAGCTTTCAGATCTACTCTGAGATTTATTTGGACACAAGCTTTCAGATCTGCCTCTGAGATCTTTCTGGACATAGGTGTTCTGATCTGCTTCTGAGATCTATTTGGTTATAAGCTTTCAAATGGTTCAAGCTCTAGGACTAAGTTCTAAGTTTTGTCCTCATGCCTTGTTTCTTCAGACAAGTCTTTTCGTCCACCTATTATATTTTATTCTGAATTATGTTCTCTTCTAATTCTCACATGAATAATGGTGGCAAGTCTGGGACACAGGTTTGTCCACATGGCTGGGTTTTTATTGAGAATATTGTCAAATCTGCTTGCATCAGGGTAAATGACTCATTACTGACCAAGACCTTATTCCACCTCCAAGTAACAGCGTTGGGAACAGACTGTAATCATGCAGCCTTGCTAAGAGATTAGGAATCAGAGGGAAGACAAACCTGATTCCAATAATACAGTGCTGAAATTGGATACGTCTGGCCAAAACTGACAGATATTGCACTCGCTGTAAACTATGACATGACGTCGCAAACGTACTATTCAGGACAAAGGCCAAAGAAAAAAAAGAATCTGTCCATTCCATGGCTGTTCATTCTTTGGTTCATCGAGTGGTTCACTAGTCTCTTGCATTTCTCTGACTGCTGCATTACTTTTATGTCTGTCTATCCCTCATTGACTGGAAACCAATCATTGTTTCTAGTGCCTCTATGGGTGTGGACTTCATGGTCCCTGTGATACTGCATTTGACTTGGTTCTGAACTCAACTTACCAAAGTGTGTTCTCATTGCAGTGGCCTACAACATGATGTCATACTCCAGTACTTGTCTGACTCTTCCTGTCTATAGTCTTTTCAGGATTTTGTTATCTGCACCTCAATTGGATGGAAAAATGGATGAAACGCTCATCATATCCGTCGGTATAAGACAACGATGTATACTCTCCTCGACACTCTTCAACATATTCCTAGAGAGGATTAGGAGTAATGCACTCGAAGATCATGTTGGCACAGTCAAGATAGGAGATAGAATGGTTATCAACCTACGCTTTGAGTATGACATTAAAAGGCTGGCAGGGACTGAGACAGAACTTTTGGAACTGGTTCGAAGACTGGATGTAACAGCAAAGGGTTATAGCATTGAGATATTTGTAGAAAAGACAAAGTTGATACTGAAGGAATCAACGTTGTGATCAAAATGAATCTCTTTAAGTATCTGGGCTCAAAGATCAGTGACAAAAAGATCAAAACCGGAGGTTCTGGCCAGAATAGCACAGATAACAGCAGCACATGCATGATTGAAACCTGTAAGAAAAGATAAATCACTCTTCCTTGCCTAATGCACTCACTGGTTCTTTTGATATCTCTCTGTGCTTGCGAAGCTTAGACCGTTATAACAGACCTCCAGAGGAGAATACAGACCATGGAGATGTGTTTTAGATGGCTCCTAAATGTCACCTACAAAGACCTTCTCACTAATGATGAATTACGATGATGAATCGAGAATGCAAGTGAATTTTGTGATGTCTTCCTCGCAATGATCAAAAAAAAGGAAAGCTAACTTGGTATCACTACATCTCGAGATTCAAGGGCCTTGCAAATATGATACTATGAGACAAGCAAGGGCTGGGACATCCGAGAAAATGATGGAAAGGCAACATCCATAAATGGACTAACCTCCAACTTGAAGAGGCACAAAAAGCAACCGCAGACAGAGAAGGTGACGCAGGATTGAGGAGGTGTCATCAGCAGGGGTGCCCCAATGATCTCAAGTGTCGAGGGATGAGCTGAACTGAAATGAACTTCAATTGGCGCCTGCTAGTTTTTTCATTAAACCCATTTGGCACCTGGCTCTTTTTTCAACCATTTCGATCTTCTAGGGTTGTGTCATTCTACGCTCCAGGATAATTCCCAGATACATTGGTATTATTCTGGTGTGAGTACGTAGTCAATTATTTTTAGTGTCTCTGTTTTTTAAAATCGATAATCTGAATGCTCTATATATGTGGTTTTTTTCTTGTTAATGGTGAGCAATCATAACTTTGTTCAGTTTTAAAGTTTCCCCAGTTTGCTTCATGCATTATATTATTTGCAACTGCCATTGACCAAGTCATCTGCATACATTACAGCATGTACTCTAGTGTGGATGTCTTCTGTTTTGTCATCTATGCAGATCAGGAACAGCATAGGGACAGTACTCATCCTTGCAGGACTCCTTGTTGTAGTGTTGTCTTCCTGGTGCATTTCCCCAGTGCCTAGACTCTTGCTTTTCCATTCTCCAGGTAGTGGCACATCCAGTTATGCAGATGCTCTATTATTCCCATTCTGAGGAGCTTGATCTTAAGTTCCTCTTCCTAGATGTTGCCAAAGGCATTTTCTGTGCCAGCTTACACTGCTAGTGTGTGCTTCTTTTCCTGAAAGGTATCCTCGGTCTCTTGTGCAATATAGGCCACCTAGTCTTGTTGATTAACATTGTTTTAGTTCACTGTGCTGTTCCGTTATTAGTTGTTTTTCTTCTAGTTGCCACGTCTTCTATTGACCAGTTTTCCATTAGTTTGACCATGCAGAGTAGGTTGACTGGTCTATATCTACCTGTGTCAACTATGTTCTTACCTAGCTTTAGGATAGGCACCATGATAGCTTCCTTCCATTCTGCAGACACCTATCCTATTTTTCAACTGGCATTTATAACCTTTAAGAGTATCTTCTTTGCTTTCTGCCCTCCAGCTGAAGTCAGTTGTGTCAAACCAAAAGGTGCAAATATCGCAGTCAAGTTCTGAATGATGACACAATGCATTTCATTTTATGGACAACATCTTGCTACTTGCAAAGCCCTTGGTAGCAGGAGTTTGAGAATGAGTGATGAAGAAGAAGCTTACTGCCCAATCTTTATTAGCATATTGTTTGTGACACCATCCTTGCCAGGTTTCTTGTTGAGTTTGAACCCTTGAAGTGCATCTTCTAGTTCTCTTAGTGCAAAACTCGATGTCAGATGCTCTTCTGCTATCATAGACTTATTCATTAGCTCTTGGCTCTTGGTATCTTACCTGGCTAAAATGTGCATATTTTTCTCCAAAGATGTTTGTTGGTCTTTTGCTGTGTGTATTTTCTGATTGTGCTCCATTATTTTTTTGGTCAGCTTTCATCATTCAGGGCCTTAGCCCATTTCTAGAGCTTATTTTCATCTCTCTCCAGCTTTGCCTTGCAGCTTTCGCTACCCCTTCGTCTGTATCTGGCAGAGACTGCCTTGAATATTATATTACTGTCTGTGTTTTGTTCTGCTGCTGCTACTATTTATCTGATGGAGTTCAATTCTTCTTCCAGCCTCTTTTATCCAGTATTGTTTGAAATTTCTCCATGCTTCCCAAGGTATAGATTCTTTTGTGGCTCTTAGGATTTCCTTAGTCAGCTCCACTGCCATATTCCTTAATTTCTTTTGGTTGGCTTTCATGGTCTCGCTATATTTATCTGTGAATCTTGTAAATTTTCACCAGTCTGCTTTTTTAAAGTCAAGTTTTTGTTGCTTGTGTACATAATTAAGGAGGCATTTAATTAAGGTTGATCAACAATTTGACTGATTTGTAGTCACTGTCTCCAAAATAGTTCATTGCCATTCTATGCAACTTGTTGGACATATCCCCTGTGGTAAATTCAAAGTCTGAGTTTATATGGCTTTCCAACTTTTTGAGTAGACGTTTGGTGGGGTCTGCTTGGGTATTTATGATATGCAGATTTTTAAATATTTACCATTTCTCCATCTTTTCTCCTCTTGCATTGGATTCTATGTAGCCCCCATCTGTTTGATTAACCATTGAAGTAACATGCAGTGTGTTTGTGTTATATTCATGGCCTCTAGCATGGGGGCTCTGTTCACTAGACTGTATATATTAAATAGTCAGATCTGCTGGTTGTTGATGAATATATCTGTATGGGTGATGTTAGCTTCCCCATCTGTGGGTACTTTTAGCTGCTGAATAATATACAGTTATGTATTAATGTGAGTACTCCCCTCTTGTTGCACTCTCTGTTCTGCCTGTGTCTCTGGTATCCCCTGTTACAGAATCTACTGGCATTTGGCTGTTCCCAACCATGCTACAGGGTAGCAGATTGTCTATTCTTTTTTTTTTTTATCTTTATATCTTTAGATGTCCTGCCCTCCCATGTTCTTGAGCTTCATCTGCCCAGACCCCTCTCCAGTAATCTGTTTTGGGTAATCTTACCAGAAACATGCGTTCCTACTGGCATAACTCACTGGAGAGAGTGAGAGGTGGAAGGGGGGGGGGGGGGGGGAGATCAAGAGGAGGAAAGAAAAGAAAACATTCTGTATGATTCACTAGTATCTCAACAGTTGTCAAAGAATGTGTCAATTCACACTATGAAATGCATTTTCATTGTTTATAAAATTGACACAAAAAGGATGTTTTTAGTTCAGTAGTTTGTTCTACTATTATTATCAGAGTATCTATATGATCTGTGCATGATCTTTCCTCTGTGCATGATCTTTTCTGATGGAATCCTGCCTCTAACCTTTTTTTGTCTACTTCATCTTTTAATCTAAGATAATTTTGATAATCTTGCCAATCACTAAAAACAATGTGATCCCCTTATAATTGCTACAATCTGTCAGGTCTACATTCTTGGATAGTTTAATCAAGTGTCCTTTTTTCCATCCTGTGGGCACTCTCTCCTCTTCCCATATTGTCTTGAATAATCCATGTAATGTATCTGTGGCCAATTATCAATATCTGTCATTATAGCTTCTGCTGCTATTCTGTCTAGGCATGCCTGCTTTCCCCTTATGAGTTTAGATATTGCCTTTTGGATTTCTATCTTACATGGTGGGTTGTAGTCTGTTAGTCTGTTGGTAGGATGCTTGGTGTTTCTTATGGTAGATGTCCATATTGGCTTTCTTTGAAATACTCATCCAATTGCTTTTGCTGTTCATCTGATGGTCAACATTTTGCTTTGTCTATTTTTGATTGGTTTGTCTGTCTGTATATATCAGTTTGCCATTTTCTTTGTTAATGAATAAAGATATCTCATATTTTCTTTTTTTCTTCTGCTTTCTGTCTCCTGTGCCAACATGTCAGTATATTCCCTTTTATTTTTTCTTTATTCATGCTTTGACCTCTTTGTGTGCAGTAACATAGTTTTTCTGTGCTTCTGCTTTGGTGATTCAGGTTTGCAATTGTTGAGTATAACTTTCTTCTTTTTGCTTTCTTCTATTTTATGTTTTCTTGAATCCCATAGTTTTTTCACATGTCTTATTTCACATCTCCTCAGCCTGTTCTTGCATACTGTCAATGTCCATCACCTTTTCCTCATAACTCTTGTAGCACTTGGTATCTGGAATCAAGGGGGAGGGGGGGGGGGGGGGTAAAATTATCCTCGGATCGCTTCTCTGTTTCTTTTTTCCACACACTCTTGTTTTTTACTCTGTCCAACAATCATGTTCTTGCACAACTTTTACACATGCTTTCCAGGATGAGGCCCTTCCATTGCACTTTGGTTAGGCTGGCTTCTGAGAGCACACAAACCTAGCATAGGTACACACAGATACGCACATGCATCCAAGCACTGGTTTATGCATCTGAATATTGCCCAATTGACTACGGTCCGGGGTGGAATAAGCACCTCCACCATAGAAACTAGTGAGGCAAACAAATAAAATTTTAAAAATAAAAATTTCTGTTATAAGAGTTTTATGCTAAATTCTGTTTTTCTTCGCTGGTCATGTTACAGGTGTGCGCTTAATCTTGTTCTCCTTCTTTCCATCACTTGGTGCTTTTTGAGTTGCATTAAATCTAGCAATATGTGGTGGTCTTAGCAGCATCTGCACCTTGCTTTACAATTATAACTTGTAGTGTACTTCTCAATGCTTGACTCGTGCTTATGTGGTCAATCTGATTTTTTTATTATGTGGTCTATGATCTCCATGTGGCCTTACATACATTCTTGTGTGGAAATATGCTTCCTCCAATTATTGTTTTGTTTATTGCAGACATGAACACATTTCTCAGTTTGTGTTCATCTGTTCCATTCCCTGTCTTCAAATAATCTGTTCACATCCCAGGTTGTCTGTTCCCACTTTTGCAGTGAAGTCCAGCCAGAAACCAGTGAAACCTTATTGAAGATCAGTTAACATGTTTCTGAATGAGCCATGTGTCTTCTTCTAGCCTCTTTTTCATTCCAGCCAAAGTATAAAGTCACCACTACAGTTGATCTTCTTTAGGTGGCCTGCACCAACAAACTTTGGGTGCTGATGCAGTGGTGGTTTTTGTAGCAAACAGATCTCATCTTTTGACAAAGAATGTTAAGAGACTTGTTTTAACCTTAGGCACGCTACATAATTAGTGACAAAATTTGACCTAATTAATTTTCTTAATTAGTCGCTGTGGTAGTCGTCTTTCAAAATTTGTAACTTTTATGTTTGTTTGTCAATAAATATGATTTTCTGGTGTGTAGATACACAATAGCATAACGAACATGTGGGTGTTATTGTTTTTGTTGTATGTTTGTTAGTTTTTGAGATTTAAAAAGATGTTGAAAATTTATGAAAATCTCGGGAAAAATTTGGACTCGACCACTAGGCCTAGTCGCTCCGATAGAAAACCATGGAAACCACAACAACGTATCGATACTGTGTTTACAATATCGACACAACTGTTAGTTTCCAATTCAAACGTAGTTCTTTCATTTAAACAAACAAAATAAACAGATCTACGCGATAAAGATCTTTCTCAACAACCTACTTCCCCTTTCGCAAAAAGTTGGCTTGCTCCAAACGGCGTATACAAAATTAAAACTGTTCAAAAGCCATTTGTAATCGCACATACGATACTTTAACCGGCAAAATATCGTGTATATATGGAGGGCGTAGTCAGCAGTAAAAAATGGCTGTCAGGAGTGACTCCGTTCAAAAAAAAAATTTTTTTTTCCGCACACTGTTTTTGCAGGCCGAGCTGGTTAGAAGAGACAGGACATTGGAGTGCTAAAGGTTAAAATAAAAAATAAAAATTTACCTTTTATGTAGCAAAAAGATTTTTTTTAAAATGTCCAGTGATTAATTCGTAGCATTAAATAGTTTTAAAAAAAAAATATTTATTTGTCCCATTTTTGTAACGATGTAACATTTTGAAATGTCATATTTCTGTTGTTGATTACTTTATAATTATATAAAATGTCTGTAGACGTAGTAAAAAAAATTTGTAAAGCCCAATATCCACTTTCTGTTCGTAACCATATTTATGTATATTCGAATAGTAATAAAGTCTCTTCGTATTCGGTCGAATAGGAAAATCCTTCTGACCAGTGAACCCCTAGTAATAACCACCACTTCATTTGGTGTGATGTTATTGCATCATGACATTTTCTTCTGATTTCTGCTTTTTTGATATCTGCAGTGTTTTAATTAATGAAGCTTTAACAAATTTCTTGTCCCAGGTTGTGGGGGACAACTGATAGCAACAGACATAGAGCAGAACATCACCTCACCTGGATACCCAGAATCTTATGATAACAACCTCCACTGTATATGGACAATATCAGTCCCAGAGGGACACACGATTGTTGTCAACATCACCAGCATTAGCATGGAGGGACAGCGTATATGTTATCATGATTATCTCAGATTTCTTGATGGTAAGTAACTGATAAATAGCATATTTTGGATGTGTATATATTTTAATGTCATGTTCTTGCAAAAGTGTCCAATAATATACACAGATATAAATGACTTGAAACAGTTTTATGATGCTCTGAAGGCAGTCAATAGTCACCAATCCAATCATCCAGGGAAGGCGGCCAGATACTTCAGGACCTGAAAGATGTCCCTATTGTTCACTTGTACAAGCGAAAGGGCAACTGTTACTCCTATGAAAACCACAGGAGAATCACTCTTCTGTCAATTGTAAGCAAAATTCTGGGATGAGCCTGCTCAACCGCTAAAGAAATCATCTAGAGTTGGGCTTACTTCCATATTGGGCGGTCTACATAAATATGCAACTTGTCAACTCCAGGGAAAAAAACATGAAAAAAAACTTGTAAAAGTTGATCAAGGTTGAGTTTAATCAAAATTTTTTAATGGGTATGGTCAGATACCGCACCGAGACAAGAACACAACCAAAACCTATGTTACGACCAATAGGCCTTCATCAGGGACAACAATACTGAACTAACAAATCAACATATAAGAAAAAATGGTAAACCCATCTATTTCTGATAGTAGACCCAGTCTGTCTAAGCGACCGGTTGAGCCAGATGCTTGACTGAAACTGAATCGGAGTGGTCAAACACAACAAAGTGGCCAGGAGAGCGTAAGCAGTGGGGAGGAATGCGCCGGATAAGCCAATGGTGGCCAAACAGTGGTCCAGATGGGAGAACAAAGAGAAGGTAATATAAGCCGGGAGGGCGTGAGATTGATATTGGGGGGGGGGGGGGGGGGGTGAGAACTGATAGAAGAATTGGGGAGGAGGGGCAAAGGAAGACAAATAGATGGGGGCCAGTGTAAGGGTTTAAGAAAAAGTATGGAAGATATTAATGCCATGTGGTTGGAGACAACCCATACTAGAGATAAGTCTATTCTCAAGGGCGAATCGATGACGATCGTCAGAGAAGCACGAAACTAGACCAGTGACACTAACGTCAGCCTTACCCCGGTGCTCAGGACCATTGAAGTGGCTGGCAATTGGGGAACTAGTGCGGTTGCGGATGTCGTTAAGGTGTTAGCGGAAACGCTCCCGCAGTTCCATACCAGTTTCCCCAATGTATGTCATACCACACTGGCGGCAGATGATAGAATAGATGAGGTTACAAGAATTGCATGTGAATACCTCTTTGATGAAGAATTCAGCCTTAGGAAAGATAATGGAGTGAGAAAGGATGACATGAGGGCAGGTAACACAGCCACGTGTATTTTTGCACGGCCTGGTGCCTGGAAGGCTATGAGGGCTGGTGTGTAGGCGACTACTGACCAGCAAGTCCCTCAGGTTCCTGTCCCGTTTGTAGGCGACAAGGGGAGGATCGGGAAAAACTTTACGAGTGGCAGGATCAGAGTGAAGAATAGGGAGATGGCGGAATAGGATATCCCGTATAGAGACGCAATGAGGGTGATAAGTGAGAACGAGTTTCACACGGTCAGAGGGAGGACGGTGAGTGGGAGTGAGGGAGTCTTGGCGGAGATAATAAAAACCCGCTGAAGGGCGGAGGAGAGAGTGGTCTCGGGGTAGAGTCGCTTGCGGAAGAAGTCAAGCATTTCGTGGGCCCTGAGAAGGAAGTCGTCGTCATCCTGACATAGACGTCGGAGGCGGAGGAGTTGGGAGAAAGTAAGCGAATCGTGGCAGGATTGAGGATGGGAGGAAGTGTAGAGGAGGTAGTTGTGGGCGTCAGTGGGTTTGTAGTAGACAGTGGTGGAGACGCCTGAAGGGCAGATAGAGACAGTGATGTCCAGAAAGTGGACAGACGTGAGGGAAATGTCAGACGTGAACTTGATCGAGGGATGGAAGTCATTGACAAAGTCGATAAAGTTTAGGAGATCCTTCTCAGACATGTAGGTAATGCCAATCCCATCGTCGATGTATCGATAATACAGCAAAGGAAAGGGGCCCTGGAATTGAAGCCAGATCAAGTGTTCCAGGTGACCCATAAACAGACATGCGTAGCTGGGGCCCATTCTGGTGCCTATAATTATACCGCTGATCTGGTCGAAGAACTGGCCATTGAACTCAAAGGTATTGAAAGTAAAGGCGAGTTCTGCCAGACAGACGATGGTAGACGTAGAGATGGATGGGTTAACCCTTCGGTCAAGGAAGAAACGGAGGGCCAATAAGCCATCGGAGTGGGGGATGGAGGTGTACAGTGAACAGACATCAAGTAGGAAGAGATGATAGGTTCAGTCGGGGGAGAGGACAATGGTAGAGAAAGTGGTTAAGGCGTGGTTGGTATCCTTGAGAAATGTGGGAAGATTCTCCACCATAGGTTGGAAGACACTATCCAGGAAGTCCGATACCAGTTCGGTGGGACAGGAACAGGCAGAGACAATAGGGCGACCTGAGTTGTCGGGCTTATGAATCTTAGGCAGCATATAGAAAGAAGGCTTACCCAGACAACTGTCAAAGATACGGAGGTTCGTAGCGCTCTTCGGAAGGAGATGTCATTTGGTCATATCAAGGATGGTGGTAGAGACCTCCTTGTTGAAGCGAACAGTGGCATCAGAAAGAAGGATCAGATAGTTGAAGACTGCCCTCCTGAACATATAAATCCTTGTGCCAAACCACCACTGTCCCCCCCCCCTATCAGCAGGTTTAATCACGAGATCCCTACGCCGACTAAGGCTAGCCAGAGCACGAGCCTCGGTATGAGAAATGTTCGAATATTGTAGGGGCCGAGGGCAGATGGCCTTGGTATCACGAAGAGTAGTTTTAATATAGAGTTCTAAGGCATGGGATCGGCCAGGAGGAGGGGTCCAGTCAAATTTACGATGGGAATAACTGGAGAAAGGGTCATCGGGGTCAGGAAAAGAGCAAGAGTTAGGTCAACAACAGAGTTGTAAAGGCAAGCTCTTCATTTTGGAGCTTATATGAGAATGTCTGAAACCAACACTGCATCAGTGTCATCACCAAGGTAAAAGTATATTGTGCTGTTGGGTTTACCACTCTGTTGCATGCCTGCAAAATATGGACAGTGTATAGCAGACAGCTGATATGTTTCCACATAAGCTGTCTGCAAGTCGTGCAGGAGACGGTGACCAGACAAAGTACCTAACTCTGAAATTCTTAACAAGTCAAACATGGCATCTATAAGCTTCTACAAAAAGTTCAAACCACTATTTTGGGCATCAATGTAGGCACTAACTTGTTTCGCTTTCACTATCTACCTCAGCGTGGTGTTCCAGATTCTGTGGACCATTAAAGTTGTCCTCATATGACCATCCGTCTGGTTTGAATTTGAGTCCCCCTGCTGTAATAGTTGTAATATAATATAAGTTACCCACCTCTTGACATGGAGCCAAGTTTTCTAAGAATGTGTGTCATAAATTTGTTATGTGATTAAACTTTACAATTTCTTGACAGGTTCTTCAGATTATTCAAGCGTTCTTGGCACTTTTTGTGGGCAGATAGGTGTGGGTGTGATCACACGGTCAACCACCAATGTTCTGACTGTGTTATTTCATACAGATTACTCTGTGACCAGATCAGGGTTTGTCCTGATATATACTATAGGTAAGTAACAGTTCAAGCTAAGCCAGGTAAAACTGAAGTCTCTTGTTAACACAATAAGCCCCGGGCGCCGAATAGTCGGACATTTGTGCGGTCACTTTTTCTCTTTGGGCCGATTATTCGGCGCTTACATTTTGTTTCGTTTCTATCGCTATATTGTCACTTTTATACACACCAGACATCGTTTTTTACTTCTGTTTACTAGCTTTGAAACTAGCGAGGTAAGAAATTCACATTGCTATTGAAAGTTTGGTAAATTTTACTGTTATTTATACAAATATTCAGTGTGTATTCGACAGTATTTAAAATGGCAACGCCCACCTCAGGTAATACTAGTAATAGGCCTCGTCGTTTTACAGCAGATCAAGCTATAAAGATGTTTGAAGAGATAAGTCAACAATCTAATTCCGATATGGATGACAGTAGCTCTGACGATGGAGAATTGTCAGATTATCACTACGAGGAGTCTGAAAACGAACTGAACGACGATACAGAAAGTGATAGTTCGACTATGAGCACAGGACAACCAAGTCTGATTGCCACAACATCAGCGACTGTGTCTGAACCAAGAAGGAAGAAAATGAGGAAGGATCATAACGTTGTTAGAAACAATGATTACAATGTTACCCATGGACATGAGGGTAATAATCATATATCAGCTTGGCGATCAGTAGAAACTGGCGAGACCAACTCAAATTTTACTTTTCGCCAGACTAGAAATAATATAAATCCAGTTTTCTATCAAATGGAAACACCCTTGGATTTTTTAAAATTTTTTCTAGATAATGCTGTTGTTGGCATTTTAATAGCAAGCATAAATGCTTATGCTGCAAAGGTTATTGAAGCCAATAACCCACCAAGGAAGTACTTTACATTTGCTTCATGGACACCACTAACACATTATGAATGGCTCAAGTTTACAGCTGTGATGATCGCCATGGGCATTGATCCAAGACCCAAAATGAAAGACTACTGGCGTACTGTTGGAAATTATTATGCCCCATGGTTCCATCAAATGTTTTCAAGAAACCGCTTCCAGTGTATTTTTCACAGCATGCTACATGTTTGTGAACCAGAGTCACAAGATCAAAAGCCAAGATTGAGCCATTTGTGGATCTGTTACTGACAAGATTTCAAAGTGCTTTCTACCCTTTTGAGAATGTGTGCATTGATGAAATGGTTATTGGATGGAAAGGGAGATTCAAGTATAAGCAGTACAATGCCAGTAAGCCACACAAGTACCACATCAAGACATTTGGACTTTGTGATTCCGCCACGGGCTATGTATTCAATTAAAAAATTTATTTTGGTAAGAATACTGTCTATAATCCGGATGTTGATCCCAGCTCCGCACATGCTGTGAAAGTTTTCAGCACTCTTTTGAAGCCGTTGAGATCTGGACATCATATTTTTGCAGACAGATTTTATTCTTCCAAGGCTGTAATTGATTATCTGCTTTCGCACAATTACAATTATACAGGAACACTAAATGTCAACCGCGTCGGCTTTCCCCCGGAAATAAAGACATTGAAGCTTGGACACCAAGAGATGAAGTGGTTTTTGGACTCAGTGAACAAAACATTATGCGTTGCCTGGAAGAGTAAAAAGGCAAAGAAGCCCTGCATACTTGTTTCAACAAAAGCCACAGTATCAACTGTTGAGAAGGGTACCTGGAATAAAACAACAAAGCCGAAAGTGGTTGATGACTACAATATGAGCATGAATGGCTGTGATCGGATGGATCAAATGGTTGGCTATTATGGCATGCACAACCGTAAAAGCCGAAAGTGGTGGAAAAAAATTTACCATTGGGTTATTGAGATAACCCAGATCAATGCCCACATTATTTACAGTTTGTGCCAGGAAGGTAATGGAAAAAAGAAGCTCTCACTTCAAGAATTCAAACAGCGGCTAATTAATGATCTGGTCATTGAAGCTGCGAAGCTGACACCTGATGGACTGATAAATTGTCCATCAAAAAACTTCAAACATTCCATGAAAGGAACAGAAGTGGAGAGGACAGTTGGCGCTAGGCATCTTGTGGAATTTGTTGGGAAGGACAGAGATTGTGTTCACTGCAGCCAAGGCCGCGGTAAAGGGCGTCGAAGATCTAGCTATGTGTGTTCAGGCTGCACAGGCAGACCTCACCTTTGCCCTAAAAATTGCTTTCTGGCTTTCCATAAGCAAAACAGCTAGCTTGATCTGATTAGTTTAAATGAAATAGCATGTAGTATTGATAGCTAGTTGAGTTGTGGACTTTAGATTATTATTGTGTGCATCTTTTACTTGGATCATCATTGTATGCAGCTTTGTGATATTTGTTCTGGATATGGATATAGCAGTTCAACAACAAGGTAAGACACTTTGTACTATTGTCTCATCATCATCTTCTTTGAGTACCAATTTTATAATACATAAACATACATGAAAACATGTTTACACTGTCAATTTTATATGCCAAACAATTAATTTTTCACTGAAATCATTTTTAAATAATCAAGTTATGTAGCATAACTAACATTTTTTTAATTGAAAACATATATACATTATAAACAACAGCTATCTACACCCATTTGTCATCATTTTCATTTCTAACAAGATATGGATTTTTGCACACAAACATCACAAATATATGTTCCTTCTACTGTCTTGATATGTTATGAAATGTCATGGTTTTTTTTTTGCCTAATGACCTACTTTTGTATTCTGAGAAATTTATTATTTTCCATTGATTTTATAGCAACAAATTAATTATATGTTATGAGAATATAGTTGTTTGTGACATTTTTGCAGTTTTTACAAGATTATTGACATTGCAAGCAGTTTCAGAACAAAAAAAGTGTAATTTTATATAGCAAAATTTGATCACATCCTTCTTTCTGCCTACATTTGACTTGGCATAACTATATATTTTTTTATGAAATCATGTTTATATTATGCATACCTGTAATCTACAACCACATACCTTTATTTTCATATATAACAACACATGTCTTTATATACATGAGCATCACAAGCATTAATTTATAAAGGCTAACTATCAACACACTGAGTGGTAGCCCTTTTTGCTTGGGTCAAACCTGCTTTTTTGTTTGGGACTGAAAGTGTTAATTATAGGGCAGTGAGTGTACATGTTAGACCAGGTAGAACTGAAGTCTTGTCATTACATGTAGGACAGGTGAGTGTACAAAAGTTAGACCAGGTAAAACTGGAATTTCTTTACTTATAGAACAGATGAGTGTACCAGTTAGACCAGGTAAAAATGAAGTCTGTCATTACTTATAGGACAGGAATGTGTACAAGTTAGATCAGGTAAAACTGAAGTCTGTCCCCATAGAAATGGTAAGTGTACAAGTTAGACCTGGTTCTGTTCCTGCATCTCATGCTGTCAATCTGTGTTCTTGAAAAAATAGACTGCGTCCTTTGTCGACCTTCCGCTTGGTCGCCCTCTTGCTCAGAAGCTGGACTGTAAGCTCACAGGGAAAGTTGATCAGGGGGCATTCTCATAAAATAAACCAGTGAACCAGTGCACCTTTTGTCTGGACATTTATTTGGCATATGGGAGGGAACCAACCCTTTTTTAAATGTTCTCACTCAATCTTGTCTCTCCTGGAGACACTGGCAGCCATTTGCATACATCTAATTTTGTATGTGATTTTATTATCTTGTGCATTGGAAATGGCCGATGTTTTGTTCTGGTAGTATAGCTTTGGTAGGAAGGTGCTGTGAATCAGTTACTACTTTATTGCCAGACTAATGTAGGGATGTTTGAGCAGTGACGCCAGTCCCTCCTGCTGCATTCTGGCATATGTTTTTGTAGTTCTGGTGTTTACGTTTTATTTGTTTGGTGTACAGTTTTGATTTGTCTCGTGTATGGTTTTGGTTGGTCTGGTGTATGGTTTGTCTGGTGTATGGTTTTGCTAAGCGAGAAATATCTAGAACAGCAGCAAAAACTGAATCATGTGTGTTGAGTTTAAGAAGGCATTTGATAGGGTATGGCATAAAGCGCTATAGGCAACCATGAGGATGTATAAAATCAACAGAAATACTTATTAAGGTCCTTGAATACCTGTATGACAAGACGTCCAGCGCAGTTCTTGTGAATCGTAGGCGTGTAGACTGGTTTCGCACATCAGTTGGTATGAGACAGGGTTGTACACTCTCTCCAACTCTTTTCATTATATTCTTTGAGGGAATTATGAGTGAGGCACTTGGAGGTCGCGTTGGTACTGTCAAGATAGGGTGGGCCGAATGATTACCAACCTTCGTTTTGCAGATGATATCGACAGATCGGCTGGTTCAGAAGCAAAACTCCAGGAATGGGTCAGAAGGCTTGATAAAACAGCTCTTAACTATTGTATGGAGATAAATGCTGGAAAGACAGAATTAATAACCAACAACGCCGAGGGCTTCAACAACAGGATAAAAGCTAATGGTCAGGAACATGAATGACGGACGTCCAACTAGAATAGCATCTCGACCGGGAGATACGGACGGGGTCATCAACCTGGCTCTTATATCCAGTGATGTTGCTCCATCTACATGCTGGGATGTATTAGGGGCACAAAAGAGCGACCACCTGCCGTGTGTCGTACTTATACCCAGAGGAAAACACACCAGACACCGGAAAGCCAAACAGGTGTTCAGATACATGTACGAACAGAATAATGTAGTGAACAAGCTGCGTCAGACAATCGGATGCAGGACCACTAGATTCCCTTTTGTCCAACCACCCTGGTGGAATCAAGCTGTTGATACAGCCTGGAGAGAAAAGGAGGCGGCAACAAAGGATTGACGTAAAGCCAGAAAGAGAGCTGGAATTAATGTCAGCGCGTTGAACGAGAAGGAGGTAAAACGCAAAGCTACCAATTTCTTTAAAGCGTTAGCCAGGGAGTCCAAAAGCGAGCAATGGGAGAAGTTCATTACAGGTGTGGGCAATGATAATACCTTCCAGAAGTTCTGGCACATGCATCGAAAGATGAATGGAAAGACAACAAGCCAGCTTATCTCCAACATTCAAGACACCACAGGAAGGCTGCTGAAGACAGATGAAGAGAAGGGTCTGAGTTTTTTCAGTCGATATGTTTTCCAGACTGACAAAGGTGACATAGATGCACATCAGGAAACTCGGAAAGGCATCCTAGACGCAGCCATCAGGGGAGAGGCTTATGTAGACCTTATCACTGAGGCGGAGGTCATAAATAGCCTGCGTACAAGCAAAAACACTGTCGTAGGTCCTGATGGAGTACAGTATTGCCATATCAAGCAGATGGATGAGACAGAGATAAGAAATATGGTCATGCACAGTGAGACATCAGGCTGGGGTTTCTTGGCTAGAGTGAGAGAAGAGGTCGTTGCTAAGCGCAGTAGGGCATACATGTCAACAACCTCCAGTATGAGAATGGAGATGGATGACCTCAGCACTGAAATGGATATCTGAGACTTCTATAACAAGGGCAATCATCATGACAGACGCGCAAGCTGTACTTTAGAAAGTACAGAAGGGATGACTTAGATACTAACGGAAAGCAGTGGTTGAGGCCTCAAACCTCCAGGCGTTGACATGGATCTACTGTCCTGCTCATGCCGGGGTTCAGAGCAATGAAAGAGCTGACATCATGGCTTCATTAGCTCCCATCATGGGCACATTAGTGATGGATAGAAGTGACATTTTGAAATCAATCAATGACCACCTGCTGGATGAGGACACCGCAAAAGATGAAGCAGCAATCCACAGATGGCAAAGTTTTGACATTAAACGAGGTTCGAGTGGAGTGGGGCACATGAGAGGACGGGGCAGGAGAGTGTACAACCAGCAAGCTACAGGGACCATCAGCATCCATACCTTACGCCATTTGATGAGAGAGACTGAGCACCTATGGCTATGCCCGGAGTGCAGTGACGTCAATTCTTAGAAACAGAAACAGATCTTAGCTGCGTAGAGTTATTAGGGATAGGATTTTAGACATGTTTTATGAAAGAAAGGGTGGGAGTAGAGCATTGATAGTCAGTAGCCATTCATTGTTTCTTAGAGAATTAAACTAACAAAGCTAGCCAGTACAGATGTACTCAAATCTGGACATAGGAATGCTAGGAATACATAGCGTTTGTTTCCAAGCCACACAGATGTTAAAACTATGTAACCTTCCATAATGCCTAGACAACTGTTACAGATTATTGATCAGTAGTGACGATTGCTATTAACTGGTTTTTCTGAAATCTTGGGGAGCAAAAACACCTAGGTACGAGATCTGGAAAAAGCCACGGATATAGATAGCTAGGAGAGACAAGAGGACAGATCATTCGGGTGCAAGATAGCGGAGAACACAAGAGGACAGAATAATTCGGGCGTGAGCAGCGGGGAGAACAAGTTGATATCAGTCGGCAGCGAGCAACTAGGAGAACAGGACTGTCTTGATAATGGGGAAGAGAAAGCAGATAGATTTTTGGAGCCCAGAGAGAGAGATAGGTTTTGAAAGACAATCTTTCAGCGCGAGAGTTCAGATGTTCAGCAGCATATCAAGGATAGGTAAATAGTAATGAAATTGATGTTTTGCATAGCAAGGGTTAGAAACAGAAATAGTAGTGCGTCACGAAGAACATACACGAGGTAAACATCTTAGATACTATTATTCGCATTGCTGCTGAGAATCCAGCATCTAACAGATGTATCTCAAGAAACAGCGTCTTAGCAGAATTATCTCAAGAAACAGTGTTTTAACAGAATTATGTCAAGAATCTGCGCCTTAGCAGAATTATCTCAAGAATCAGCGTCTAACAGAAGCATCTAAAAAATCCAGCATTTAACTAGAGAGATATTTGACTAGCACAGCAATCCAGCACTTCAACGATCACTACAAGCCACCATCAACAAGGAGAACAGGACCACAGATGAAATCACCTGGTTTGCAGAACCAACATGAATCTTCCATTCTGTGGCAATCTATCAAGTTACAGTTCGTCTATCAAGTTACAGTTCATCTATCAAGTAACAGTTCGTCTATCAAGTTACAGTTCGTCTATCAAGTAACAGTTCATCTATCAAGTTACAGTTCATCTATCAAGTAACAGTTCGTCTATCAAGTTACAGTTCGTCTATCAAGTTACAGTTCATCTATCAAGTAACAGTTCGTCTATCAAGTAACAGTTCGTCTATCAAGTAACAGTTCGTCTATCAAGTTACAGTTCGTCTATCAAGTAACAGTTCGTCTATCAAGTTACAGTTCATCTATCAAGTAACAGTTCGTCTATCAAGTAACAGTTCGTCTATCAAGTTACAGTTCATCTATCAAGTTACAGTTCATCTATCAAGTAACAGTTCGTCTATCAAGTAACAGTTCGTCTATCAAGTAACAGTTCATCTATCAAGTAACAGTTCGTCTATCAAGTAACAGTTCGTCTATCAAGTAACAGTTCGTCTATCAAGTAACAGTTCATCTATCAAGTAACAGTTCGTCTATCAAGTAACAGTTCGTCTATCAAGTAACAGTTCGTCTATCAAGTAACAGTTCGTCTATCAAGTAACAGTTCGTCTATCAAGTTACAGTTCATCTATCAAGTTACAGTTCATCTATCAAGTTACAGTTCATCTATCAAGTTACAGTTCGTCTATCAAGTTACAGTTCATCTATCAAGTAACAGTTCGTCTATCAAGTAACAGTTCGTCTATCAAGTAACAGTTCGTCTATCAAGTTACAGTTCGTCTATCAAGTTACAGTTCGTCTATCAAATTGTAGTTCGTAATCAAGTTTCTTTATGTTTTAGTTCGTAATTTCTTATAGCCAGATAGGTTTTGTTTTCAGTGAAGATTGGGGAGTCAGTTGTGAACGTGTAGAAATAAAGTTTCATTGTTGTTTTATTTTCAATTAGTGTCGTAGTTAATATGTTTGAAATGAGAATATAGTTAGTGCAGACCCTTTGCACCATCTGCTATATTAGGCCAGCCAGCTAAAGCTGCTAAATGTGTGAAAATTAGTCTGTGAGAGTCTGTGCTTGACCCAAATATGTTTATACCACAGGGTGCGGAGGCTTCTTACAATTACCCACAGGGGTGATCAAGAGCTTAAATTACCCTAACAACTATCTAGCCAATCAGAACTGCACATGGAGCGTGCGTGTGCAAAATGGTAAAACTATACGACTAGACTTTGAAAACCAATTCAACATTGCAGACAGCGGCCAGTGTAATAATGATTATTTGACGGTAGGTATACGTTTAAATAATTTTCATATCAATGTTAATAAGTTTGTTTAATAAGTTTGTTTAATAGTATTGTTTAATAGGATTGTTTAATAAGTTTGTTTAATAGTATCGTTTAATAGGATTGTTTAATAGCATTGTTTAATAAGTTTGTTTAATAGTATCGTTTAATGGGTTTGTTTAAGAGCATTGTTTAATAAGTTTGTTTAATAGTATCGTTTAATAGGATTATTTAATAGCATTGTTTAATAAGTTTGTTTAATAGTATTGTTTAATAGAATTGTTTAACTCTTAAAGGCCATACTTTTTTTACTAGTTTTGCCAGAATTATTTTTTCTATAAAAGCAGTCTCTTCATAAAACTTGACTTTTCTTAATTATTTCACAAGGAAGACAGACATGTTATATATCAAATTAAAGGAAAATTAATAAATATGCAGTAAGAATATGAAGGTCTTATAGAATTTCACAAAATATTACAAGTAATTGTTAATAATTATATTGTCATTTTTTGTAACAAAAACCACCAATCTATGAATAACCACTGAAATGTAATATGCAGATTGGTCTAGTGTACTTCAGAATAACAGTAATCCACATATGAATAATATTTATAAGAAAATAATTTTCTGTAGCAGTCAAATGGAGTTGATGTGTCAGGTCTCCATTTTCTTTATATGGTAGACCATATTTTGGCAGAAATCAGAATGAGTTCTGGGTCTCAGTCAATCAGTAGTGGTGATGAAATTTAGTACTGAAACCCATTCGCTATCATGTTCTCTAAAATTTGCTTTAGAAATATTGCATCTTCGTTTTTCTGTTTAAGGTGGAGTCAAACGTGTTTACCTTTTAGCAGCACCAGGTCCTGGATGTGACAATGTCCCCTCATCTTCAGCATCAGATTCAGTAGGCTGACTAGGTTGAATAATATTATATTCTTTGTCTAACTCCGATTCAACATCAGAAAAATGTGAATCCTAGAGTACACAACTCCCTAACCGTTTCTACAGATAAAAACAACCTACTATTAGACAATCTTGAAGTGCTAAGTTCGCTACATATTTTTGTGATAAACTGACTTGAAAGATGACAAATGTTTTCCAACTTTGATTGTCCTCACAATGCACATCAAAGCTTTTACAATTGAAATGTAAATATAACAGCTACTTCCCTTACCACGTAATGTCAATTCAAATTTTAAAACACTGAAAAAATTTAACAAATTTAGTTCAATGTGTTGTTAACAATATGAGCGTTTTCCTGGCATCAAGCGGACACCCGCAAGAACACTGACAGCGTTCTTATGGTCGTTAAAAGTTAATAGTATTGTTTAATAGGATTGTTTAATAGGATTGTTTAATAGTATTGTTTAATAGGATTGTTTAATAGGATTGTTTAATAGGATTATTTAATAGGATTGTTTTTAATAGGATTGTTTAATAGGGTTGTTTAATAGTATTGTTTAATAATGTTGTTTAATAGGATTGTTTAATCATCATCACCATCATCATGTAGCAAGTCATTTGCAGAATGTCACTCTAATGACAGCCTGTCTGTAGGAAACTTGTTTTCCGCTAGTCTTCCTGCTTGCTCCAATGTCAAATCCAGCATCTCCTCGATGTCCTGAGTATATCGTCTTCTCTGTCGACCCCTGCCTTGCTTTCTAGTGACCATGCCCTCCATAACCACTCTCTCCAGTCCGTTGTGTCATTTGACGTGTCCAAAAAACTCAGTTTTTGGGTCATTACATCATTTATGAGTCAATTTTAGTTTATTATTGATCCCAGATATTTAGATATTTAGTTTTCTTTGTATTCAGGTAGAGATTCTGGGCTTCACTGTGCTTCTGGACTGATGTAATTATTAGTTCTAGGCCCTTGGCACTGTTCGAGAGCAAAACTGTTGTCAGCATATCGTATTTCCGTTATCTCCTTTCCTACTATTGTAAATGACTCGAAGTTTGTAAAAATTGTATCTGCCTTTACATTCCTAAGGATGATTTCCACATATATGTTGAACATGTATAGTGAAAGAATGCAGCCCTGTCTGACCCCTTGTGTATCTCAAACCAATCTGAGGTTTCACCATGTATTCTGTCAGCCGCACGCTGCCCCCAAAGAGGGTTTCTATAAGTTGGGAAGCCCTTATTTCGTAATGTTCCACATTTACTGATGTTTTACGCAGTCAAAGGCTTTGGTGTAGTCTTTAAAACAGGCATACAGATCAGAATTTAATTCTCTGCTATTCTCAATGATGTTTCTCATGTTGAAGATATGGTCTAGTGCCTCTTCCTGGCCTGAACTCTGCTTGCATTTAATTTATTTTATAGTCCAGCTATGTTTCTATTCTTTTCATAATAATACGCAATAAGATCTTGCTGGCGTGACTTATCAAGGCGATTGTGTGATAGTCTGTACATAACTTTAGATTCCCTTTCTTCGGTATGGGGATGCACACAAATCTTTTCCATGCTTTGGGCCATTCTGTGTTGCTTCAGGTCTTATTACAGACTATATGGTATATGCGGATGCTTGCCTCACCTCCCGCTTGCATCAGTTCAGCACGTATATCGTCACAGCCTGGAGTTTTCCCTTTTTTCAGCGCCTAAACCGCTGCTTGAACTTTGCTCAGTGTGGGTTCTGGTTCTTCTTCTTCATTGTTTATTGGCATGTCTTCATTTTTTGTGTTGTCACCGTACATCTCCCTGCAGTATTCCACCCATCTTTGTAGAATGTCTTTACTTTCTGTCATAGTTGTTCCATTTCTGTCATTTATTGCCTGTAGAAATGACCGGAATTCTCCAGTCAGAGATCTAATCTCCTTGAATGCTTTGCGTTCCTTCCCCTGCCCCTGGAGTTCATCTATTTTCTTACATGTTTCTATTATGTGTTGTTTCTTTCTTGCCTAATCTTTCTCCTGATTTCTCTTGTGCAATTCCTGTATTTGTCAGTGTTTTGTTCTGTTTCTGCCTGTCTGTTTCCTTCTTGCCTGTACGAGTAGCAGTGTCTCCTCCGTAATATAGTTCTGTTTCTTACGCACTTTCTTAGGAATATTGTCCTGTGCTGTTGAAATGAGTGCTTCTCTCACTTGTGACACCAATTCTTCAGGAGACATGTTTTCTTGCATTACCATTAGTGCCTCAAACTTGTTTTGTATTTCAACATATTTTCATATGGTATTGCTTGGACATCGAAACGTGTTGGTCGTGCACATGTCTTCACCCTTCGTAGTCTTATCATAAGTACAGCAACCAGTAATTCATGGTCCGTGTCGCAGTCCACTCCTGAAAACGTCTTTGTTGACAACAAACTGGACTGCCATCTATGTTGTACTAGGATGTAATCAATTTGATTTCTGTGCTTGCGATTGGGGGAGGTCCATGTATAAAATGTTGGTCGTGCACATGTCTTCACCCTTCGTAGTCTTATCATAAGTACAGCAACCAGTAATTCATGGTCCGTGTCACAGTCCACTCCTGAAAACGTCTTTGTTGACAACAAACTGGACTGCCATCTATGTTGTACTAGGATGTAATCAATTTGATTTCTGTGCTTGCGATTGGGGGAGGTCCATGTATAAAATGTTGGTCGTGCACATGTCTTCACCCTTCGTAGTCTTATAAGTACAGCAACCAGTAATTCATGGTCCGTGTCGCAGTCCACTCCTGAAAACGTCTTTGTTGACAACAAACTGGACTGCCATCTATGTTGTACTAGGATGTAATCAATTTGATTTCTGTGCTTGCGATTGGGGGAGGTCCATGTATAAAAGGTTGGTCGTGCACATGTCTTCACCCTTCGTAGTCTTATAAGTACAGCAACCAGTAATTCATGGTCCGTGTCGCAGTCCACTCCTGAAAACGTCTTTGTTGACAACAAACTGGACTGCCATCTATGTTGTACTAGGATGTAATCAATTTGATTTCTGTGCTTGCGATTGGGGGAGGTCCAATGTATAAAATCGCCTCGGATGATGCTTAAATAGGGTGTTGGCAGTGGTGAGGTTATTCTCCATACAGAATTCAACTAGTTTTCCCCTCTTTTGTTCCTGTGTCCAAGACCAAAGGATCCTTGTACTCTTCTTTCTTCTGCTGTTCTTTCTGCGTGAACTTTTGTATTCAAATCCCCAATGATGATCAGGGTGTCTCGTCTCTCTGTCTTATCCAATGTGTCTTGTAAGGTGTTATAGAAATCCTCAATTTCACAATCATCTGATGCTGATGTTGGTGCGTAAACTTGTATTACTGTAAGGTTTCTTTTCTTTCTTTTTAGCCTAATTGCAATTACCTTGACATTTCCTGGGTTATACCCAAGCAGCAAAGGGGCTGTCCTCTTGGACAGGAGGAAACCGACTCCGCTCTGACCACTTTTGTCCCTCCCTGAGAAGATGGTTTCTCCGGATGCGCACACACAGTGTACTTGACCTACCCATCTGTGCTCTAATATGACCATGATGTCAATCCCAGTTCTCTCCATCTCCTGTCCAACCATAAATAGCTTCCCCTGGGTATAGGCTCCTGACGTTCCAGGTGCCTATTCTTAACCTGGTTTTTAGTCCACCTTCTGGGTTTCCATTGTAATGCAGTCGGCTCTTGGCCATCATCTCTATTACTTGTAGTGGCTCTGAAAGTGTCCTCTTTCTCAGTTGGTGTCGATGATCTGCCTGGCCTGATATTGTTTAATAAAATTGTTTAATAGGATTGTTTAACTCTTAATATATGCTCAAAAAACCATGTTTTTGCAAGCTCATTTTAAGAAGTTTCTTTTTATACTTGGTTGCTGTAACTGATTTTAAGATTATCATACTTATTTACATGGATAAACTAAAGTGTTATATGTCAAAATATGCAGAAAGGAAAGATCTATTATATAAACATAGTTAAATATTTAAACATTTACAAATGTGTATAAAAGATATTTAAAGATTGGAATAGAACAAATGTAAATTTACAAAACAAAAGATATATTGTACTTACAATAATTTTTAAATTCTACAGCAACACAAAAACTTATAAATTCTGAATCATTATAAGAGTATAATCATTTTCACATAAGTAAGGAAAGTTTTATGTATGTCTTGTTATAAATAAACATTCTTACGAATTTTGAAATTGTTTGTCCCAATTAGACAAAAATCAAAATTTACAAATATTCTACACTTTCAGTTTTAGTATTTACATTTCATATTTTAAAAATAAAACTATATATATTGCTTGATGGAATTATTAGATGTACTTGATCTTACACGTCTAAGTTCGGATCTATCTAAATCTTCTACTTGTTATTGGAACATTATTTGTCCCTCTAGTAGCTTCTCTACTAAGCACAACCAGGGAAGAAGCCCACGCGTCTTCAGAATCTGACAACTACAAATTTTTAAAATTAAATACGAACTATCAGAACTATCATCACTCGCTAAATCATCATTTTTTAATGTAATCCATGAAGGAATAAGTACTGATGTTTGCTTGGCTGAAAATCTTTGCTAGCGATCATTTGTGTAAAAAATTGAATATTTTACTAAAAACATCGGACAATTATTTCGATAGAACAAATCAGCAAAAATAGCAAAATCACAAAAAATAGTGATGCAGATGTTTAGTGTTTATTTCATTCTATGAAAATTCAGCAGATTTGTTTAAAAGTATTGTTCATTAAGATTGTTTTATTTTATTGTTAAATATGATTGCCTAATAGAATTATTATTAGTGATGATTAACATGTTTCTATTCAGACTCAAATGATACCCATAACGAAAAATATAGAACCTCTAACTGTCCAGGCATCTTGTATAAGGTGATTAAAGTGGTCTAAGCATAAGGTTAGCAACCTTATCATGTAAAATGAATTGCCAGAGAAACCATCACCTTAAGAGGTGAGTGCTTTGATACATACTTCCTAAAAGGGCCTAATTGCAGTGGCTCCCTTATGCTTTATTTGAAGCTCAATGGAAACAAGAAGAAGATGAAGAATATCTCCAGCAAAATACAGTTATTTGTTCTCAAGTCTCTATTACAATATGAATAGTTTGTGAGCTACTCATATGATCGTGTTATTTGCAGGATGGAGGAAGTCCAGATATATATATATATATTTATAAAGAAGTCTCACAGGTGATGAGACATAGTTATTCACTGGCCATCATCCACCAGATCATTGTGGTCAAGCTAACCATACTATTTGATGAGACATAGTTGTCCTGACCCAAGTTAACTCACCACCCTTAGACTGGATATAAGCTATAATACTAAAACCTTTTTTTTTTCTGGTGATCAAATTGCCTTCATTTGCATTGCTCTGCCTTGAGTTTCTTCTCACTTAAATGTATTTGTGAGTTCTCCATTACAATAGAATCATGCTTTCTTAAGTCTTTTATAACATGATATTTTTGTGTGTTTCTTTCATCAAGCTGCTGAACGGCCTTACATCTGAGTCACCTCCACTTTATCTCAACGGCACCAACAACACAAATGGTCGCTACTGTGGAAGCTCAAAACCTCAGAGTCTGGAGACGTCCAGCAATAATCTTTTTGCCAACTTCGTGTCAGATGAATTAAATGAAGAGACTGGATTCTCATTCACATATTCAACAGTTTCAGTAGGATGTGTAGGTCAGCTGATGTTGACAAATGCTGTTTCATCTGGGTAAATACTTGTATTAAAAACCTTTACCACACTGCTGACTGTCTCAGACAGCGGTACTCGGCTTTAATTTTTTGTTCATAAATGACCAAACACGGAGACCAATAGACATTTTTAAATGTTGAATACTTCCCGTCTATTTACACAGGTTTCTTGCCTGTCAAAGTATTATATGTAAGATTACAAATGGATTTGAAACGATTTGTCTTATTTCGCAGATTGAAGCCAGCCCATGTTTTTTTAGAAAGTTGAAATAGGTTGTTGTAAAATATCTTTATGAGATAGATCTGTTTATTTTGTTTATTTAGATATAATAAATACGTTTGAAGTGTAAACTAACAGTTGTGTTGATATTATAAACACAGCATCAATACTTTGTGGTGATTTCAATGGATTTATAGAGGAGCGATGTTTCCTGCGTGGTGAAGTCCAAATGTTTGTGCTTTTGTTTTTTTTAAATTTTCACCTTCATCTTCTTGTATCTCAAAAAATAACAAATCCACAATAAAAACAATAACACCAAGTTCTTTATTCATTTATGTCTCTATACACAACAAAATTATATTTATTGGCCAACAAACAAAAAGGTTACAGGGTCTCAAAGTCAACAACCATAGTAAAATATGAAGTTGTGAAAAATTATGAAAAATTTGTGTGGCGTCATAAAGGTAAACAAGAACTACCAGTAAACTTGGAGACCAATGGTAACTGAGAAACGCTTTCTTTCTCTTAGTTGCTCCTCGTCTACCTGTGGGGCTGTAGATGTTCAGTTTTTAAAAAAAAATTGAGCAAACAGGTGAATTGTCTGTTGTTTTTGCTTGATGGAGGGGTCACTTCTTTTTATCCATTGTGCAGGCCACAGGTTAAGAGCCTGCTTTTTTCAACTTTCATTTACCAAGGGCTCTTTTGTGTACACACAGTCTACACAGGATCTTCAAGCTTATCATCCATCTCTGATAGGATTAGATGTCAATCTGATCTTTTTTGAGACAAGCGGACCCTTAAAACTTGGTGGTTTTTACCTTTGTTCATTCATTTCTTGTGAAGCAAGTGCTTACATATCAGCAATAGTGACAACCTCAATTGAGAAACTGACAGATCTAAGCTAACATAGTAGGAGTTTTTATAGCTAAAATAGAGATAAAAATTTGTAGGAAATAGTTATTTTCTCTTTAGTATTGTTGTGGGTTGCTGAGTCTGGATAGCTGGGTTAAGGCCAGAAAAATTAGCATATTTAACATGTAAATATACGTCAGATTACTTCAGTGAGTTTAACCATCCTGCCAAAAACCTGTGCACAGTCTGCACATAACCCGAGCAAGCTAATACCCGGGCGAGTTCCTAGAAAACGCTGCTTTTCTCTCAGTGATTGACCCATGGGCTACGCGAATTTAGCACAAAGCACTCAAATAAGCTTTACTTACGCTGCAGTCAGAAAGACAGATATGCATTTGAGTTCAAGATGAGAGAAAGTGAGCAGGTCACTGAGATTGATAAGCAGCCCAGACCAGTGAAAGAGATGTTTTTTAGAAGTAAATACATAAGTTTATTATTTCTCCATGAGTGACAAGAGGCTAGAAAACCAATTAGGTTGTTGTTTCAAGAAGTACCTATAAGTCAGAAATGAATAAAAGTTTACCTCCGCATAAATTTTGTCAGTAGATCAACAAATCTAGACCTGCAATGAAGATTACTTCACATTGTATCATTAGGAGTAACAGGCAAGATTTATTAAAATCTATGAGGTGCAAAATTTATTCTTGGTTTCATAAAGCCTAACAAAAGAGAGGAAGAAATCAGATCTCAAATTTCTTCTCTCACAAGCGTCTACACAAGAATCTGTAAGCAAGCTTTATTTTTTATTTCAATTTCGATTGGAAGAAAATTAGCAACCAAAAGGTCCAATTTTTTGGGTTGACACGTTAGCCATTGACTAAAATATCAGTGTAAATTCACAAGAAGAGTTTGATTTAGTTTAGTGTAACAAGTTAGACAACAGAGAAGTTAGACAACACTGAACTAGAAGTTAGATGGCAGTGAACTAGAAGTTAGTCAGCAGTGAACTAGAAGTTAAACAGCAGTGAACTAGAAGTTAGTCAGCAGTGAACTAGAAGTTAGTCAGCAGTGAACTAGAAGGTAACAGCTGTGAAGTAGAAGCTAGTTTATAAAGGAAAAGAAGGCAGAAGTTATCTAGATCACAACCAAGAGGGAGCGGAAATTAGGAACTTGTATAGTATAAAATTGTCTTTTTTATGTAATGTGAAGAATCCAAAATAAAAGTTCTTTTTCGTGTGCAGTTTATGATTGGTGTTTGTTGTGAAATATGGTTAGGAAAGAAAAAGACGGGTCTACCATAGACCAGCCAAGGTCCTGGCATTCCAATAAGTTTATTCTGTGCAGCAACAAGATCCGATCTTTGAAGCAGCAGAGAGTGCTCTGGTACTATTAATGGTCCACGTGACCACCCTACAGTAATAAAGGTCAGATCAGGATAGAGCACTAGTACAAAACTCAATGGCTGAAATGTAGTTTAGCAGAACAATAAAACAATAAAAAGAAGATAACCAACATTTCAAACAATTAAAGCCTTTATCAAGGAATGAACAAAATTAATTTAATTATTAAGCACAAGTTACATTGCATTATTATTATTATATTATTATTCATTGTGCTAGTCTGAACACATTTCTGAAATTACTTTGTATTAAATATGCGTGTATATATATAAATATATATATATATATATATATATATATATATATATATATATATAATTTCCTTTTTATTCACCCTAGATACCTGAGTTCGCCCAATTATCCAGAGAATTATCCTCATAATGTAGACTGCCATTGGACAATTATTGCACCGTCTTATAAAAGAATCAAAGTGGACTTTGAAGGAACTTTCTATATTGAACCAGCCACATCGTAAGTTTATATGTGTGTGTGCTTTATTTTCTTATTTTCTTCCTCCGATCCAAGGATATTCATATTTTTTTGGTTGTATTCCTGTATCATATATGGGATTTTATTTCTAAAGTTCTATTACAAATCCAGAAGGCTACTGAAATCCCCACTCTACAGACCTTTGATGACTTGTTTGGATGGTAGGGTGTGCAATGCCATGTCCTCCTAATATCACCACTCGCCCTGTTCTTCTCCATAGCTGAGTATGCCATGCCAGTTTTGAACAACTCTACACATGTGAAACTGATTGATAGAGCAATAAATGGGAACTGGATAGTTGCAGGGTGTCTAAAACCTACATCAACAGAAAAAATGTACCCTATTATTGGTGTAACACCACCTGAGACACAAAGAAGTGTCCCATCCGAAATTGAAAGAGAGAAACAGGCAAATGACACAAAGCTTCTTATGTTTTAATACCACATGCAGTGCACAAGACTCAAATCTAGATGAAGTTTTTTAAAGTCAACACAGTCCCTACAGATTTGTCCCAGAAAGCGCTGCATAGAAAAATGGAATGAATTGCATTAGGAACATGCCACTGAGTACAACTTGCCTTACACAACATGGAAGTCACTAAATACTCAGAACTCATGTATCACGATACAGGAAGAACTTGATGGCAATACAGGGATGATGAGACAGGAAACTATGGAGCAATACAAGACCCAGATCATCTCATGATATGCCCAAACCTTCTGGAAACATTAAATAGGTGACATGTTGAGAGGAAATGACAAGGCAATCCAGGTGACTGGATATTATATAAGAACCAGATCACCTGATGATCTGCCCAAACCTTCTGGAAGCATATAATATAGGTGACATGTTGAAAGGAAATGACAAAACAATCCACGAGACTGAACACTGGAGATGTCTGATGTGGTGCCCAGGACACGAAAAGTAAGTAGTAGGTTTATACCCTGAAGAGATTTACTGTTTGTCTTTAAAATGTAGGTTAAGACATTTTGTGTTTTGAGCACTGTACCAAAGATTATTGTAACATGGATAAGCAAGATCATCGTTTATTATCAAATTTATAAATCCAACTTGGCATTTTTAAGCTGCAATTGTTTTCCATACTTCAGTTTCAGTTTGCCAGCTGCTTATAAAGCAATTTGGTTGTTAAAGACGCCACTTAGTAATCTTAGCTAATAATAAACTTTTTAGGAGAAAATAGTTAATTCATATTTTTATTACTGTTTTCTAAAAACCTTATGTCAAAGTAATTGCAAGAAACTAGACTAGCAGACTTGAACTTGCTGTACTGCACTAACAGCTGTAGACGTATGCCTACTCTTAATTAACAATTTAGATATTTTTTAAAATAGGATATTCTCATTTATTTTAAAATCTATTCACTATACATGATTAAAAGTCTGTCATTTCATAGATTCTGGGGGCAGGTCAGTCAAAGGGACGGTTTAAAGTAAAAATAGTAGACTCACAGGTTCTGGGGGCAGCTTCAGTGAAAGTGATGGTTTAACTATTTCAGGACTTGGGTTTTTTTAGGTTTGGACCAAATTAGTTTCCAGTTTTAGAAAAAAAGTCACTCTTTGCCTTTTTCATTGTATTGCTTCACACCATAGTACAGTTAAATATAGTACATATCATTGCGAAGTATCATTGGGAAGGACAATAGTTACAGATAATGAAAATACATGTAAATTATTCATATTTGATTATTTGAAGGAATAAATATGTTGTAAAAACAGGAAAATGTTCAAGGGCAGATAAAAAAAATTTTTTTTTTTCTTTGCTTCACATTATTTCTCTAATCCCCAAGGCAGTGTGCGTTGCACTGTGGTTTTTATTTTGCGCCTGTCAGCCCAGTGCATTCGACTTCAGCATGCATTTTTATGTAAGTGTCTGCTTCCTCCTGCATTTTCAAAGGGTTTGCCTTCCCCGGGGTAACGGCCGGTGCTGTGATGGGGATCGAACCCAGCACCTTCGGATTGTGAGCCGTGCCACTTAACCACTAGACCACGCCGTCCCCTCTGCAGATAATTTAATATTCAAAATATCTTAACTCATCTAAATTTGTCAATAGTTTGAATTGTTTCTATCCATTTTTCTGGCAATTGTACACAAAAGTATCCACAGTTCTTCAAAACACAGTTTATTTGATGCATTTATGTCCATAAATAATGAACCTATGTACATTTTTCTCAATGACTTCAGAATCAGTATAAAATATGAAAAAAATGTATGTCAAGTCACAACTTCATTATTATCAAGTTTATTTTGTGCACAGCTAAACTTATTCTGTGTGGTACTGTCTAAAGCATGTTTTAGCACACAGATGTGGTTTGTGTGCGCAGCTAAACTTATGCTGTGTGGTACTGCCTAAAGCATGCTTTAGCACACAGATGTGGTTTATGTGAACAGCCTGTTCAGTAATAGCTACTTCGTTTTCAAATCTTCAGAGCAGCACAATAAACGCAAAGCAAGTCTTTCCCATCAAAATAAATGAGGGGTAGCACCCTGGTATCTCTCTAGTTCCATGTTCACAAACTTTCTGCCTGGCGTCGTCAATAAAACAATCTGAAGGCTATTTGGTACTTCAGCTCCTACTATCTGACAGAGTTCATCTATTAGCATGTCCTTGAAGTCTGCAAAGAGCACAGGCTTCTCCGTGTCAGGACGGTTCAGTGTGTATAATATGTGGGCATTCAGTTGTGTGATTTCTATCATCCACATAAATAATTTCTTCCACCACTTGACTTTTTCTTTTATGATTCCCAAAATAGGAAATCATCTGATCCACTCTGTCACATCCTTTCATTGAAAGGTTGTAGCTATGGATGGGTGATGGCTTCATTACTTGGCTACTACCCTCCACTCTGACCTCATATATGGCTTCCACATGTTGTCACTAGCTGGCAAGGTTTTTGGATTTGTTATCTCTCCAGCTGACACACATGACCTGGTCCTCATTATTTATGAACCACTTCGCTTGGTTCACAGATATCTTCTTGTTCTTCATTTCTGGCGGAAATCCTTATCTGTTTGAATTGTGTTCCGGTCTAGTGGTGGTTTCTCTGTCTCGGAAACTGGACAATAGGTAGAGAAGAATAATACCTGTCAGCAAATAAACGTTGTCCTGTGATGCCTTCCAGCAGTTTGTCAAAAACTTCAACAGCATGGGATGAATTGGGATCAGTTTGAGGTCTGTAAGCTGTGTCAGCATGGGATGAATTGGGATCAGTTTGAGGTCTGTAAGCTGTGTCAGCATGGGATGAATTGGGATCAGTTTGAGGTCTGTAAGCTGTGTCAGCATGAGATGAATTGGGATCAGTTTGAGGTCTGTAAGCTGTGTCAGCATGGGATGAATTGGGATCAGTTTGAGGTCTGTAAGCTGTGTCAGCATGATATGAATTGGGATCAGTTTGGGGTCTGTAAGCTGTGTCAGCATGGGATGAATTGGGATCAGTTTTGAGGTCTGTAAGCTGTGTCAGCATGGGATGAATTGGGATCAGTTTGAGGTCTGTAAGCTGTGTCAGCATGAGATGAATTGGGATCAGTTTGAGGTCTGTAAGCTGTGTCAGCACCAAAATATACTAGGAGATTGAAAACGTATCTGGTGACGGAGTCGCATAGTCCGTATGATTTGATATATTTTTTAGCTTACTAGCGTTGTACTGTTTGTACCTAAATCGGCCATTGTGACCTATGACCATTTCATTGAAGCAGATATTCTCAAATGGGTAGAAGGCTCCCTGAAAACTGACAATGAGTACATTGATGAATGGCTCAATTTGACTTTTTCATAGTACATCTTGAACAGATGCATGAATCATCGATTGATACATCAGTAAGAATCTTGTTCTGCTGTAAATTGACCTGAATCAGGAATTATTTCTGTGGGATTTGATAAGTATTTTATTGAATGTTTGGATTCAAACCCATGGCAATCAGGGTGGCCAGAAACTGTATAAAAAAAAACATTATGATCTAGTGGTGCTTATTTGGCGAAGGCTGAATGTTTCGAGCAGATGTATTTATATTCTATTTTTGCTTGGCATAGTCATTGACATTTGTAATGAGGATGTCAACAATTGCTTCAGTCAGCAAGGAGTGAAAACATTGCAGAGGTGATGCATTGTCAGCCAGATTTAGTTTGATGCCAGATTTTATCTGTCTACAGTGAGAATTTCAAATTTTCTCTCAAGACTTCACGACACACATCATGATAGCCAAGCTTAGTCCCCTGTATGCAATTTTTGTTTCTTTTCAACTCTAGCCTGTTCAGCACTGTTTTGTTTTGGCCGAGTGCTCGACGTAGAAGCAGTTGACGTGGCCATTATTTCTGAGAAATAGACAAAAACTTTAGACTTAAAAATAAATCGCTTTTTAAAACAACCTCGCTTGTTAAACTGAAATTTAGAACTGTGACGTATTCGAGTCTTAGCAGTAAAGTATTGCACCAAATTCGCTGCTCCACAAAACAAAAATTTAACAGGATCCACCAAAATCAATACATCGGTTAAAGGTTCTGTATGGTTTCAATCGCGTACCGATACATCAGTTAATGGTCCGGAAAGAGTTAAAATAAATATAGTAGACTCAGAGATTCTGGGAGCAACTTCAGTGAAAGTGATGGTTTAAATTGAAAATAGTAGACTTACTCAAACTGTTTAATGACTGAGAAAATGTTCAATGATTGAGAAGTCATTAATTGATTGCAAAAGTATTCAATAATAGCTGTCTATCGTTGTCGATGAGGACCGCCGACATCATCCTTGTCACAGATTTCCCTGTTGGGTGTGGCTGAACAGGCCAATGCGGGCACAAAAACATCTGCTACATATCGGGCACACGAGGTTTGTAGAAGGTGATGGTGTTCCCG
Organism: Ariolimax columbianus; assembly: GCA_036924085.1. Taxonomy (NCBI): domain Eukaryota; kingdom Metazoa; phylum Mollusca; class Gastropoda; order Stylommatophora; family Arionidae; genus Ariolimax; species Ariolimax columbianus. The sequence continues at coordinate 112,917,068 of JAVGWX010000002.1, forward strand.
CTGTTCAGGATTTCCGGGTCTTGTGTCTGCTCCGGGCTTTCACAACACGGTCATCTTCACCGGCAGCTACACCCGTTTTGACTGCGCTTCTCCAGTCAGATCTGTTTTGCGCAAGACACTCCCAGGTATCTATGTCTATCTGGTAACTTTTCAGTGAGTCCTTCAGACCGTCTTTAAAATGTTTCTTTGGGCGCCCTCTCTCACGCCATCCCTCTCTCAGCTCGCCGTAGAGAAGCTTCTTTGGGAGCCGCTCATCTGGGTGTCCGGCCCTTCCTAGTCGTGCTTTTTCTAGCAGTGCATGGATGCTGGGCATGTTAGCCCTCGAGAGAACCTCGATGTCAGTGACACAAACTTGCCATCGGATATGGAATATTCGCCTCAGGCAACCTGTGTGGAAGTGGTTTAACCTCTTCGCATGTCCAGAGTATACAGTCCAGCTTACGCAAGCGTATAGTAGGGTTGGAATGATGGTTGCACGGTAGACTTTGAGTTTGGTCTTGACGCTGATGCCACGACGTGCCCAGACCATCGAGCGCATTCTACCAAAGGCATTTTACCAATAACAGATACAGTATTTGGTGACTGACAAGGAGTTCAATAACTAAGAAAGTATTCAATGACTGATGAGGCATTCAATGACTGACAAAATATTCAATGACTGAGAATTACTAAAAAAAAATTCAGTGAATGATATGCTGCTCATTGAATGACAAGATAGTCAGTGATTGACAAAAGTGTTCTCCTTCTTCTTCTTCATCGTACGCTGTTTACAGCGATATTTACGTTGCACTGCTTTATTTTGTTAAGCCTGTGGCTCAGTGCATCCGATTTCAACAGGCGTTTCTGTAGGGTTGCCCTCCTTAGCCTTTGGCTGTCCCCAGCCTAACTGCAAGGCAGCAGTTGTTTTTGGTCAGAGTTGTCTCTCTTAGGAAGTTGTCTTGCAGGACTATCGAGTCTTCCCTACTCGTGTCTATAGGGTTTGGCAATGATATGATATGATGGACTATGTACTAGTTTGTACTATCCCAGAAGAGAAGCAGTCCAGTGTGACTGTGTCCCAGGGTCGTCACGTCCTGTCAGAAACGTAGCATATGCATGTGAGTGAGATATCTCTTTGACAAAAGTGTTCAAATACTGACAAAGCGACCAGTCCCCATCATGCCTGTTAGCATCTTTAAAGGAGGTATCATACTCGCTCCACTTCATTCTGTCCACTGCCATCCTTCATATGGTGCTCAGGCTCTGGTTCATGATCTTCAATAATCTTGCTTAACCTAGATTTGTTATTCATACACAACCTGTCATTTCCACCATTTCATTCAATTTATATTATTCCCTCTGTCGTTAACTTTGAATCTCCCTAATTGTTTTTTCCGACCACTCTTTAGATCCATTTCTAGTAATCATCCATATATCGATGCTGTCAGTCTCCACACTAGTATTACTGGGGCCTGGAAGGGGAGGACGTCATAAGCAGTGACAACAGAGGGTTGAGCATGGCATGGGGGCTTGCTACTCAATCCTATAGAAACTTTAAGCCACAGAATAGATTTGGGCTGGACAACATTTCCTAGATTTGCGTGTAGTTGTTGAAGACCTATGCTCCACAAGGAGATGAAAAAAATGTTGCTACTGTCATATATGTACATTATATTTCTATCCAGGTGTCAGTATGACTATGTTGAATTCCATGATGGCGGCACAATAAACTCGCAAAGGATTGGTAACCGCCTCTGTGGCACAATGCTTCCTGGGTCAGTCGTCTCGACAGGCAATGTTCTGCTTGTTAGGTTCCGCACAGACGACAGTTTGCCTCATGCAGGATTTCGGGCAAAGTACTCTATTGGTAAGTTTACTTTACGGTAAAAGAAGAATTAATAATATGAAAACTATGGCAGATGAAGAAGAAGAATGTGCCCTTGAGAAAACAAGAAAGTGGATGTGAAATGAAGAAGGCAAATGAAACCTTGGTCTATGAAGAAGAAAAAAAAGACAAAACGAAGAAGAAGAAGGTGTACATGAAAAGAAAAGGAAATATTTGTGAAATGAAGAAGATTGAAACTTTGGTCCATGAAGAAGAATCAGAAGGATAATAAAAAATAGAAAAAAAATGTGTACATGAGAAGAAAAGGAAGTAGATTTGAAATAAGAAGAAGTATAAAACTTTAGCCAATTAAACATGGGAGCAAGGAAATGATAGTCAAACTGTATAAAGTATTCAGTTCAGGTGCCATCTCCGCATCGAAGGTCGGTTGCAAAAGATCTCCAGTATACTCTATCTCTTGCTGTAATTGTGCAATCTGAGAGGCTTTTTCCAGTCTATCTCCTGATGTTATCCACCCACTTAAAGCAATGTCTGCCTCTTGAACGACTGCCTTCCATCTTACCTTCCAGCATGGTCTTCAACAAGGAGGAAAGATCTTGTTATATGATCACAATAACACAACTGTTGAAGCCTGCTTTCGGTCATTAATTCTCTTTTCAACCCCAACTTTTCCAATACCTCCATTAGTTAGACCTAGATTGGAGTACTGTGTTCAGGTGTGGACTCCTTATTGTAGAGGAGATATAATATAAACATGCTGGAATGTATACCAAAAAAAAAAAAAAAAAAGCAACAAAGCTGATAGTGGGATTCCAGAATTACAGTTATGAGGAAAGGCTCAGAAATACCGGCTTACAGTGTCTAGGAAGGAGAAGAATTCAAGGTGACTTAATGCAAGTCTATAAAATAATCAAAGGAATGGGTAAATTAGACTATAACAAGTTTTTCAAAGTACAACCACATACGGCATTTCCACAGGACGTAGTGAAAGCAGGGACAATTAATGGATTTAAGAATCAATTGGATGCGCATAGCTTTTAGAGCAAGGAAATGTAAATGAAACTGATTGTATACAACTCCAGTATAAAGACGTTAAGTTAAGAAAAAGAAGAAAAAGATTGTGTACATGAAAAGAAAAGGAAGTATATGGAAAATGAAGAAGAAGAATGAACCTATGATGTCTTTATGCATTTAGAGGAAAGTGGGTCTGATTGTGAAATGGAAGATTTCTTTGACACTTTACAAGAAACGATGAAAAAAGTAGAAAAAAGGGACATCTTGATCATCACTAGAGATTTTAATAGGAAAGTGCTGAAGAAGAGTGAAGTGTACGAGGACCTTTTGGTTTGGGACACAGAAATGAGCGAGGAGAAAAAAATGGTTGAATTCTGCCTGGAAAATAAACTCTCCATTGCCAATACCTTAAACATCTGCGAAGACTAAACATGTGAACATCTCCTGATAGTAACAACAGAAATCAAATAGATTTCATCCTGGTACAACAAAAATCCTACTTTGTAGGATTAATGAAGGTTTCCAGCCAATACGCTTCAATGTAACAGTAATACCTACTGAATACGACATCAAAATTTAAAACAAATTTCAGGCGTTGCTTGCAGCACATGAAGAGATGACATCTGATGAGTTGACATCACACGCAAGGAATATTTTATATTTTAATCTCAACAGTAAAAGAAATGATTCCATGATGTCGCACAAGAAACAGAACTAAATATCATATGAAACACTGAAACTCATTGAAGATAGGAAACAATTGGGAAGTGAGAGGGCCAACACAGCATATAAAAACTGTGCAAGAAAAGTTAGAAGAGAAATAAGAAAAGATAAAAGAAGATACATAGTGGACACTTGTAAGGACATAGAAAGAACCTGAACCAACATTGGAGAAAGTACACTCAGCAATCAAAAGCCTGAAAAAGGGAAGGTCTCCAGAATCTGATGATACCCAAGCAGAGCTAATACAAGCAGGAGGGGAGGCCAGTGCTTGAGTTTATCACAAGCTATGTAAACAGATATGGCACAGCGCAGAGTGGCCAGAAGCATGGAAGAAATCAATTTTTATCACCCTCTTCAAAAAAGGCAATCTAAAGCTGTGCGCAAACTACCAATCGCGCTAATCAGCCAGGCTAGCAAAATACTTTTGCGGATCCTGTTAAGAAGGATAGAGAAAAGGTTTGAATCTGAAATTCACGGTCCAATAAGGTTTTAGAAAAGACAGAGGGGTCAGAGACCACATATTCAATACGAGGAATATGTAGAGAAAATGTAGAGTTTAATGTAGACCAGTACACATGTTTCATTGATTACACCAAGGTCTTCAATACGGTAAAACATCAAAATCTGTGGAACATCATGAAGGAAATAGGGTTTCCTGTGCATATTATTCATCTCATTGAAACATTATATCAAGATCAACGTGCCACTGTCTATCTGGGCAAACATCAGATTGGTTCTCAGTACAAAAGGGAGTAAGACAGGGATGTATCCTCTCATCTTATCTATATAAAATATATGCAGAATGTCTAATGAGAAATGTTAGAGAAGACGAGAACATTGAAAGTTTTGATACATTTACAATTGGTGGTTACGAGATTCCAAAGTTACGATATGCAGATGGCACAGTGATACTATCAAGAAGTGCAGAAGGATTAGAGAAGCTACTTTCAGCCGTAAATGGACACAGTAAAGATCAAAACCTGTTTATAAACATAAACAAAACAAAGATGACGACCACCGACAAAACATGATGTCAACATAAATTTACAGGGGGTGGTGAGGAAATAGATCAGGTCACGCATTTTGAATATCTGGTCGAGGAGCACATAATGGCAAAACTAACGATGAATGAAATGAATGAGGCCATGAGAACTTTCAAGAAAAAGAAATCGCCCGGAAAAGATGGGATAACAAATGAAATGCTGATGCGGTTGGGCCAAACAGCAAAGAGGAAGTTACTGTCAGTCCTGAACCAAAGCTGGAAAAGGGGAATTGTACCGCAGGCATGGAAAGATGCTGTACTTATACCCGTACCAAAGAAAGAAAAAGATAGAACACATACAAATGGATACAGGCCTATCAGTCTACTGAGCTGTGTAGGTAAACTGATGGAGCGTATGATAAACACCAGACTGATGTGGCACCTAGAAGAAAAACACATATTAATTCCATAGCAAGCAAGATTTAGACAACACAGATCCACTGAGGACCAGATCACTCTCATAGCACAGAAATAGAGGATGCTTACCAAGAGAAAAAGCATACAGTAGCGGTTTGGGTGGATCTAGAGAAGGCATTTGACAAGGTGTGGAAAGAGAGACTTAAAGTCAAGCTACGAAGAAGTGAAGTATCTGGAAAAATGTACGGATGGATCAGCCACTACCTCGAAAACAGAACAGCCAGAGTTCAAGTACAAGGGCAGATGTGGACCTCTGAAAAAATCTCACCGTAGCAAACAATCGGATGCAGCAGGCCCTAACATCGCTGGAGGAGTGGGTGAAATGGCTGGTCAAAATAAATGAAGAAAAAACAACATGTACGATATTCTTGCTTTCAAATAAACCACAGAACATCAAAATAAGTCTTAATGGCAAATATCTGCGGCCAAACGACAACCCAAACTACTTGGGCTTCACATTTGATCGGCGCATGACATGGAAAAGTCAAATCGAGAGGAACTGAATGAGAGCCAGACAAAGAATGGCAATCATGAGGATACTTGCTGGCACAAGCTGGGGAGTAGATGAAAGAATACTGAAGAAACTGTACACTGGAAGAGTGAGACCAGTTCTCAAGTATGGCATTGCGGCATGTGCAATAGCAGCAGAGGCGAACTTTGATAAAATTAGCAAACTTCAAAACCAAGCCATGAGAGTTATAACAGGAGGCATGAAGTCAACGCCAATTGTAGAACTGGAAAAGATTACAAATCTGCAATCCATGACTGACAGAAGAGACTGCAGAGCCCAGCAGAAAGCAGAGAAACTAAGAAGACTGACAGACCATCCAATGCATCATAGACTAAATAGATTTGGAAAAGGGAAACTAAAGTGGAGAAACTTTGCAAAAATAGCCAAAGCAAAGATGAACGAAGACCCTATGAACACCATAACAACACCAAAGCCCATCCCTACTGTAACCCTGAGGTACATAGCAGAAAACTACCCAAGCATGGACTGGACCCATGCATACACCGACGGTTCTGTAACAAACACAATACAGAATGGAGGGGCAGGGGTATTCCTGAGCCTACCAAATGGTAGAAAAACAACACTGTCAGTGACAACTGGAAAATTCTCAAGCAATTTCAGAGCGGAGGCAGAGGTACTGAAGGCTGCAGTAGAAGCAATGCTCACAGGCGAAAGCAATGAAAGCCAGATAGTCCTGTTCACAGATGCCCTGGTCGTGGTCATAGCACTAAAAAGCCAGAAAAATACTGAACAATGATTTAAGAGCAGTACTCTGTCAACTATGCCAGCATTCCGTACCAAAAAGAGTAGTGGTACAGTGGGTTCCATCCCACTGTAACATCCAAGGCAACAAGGAGGCAGACAGACTGGCAAAAGAAGGTGCAAGACTACCACAACCAGATTCTAGTGTGACCTACGAAGAGTCCAAAATGTTCATTAGGGCCAGATACATGGCCAAATAGGAAACAGAACATACTGGCTACACAAAAAACGATGCCTACTACCAGTTGAACAGAAGAGAGCAGGTCGTGGTCTTCAGACTCCGCACAGGCCACAACAGACTGAGGTACCATCTATTCAATAAACTGAAGATAGGTGGCACTGACGAATGCACCTGTGGTACAGGGAAAATGACCGATGAACATCTGCTACAAAATTGCCTGACATACGAGAACCAGAGAAAGCACATATGGCCATCACCAGTGCCAACACTAGACAAGCTCTATGGCAGTGTCGACAGCCTCAGGATGACAGCTGCTTTCTTCGAACAAATTCAAGTTGACGTCTGACAGCGTACGAAGAAGAAGAATATCTGGTCTCCAGAATTGACAAAAATGGCAACTGCTCGAAAGAAATCAGAAGACTAGCCATGACAATGCAGAGACTGAACAGCCTGAAGAAATTATGGCAGAGCACCAACAAAATGACAAAAGTGAAAGTATAGAAAGCCTGTGTTTTTCTTGGGGCAGCATATGGCTGTGAATCATGGCCGATTACCAAAACTTCTAGACAAAGAATCGAATCCTTTGAGTCAAAATGTTACAGAAAGATCCTCAGAATACTCTGGACAGAGAAAAAGACAAAAAATATAGATATTTGGCAAGAGTTGAACAAGCAGGAGAACTGGTTTATTAATTCCATTTTGGCCAGAAAATGTAAATACTTTGGTCACATCAAGAGTCACAACTGTCTTGAGAGAAAAGTGATGGAAGGTATGGTGCCAGACAAAAGAGGAAGTGGTAGACCAAAAAGACGATGGCACCAAGATATCCAGGAATGCCTGTTGCAGAGGCTGGAGTTTTGGCAAGGGAAATAGTATCTTTCAAACAGACTGTGATGGGAGCGACGTTCTATAAAGGACACGATACATGATGATGATCAAGGGTTTGAGTCATCACTGTAATAATGCCATACAAGACTTTTTAGCAGGCTCATTACAATGGGATCACAGAGTTTGCCCCACCTTGTTAACCAGACTGATGTAGCCACAGCTTGTTCCAAGAAGCACAATGCCGATGTGAGGTCAGGTCTTGGTCAGTATGTTTACATCTGACCTTGATGCTAGTTATGGCTTAGTGGTTAGAGCACTTGTCTTTCATAGCAAAGGAATCGTGTTCATGACCCAGTCATGGCAATCTCTGTACTCATTCTCTTGTACTTCGTCATTCTCCATACAAAGTATTGAAGCATTAGTCCAATTACTGGGTCTTATGTGGACTACGCAATGGGGTAATGTGTGTTGTAATTTAAACCCTTCCATATGTATCTGTGCTCAAGTGTTGCCAGGGCCTGAAAGGAAAGCAAAGAATAGTAACACTGTAAGCTACTATGCATTTCATAAGAAGCAACTTAGGAGTATAGGATATGGAGTCGGCTGCTTCATCTTATATCAACTTTAGGCCACAAAAACTTCAGTAGATAGGCAGCAGGAGATAGGTAGGTCAACATTTATTGACTTGGCATGCACTTTTTAAAAACATATGCTTTGCAGGGATTTGAAAAGGTTTTATTGATTGAAGGATTGATTGTAGAGAGTAATATATCCCACCACACACTTGTGAATTATTTACCTATGTGTAAAGAATTACATACTCCATCGCACACTCATACTATATTCATCTACCTGTAGAGAGTAACATATTCCAACACATACTCATACTTTTTTCATCTATCTGTAGAGAGTAACATATCCAATTATGCACTCTAGTTCTATATTTATTTACTTGTATATAGGAACCTATACCATCATACACTTTTTTTCATTATTCAGATAAATGTGGAGGACGCCACACCGCAACCAGGGGAACAATCACCAGTCCAAACTATCCTGCAAACTATGGCAACAACCTAGATTGTGAATGGATTATTGCTGGCCCCGTCGGCCACTTCCTAGTTATCAATATGACTCGTTTCTCACTTCAGCGTACTCCAAACTGCACATCAGATTACCTGGTCATCCGAGATGGAAATGCCACAGACACAGTTTTGTTCCAAGATTGCGGGTATAGCCAACTTCGCTCATTTGAAACATCTGACAGTACTGCTTATATTCGATTCAAATCTGATGCATCTATCACCAACACAGGTTTCCAGATTTCATATCAAGCCAGTCTTGAAGGTATTTTGCTTTATCATTATCATCCTTCATTTATTGTTCCAGTAGGAATATAGGGTAACCACTGTGGATGTCAGTTCCTAAGCAATTTTGTCCTCGTGCACCAGTTGCTGCTATAAGTATGCTGCTTTACATCATGAGGTTGACTGTCGCATGCATGACCCTACATAGTTTTCTCTTGGTACATACATAATAAGGTGGTGTGGTAGCCCGTGTGTGCGTGCGTGGGAATTGGGTATTGGGTGAGAGTGAAGGAGGAGGGGCGCACCTGAAACTGTGTGTACCTGAAACTATCAGTATATTATCACTCACACTGAGAGCATGTTCTAAGATGGGATCAACAGTGGTGTTCTCTCTAGAGTTGGAGACTCATCAACTCATGACCTCCTTGCAAACCCTATCATTCATGCGTGCCAAAGATATGCAGAGTGAAATAGCATTCTGGGATTTTTAAATCAGCTCTAGAAACGATACCCCTTATATGGTCATTGAATAAAATTAATCTGGGATTGTTCTCTCGCCGCCGCGATTGAATCTCTCCCAGTATTCGTACAGCAATCTCAGTCCCGCCAGACGGAGCGATAGCGCGGGCTTGCCGAAAACGCTTGCCCGCCTCTCCCCGGCCATGCAGCGGGACGCAATTTGTGGTGTCGCAAACTGTTCCCAGCGGTGCATTACTGTGGCCTGTATCGAGAAACTTTGACAGTCAGTGGTGCTTTTTCGAAAGCTTATAGCAGACCTCGACAGTTCGTCTCGCTGGTGGTCAGACTCTCGCAAAGAGCTTGTGACCGGCAAATGGAAAGCAGGAATACTGCCTAAAGGCCCTGTCCTCACCCGACCAACCCTCGGCAGAAGGGCAGGCCGGCAGAAAAAAACGTCTCCAGTCCCTGTGAAATTTATCGCCGGGGCCGTTGGGATCTGTTCTGCACAGAGCGCTGCCATCCCTCCTCGAGCGAGGTCGGTCGTCTGGTGTGTGTACGGGCCCCTGTCAGGCGCGGTCCTAGGTCAACGGAGTGAGGGACGGAACAACCGTCCGTCCGTCAGTCGGTCCCTGCGGCCGTCCTAGTGAGGCTTTTTACACACCCGTCTTCCGCCGACCGGTGTGTGTGGTTCGTACATCTTCAACAGATATCTAGTTGATCCTGCCAGTAGTCATTTGCTTGTCTCAAAGATTCAGCCATGCATGTCTAAGTTCACACTGTCTCACGGTGAAACCGCGAATGGCTCATTAAATCAGTCGAGGTTCCTTAGATGACACGATCCTACTTGGATAACTGTGGCAATTCTAGAGCTAATACATGCTTACCAAGCTCCGACCCTCGCGGAAAGAGCGCTTTTATTAGTTCAAAACCAATCATCGTTTCCCCTCGCGGGTTTGCGGCGTCCCCACTGGTGACTCTGGAAAACTTTGTGCTGATCGCATGGCCTTATGTGCCGGCGACGCATCTTTCAAATGTCTGCCCTATCAAATGTTGATGGTACGTGACATGCCTACCATGTTTGTAACGGGGAATCAGGGTTCGATTCCGGAGAGGGAGCATGAGAAACGGCTACCACATCCAAGGAAGGCAGCAGGCGCGCAACTTACCCACTCCCGGCACGGGGAGGTAGTGGCGAAAAATAACAATACGGGACTCTTTCGAGGCCCCGTAATTGGAATGAGTACACTTTAAACCCTTTAACGAGGATCTATTGGAGGGCAAGTCTGGTGCCAGCAGCCGCGGTAATTCCAGCTCCAATAGCGTATATTAAAGTTGTTGCAGTTAAAAAGCTCGTAGTTGGATCTCAGGCGCAGGCGGGCGGTCCGGCTCGCGCCGGTTCACTGCCCGTTGTCTCCTGCCCTACCGTCTGCCGGCTCTCTCCCACGGGTGCTCTTCGCTGGGTGGCCGGCGCGTTTACTTTGAAAAAAATTAGAGTGTTCAAAGCAAACCTCGGCTGCCTGAATAATGGTGCATGGAATAATGGAAAAGGACCTCGGTTCTATTTTGTTGGTTTTCGGAACTGGAGGTAATGATTAACAGGGACAAACGGGGGCATTCGTATTGCAGTGTTAGAGGTGAAATTCTTGGATCGCCGCAAGACGAGCTACTGCGAAAGCATTTGTCAAGAATGTTTTCATTAATCAAGAACGAAAGTCAGAGGCGCGAAGACAATCAGATACCGTCGTAGTTCTGACCATAAACGATGCCGACTAGCGATCCGCAGGAGTTGCTTCGATGACTCTGCGGGCAGCTTCCGGGAAACCAAAGTGTTTGGGTTCCGTGGGAAGTATGGTTGCAAAGCTGAAACTTAAAGGAATTGACGGAAGGGCACCACCAGGAGTGGAGCCTGCAGCTTAATTTGACTCAACACTGCCAACACTGACTTGATTGACAGGCCGAGAGCACTTTCGTTGGGCCCAATATGGAACAGGTGCTGGAATTATCTAAAATCTGGGGCTATGCTCTCGGTGGCTTGACTGTCTCGCATCCAGTGTTCAATAAAGAAATTGACGGAAGGGCACCACCAGGAGTGGAGCCTGCGGCTTAATTTGACTCAACACGCCAACACTGTAAAATGACTGACAGACTGAGAGCACTGGTATTAGACCCACGGAAGACAGATCAGTTGTACCCTCCTAATTAAAGAGCGTCTGCTACGTAACCCTGCTTAACCCTACAGAAATCGCAGGTTCCAGACACTTGGTCATTGACTGACTAAAAAGCCCTCTATTGATTCGTTGGGTCTAATAGTGAACGGGTGCTGGTATTAGACCCTCGGAAGACAGGTCAGTTTTACCCTACTAATGACAGGGTGTTGCTACGGTAGTCCTGCTCAACTTGAGAGGAATTGCAAATCGCAGACATTTGGTCCACGTGCTAGGCTGATAAGCCAACGGCGCGAGGCTACCATAGGAGGGATTACGGCCGAACGCCTCTAAGCCGGAATCCCGCCCTAAATCTCAGCACCACTGCGATGGGAGGCTACGATAGGGTTGGGACCTGGGGCTCGTGTCCCAGCCTGACCCGGCCGAGCCGCAGAAAGAGGTCTCTGCCGTCCGCCGATCAAAGCGGGCGGGAAGCTGCCCGAGATTCACCCTATACGGCGATGAGGTGTGAAACCACTAGTAGAAGACTTAGTTCTCGGTCGGGGTGTCGTAAGCAGTAGAGCAGCCACCTCACTGCGAACTGTTGAGACGCAACCCCTTGATCATGAGATATGCCCGCACACCAGGCGAACAACATCTCCGTGCCATTACCAGGCTTGTCCCCTGGTTAAATGCACTCCTTCGAGAGGAATCGCAGGTCGCTGACATTTGGTCCACGTGCTTGGCTGATAAGCCAATGGTGCGAAGCTACCACCTGAGGGACTATGGCCGAATGCCTCTAAGCCAGAATCCCGCCCTAAATCTCAACACCGCTGTGATGGGAGGCCAAGATATGGTCGGGACCTGGGGCTCGCGTCTCAGCCCGGCCTGGTCGAGCCGCAGAAATGCACCTGGCCAAATGCACTCAAGCCTCGCTCTTTACCTCTGTCTGCTACCAGCCATCCCAATGGACGCAGAAGAGATGCAGTCCAGCAGACATTGCACCTCTGCCCTATTGTGACAGCGTCCCAAGTGGCGGGAAATGCTAGGCGTGCCATCACTGCAGATGAGCCGAGAAAATAAAGGGAGCAAAGTGATACCTCACTCACATGCATATGCTACGTTTCTGGCAGGACGTGACGATCCTGAGACACAGTCACACTGGACTGCCTCTCTTCCGGGATAGTACAAACTAGTACATAGTCCATCATATCATATCATTGCGAAACCCTATAGACACGAGTGGGGAAGACTCGTTAGTCCTGCAAGACAACTTCCCTAAGAGAGACAACTCTGACCAAAAACAACTGCTGCCTTGCAGTTAGGCTGGGGACAGTCAAAGGCTAAGGAGGGCAACCCTACAGAAACGCCTGTTGAAATCGGATGCACTGAGCCACAGGCTTAACAAAATAAAACAGTGCAACGTAAATATCGCTGTAAACAGCGTACGATGAAGAAGAAGAAGAATAATAAAATTAATAAAACAAACTAGTGGATAACTCACTAGAATCCGCCCAACCCTTGATGTGGCGCTACTGATCGAACAGGCTGGATTTCGTCTTGCCTACAGCACCATGGATCACATTTCAACGTGCTGCCGACTGATCGAAACAGCCCGAGAGTACCAGATCCCACTAATTTATACCTTCATCGGCTACAAGAAGGCATTTGACTCGGTAGAACCAAAATTCATCTGGCATCTCTAAAAGATCAAGGGGTCAACCCGGGATACACAAGAATCTTTGCTGACCACTACACCAATTGCACGACTACCTTCCAACCCTTCCAAAGGCCAGTAGTGGTACCCATACATGGAGGAGTGCGTCAAGGGGACCCCATCTCACCTAGCCTTTTTTCCGCATGCCTGGAATCCGTCATCCGCCAGTGCAACTGGAATACCTTTGGCATCAACATAAATGGCAGGCTGCTAAATCACCTTCGCTTTGCAGATGATCTAGTGCTTTTCACATAGGCAGCCACAACACCAATGAAATGCTAGCAGCGCTCCGAAAGGGAAAGGAAGCGGGACTTGAAGTGAAAACGTCCAAGACGAAAGTTACGCCCAATCGATTCGCTTCGCGTACCCAGTCTTCCTAGATGGAGAGAGACTCAACGACGTGGACGAGTACATCTACCTTGGGCACCTGCTCAATATGCATAACGACTAGAGCCCAGAGTTGACAAGACGGCGTCGCGCGGGTTGGACGGCTTTCTCTTCGATAAAGCCAGAACTGGACAACATTCATGACCAGAGCCTGCGCACCTCTCTATTCAACTCCACAGTACTACCTGCATTATACTATGCGGCAGAAACATGGTCACTCACAAAAGAGATGGAGTCCAAACTCAGAGTCACCCAGGTCTTCCTCGAGAGACGCATGGTCAGCATCACACTTCATAGCCAGCACGCAAAAAGTCTTCACAACATGTAAGCTGTCCCTAGTGAAAGATGCAGTTGTCTATGCAGACAAGATGAAACATCACTGGGAAGGCCACTTACTGCGAAGAACGGACGATCGTTAGAGCACAGCGACAGCAATATGGTACCCTAGAGATAAGAAACGACCACCAACACCGCGGCCCAAGACAGACCATTGGAAGAGAAGTTGGGACCCGCAACAGTGTAACCACTGCTGAAGAACGGGTCATCCAGTAAGTAATTCAGGGGATAACTCTTGCTAGTGGTGTGAGAATAGCTGTATCTATGCTATTCTTTCCTCCCAATTAAGGGGCCCATTGATCAACAATTGAGATAAAAACATAACTAATGATAATTACTGCAAATAGCCGTTGTTATTATTGAATTAGAAAATAAAACAGATGGTAGTATTGTTAGAGTGAACAGAAAGAGAACTCACTTAGTTGCACCTCTTCTTGTTCACCATATTTTGAAACATGTCCAGACATCAAGTCCAGTTCACTGGATAAAAGTTACCATGATGGATAGTTCTTCAAGGCTCTAAAATAGCCTAGCATAGAGGTTTGTCTCCGTAGACCAGTTCAGTACGCAGTTGACTAAGCATATAACAGTATTGAAGGATATGTTCGGCTGCCTATGCTGCTTGTCCGCATGTACATATAGATGACAGAGCCAATTTTAGTCGACCTGTACTTCTACAGGGGCCTATCCCCCTGTGCACTGTGCAACATCCAGCTCTGTCGTGAGCTGGATATAAGCGACAGAAGAATTTCCTGCTTAGTGGGCTAGGCTCGTGATACTCATTATTCCGCTTTGTTGGTACAAGTGCCACAGAGGACAGTTAATCAGTGTGCAAGTCTATCTTAATAGACTCAAACACCTTCCCTAGGATGCCATCACCTTGTCAAGATAGGGGGGCTTGCATGCCTTAGTGAGCTATGTTGACGGGAACATATGTTCCTGGCAGGGCCACCCATGGTCAGGTCACTGAAGAGGGGCCAGACTAAGAATGGCAGCAGCAGCCGGGTGGTGTTCAAAAGTCCATGAAGACAGAGCACCTAGGAAAGGAAACTTAAGCGAATGGAGCTCGCAATCCAGGAGGGCAGGACAATCAAGGACTTTCATCTAGCGAGCCCAAAAAAGGAAAAGTCCAAAGGAAAAACCATTCCTAGACCTTAATTTCTGACCAAAAATGACCCCAGTCATGGGAAAAATAATCTCAAGTCCACTGTGTATCAACTTGCTAATGGACTGCGTGGCTGCTGAGAGAGCAGTTATGAACGTGGGAGTCTGGTGGGCGAGAGGGGCGGCGCCAGGCACATGGACTCCAAATAGGACATCCCCTGCCTCTTCCCTGGCAAGGGGTAACTGTCAGGGTGGCCGTATAACTGCCCCATCAAACCATATATAAACATGGTATCAAACAATAGCCTGCTGCCTTGCAGGTTTGGTCCGCCAGGTCGGAAGGCGACAACCAAAGGCTAAGGATGCGGACCTAAAGAAATGCTTGCTGAAAACGAAAGTGTTGGACTAAAAAGGTGCGAATAAAACAGCTCACTGCTGCTAACCACGACACTATGTATCTCATCTAAAGATTATCAACAACCCAGACTATACAGAGAGACACCATGAGGTATCCACACAGACAAAGACATGTTTCTCCCACCTTGGACACACTGATACACCTGCCACTCAAACCCTGCAGGTGTTGCAATGGAACGCTGAAGGCATTTACAACAAAAAAGATGCGTTGTCCAAAAGACTATATGATGATGAAATAAACGTTGCCGGCATCCAGGAAACACACCTTAATCCAAATCACAGATTTTGCATAGGAGGAAATGTAACTCATAGACTGGATAGGGATTGGCATAAGGGGGGTGTGCTTATCCTCTCCAAAATATCAATCCCATCAAAGATGATCTCGGTGGAATCAAACGGAGAAGCCAAAACAGTAGTGATGGACATAACCTTACCAAAACAGACAGAATTTATAATACATACTGCCCGCCAACAAAAAATCTGGCCCTAAAAGCCATGAATAGTATGGGCCAGGCAACCAAAGTGGTAGGAGACTTTAACAGCCAGTCTGAGAGGTGAGGTTATGCACAGACCAACGCAAGGGGACACGAACAAGTGGAATGGGAGATTGACAACAACCTCTATCTGAGCAACCTCCCAGATGACCCTACCACATTCTATTCAAGGGGATGGACCTGAACAAGAAGCTATGGAAGCTAGCAAAGGCCTTGGGTGATGAAAACAACTACAATCAACAATTGCGATTGAAAAGGAAAAAAAGGTACCAACTGGGAAAAAAAGCAGAGGATGTTCTCATACAAAATTATGCAAAAACAAGTAGAAACAAAATCTCAGCAGACATGAAAAGGTATATTATGAAAGACATAAACCAAATGGAGCACTCAATGTGAGTACCTGAGGAACATCTGATAGTAAATATCACCAAGATAGAATTGGAGTCAGCCATTAGTAAACTCAAGAAGAGAAACGCCCCAGGAAAGGATGGCATCACTAATGAAATGCTCTCTAGCATGGGAGAAGTAGCAAAGAACAAATTGCTACACATCTTTAACACAATCTGGAAACAAGAAACTGTCCCCACTGTGTGGAAGTAGGCAAAGACTATCCCCATCCTTAAACATGGGAAAGACAACATGAAGCCAGGCAGTTACAGACCTATTAGTCTACTCAGCTGTGTGGAGAAACTAATGGAATGAATAGTTAACACTAGAATAACCTGGCATATGGAATCAAAGAATTTACTTATCCCCCAGCAAGCAGGTTTTTGTAAAAACAGACCGGCCGAAGATCAGGTGACATATATCTCGCAGGAGATAGAAGATGCATTTTAAGAAAAAATATAAACACTGGTGGTCCGGATAGACCTAGAAAAAGCCTTTGATAGAATATGGAAGAGTGGGTTAAAACTCAAACTACTGCAAATGGGTGTAACCAACAACATGTACAAGTGGATCAGTGATTATCTAGATAACAGGACAGCAAGAGTGCAACTCCAAAGATACATCAGCAAAAAGATGGAAATGGAACAAGGAGTTCAGCATGGTGGAATACTCTCACCCATGCTGTTCCTCATATATATCAATGATATAATCACAGAAATCCCTTTAAGAGTACACAGTGCACTATATGCAGATGACCTGGGACTATGGACATCCGAAGAGTCTACACCTGTAGCTAGAAACCAAATGCAGGAGGCCTTAAATAAAATAGAGACATGGACAAAACATAAGGGCAAATCTCTATAAACGAAACCAAAACCATGTACATAATCTTCTCTCAATCTCCCAAACCCCAAGAAGTGATCCTGAAAGTAAATGGCTAGACCCTCCCCTTTAACATAAGTCTAACTTATCTGGGAATAACAATGGACCCATGGTTGACATGGAAAAACCAGATAAACAAGCCATCAACAAAGCTAAGAACAGAATGGCCATAATGAGGAAGCTATCATTCTAATCATGGGGAGCTGACACAGGCACCCGAAAGAAACTGTACACAGATTATGTGAGAACAGTGCTAAAGTATGGGATAGCAGCATGGTCCACAGCAACAAAGAATAATTTTCACAAAATAAATACAACCCAAAATCAAGGAAAACGCATCATCACTGGAGCTATGAGAACAACACTGATAAATGCAATGGATAACATCACACAAATCAAAAGTATGGAGATGCGCAGAGACCAAAAAACACTCCAGCAGGGGGGAGAAGTTCTTCTTCTTCTTCTTCTGCGTACACAGTCAGACAGTAACCATTATTTTCTCGAAAAAAGCGGCGGTCATCCTGAGACTCTCGCCACTACCATAGAGCTTGTCTTGCAGTTCCACTGGCAATGGCCACATCTGCTCTCTCTGATCCTCGTATGTCGGGCAGTTCTGCAGCAGATGTTCAGTGGTCATTTTACCAGTACCGCACGGGCATTCGTCGGTACACCCTATCTTCAATTTGTTGAATAGGTGGTACCTCAGTCTGTTGTGGCCAGTGCGAAGTCTGAAGACAACGACCTGCTCTCTTCGGTTCAACTGGTAATAGGCATCGTTTTTGGTGTAACCAGTATGTTCGGTTTCCCATTTGGTCATGTATCTGGCTTTGATAAGCCGTTTTGACTCTTCGTACGTCATATTGGTATCTGTTTGTGGTAGCCTTGCACCTTCTTTTGCCAGTCTGTCTGCCTCCTCGTTGCCTTGGATGTTGCAGTGTGACGGAACCCACTGTACCACTACCCTTTTTGGTGCGGACTGCTGGCACAGTTTGCAGAGTGCTGCTCTTAAGTCATTAAGCTCAGTGTTTTTCTGGCTTTTTAGCGCTGTGACTACTTCGAGAGCATCTGTCAGCAGGACTATATGGCTCTCATTTTCACTGTGTGTTACCATTTCTTCCACTGCCGCCCTCAGTGCCTCTGCCTCTGCTCTGAAATGGGAGAAGTTCAAACGAATGCCTGATCACCCAATATATGATAGGATAAATCGCATGGGTAGAGGGAGATTAAAGAGAAACCACTTCATATAAAAAACAAAAGCACTTGCAAGAGCTGACCAAATCATAAGCCAGGCAGTGGTTAGAGATCTAAAACAAACATACCAAATCCCACCATGGAAAAAAGCCAAGTCCCCTGAGATGGTAGAAACCATAGACAGAATAGGGAAAAAGGGAACTCAGACAGATTTAGAAAGGGAATTTATCACAGATCTTAGGAGAGTATACCCACCAGAAAGATGGACACATATATACAGATGGCTCATCTAACAAAGCCACATCTAATGAAGGTGGAGAAGTCTATTACAGACAAAGGAATGGAGAAGAAAAAAAACTTGAGTATTAATAACGGGAACATACTCCAATAACTTCCGTGCAGAAGCAGAGGCACTGAAGGCCGCAGCTGTGCTTGTAATCCAAGATAAAGATATCCACCAAGAAAACATATTATTCCTGACTGATGCTGCGCCAGTATTGGCAGCGCTAAAACAGCACAAAGATGAAGATTTCGAGCAATGTATATTCTCCCTGACACAGCTCTCAGCAGAACACCCAAGGTTGGTCATACAGAGGATCCCATCCCACTGCAATATTGAAGGCAATAATGCTGTAGACAAACTAGCAAAGAGTGGAGGAGCATCCCCACAAACAGACCAGAGTATCACATATAAAGAGGCCAAGACCATAATTAAAGCCTTCAGGATAAAATGGGCTGATCAACACCCCAACTTCCGAAAAGAAAACAACTACTTTAACTTAACTAGAAAAGAGCAAGTCATCATCTTCAAACTGAGAACTGGGAATAACAGACTCATCTTTACAACAAAATGAGGATTAGGATAGATAAGTGTCCATGTGGGGAGCATATTATGACCGGAACACATCCTGAAAGCTACATGCTCACGCAGGAAAAGAGAACAATACCGGCCTGGCGAGACAGATATCAGACAAAAGCTGTATGGAGATAAAACAGCCTTACAAACAATAGTGTCCTTTGTAAAAGAAACCAGGACCTTGATCTGAGGATGAACGAAGAAGAAGAAGACTCAAACACTAGAACAAAGTAGACCCGCAGCCTGTTATGTGCCATCTATGCTGCTCTTATAACAATCCACCTAACCATGGTTGCTATTATGCCATGTCACACAGTTAGTTGCCTCTTACTACATGCTCTCTGTGGGGTAGTGGTACTATTCTTGTCCTTGTCATACACAAAGACTCTGGTGAACCACTTTGGATTTTAATCTCTGTTAATTCAATCTGTCATGCCCTGTTCTTATGTAGAACAGGATCATCTGCTCTGCTCAATCAAGATAGTGATAGTTGTTTCTCATTTGGTCGACTTTCCTGGTGACTTTGATAATGGTCTTCTTTTCAATGAAGGTGATTATTTGTTCCTTTTATTCTCATTTTGTTTCCATTTTTGCTAAATTGTCTGCTATCTCATTTCTTGGTATACCACAGTGTGGTGCTTGTTCAATGTACACATGGTTGTAGCACCAATTTTAGTCTGTAAAAGTGGTTATTAAATCTGATATGTCTTGTTTTCATGCAAAACAGAATCACCTGCTGTGCTCAGTCAAGGTAATGATAGTTGTCTCCCATTTGGTTGACTTTCCTTGTGTTTTGGATGAAGGTACTCTTTACATGGAAGGTGATCATTTCTTCTCTTGTTGCTCCTTCTTTTGCTAACTTGTCTGCTCTCTCATTTCTTGGTATGTCATAGTGTGATGGTATCCATTGTAGAAATTACCCTTCTTTTGGTTTTAAGTTCACCTAAGGCGTATTTTAAGCTCTGGCAGTTTATCATTCTTTCGGGCTTTCAGAATTAACATCTGTAAAGAATACAATCTGTTGGCATTCACATTTTCTTTCTTTTTACTTTTTTGTCCTGTTTATGCCTTTCAGCAGCAGGTTATGAAGAGATTTCTTGACTGGACCCTAGTATGTGTTTCGTATATGGGGAGCTTTACTGCATCTGTTATTTCTGCCATCCATATTTTGCGTGGTTGGCCCATGGCTTTGTATCTATATAGCATTACTTTCTGAGGGATACTATCTGATGTTTGATGTGTCACGGGGCCGAACCATTTGGTTTGCTATTTCTTGATGAGGTCAAGCATTGGTGTTGTACCTACTTCTCTCCTAATATCTTCGTTTCTAATTCTACCCATTCTTGTTACTGGACTCTGTGCAGACATTTCATCTCTGTTGTTACAATGTTTATTATATCTTTATTAGCTAATGTATAATTCTGGCATTGATAGCACAATGTGGGTAGGAATATTGTGTTGTATAGAGTTCTTTTTGTATCCATTGTTACATGCTTATATAGTAATATTGGGGATATTTGCCCAGTGATTTGACTTGATTTATTACATCTGTTTTGGTGTCACCTTTGCCATCTGCTGAGATTATATTACCCCGGTAAATGGAATTTTTCACCTGTTTGGCTTTTGTGCTGTTCATTTTTCCTGCAGCAATGTTTAGTGCCTGTACTTCAGCCGAGTACTTTGAACTGAATTTTCCAGTGGGTGGACTAATTGTTTTGTTTCCTTGCACCACTTCTACCATAGGGTGTAGAAGCCATTGTGTTCTTCTCGTAGTCCCATTCTTATTCCTTTTAGTTTCCTGTTATGACATACCACAGGTTACAGTGTAACTACTCTTTCCTCCTTTGTTGGATCCCTATATCACACAGGCACAGAAAGAGAAAACATTGATTAATAACTGGTTAAAAAACTTAATTGTTAGGGTTTTTTTGCTGCCAGCGTGATTTGTAGAGTTGAGTTCTCAAGGTTGCTTCCATCAGTAGACTAGGTTTATATTTAATCTCTGATTTTAAAAAAGTCTATATTATCAGGGTTCAAATCCTGAGTCTTTCTACAGGTTATTGACTGGATTAATCAGCATCAAACAAGAAAACAGAAATTCAATGTAATTTGACAAAACAATTTGATGATCTGGACTGTGCAAATGACTTGGTTCTTCTGTTCGATAGCCGCAATCAGATGCAAAATAAAATAATTATATTAGAAGGAAAGGTCACATAATTTGGGATTAAGACTACACAGATTGTGTTGGGTGACACACTACTACATGATGTAGAATTATTCATATATCTTGGTAGTAATGTAGACAAAGTAGGAGGTTCAGAAACAAATTACAAAATAAGAATACAAAAGGCAAGAGGAGCTTTCATTGCATTTGTACACTTATGGAAAGTAAAAGAAATGCAAATAAAAATCTTCAACTTAAAATGAAGAGTGTTCTTAGTATGAGTCTGAAACATGGAAAATATCTCAAACAATAATGAAAAAGGTACATACAAAGTGTGTTCAAAAAGCATTTGACCTTTGGGTCGGAAAAATACAATTACTCACCTGGAGGTCTGAAACCCTAATCCCCTTCAAAGTACTCTCCTTGGGACTCCACACACTTCTCCCAGTGGCTCCGCCATTATTGCTGGAAGCATTTCAGGAAGGCCTCTTTGGAAATGAAGTCCAGCTGGGCCATCACATTCCGCATAATGTCTTCAAATAATGTCTTCGACTCAAATCAGGTCCCTTTCAGCAGAATTTTTAACTTGGGGAACAGCCGTAAATTGCGTGGGGTTGTGCATTATGAGTACAAACCACAAGGTGTACAAACCATCAAGGTACCAAAAAGTACTACCTGGAGGTCATTCGTCGCTTCGGTGATGCTGTTGATGCAAACGACTGGACCTGTGGACAACGGGAACTTGGCAGCTGCCGCCCATTCTTTGCATCTGATTCAAACTTTCTTGGCCAAATACATTTCCCTGGTTTGCCAGGAAGAGGGAAGAATGTTTGTGGCATGACTCACAACTCAAATTGACTCTTTTTGTGAAGTAGTGTTCCTTTGGAATATTTTTTAGATGATGCAAAAGTTGGTTGAGCATGGTTGTTTTTTGCAAAATAATTTGTGCCTGACTGTCATTGAAGTAAAGGTAATGAATTAGGAAACTGGTTTCCCACCTGACAAATGCTAAGACTGCATACAACAGAATCTGCTCTGGGACTTCCTTTCTTTTTCTTTTTCACTCCCACTGGAGTATAGGATCACCACTACAGGTTGACCTGATTCAAAAAGCCTGCTGCAGAGATACTATTCTGTTCTCCCTAGCAAAGGTCTTGGGATCTACTCAAGATGTGAGACTTCCTTTACTGCTACATATTTTACCATCAACTTTAGGGAAGTTTTATTGTACTTGTTTTTATCTGTTGAATGTATTTTTGTTTTGCTGCTAGCAGCATATTTGATTGGCCAATATATTCTTCTAAGTACCCTATGGCCTAGATCAAGGCTTTCCAAATGATATTCAATAGAAACCAAGGGATCAATGGAAGGTCTCTTGAAGTTTTGTTGGTCTCTTGGATTTCTCTATTCCTGCAGAAGGTCTCTTGGGGTTCTGTGAGAGATTGTGATTCTATCAAGTAAACATAGTATTTTTTAAACTGAGCTGGCAATTGTGAGTAGAGACTGAACCTGTTCGTTTGTCTGAGCTTTGTTAATAATTTATATTTTTCTATCCATAATGTTTTTTTCTATGATTGTTATGTTCAACATTGCTAGTACATTTGTAAGTTGTATAGAATTCAATGCAAACAATCAGAAGGACATAGGCAACTATAAGATTTGTATATCATGGTATTGTCACTTGCTCTGTAGATATAATTTAGTTTAATTTAGTCAAAGAATCAACGTCATTTCACACTGTTGAACCTATAAGTGCTCTGTTCTTCTCCATATTTTTGGTAGATTTTCAGCACGATGGACAAACTCTGTAGCACTAGCAAGGATACTGAAATAGATTGGGTAGATTTTAAAAAATAATTTTGAATTTTGCTGGGGCGGCGGCTGTTAAGCCTACTATTTTTTATTTCCAACTGCCGAGGGATATTTAACATGCACGACACTGCACAGGGGCGTCTGATCTCTACTACCTAGAGATCCGGGGAAATACCAGAAACTCCATGTGCAAAGAAATCAATCTCCATCGTGATTTGAACCCACCTCCTCCAGTAATCGAGTCCGACATCTTACTTTGAGACCACTCAGTCCTTTAGATATCATAATTTATATGCAGGGGTTCCTTGAGACTTGACAATTACTGCAAGGTTTCCTCCAAGTTAAGTATGCTGATAAATGCTGGCCTATGCGCAGTCACCAGGATTAAATATCTGGGATTTATTACATATAATATAATGGATGGCTGCTGATGTTGATATATGTCCTAGAGGTGATGCTGGGAAACGCCCATAGCAAGACCTTTCACTTTGGTAACTTAACGGCTACCAGCACCACCAAAATCAGAGTGCAGATGCTGGCTAGGCTAAATGTAATCAGGGAAAACTTGGAAACTAGATACCCAAAAGTGACACCTCCCCCAGACCATATAAAGATGCAGGAAGGAGACCATACACAAACTTACTACTTACAACCAAATGAAAGTTCAAAAGGTAAACCATGGAAGATACAGGTTGGCACCTTCTAATGGTCGGCTAACAGATTTGAAGAACAACAGAATAGCTTTTAGCTACCTGGCATCAGGCACTGGCCTGCCTGATTGAATACTAGTGTATAATGAATAATATAAGATATAAATGAGTAATGAGCAGTTTTGTCTCGTAATATTTAGGCACTGAATGAATGGGGTATTAATTGTTAATTGAGATTATGTCATATAGAAGTTATGCTAAGACTGTGTGGTATAGAAGGTATTCTAGGACTGTGAGATGGGGAGGGTAATCTGTTGAACACTAAATATATAGAGGAAATAAGTTGTTGATTCCCCTATGTGTTTCTTGCAGAATGTGGAGGACAGATGAACACACCAACAGGCGTAATAACGTCTCCCAATTATCCTGGTCAGTTCTCCCACAGACGATTATGTAGTTGGGATATCACTGTTCCATTGGGAAGACGAGTCACCTTTACATTCACCGACATGCAACTGGATGACAATCGGTTACGTCATCCTATTTGGTGGTATTTCTGCCGGGATCATGTGGAAGTAAGTAGCCGTACTCTCTCTCCAACTCTTTTCAATATATTCCTGTGAATGTAGTAAAATGTGTCAGGAGAGTGTGGATGTTGTCAAATGTATGAGGAGAGTGTAGCAGTAGTAAAATGTACAAGGATAGTGTGGATGTAGTAAAACGTTTGAGGAGAGTGTGGCAGTAGTAAA
This sequence comes from Ariolimax columbianus, assembly GCA_036924085.1. Taxonomy (NCBI): domain Eukaryota; kingdom Metazoa; phylum Mollusca; class Gastropoda; order Stylommatophora; family Arionidae; genus Ariolimax; species Ariolimax columbianus. The sequence goes on from JAVGWX010000002.1 coordinate 112,941,430, forward strand.
ATGCACTTAACTTAACTTAATGTCATTATACTGGTTTAGAAGACTCTGCAGAGTCTGTATACAACCAGTTTCATTTACATCACCTTGCTCTAAAAGCTATGTGCGTCCAATTTATTCTTTAATGCATTAACTGTCCCTGCCTCCACTACCTCACGTGGCAATGCATTCCAAGCGTTCACCATTCTCTGACTAAAAAAATATTTCCTAATATTTAATCTGGACCTCTCTTTAGTTAATTTGTAGCTATGCCCTCTTGTTCTTGTAGGGGGTGTCTGTATTTTTAAAAACTTGTTATAGTCTAATTTATCCATTCCTCTGATCATCTTGTAAACCTGTATTAAGTCACCACGAATTCTTCTCTCTTCTAGTCACTGTAGGCTGGTTTTTCTGAGTCTTGCTTATAACTGTAATTCTGGAATCCCACTATCAGCTTTGTCGCTCTTTTTTGTATTCTTTCCAGCATGTTTATATCCCCTCTATGATAAGGACTGTACACAGTACTCCAATCTAGGTCTAACTAATGCTTTATACAGTTTGACTATCACTTCCTTGCTCCTATGTTTAATATTTCTTTATATCATACCTAACATTGAATTTGCCGTTTTCACTGCTACCTGAACTTGCTCACTCACCTTACCTGAATGATCTATTTTAACCCGTAGTTCCCTTTCGTTATCTGTCATTCTAATACTGTTCTCTCCCATTCTGTAATTATGTTCCATATTGGATCTACCCATGTGGATGACTGTACATTTATCTACATTAAACTCCATTTGCCAGCTTACAGGCCACTCTCAAATTTTATCTAAATCCGACATCAATATATCCACTTCTACTTTAGATGAGACACTATTGCATAGTTTTGTGTCATCAGCAAATTTCGCAATCATGGATCTCATATCAATGTCCAAATCGTTTATATATATATATCAAGAACAAAATTGGTCCCAAAACCAAGCCTTGTGGCACTCCATTTTTCACTTTACACCACTCAAGAGTACTACTTATTTATGACCACCCTCTGCCTTCTTCGTATTAACCAATTTTCAATCCATTTGGCAACTTTCTTAACTATTCAATGTGATTTTAACTTTCTAAATATTCTTTGATGAGGTACTCTATCAAAGGCCTTTGCAAAATCTAGATAATAACGTCCACTGGCTCTCCTTTATCTATCATTTAAGTAACCTCCTCCATGAATTCTTATAGATTTGTTAAGCATGATCTCCCTCTAGTAAACCCATGCTGACTATTTCTGAATAGATTAAATTTGTCTAAATACATTAAAATGTTTTCCTTTGGTTGTTGACCATAACAATTTACAGACTATGCTCGTACTAGGAGAGTGTGACAGTAGTAAAATGTACGAGAAGAGTGTGGATGTAGTAAAATGTACTAGGAGAGTGTGTGGATGTAGTAAGATGCACTTGGAGAGTGTGGATGTAATAAAATGTATGAGGATAGTGTGGATGTAGTAAAATGTATGAGGAGACTGTGACAGTAGTAAAATGTATTAGAATAGCTTGGCAGAAACAAATGTATGAGGATAGTGTGGATGTAGTAAAATGTATGAGGATAGTGTGGATGTAGTAAAATGTATGAGGATAGTGTGGATGTAGTAAAATGTATGAGGATAGTGTGGATGTAGTAAAATGTGTGGATGTAGTAAGATGCACTTGGAGAGTGTGGATGTAATAAAATGTATGAGGATAGTGTGGATGTAGTAAAATGTATGAGGAGACTGTGACAGTAGTAAAATGTATTAGAATAGCTTGGCAGAAACAAATGTATGAGGATAGTGTGGATGTAGTAAAATGTATGAGGATAGTGTGGATGTAGTAAAATGTATGAGGATAGTGTGGATGTAGTAAAATGTATGAGGATAGTGTGGATGTAGTAAAATGTATGAGGAGACTGTGACAGTAGTAAAATGTATTAGAATAGCTTGGCAGAAACAAATGTATGAGGATAGTGTGGATGTAGTAAAATGTACTAGAATAGTTTGGCATTAACAAATGTACTAGGAGAGTGGATGTAGTAAAATGTACTAGGAGAGTGTGGATATAGTAAAATAGTACTAGTAGAGTGTGGCAGTAGCAAAATGTATGAAGAGAGTGTGGATGTAGTAAAATGTATGAGAATTGTGTGGCAGTAGTAAAATGTACTAGAATAGTGTGGCAGTAGTAAAATGTGGTAGTCAACACTGCAATCCCTATAATGGTGAGCTTGCTGAGAAGCTTTTCATTGCATTACAGCCAAGAACACAATTGTCAGCCTTCTCAAGTGTGCCTCAGGATTTAAGAAGAGTCACTGTATCTTGCTGCCAAATAAATGTTTTCTATAGTTAACAGCTTGTGCAGCTTCGGATAGCATTAAAGCAGGGGAAAACAATAACTTTTCCAAAAAACATAAAGAAGGCAAATTTGTACAAATTATTTTAAATAAATTCATAATAAAGAACTAAAATTATTGTAGATTGCCATGAATACTTTGAGAAAAATGAGATAGAGAAGATGTAAGAGAAGTGAAGGGGGCTAAACAAGTCAAATTAAGAAGGAACGATGGTCAGAGCTGTTGCAAGTCAAATGTATGTAATTGGAGGTTGAAGAAAAATGTAATACAGATGATGAATGATACACAAGTTGAAGGACATCTTTACATAGGTGCACAGTAACACTCAGTGTAAATATTGTCTCATCTTTGTAAAGACCTTTTAGTCAAAATCTTGAGATCTCTGGATATTTACTTTTAATTACTATGAATATCCAAAGAAAGGGTACCTCTCTCTTCTTACTTCACTCTTTACTTCACCTCACATCACACAACATTTTGTTTTAAAATTGTGCAATAAAGGATTTTTTAAAAACAAAAACAAAAAAAAACTCATTTGACTCTTTCCTACAATCACACCCTTGCACAACTTTCAACGCGCCCTCAGGGTGAGTCTCTTCCATTGCACTTTGGTTGGGCTGACTTCTGAGAGCGCACAAATAGCATAGGTACATACATCTAAGCACTGGCTTATGCATCTTAATATCGCCCAGTTGACTACGGTCTAAGGTGGAATAGGCACGCCTCCACCAGTAGAAACTAGTGAGGCAAACACATAAAATTAAAAAAATAAACAAAGAAATGGTTCAACAGCTATCTGGTCTAACCTCTAATTGATACAGTATCTATGGGTCTAACAGCTAAAAGGTCAAACATCCAAAGGGTCCAATAACTATTAGGTATAACATCTACTGCATCCAGCATCTAATGGGTCTAACAGCTAAAGGGTTCAACAGCTATCTGGTTTAACATCTAATGCATTCAGCATCTGATGGGTCTAACAGCTAAAGGGTCCAACTTCTATCAGGTCTATAATGCATCCAGCAACTAATGGGTCTTCTAACAGCTAAAGGGTTCAACAGCCAAAAAGTCCAACAGCCAAAGAGTCCAACAGTTAGTTCTCTGTCAATCATTATATGCCATACATGGTGCCGGTTCTGCTAAATTTATGTATTTCTCAGTCTCATGTGGCACTGACCACTTTTTGCAAAAAATCTCATTTCATATGTTTGAAATCTTACATTCTTGTGTTTTTGTTAGAGTTAATTTCTGACGCAGATAATAAAAAGTTGGTGTAAGCTTAATAATTATTTAAACATGTAAAGGTTGAAGTATAAACTGCGATGCTGTCTTTCAAAACAGGTTATTAATGGGCACATTGCAGGGTCACCGTCGCTAGGCAGGTTCTGTGGGAATACCATCCCAAATATTATTGAGTCTTCAGGCAACACTATGACAGTTCGCTTCCGAAGTGACGGATTTGGTAGCAGTGCTGGGTTTCGTGCAACATACACATCAGATAGGGAGGCAGGTAAGATGTGCCAGATTTTTACATAACTTTATACATATGTATATGAGAGTTACTCAGAAAGTAATGTCCCACGTTTAATTTCTAATCCCAGAATAAAGATAGAAAAATGAAAATGTATAATTTGCAATACTGTTTCCTGTGTACAAGTGTGTAATTGCATGGCCTTCCAACAGGTAGCAATGCTGTAGCAGTCCATTAAAATGGCATCTTTCTGCGACATGTATTACAAACAATGAGCTGTAATTGAATTCTTGATGGTGGTGAAAGAAAGTATGACAAACATTTGCATATATTTGTGTTCTGTGTATGACAATTTTGCAGTTGATTGGGACCTCATTTGGCGCTGGGTTCAGAAAGTGGAGACATTGATCTGCATATCCAGCCACAGCCATCAGCTCAGACATGTTGTACCACATTGATGTTATTATTTGTGAGGATCATCAAATCACAAGTTGAAAATAGGCCCTACAGCTTTCAGGCAGTAGTCAGTAATGAAAGTGCGAGGGCAAATTTATACAGTCATGGATATTTGAATGTATGTCGCAAAAGGATTTCCTCAAAGCCTAATAACCGACCACAAATGTCAAAGGAGCATGGTTATGTGAGCAGGAAATGAGCTGGTACAGGAAATGCATGCATGCTTTTGTTTCACGGGTAAGATAGTAGAAGGGAACAGAGATTATATTGAAAAATGGCATGTTTAGAGGACACATTCAGTAATAAGTAATACTGTGCATGAATGAGCTTGTCATAAGTCTTTACACTGACCATGAAGGAGTAGGAGGAGAAAGTTGATATTTGGCACAGTGCTTATTCCTTCTCAATGTAGCCACCACCTGAATTATACATTTCTGCCATCTCTGCGAGCCCTTGAAAAAAACCTTCAGAATAAAGTAACCTATTTTTCGAACTAAACCAGTTATTACAATCCAGTATGACATCTTCGTCACTGTCAAAATGATTTCCTTTCAGCTGTTTTTTAAGTTTTGGGAAAAGAAAAAAGTCTGATGGAGCTAAATCCAGAGAATGTGGTGGGTCTGGAAGAATTTCAATATTCAAATCATTGGATGTTTGCAGCACAAACCTTGCTTTATGGGTGGGCGCGTTATCTTGAAGCAAAGGCATAATTTGAGTGTGCACTATCTCTCATTTTCTGGTCACATTCTTAGTTTGATTAGGAGATCTGCATAATATTGCCCATTAATCGTGTTGCGATGAGGCAGGTAATCTTTCAATATGACACCTTTGACGTCCCAAAATAGTCAGCATCACTTTTCTTGCAGATTGATGTGCTCTTGGCTTGACATGTGTTAGTGAGCCCAGGGTTTTCCACTGCATGCTGGAAATTTTTTATTCTGGGTCATAATCGTGAACCCAAGCCACATCTACTGTCACCATGGTCGCTAACATGTTTTTCGACCTACACATTTTGAGCGACTGGCCACAGCAATCAACCCTCGTTTGTTTCTGTTCAAATGTCAGCAGACGCAGTACCCAGCGGGCACACACTTTTCTCATGTTCAGTTGTTGTGATCTCCAGCTACCAAACCCTGAACAGGACTTTGCAAGTAGAAGGATGTAGTCCGGAGAATGTTGCTAGTTTACAGCTTGACTGTGATATTTACAGCTTTCGGTCCGACACATCCGTCTTCGATCGTATGTAAAATTAGAAAAACTGTACTTTCATTCAGTTTTGCTGACCTAGATATCTCTGCAATTGTCATTTTCCTATTCTAGTCAATGATTTTCTTCACTCTTGCAGCATTTTCATCGCTGAAAGGAATATCAGAAGGTGTGGCAGAATATTAAACGAAGCATGCATGCACCGGGATGTGTTAGAACAGGTCACCATTAGCCACTGCTTTGGCAGACGTCAGATGCCATTCGAGAAAATTAACGAAGAAAGTGGTTCAAACTCCACCCTATGTGTTCTTCCTTATGGTGGCTAGTCAACATTCATTGAACCCATTTGGAACACACCTTCTGATACTTCAGTTTCTTCCCTACCACCATTTGAACTGTCCTAAGCGATACAGCGAATTCCACTGCTAGTGAACGTATGCTCTGACGATGGTCCACCCGTATTGCTGCATCAATACGGATTCCGTATTGCATAGAACCTATGAATGCGAGGATAATCAACACCTGCACACGTGTACATTAGTATGTGCTTATTAAGTCAGATGTGATGACTTCATGTTCCTCATGTGGCACATAAATATACATACATACACACATGCATGGAAATATATATATATCTTATCTTAACTGTACATTGTTGTCGATGATGACCACCAACATCATCCTTGTTGTATGTGTTTCGCTTTGTTTTTGCCCTGGCTGTCATGTTGTGGCCCGGTGTTCACCGGACCACATGTGACATCAGTCCAAATACAGCAATGGAAATCTATTGCAGGATTTGTACAATAAGTCTTCTGCTGCCTGCGAGAGAAGTCTTGCTGCTCGTTCCTTCCGGATCAGACATTTGGTTTTGGCTGTTTGCATACAGTGACTCCCCTTCAGCAACGTCCATGTTTACTGCATTTGTCCAGTTCAATTTGTTTTCCGTGATGCTTTCCCATTTGTCTTCATCTATGTAACAGCATTTCAGAAATAAACAAATAAATAAAACACACACACGCAAAAAAAAATTAATTAATAAATATCAATTAAATTCTATCCTACCTTTTCCTATCCGGTCCATCTTTAAACCTATCCAGTTCATATCTAATTTTATCATGTCCATTCCTACCGTAACCACAGCTTCCTTTTGATTACCTTTTGTCTTTGGCACCACCTCAGTCAGTCCAGCTAATCAACAAACAGATAAGTTAATTTCTTTGGCTGTATTCCTTGTGTCATTAAGATTAGTTTGTTATTTTTATTTGTGTTGTCATGTCTCCGACAAAGACCTTTTAGTCATAACTTTGGTTTTTCATGTTTTAAAATTAAATGAGTTACAAAACAAATAGAAACAAGAATGCTAGTTAATAAATAAAGTACAATAATGAACGTCTAGTTCGCTAAATCTTCTAAGTTTTGTTTTATTGCAGTGAGTCTCATTATCACCTGGAGGTCTGTGGTTTGACTTCAGATTGCCTATTGATTCACTTTCTTTCCTGTTCTCTTATTTGTGTTTTCCAATTGCTTAAAATACACTTGTCTTAACAATTGTTGTATTCTACATTGTATATTATCTTACACCATACTGACTCATACTTGTTTTAAATATCATAAACATTGAATGTGAATTGCTGTCAACTATGCCAGCAGTCCACACCCAAAAGTTGTGGTACAGTGGATTCCATCCCACTGTAACATTCAATACAACGAGGAGAAAGACAGACTGGCTAAAGAAGGTTACCACAAATAGATTCTAGTGTGACCTACGACGAGTCCAAAAGGTTTTTATTATGGCCAGATACATGACCGAATGGGAAACAGAGCATACTGGCTACCAAAAAAAAGTGATGTGGCTTACTAAACTGGGATTACAATGTGTCAGGGGTTTGAACTAACGGACAGAAAAAATCTGGTGTCTGGTTTGTGTTACGACCGCTCCTCCAGTTGACCCATCTGTAAATGGGCACCTGACATATGAGTTGCAGCTAGTAAAAACAGTTAGAACGGAAACTGGCCACCCCACCTCACATAAGCTGTGGCTTAGTACATGAAGAGTTATCTTAATCCCTGACAATTACTGATGCCATGGGACTGACCTTTTGGTTTATTTTTTTTAAATAATTAAAAAACAGTTATTTGGTGTTTTTGTCTTTCTGAACAGTGTGTGGAGGCGACATAACAGAGACTCCTGGCTACATTACTTCCCCTGGGTTTGACAATGCCACTTATGACCACAATGTCCAATGTCTGTGGCAGTTCCACAATCGTTTGGCTAACAGCTCTATCAGGCTATACTTTACAAACATGTCATTGGAGTACCACTCAGTTTGCAGTTTTGATTATGTAGAAATTAGAGAAGGTAAGAATTTATACATTTACCTGGGTCAAAAGATTACAAACTCCCTTGAAAAAGAAAAAGAAAAAAAAGATTTTACGTAGGGTAGCAGAAAGATACTGTTTCAATTGCATCAAACTCATGCCTCAACAGATAAGAAACAAGGCAAGAGCTCACACCTTTTTATCAGCATAGTTATCCCAGCCATGGTATATGGCTGTGAGGTATAGAATCTACAAAAAGCATAGGCATAAAATCTTTGAGTTGCTCGACTCGAAGGGCGATAAAGCAAAGAACACTGACAGTCTCTTTGTGAAACTTTATCCACAACACAGAAATAAGGCATTGAACCATCTTCAATAACGTTGTAGATACTTTGTTAAGAAAATACCTGACATCAGATGGACACTCTGGGAACTCTTTAAGTGTCCACGCAGACATCCAACATTGAGATGGAGAGATGGGCTGAGTAGAGCCCCTGGTGCAACATGGCATTCAAGACAAAAGACAGAAATTAGTTTAATCAACATTTGGCTACCTGACTTTAGACACTTGTTATGCCTGTTTGAATACTAGGACTACAAACAAATTATGTTTATGTCAAAATGTAATAGTGCTAGTCTAGTCATATGTAAGCGAATCAAGGTCATTCACTAAGCAAACAAGGAGATCGTTGAAAGCTGCAGAGATGTGATTTTACAAAGTAGTTTTATGAATTATATGAAAGAATTGAGGGCTAAAGAGAATGTGGCTTAGGAAAGCAGTTGGGGGGGGGGGGGGGGGGGGGTTAACATCATGGAAGCCTCTAAGCAGCAGAATTAATAAACCAAACTTAGGGACATAAACATGTGGAGATATGTGATCGTCTAGTCTGGTTTGCAGGATTCATGATGATGGTGATAAGAAATCTGGTAATGACCTCTACCTCTTAAATACTTTACAAATCATTCTTACTCTTGACTTTTACAAACAGTACAGATAGACACACAGATCAAGAATTTTTAAAGCCAGTGCCTTGAGGAAAAGACATCAAAATCTGTACAAACATAGACAGAATACCTTTTGCCAGCATAAAGAATATTTGGAGGCCCTCACAGTACAGCATAAACACAGACGCATCCATAAAATCAGCAGCTGTACAGTGGATAGACTTGAAAATCCTGTGAAATGAAGCGTTCACAATAAGCGCACATTCCCTGCCGACACTGTTCGGGGTAATTCCAGACACACATCAGGCTCCTCAGTCACCTTCGAACTCGTCAACTGACTAAGAATATTTCAAATGACAGAACAGAAGGAGTGGTCATTATCACAAGTGACGGACAAACACCATCATCATCATGGTACAGAGTGCTGGAAGTATCAGAAATAGAATATTCAAATTGTTGTCTCCCTACACATCTTGTCTAAGAAAAATCATAGACTTTTCTGGTCAAGCACTATCCCTAAGTTCTGCTTACCCAGAGCAATTAAGAAAATTATATATATATATATTATCCTATCTCTGCAGATGATGGTGTAAGATCAACAATGAGCTCAAAAGTGTCACTGGTATCATAAATTAACATGAGGACGGCGTGGCCTAGTGGTTAAAAGGCCCGACTCACAACCCGAAGATGCTGGGTTTGATCCCCATCACAGCACAGGCCGTTACCCCGTGGAAGCAAACCCTTAGAAAATGCAGGAGGCAGCAGAGCCTTACATAAAAATTCATGCCGAAGTCATATGCACCTGGCTGACAGGCGCAAAATAAAAACATATTTCAACGCATACCGCCTTGGGGAATAGAGAAATAAGGCGAACGCAAAAAAAAAACAAAAAAACAATTTACTTAATGTCTTTATACTGGTTTAGAAGATTCTGCAGAGTCTGTATACAGCCAGTTTCATTTACATTTCCTTGCTGTAAAAGTTATGCACACCCAATCTATTCTTAAATGCATTAATTGTTCATGCCTCCACTACCTTCCTGTGGCAATTGTTCCAGCATTCACCACTCTCTGACTAAAAATCTGGATTTATGTATGTGCAGTTATCTGCACTGTTTATAACAGCCAAGAGTAGGAACGATTTTCAAAGTATTTCTGAGGTAGAGGTCATTACCATATTTATTATCACCAGAACTGCCATGCTGTAGGGCCCAGAGGGACTTGATAAAGAATCACAAAAGACTAAATGAAAACCATGTACCAGATCTGACACAGTGCAAAGAATGGTCATAGTCCTAGTGAAGTTGAGGGAGTTTGTTGCTGTCCTGAAAGACACAGGTCATTGACCATAGACACAAAAAGAAGAATAAATGTCTTAAGGAAGTATACACATAAATAGATGGTGAAAAATAAAAAAGCATTGAGGTATAAATTTAGATAAAAAGAATGGAGTCCTTCGTCAAAAACAAAAGAACAAGATCAAATGAGCTATTACTCACTAAGGTTAATCTCTATTTTGTGAGGTTCCCACAGACAGGGTCCTTTTACTTGTATAAGAAAAACAGCATTAGTTTAGATCTATTGTTCGTTGTTGCTGTTTTATATTGTCCATCTTGGTCTGAGCTCTGTGGCATCTGGCTTTAGTTAGCCTTGAGACAGATTATCTGTTAGCATGATGGTGGGATAGAGTTAGGTGACTGATCAGTGTTTCTTGACTACATAACCTAGCAGCAGAACATAATGAAAATAAATGTGATCTGTAGAGAGACAATGTTTAGTCTGTAACACTAGACAATCTTAGACTGCAAGCATTGTAGGAGAACTGTAGTAAATTACAAAAGAAAATGACATAATTTGCAAGTATTGTGCTTTCCATTGCAATAGAAAATGAGAGAGAGAGAAAACTTTGCAGGAAAAGTGCTTTCCTTTGCAATAGAAAATGAGAGAGAGAGAAAACTTTGCAGGAAAAGTGCTTTCCATTGCAATAGAAAATGAGAGAGAGAGAAAACTTTGCAGGAAAAGTGCTTTCCATTGCAATAGAAAATGAGAGAGAGAGAAAACTTTGCAGGAAAAGTGCTTTCCATTGCAATAGAAAATGAGAGAGAGAGAAAGCTTTGCAGGAAACGTGCTTTCCATTGCAATAGAAAATGAGAGAGAGCGAGAAAGCTTTGCAGGAAAAGTGCTATCCATTACAATATAAAATGAGTGATGAAGAGAGAGAGAGAGAATAAGCTTTGCAGGAAAAGTGATTTCAATCACAATATAAAATTAGAGAGAGAGAGAGTAAGCTTTGCAGGAAAAGTGCATTCCATTACAATAGAAAATGAGACAGAGAGAAAGCTTTGCAGGAAAAGTGCTTTCCATTACAATAGAAAATGAGACAGAGAGAAAGCTTTGCAGGAAAAGTGCTTTCCATTACAACAGAACAAAAAAGAAACAGTTTTTTATGGAAAAGTGCCTTCCATAACAAAAGAAAATGAGAGATAAATTGCAGGGGGGAAAAAATCATTCCATTGCAAAAGAATTGAGAAGATTCTTCTTCTGCTGCGTTCGTTCTCAATCTCCCACTACCAAGCCCTGATCAGGGCTTTCCAAGTAGCTGGATGTAGTTCAACGGATTGAGAACGGAATGCGTTGTGTTGCTAGTTTACAGCTTGACTGCCATATTTGCACATTTCGACCCAACACATCCATCTTCGGCAGTGAATTGAGAGATAAATTGCAGGAAAACAGCATTCCTTTTGCAACAGAAAATGAGAGACAACTTGCAGAAAAAAATGATTCCATTACAATAGAAAATGAGAGATAATTAACAAGAAGAAAAAAAAGAATTCCTTTACAATAGAAAAGGAAAGAGAAAGTTTTGCAGAAAAAGTATATTCAGTTAGAATAAGAAACAACCACACTGTAGTCTGACTGAGCTAATCAGGATCAAAGAGGGAAAGCAAAAATGTGCTGTGCTAAAACCAGATGTGTCGAAGAAAAGGCACAGATATTGCTATTATCATTATTATTATTAGTTGCCCATCGCAAGCGATGATGGCCACCTCAACAGATAGTTTTGTCTTGATGATGTTACTTGTGCTGTATTTGGATTGCAGATATTGCAGCCTTGCTGTAAACTACAACACAACCTAACGAAACATCCTTTTCAGGACAATCACCAATGAAGAAAAATTAAAATTTTTAAAAAGAGAGAGAAAGCTTGTTAGGAGAAGTGCATTGCATGCGCAATATTTTAATTAGAGCAGCCTAACAGTTGAATTTTGTGAGTATGATGTCATCACTTCTTTAATGTTATCCTCAGGGTCTGATTTTACTGGTCCACTTATTGGCCAGTTCTGTGGCGAAAATATTAACACTGGGCCATTTGTGATACCTGAGAGTGACATCTGGATCAGGTTCAGGACAGATATATCATTAAACAGTAGAGGCTTCAAGCTTGTATATGAGTTTACTGGTTAGTTTCTGCATTTTTTTCTTCTCCTTATTTTTCTCTTTTCCTTATATTTAACTCTTTTACTTCTAAATATTTTGAGAATCTGGAGACGTTTTTTCTTGCAATTATGAATAAAGTAAGTAAATAGGTAATAAAAAGCTATTTTAAAAAATCTAAATGAGATATGAACTCGTAAACAAGATATTATTGCACTTACATTGTCCCTTATTTCTCAACATGATTTCTACCAACATTGACACACTTATCCCATCGCTTTATCAGTGCACCAAAACCCGTAGCAAAGAAGTCTTTGGTCTGCTGTCTCAGCCACATTTGCACTTCACATTGAACCTCTATGTCGTTTGCCAAACGTTTCCCATCAATATCAGTATTTGGTGCACCTAACAGGGACAGCTAAGTCAGAGTTTTAAGGTGGTTGGTCAATTTTCTCCTGGGTTAAATGATCTTTATGTGGTCTGACAAAGTCATGGTAGAGTAGTACTCCTCTAGTCAGCAGGCCTGGATGTTTTCTTCAAATTTCATCTCGAAGCATCAACAGAACTTTACAGTACGATAAAGCATTCACATTGTCACCTTTCTTCTGGAAATTGATTAACAGTAGAATTCTAAAACACAAAGCATAACCTTTCCTCCTGATGGCACAATCTTGAATTGAAGGTGAAGAAGGATGGTTCCATTGCATTGAAGCACACTTTGATTTGGGTTGGTAAAGATACATCTATGATTCGTCCATTGTAACAATCCTGTTAAACATGTCATCTCCTTCATCTGCATACTGGACATAAATACTGCAAGGACAGGCTCATTCTGTTCATTTTGTGTTCACCAGTCAGCTGTCTGGGTACCCACCTTGAGTACACTTTAAAAAAATTCAGTCGGTCATACTTGACTTCTTTAAACTGATCTAGATGACTCTGCACTGTATACAACCAGTATCTTCTACTCCACTTGATCTAAAAATAAATATGTGTAATCAATCTAGTCTTGACTGCATTAACTAACCCTGCCCTCACTATTGTCTGTGGCAATACATGCCAAGCATTCACCACTCTCTGACTAAAAAAATATTTCCACATATCTAATCCGGACCTTTCCTTAATTTTTATCTGTGCCCTCTTGTTTTTGTAGGTGGTTGTACTTTCAAAAACGTGTTAAAGTTGAATTAATTGTTTCACTTGATTATCTTATAAACCTGTATTAAGTCACCTGGAATTCTTTTCTTTCCTAGACTCTGTAGGCTGGGATTTCTGTGTCCTTCCGTATAACTATGATTCTGGAATCCCACTATCAGTTTTGTCTCTCTTCTTTGTATCCTTTCCAACATGTTTATATACCCTTCATGACAAGGACTCCACACCTGTACACAGTACTCAAATCTATGTCTAACTAATGCTTTAAACCGTGTAACAATCACTTCCTTGCTTCTACGTTTAATATTTCTTTTATCGTACCTAACATTCCATTTACCTTTTGCACTGCTACCTGGACTTGATCACTCACCTTACCTGTATGATCTATTATAACCCCAGGTCTCTTTGCTTTTCTATCTTTTTAATTATGCTCCATACTGAATCTACAGATGTTGATGGATGTACATGTATCTACATTAAACTCCATCTGCCAGCTCTCAGACCACTCTTAATTTTATCGAAATATGACCTCAATATATCTACCTCTGCTTTAGATGAGATACCTCTGCATAGTTTTGAGTCATTAATAAATTTGTCTGTCATAAATCTATCATTTTCTAAACAACTGATATATATCAAGAACAAAATTGGTCCCAAAACCGAGTTCTGTGGCACTCCACTTTTTACATCACACTACTGCAAGTACTCCTTATTTATGCCTACTCTCTGCCTTCTTTCCGTTAACCAATTTTCAACCCATTTGGCAACTTCCTCAGCTATTCCATGTGATTTCAACTTCCTAAACAATCATTGATGAGGTACTCTAATAAAAAGCCTTTGCAGAATATATATGTTGTTGAATTCCCACAATTAGTAGGATTACTCTTTCTTTATGCCCTAAAAAGGATGCTAAGTGACAGATTGTTGTAGCTTTCCCTTACATCCTGAAAGTGCTGATGAATGTGGCCTGGGGTCCTCCAGGCAGTTGTTCTATTCTTGGCTTCATCTGCATGTCGCTCACTACTACGGGGATCACGTCGATCTCTCCTTATTAGCCAGTCTGCCATGAAAACAGCTCGTTTCCAGGAAGAGCTATGAAGAAGCCGAGGTGAGGATCTTGGCCAGTATATTTTGACTGACCCTGACTAACATGGCTGATCAATATGTTGTTCCTGACCAGATGTTAGTCTTTCTCCCCTACAAAATCTATGTAAATAACATTCACTTGCTCCCCACCATCCATCATTTTGGTGACCTCCATGAATTCTAATAGATTTGTTAAACACGATCTCCCTTGTGTAAACCCATGCTGGCTATTCTTGATTACATTCAATTTGTTTGAGCGCATTACAATGTTTTATTTTATTTTGACTCTAAAATTGTGCTGACTGTGCTCATTAAACTCACCGGTTCATTATTGGCTAACAAAATTAAAATCTTTGTGGAATTTAATATAAAATAATTAGTATAAACAAATATTTATTAGTTTTCATCTGGTACAAGTTAACGTCTGCTTTATTCTATTTTCAGAATGCGGAGGTGTGTTGAGGAACTCCGAAGGAATCATTGCAAGCCCGAACTACCCCAGAAATTATAGCCATGATACAGTGGGTTGTGCTTGGAAGATTGTTGCCCCTGATGGCACAAGGATCAGAGTATGGCACTCCATTATACCCCACAGTGCTCATTTAGTTTCATATTTGTGATTGTCAACATGTGGAAACTCTTTGCCTCACCATCATTCACTCATATTATCTCTGTCAATCACTCTTTTCTTCTTGTCTATTTTGCAGTCCTGAGTACATTGCAGAAATGTTCCACTACATTTTGTGAAGTTTTTTTTTCTTTATTTATAATCACTAATCTGTTATATTAGAACCATGCCTTACCATTTTCAATCTGTTAGATGGGTTTTCCCCCCTGAATTAATTCTAGGGTATCTTGCTGGGGAGGAATGAATAAGACACCTAAACTCCCATGCATGTTGTTAAAGGCCACTAAAAAGAGTAGTGCATGGGGTCTTGCAACCTCAGTGTGTAAAACAAATTGCTACAGAAACCGCCACTGCAGTAGTACACAAAGTGATTGTGGGCAATATTCTTAAGGAGGTCAACTGTATTGGTGTGCCCTATACTGGCTGGAGTGCAAAAAAAGGGACAAGAAAAATGTGGTTCTTTTTCTTCTATTCTTTTTGTTGACGAGAGGTAGAGGGGAATATATGTGACATGTCAAAGCAAGGATGCACACTCAAAGCATCATGTTTATTTCAACTATGGTCACACCTGTGACGTATTGAACCCTGGAATAACAGATGCAGAGAAGCTTTGAGTTGCTCATAGTACAATGGAGCTGAGAACAGTGACAGTCTCTCTAAGGCACCAAGTTAACAACACCAAAATCAGACATCAAATCTCATTCAATGACATCATAAGTACCGCATTAGCAAAACATAGATAAACTGGGCATGTAGTATGCATGCATACCAAAGTTTTATCATGAAAGTGAGATTTTCATTGTCCCTACAAATTTAAGGATCCACTCTGTCTCTCACCAATGAGATGAGCATATGAATAGTAAAACCGTTGGTCTAATATGGTATTCCAGAGCAAATGGCAGAAATAAATGTTAACATATTTTGGCTACCAACCATCGGACATAAAATTTACCTGATTGGTTAAACATGATTGCAGGGAGGAATTTATATATATATGGTGCTATGGTTTTTCTATCTTCATCTGAAGTGTCATATGAACCACCATTATCCAGATTTGCGCATGCGGTTCTCAAGGTTCCATATTGCGGAGCAAAGAATCAGTTTTTGCATCCAACCATTCTTCTTATTGCCCTTTTTAAAATCCAGTTGGAGCAATAAGCTACCACCACTCTATTTGGCTGCCTTCAGGAAATCTGCAACAAAGCAGTTTGCATACTCTTGCAATGAGATTTCTCGTGCCATGTGCATCACTCTTAAGTCACATTTTACAGCTTGCGTAGAGATGCAGTAGCCTATTCTTTCCTCCCCAGTAAGGTGTTGCAGGATCCACTCAGTGAGTACTTAACTATGTGTCTTAAATGGAGAATAAGTAGGGTTGCGGTTTAAACGGCAACTTCATCATGTAAAACAGAGTGGCACAGCAACAACCTGCACACAACTGCTTTATCCAGGAATCCTGTTGGAAATCCAACTGTGCGGATTACACTAGGCTCCTGCCATGGGAAGCAATGACATGATGATGGAAATGATGTTGGTCATGGTAAAGGTAGTCCAATGACAGACTCTGCTTTTGGGATGAAGGGTTTGAGAATTCTTTATACCAGGCTCAGCTTTTTTATGAGGTGCTGTGACCAGTTTCTTCTTTGCTACCTTTTCTTCCCTAATGGTAGTCAGGTACCCTTTTGCAATTGGGACAATCTGAGTGTCTCTCTAACAGGGGTCAAACTCGACACCCTTGCTGTGAGAAGAAAGTGCTCTATCCATTGTGTACTTGAACACTCTGATTATGAATATCCATATTTATAACCATATCATGCTCAAGCCTGGCTTGCTGATTAGGACAAAGATGACCAATGCCAATCCCAGAACCAACAGCCCAGACCCATACAGCGTGGTGGCGACTTCAGGGGACATAAACAACTATTCACTTTGTGAGAAAACTACATGACTTAGACAGGTTTGGGATGTGCACAAGGTTAACTGCCTTGTCAAGGAACAGATGACTTATGACATAACACACACATTCTAACATTTATTGTGATTAACCATATTTATAACTGAAGCATAACACACACATTCTAACATTTATTGTGATTAACCATATTTATAACTGAAGCATAACACACACATTCTAACATTTATTGTGATTAACCATATTTATAACTGAAGCATAACACACACATGCCAACATTTATTGTGATTAACCATATGTATAACTGAAGCATAACACACACATTCTAACATTTATTGTGATTAACCATATTTATAACTGAAGCATAGCACACACATTCCAACATTTATTGTGATTAACCATATGTATAACTGAAGCATAACACACACATTCTAACATTTATTGTGATTAACCATATTTATAACTGAAGCATAACACACACATTCTAACATTTATTGTGATTAACCATATTTATAACTGAAGCATAACACACACATTCCAACATTTATTGTGATTAACCATATTTATAACTGAAGCATAACACACACATTCTAACATTTATTGTGATTAACCATATTTATAACTGAAGCATAACACACACATTCTAACATTTATTGTGATTAACCATATTTATAACTGAAGCATAACACACATATTCTAACATTTATTGTGATTTAACCATATTTATAACTGAAGCATAACACACATATTCTAACATTTATCTTTTTTAAACTATGTTTGCAATCAATTATTTTACTTCATCATCTCAGGTCAACTTCACAGACTTCTTTTTTGAGACTGGCCCCGATTGTAGCATGGACCATCTTCTCATTCAGAATGGTGGTCTCCCTGACTCTCCTTCTATTGGCAAATTCTGTGGAACAAGCCGTCCAAGTTCTTTTGTTTCTCAGAGCAATGAGATTCGTTTGACATTGAAATCTAACTTGACTTCAGCAGCTAGAAGGTTTAGATTGGAGTACAGGTTTGAATCAGGAGGTATGTAAGTCTTCAAGTGGTATGAGGTATTTGACTGTAGTGCAATTTTGAAACAAGAGGAAGCATTTGTCTTTAACAGAAATGGTTCCTTTAACTTTAGCGACACTATATTAAATATTTTGAACCAATTTCATCGGTGACAGTATTATTTGTCAGCATGTCACATTTTACTATCGCTGTTGACTTTTAGAGCCTGCAACCTTTTTATTTGTTGGTCTATATATTTATGATTTTTGTGTGTAAAAAAATGAATACAGAACTTGTTGGTGTTATTGTTTTTGTTGTGTGTTTGTGTTAGTTTCTGAGATATCTTCTTCTTTTTCGTTCGTTCTCAATCTCCCACTACCAAACCCTGAAAGGGCTTAAGTAGCAGAATGTAGTCCAGAGAACGGAATGCATTGTGTCGTAGTTTACAGCTTGGCTGCGATATTTGCACCTTTCGGTCCAACACATCCGACTTCAGCAAGCATTTTTTGAGTACCGGGTTAGCATTCCCTCTTCAATCCCTTTTCCTTAGCCAGTCTGCCCTGATGCAGCCTGTTATCCAGGATCACCGCGTGGAGGTGTAGAAGGGTCTTGGCAGCTCTGGTTCACTGGCCCTGACGCTAGCTGTCAGCTATGGGTCGCTGACCACTGCAGCTCATGCGCTTCTCAGCATCTTGATCCCAGTTTCTGAGATATAAGATGAAGAAGGTGAAATTGATGAAAAACAGCACAAATATGTAGAAACCTATTTTGGTGAAAATCGTGTCTGACAAAATTTGTTTAAATTGCAATAGAGGACTGACAATGAAGTTTAATTTACAAGATTATATCTGTTAGTTTCCACTACAAACATATTTATTACATCTACATAACCAAACTAAACAGATCTACATAAGAAAAATCCTTTGCAACACCTTCAACTTCATCACCCTCAATAATGCCATCATCTTCAAATGTGAGTGATATAGAGAATAAATTGTTTCAAAATTCTCTTTAAAATCAAACAAGTCATTTTTGCACTTAAAATCGATGCTGATGGAAGTGGTCAATTTTTAAATTCAAATACCTGTATATTCAGTTTATCTTTAAGAGGTAAAGCTGTCATTTAGAGATAAAGCCATCATAAAGAGGTAAATTTGTCATTTAGAGGTAAGGCCATCTTTTAGAGGTAAAGTTGTCATTTAGAGGTAAGGCCATCTTTAAGAGGTAAAGTTGCCATTTAGAGATAAAGCCATCATAAAGAGGTAAAGTTGTCATTTAGAGGTAAGGCCATCTTTAAGAGGTAAATTTGTCATTTAGAGGTAAGGCCATCTTTTAGAGGTAAAGTTGTCATTTAGAGGTAAGGCCATCTTTAAGAGGTAAAGTTGCCATTTAGAGGTAAGGCCATCTTTTAGAGGTAAAGTTGTCATTTAGAGGTAAGGCCATCTTTAAGAGGTAAAGTTGTCATTTAGAGGTAAAGCCATCTTAAAGAGGTAAAGTTGTCATTTAGAGGTAAGACCATCTTAAAGAGGTAAAGTTGTCATTTAGAGGTAAGGCCATCTTAAAGAGGTAAAGTTGTCATTTAGAGGTAAGGCCATCTTTAAGAGGTAAAGTTGCCATTTAGAAGTAAGGCCATCTTAAAGAGGTAAAGTTGTCATTTAGAGGTAAGGCCATCTTTAAGAGGTAAAGCCATCTTAAAGAGGTAAAGTTGTCATTTAGAGGTAAGGCCATCTTTAAGAGGTAAAGTTGTCATTTAGAGGTAAGGCCATCTTTAAGAGGTAAAGTTGTCATTTAGAGGTAAGGCCATCTTAAAGTGGTAAAATTGTCATTTAGAGGTAAGGCCATCTTTAAGAGGTAAAGTTGTCATTTAGAGGTAAGGCCATCTCTAAGAGGTAAAGTTGTCATTTAGACATTTAGAGGCAAGGCCATCTTTAAGAGATAAAGTTGTCATTTAGAGGTAAGGTTGTCTTTTATATGAACATCTAAAGAACATTTCAAATATCCAACGCTCAGGTTGCGGAGGACTGTATCATAACAACCACGGAAGCCTGAGCTCTCCAAACTACCCCTTCAGCTATCCTCACAATGTGGAGTGCAGATGGGATATCAACGTCCCGATTGGCTATATCATCAACTTACATTTCAACCCTCCGTTTGATCTGGAAGCCAGAAACTGTATCAAAGATTATGTAGAGGTACTAGTATTATCTGTCATCTTGAGCTAGTGTCAAGGTTCTCTATCAAATACTTGTTTCATCTTCTCATTCACACCACCACCACACACACCTCAGCATACAACTCCAGGTTGTCTTTGCCATTTGCTCTCAAATAATAACTTTCTTTTATAGATATGGCAATCTGTCTCTGACTTCTCTCACTATACAATTGATCTGTCAAATAACCACATTTATTTCCCTCACAAACTTGGTGGTATGTCTCAAAACTTCTGTCGTCACCATGCAGTTTATCAGATCTGTCACTTTGCTCCTCTCATGAAGTTGACACGCTTGGAGAACATGTCCTACTGTTTGCCTGTTGACCCTACATGAGAACATGTTTTTGTATTTGGTTTGTTGAACAGATGATGTCTGTATTGGTCAGTTGGTCTGAATGTTGTCAATATTGAGCAAAAATACTGTCATATGTTCATTGCGTTGGTAAAGCAAAGGTATTCTTTTCCTCTCAGATGTAAAAGAAAATCTAAGGCAAGCCATCTTTACTCTTAAGTGGTCTGCCGGTGTCTTTGTTAATGACAAAGACAAGAATAGCACAACTGTCCCACAGAGAGCATGTCGTAAAAGGGGACTAAGTGTATGACATGGCATAATACTAGTCATGGTTAGATGGTTTGTTAAGACCAGCGTAGATGGCACCTAACAGGCTGTGGGTCTACTTTGCTTTAGGGTTTGAGTCTATTAAGATGGACTTGCACATCAGTTAACCACCCTCTGAAAAATTGGTTGTATACAGACTCTCCAGTGTCCTCTAAACCAGTATAAAAACCTTAAGTTATTATAAATTCTCCCTGTGGAATTCAGCAATGATAATAAAAGCTGTAACAATAGTTAGTTTGGTTGGGTAGAGTAAGCCAATAAGGATGTCACATATCAGTTGTGAATTAGGACTGGGATCAATATGCTGAGCAGCGCATGAGCTGTAGTGGTCAGCGACCCATAGCTGACTGCTAGCGTCAGGGCCAGCGAACCAAAGCTGCCACGACCCTTTTGCACCTCTACGCGGTGATCCTGGATAACAGGCTGCAGCAGGGCAGACTGGCTAAGGAGAAGGGATCGAAGAGGGAATGCTAACCCAGTACTCAAAAAATGCTTGCTGAAGTCGGATGTATTGGACCGAAAGGTGCAAATATCGCAGTCAAGCTGTAAACTACGACACAACGCATTCCGTTCTCTGGACTACATTCTGCTACTTAACCGCTTTCAGGGTTTGGTAGTGGGAGATTGAGAACGAGCGAAGCCAAGCCAATTAGAAGGACTGACCTCTAGCTTATAATTGCTGTCTCACTGTTGTAATTTATTTAAATGTACATCTTTGAACAAAATGTTGCAGGTGTTTGATGTACTTCCCAATAACACGTTTATCAGCCTTGGCCGCTGGTGTCAGAATATTGAGCCACCAGACCAACTATCCTTTAGCAACAGAATGTTGGTTGTGTTCCAATCAGATGCTGGCACCAATGGCAATGGATTTTCTGCCAACTGGAATGCTGGTAAATTGGTCTTTCTTCTTTCTTATTTTTGTTTATTCCGTTATGTCTTTCAGCATCAGGTTATGAACAGATCTCTAGAATGAGACCAACTGTGTGCCTCATGCACAGTGACATTCACCACCTATAATATTTCCATAAGCCACCTTTTTTATGGTCTGCCTTTGGCATTGAATCTGTTGTATCTTCTTCTTCTTCTTCTGCGTACACAGTCAGACAGTAACCATTATTTTCTCGAAAAAAGCGGCGGTCATCCTGAGACTCTCGCCACTACCATAGAGCTTGTCTTGCAGTTCCACTGGTGATGGCCACATCTGCTCTCTCTGATCCTCGTATGTCGGGCAGTTCTGCAGCAGATGTTCAGTGGTCATTTTACCAGTACCGCACGGGCATTCGTCGGTACACCCTATCTTCAATTTGTTGAATAGGTGGTACCTCAGTCTGTTGTGGCCAGTGCGAAGTCTGAAGACAACGACCTGCTCTCTTCGGTTCAACTGGTAATAGGCATCGTTTTTGGTGTAACCAGTATGTTCGGTTTCCCATTTGGTCATGTATCTGGCTTTGATAAGCCGTTTTGACTCTTCGTACGTCATACTGGTATCTGTTTGTGGTAGCCTTGCACCTTCTTTTGCCAGTCTGTCTGCCTCCTCGTTGCCTTGGATGTTGCAGTGTGACGGAACCCACTGTACCACTACCCTTTTTGGTGCGGACTGCTGGCACAGTTTGCAGAGTGCTGCTCTTAAGTCATTAAGCTCAGTGTTTTTCTGGCTTTTTAGCGCTGTGACTACTTCGAGAGCATCTGTCAGCAGGACTATATGGCTCTCATTTTCACTGTGTGTTACCATTTCTTCCACTGCCGCCCTCAGTGCCTCTGCCTCTGCTCTGAAATTGCTTGTGTACTTACCAGTAGCGAATGACAGTGTTATTTTTCTGCCATTTGGTAGGTTCAGGAATGCTCCTGCCCCTCCGTTCTGTGTAGTGTTTGTTACAGAACCGTCGGTGTATGCATGGGTCCAGTCCATGCTTGGGTAGCTTTTCGTTATGAAGCTTAGAGTAGTGTCTCTCCTTTCTTTTTCACTCTGGCAGTTTTTGTTTGCAATACCTGGTATATTTTCTACCACCTCTGGAAATATATCCTGCCTCCAAGTAGGTTTTCGTACAGTAGTGATGGGTTTTGGTGTTGTTAGTGCGTTTATGGGATCTTTGTGCATCTTTGCTTTGGCTATTTCTGCAAAGTTTCTCCGCTTTAGTTTCCCATTTCCCAAATTGTTTAGTCTCTGGTACATTGGATGGTCCGTCAGTCTTCTGAGTTTCTCTGACTGCAGCTGGGCTCTGCAGTCTCTTCTATCGGTCATGGATTGCAATTTTGTAATCTTTTCAAGTTCTACAATTGGCGTTGACTTCATGCCACCTGTTATAATTCTCATGGCTTGGTTTTGAAGTTTGTTAACTTTATCGAAGTTCGCCTTCGCTGCGGTTGTCCATGCCGCAATGCCATACTCGAGAACTGGTCTCACTCTTCCAGTGTACAGTTTCTTTAGTATGCCTTCGTCTGCTCCCCAGCTTGTGCCAGCAAGTTTCCTCATGATCGCCATTCTTTCTCTGGCTTTCATTCGGTTTCTCTCAATCTGACTTTTCCATGTCATGCGCCGATCAAATGTGACTCCCAGATAGGTTGGGTTGTCGTTTGGCTGCAGGATTTTGCCATTCAGACTTAATTTGGTACTTTGGGGTTTTAATGAGAGCGAGAATATTGTGCACGTGGTTTTCTCCTCGTTTATTTTGACCAGCCATGAGTTCGCCCACTCTTCCAGCGATGTTAGGGCCGTCTGCATCCGATTTCTTGCTATGGTGAGATTCTTTTCAGAGGTCCACATAGCCAGATCGTCTGCAAACATTGAGCTATGGACTCTTCTTGGTATATTCTCTGTAATATCGTTTATATATACCAGGAAGAGTGTGGGTGACAATACTCCCCCTTGGGGTACTCCCTGCTCGAGTGTCACCTTTTTGCTCATCTGCCCTTGTACTTGGACTCTGGCCGTTCTTTGTTTGAGGTAGTGGTTGATCCACTTGTATGTTGTATCTAAATAGCATTGCTTGTTAGAGGGTGCTGTGTGGTGGTAGTCTTGTTACGTGGCCAAACCATTTTAATTGCTGTCTTTTGATGTAGTCTAATACTGGTGTTGTTCCCATTAGTCTCCTGATTTCATCGTTTCTGATCACGTCTCTTCTTGTCACACCCAATATTTTTCGCAGACATTTCATTTCTGCTGTTACAATGTGCCGTTTTTCATTTGATGTTAGTGTCCAGTTTTGACATTTATAGCATAATGTTCGGCCGAAAATATGTTGTATAAAGCTCTTTTTAGAATTATTGTAACATGCTTGCAATTAAAATATTAATTGTCCAATGATCTGATTAGTCTTATTGCAGCTTTGTTGGATTTCTGTAGAAATTTTTGTGACCCCATTTTTTCTACATTGATTTTAATGCTGGATTGTTTACATGTTGTATTTAGTTTATCAGTATGTTGTTGCAATTTTATATTGGTAAATTGATCTTGTCAAGAATATAAGTAAGTTAGTAACCCTTTTCAGTTATGACTACTATAGGATCATGCAACCTTGGAGTGGTAAATCTCTATGGAGTTTTTGGTTTTGCTTCTCCTTGTGACATTTTCATTTCACTTCTCCTTGTTACAAAAGAGCCTCTTTTCATCATTTCTGAGGTGGTTTTTTGAGGGTACACTTGCATCAGTCTGCAGTTTTGTGTTTCTGGGATGTTAAATCCATGTCCAGTGCCTTTATGTTCTTAAACTTAACTTAACATCTTTATACTGGTTTAGAAGACTCTGCAGAGTCTGTAAACAACCAGTTTCATTTAGTTTTCCTTGCTCTAAAAACTAGGTGCATTCCAATCTATATGCGCACATCTTTGAACCTTAGCTGTGGTCAACTGTCTGCTCTTCTGCCTTTCCACACAGAATATCTTTGCTACATGCAAGAATATAAGTATCTTTCTTTTATTAGATTTCTCCTGTTTCTCTTCTTCTAGTTCTTCTTCTTCTTGTTTCTTATTTGATCCATACGTAGCATGCAGCCACCATTGCACCTTGTACCCTTTCAAGAAGCTTGTATCAAAGCATTGTTGAGTGCTCTTGAGTTGATTTTTTTTGTAGCAATTTGTTTTACATGTTGAGATTACTAGTAACATTACCATTTCACTATTAACAATGATATAATGGTTCCCTTGCTCCCAGTATTTATTTATAGAGGAACTGTAAAGGAAACACAGTGCAAATCTTTTTTTTTATGTGTTGTAATTTTTCATATCATTTTCTGTCCAGTGAGAAGTTATTGTTTTTATGTGATATTACTGGACGACCCGTTCCTCGGTGACCACTGCAGGTCCCAACTTTGTTTCTTTTGTTTTCTATCTTGGGCCAGTAGGTTATAAATTTCATGTCTGTAGCATCACAGATCATTTTCTGAGTTTGAGGGAGTCAGACCAGTGCATAGGTGGTCTTCCCCATGGTCGTCTTCTGTCTCGTGGGTACCGGACTGCTCTCACTGTACTCCAACGGTCATCAGTTCTCCGAAGCAGGTGACCAGCGTAGCAATGCTTTGTCTTGTCTTTGTGAGTAACTATCCTTTAACAATAACATTTGCTGTATGTCAGTGTTGCAAAGGCCTTTGGAACGTTTGTTATGTCATATAGTCATGTAATTTATTATTTTTCATGTGTTGTAATCTTTCATATCATCATTTTCTGCCCAGTGATAAATTATTGTTTTTATGTAATGTAGTCCAGAAATAAATTCTTTTTATGTGGTGTAATTTTTCATATCATTTTTTGCCCAGTGAAAAATTTTGTTTTTGGGATCATTGATAATATTGTTTTCTACCCAATGATCAATTATTATTTTTATGCAATCATTCAAAATACCACTTTCTATCTAGTGATAAATTAATGTTTGAATGTGATTTATTTTTTTTTGTAACGTCATTTTTTCCCCAGTGTGCGGTGGTATCTACACAAGTTCAGAGGGTATACTGTACTCACCTGAATACCCAAATCAATATCCGAACAATTTGAGATGCAACTACACCATCAGTCCAGGCCCTCGGCATCATATTGTCTTACGCTTCACTGACTTTGAGTTGCAAGGTGAGTGTATCTGTAGTTTTCTTGTGCACAAGCAGGATGTGAATGTAAACTGGTATCAGTGGGACAGGATTTTGTTGGCATACAAATTGTATTCTGATATTTTTAAATATTCACATTATGATTTGGTACAAAGTGTCTAAATTAGCTTAGTGGTAGAGCACTTGCTTTTCATGGCAAAGGTACAGGGTTAAACTCCTGGTACTAACATGCTCCATTTGATCTAGCAGTGTATAGATACCTAACTTACTGTCATGAAAGGAAACACATGACCCCACCTCTTAAACAGGCTGGGGCCTCATACAATGAAGTTTTCAACACTGCTATTGGACTATCTTTGTTGTTCTACTTACAAGGTGATTGAAACACATATTAGCACTTAATATGGCACTTCTGACATTGCTTCATAGGGTCTGCACTTGTTCGCTACCGTTGTCAATAACTTTCTGAAACCTTTCCCATGTGCTCTGGAGAGCCTGGATGCACATTTATGGTGGTATTGTAATCATGTAATTCTCTCTCGGAGATTTTGAATATCTCCTGGCTTGGTAGCATAAACACGTTATTTTATCATTCATGCACAATGGGGGAAATTCTAATTTCCCCTGATGTAAAAGATTGCCTCATCGTTGAATACCACTAGTCGATAAATGTTGTTTTCTATATTCTCCATCTTTAAAAAGATATAAGCTTTAACAAAAGTGAATTTTTCTGCTGGAGATAGAGTCTGTACAATCTGCACATGTTATGATCATTTTCCAAGATCATGATTCAAGATTCTCCTACGGCTGCTCGAGGATGACCACACTCTGCACTGTATCATCTAGTTGGTTTCGGTGAACTATGCAAGATAACCTCTTGTGTACCAGCTATGTTAGCAAGTGATTGGCCTGTTTGTGGTCGACCACTGTTTCTCCTGTAATTGTCATCAACTGAATCGATCTTGACGAACTTGGCATAAATCTGGTAAATGGATAATCACGAAGTGGATTGCTGTTGAAGAGTGCTTGATATTTATCATGAACAATTGTGAGCGACTGAAATACCTCCATTCATGCAGCAACCTATCTTATTTGCTTCAAACAATCTGGTAGCCATTTTGCAAAAACAAAACATAGCTGTGAAAAGAAACAAAATAAATTGCCATGTAAGTGTTAATTATTTTTTTTAAATCAACCTGTATAATAGCTGAGTTGTAGAACTCTTACTTCTTATGGCAAAGATACTGGATTCAATCTTATATCATCATGCTCCAGTTTACTCTGCTGTAAATTAGTACCTGGTTTACTCATAAGGTAGGGAAAGGGAACTAGTCACCCCATCTCATAAACACTCTGTGACTTCATACAATGAGGTCTCTAGCACTTTATCCCTGACAGAGTACCAGCTACTGGACTATATTAACCTTTACAGCTAGTTATCACTGATTTATCATCATGTGGTTAAGCTGATTTCATCCCTTTCAACAGTGCTAGCTAATTGACTACCTTGACCATCACCGATAGGTGTCAATGATCCGTCACTACGTAGACAAGCTGATCTTTTGTTTTGATCAGGGTTTTCATTTCTAAACATGTCATTTTTTCAAATGTATGGAGCCAACTAGCCGATTCTGTGCAAACTGTAGATGAGAAGAAAAAGAACAGATGTTTTGTACACCTCATGGTAGAAGGAGAGTGACTCAGTCAAGTCAAACTGAGAAGGGTTGCGCATGAAATTGGCTACCCCATCCTGTGTAAATTATAAACCACATGAAAAAGAACATGAGATGTTCCCCACACCCATTTCCATGCAGTTCTCTCTAGAAGCGGGCTGTGTCACGACAGTCGGGCTAACAGGGTGGGAATTAATGTGATCCCCATAATAGTGAGCGACACATTGATGAAGTCAAGCATAGCAGAGCAGCTTGGATGACCCTGATCCACATTTATCACAGGATATGAGGAAAGCCACTGCACTGCAATCCACCACTTAATGCCTTTTTCAGGTTGCACAGAAGAGTAAAGTTACTCATCATGGACATTCAACAACACAACTACCACCTCATAATAGAAGAGAAGTGACTGAGTTAAGCGATCTTTTGAAATCTTCCATCATTTTTATTGGAAATGTTAGCATAATAAAATACACGGTTAAAATGTTCAACACCAGTGTCAAGCTGGTGCTGTTGTAAGAAATCGAAACACATAGAACGACCAAGGTGATGCAACAAAAACTCTTAAGTCTTTCTTTAACAGATGCCTAAAAAGCATATTGAGCATAAAGTGGCAGAGCATGAGGAGGAAAAGAGCCAACAGCAGCCACTGGGACAATAAATTATGATAAGAAAATAGAGCTAGAAATAACATAAGCTGAGGAAGACCCCTTCCAATATAGTCAAGTGAATTCTCACATGGAATCCTAAGGGGAAGAGAAAGATATGTAGGCCTAAAAATACATGAAGAAGAGAATGTTAGAGGAACAAACAATTAAATGGTTATCTGGTGAGGGACAGGAAGAGTAGCCCAGGACCAGGTATGCTGGCAAGAGGTGTTAATTGGCCTATACACAGAGAGGAGTGAATGACTATGATTGGTTGAGGACAGAGGTCAAGACACAAAATATCTTGAAAGGATGTATTTTTAGTTTATAACCAAATATGTGGGTGAACATACCTTGCTATTTTCGCAAGTTATAGCTAGCCGCTTCATAATTGAAGTTATTTGAGCATTGATGGCTACCCAGGGTTGATGTTGGGAAATACTGTTAAGTGTATTGTGTCATTTTATCGCTTAAAACAATTTTAGTTGTGTTCTCATTGTTCATTTTACAATGTAGCACAATTCATTTGTGCTCTATTTTTCTTTTGTAAATTGTAACACGTGTTCTAATCTTTCTTCCTACACTGTAACACAGGTGTGTTCCAATCTTTCTTCCTACACTGTAACACAGGTGTGTTCCAATCTTTCTTTCTACACTGTAACACAGGTGTGTTCCAATCTTTCTTCCTACACTGTAACACAGGTGTGTTCCAATCTTTCTTCCTACACTGTAACACAGGTGTGTTCTAATCTTTCTTCCTACACTGTAACACAGGTGTGTTCCAATCTTTCTTCCTACACTGTAACACAGGTGTGTTCTAATCTTTCTTTCTACACTGTAACATAGGTGTGTTCTAATCTTTCTTTCTACACTGTAACACAGGTGTGTTCTAATCTTTCTTTCTACACTGTAACACAGGTGTGTTCTAATCTTTCTTTCTACACTGTAACATAGGTGTGTTCTAATCTTTCTTTCTACACTGTAACATAGGTGTGTTCTAATCTTTCTTTCTACACTGTAACACAGGTGTGTTCTAATCTTTCTTTCTACACTGTAACATAGGCGTGTTCTAATCTTTCTTCCTACACTGTAACACAGGTGTGTTCTAATCTTTCTTCCTACACTGTAACATAGGTGTGTTCTAATCTTTCTTCCTACACTGTAACACAGGTGTGTTCTAATCTTTCTTCCTACACTGTAACACAGGTGTGTTCTAATCTTTCTTCATACACTGTAACATAGGTGTGTTCTAATCTTTCTTTCTACACTGTAACACAGGTGTGTTCTAATCTTTCTTTCTACACTGTAACATAGGCGTGTTCTAATCTTTCTTCCAACACTGTAACATAGGTGTGTTCTAATCTTTCTTCCTACACTGTAACACAGGTGTGTTCTAATCTTTCTTTCTACACTGTAACACAGGCGTGTTCTAATCTTTCTTCCTACACTGTAACATAGGTGTGTTCTAATCTTTCTTTCTACACTGTAACATAGGTGTGTTCTAATCTTTCTTTCTACACTGTAACACAGGTGTGTTCTAATCTTTCTTTCTACACTGTAACATAGGCGTGTTCTAATCTTTCTTCCTACACTGTAACATAGGTGTGTTCTAATCTTTCTTCCTACACTGTAACACAGGTGTGTTCTAATCTTTCTTTCTACACTGTAACACAGGCGTGTTCTAATCTTTCTTCCTACACTGTAACATAGGTGTGTTCTAATCTTTCTTCCTACACTGTAACATAGGTGTGTTCTAATCTTTCTTCCTACACTGTAACACAGGTGTGTTCTAATCTTTCTTCCTACACTGTAACATAGGTGTGTTCTAATCTTTCTTTCTACACTGTAACATAGGTGTGTTCTAATCTTTCTTCCTACACTGTAACATAGGTGTGTTCTAATCTTTCTTCCTACACTGTAACACAGGTGTGTTCTAATCTTTCTTTCTACACTGTAACACAGGTGTGTTCTAATCTTTCTTCCTACACTGTAACATAGGTGTGTTCTAATCTTTCTTCCTACACTGTAACATAGGTGTGTTCTAATCTTTCTTTCTACACTGTAACATAGGTGTGTTCTAATCTTTCTTCCTACACTGTAACATAGGTGTGTTCTAATCTTTCTTCCTACACTGTAACACAGGTGTGTTCTAATCTTTCTTTCTACACTGTAACACAGGTGTGTTCTAATCTTTCTTCCTACACTGTAACATAGGTGTGTTCTAATCTTTCTTTCTACACTGTAACACAGGTGTGTTCTAATCTTTCTTTCTACACTGTTAACACAGGTGTGTTCTAATCTTTCTTTCTACACTGTAACATAGGTGTGTTCTAATCTTTCTTTCTACACTGTAACACAGGTGTGTTCTAATCTTTCTTCCTACACTGTAACACAGGTGTGTTCTAATCTTTCTTCCTACACTGTAACACAGGCGTGTTCTAATCTTTCTTCCTACACTGTAACATAGGTGTGTTCTAATCTTTCTTCCTACACTGTAACACAGGTGTGTTCTAATCTTTCTTCCTACACTGTAACACAGGTGTGTTCTAATCTTTCTTTCTACACTGTAACATAGGCGTGTTCTAATCTTTCTTCCTACACTGTAACACAGGTGTGTTCTAATCTTTCTTCCTACACTGTAACACAGGTGTGTTCTAATCTTTCTTCCTACACTGTAACATAGGTGTGTTCTAATCTTTCTTCCTACACTGTAACACAGGTGTGTTCTAATCTTTCTTTCTACACTGTAACACAGGTGTGTTCTAATCTTTCTTTCTACACTGTAACACAGGTGTGTTCTAATCTTTCTTCCTACACTGTAACATAGGTGTGTTCTAATCTTTCTTCCTACACTGTAACACAGGTGTGTTCTAATCTTTCTTTCTACACTGTAACACAGGTGTGTTCTAATCTTTCTTTCTACACTAACACAGGTGTGTTATAAAGTTCTTAAGAGTAGCATGTACTTCAGTAGTGAATAACGTGGTCCAACAGATGAGATATCCGGCTCTATGTCTGGGTATGCAGGTTCAAAGCTCAGTAAACTCTAAGATTTGTAAAGCTACAGTAAAATTAAAACCTAGCCAGCATACTGCATGACTTGACTGACTGGGTGAGAGCCCATTATACTAGGCTTTACAATTCTCATCTTCCTCTCACAAACTCTAAATAATGAAATGAATGATGTAGGTTATTTTGTATATGACAATTCTTGTTTAAAAACTAATGGCTGATGAATGATACAAATATCTCTTTTGATACTGAATAATTACTTTTTAGGTCCATACTCCTGCAGCCATGATTATGTTCAAGCATGGCAGGGCAATGCTTCTTCGTTTGATTCCAGCTGGTTGTTGGGGTATTCCGGCTACCCTCGTCAATATCTGGGAAGGTTTTGTGGCAGAAACAACCCTCCTTTTCTTCATGCTTTCGGTGAAATGTCAGTTAAATTCAAGACTGACGGCTTTTCACAGTACAGAGGATTTCGGGCTGAGTACTTATCAGAAGGTCAGAACCTTAGATGGAGGTGATGTGCTGAGAAAAGCTTGCATGTGTGGTAGAGGGCCTTGAGTGGCAGAGTGAATCGTAGAATGTCTGAATTATAGAATGTCTGTAACAGAATGGTAGCGTGTCTGAATGGTAGAATTTCTTAGTAGAATGTCTGAGTAAAAGAGTGGTAGAATGTCTGAATGGCAGTATGTCTGAGTAGTAGAGTGTTAAGCAAAGGTACCAGGCTACATCCCTGTTATTGACATACAGAGTTGAGCCGGCTGTAAATTGGCACCTGGCTTACTGTTATGGTAGGAATGGCAGCTTGTAAGGGAACTGATCAGCTCACCTCATACAATGGTAAGGCCTAGTAGAATGAAATCTATCATCTAGAGCAGGGATTACAAACCAGCTGAAAGAAGCAGGAATATAAACACAAATGTAATTCTATCACTATTACTAAGACATCCATGCAATCCAATTGACATAACAAGATCAACAGTATATTCATACCAACTCTCTGTTATGAGTGTCAGACATGAACACTGACCCCATCACTTGTCTGTTAAGAGTGACAGACATGAACCCTGACCACATCACCTCTTTGTTATCAGTGTCAGACATGGACCCTGACCAAAAATACATTTATACAACACGCTGTTATCAGTGTCAGACATGGACCCTGACCAAAAATACACGTATACAACACTCTGTTATGAGTTTCAGACATAGACCCTGACCACATCACCTCTGTTATGAGTGACACACATGCACCCACACCACATCACCTGTCTGTTATCAGTATCAGACAAGGGCCATGACCACATCACCTCTCTGTTATGAGTGTCAGACATGGACCCTAAACAACAGTACACTTATACAACTCTCTGTTATGAGTGTCAGACATATACCCTGGCAACATCACCTCTCTGTTATGAGTGACATACATGGGCATTGACCACATCACCTCTCTGTTATGAGTGTCAGACATAGACTCTGAACAACAGTACACTTATACAACTCTCTGTTATCAGTGTCAGACATGGACCCTTACCAAAGCACAAGAACAAAAGATCACAACATGTGAAATTATATGCTTGCTAAAAGCGGTCCGGGTCACAAGATGAAACAGAGTGATAAATGATTAGATCAAAAAGTTCGAACAATGCCATGGATGACATAAATAGACAGGCAGATAATTAAATGGTTTGGTCAAATGACATGAATGCCTCCAAACCTTCCAGCATCTTGAGTCTATAACAGCAGACAGTATGGCTTCAGTCAGACTGTATAGAGCGAAAACCTGGAGGATGACCAAAAGCAATGATTGGAGACTACAAGATTTTATTAACAGATACTTGAGAAAGATTCTTGGTATAAAATGGTTTTACAAAGTTACAAATGACAGACTGTGGTAGAGAGCTTGACAAGGTAAATTGAAACAGGAAATCTTAGGAAGAAAGTGGAGATGGATGGGTCATACATTTAGAAAGCCCCAGGCCAGTATCACCAGGCAATCCCTGTCATGGAACCCCCAAGGAAGGAGAGGCATAGGCAGACCAAGGAATACATGGAGACGAGATCTGGAGGCGGAAGTAAAGAAAAAAGCTGGAAGGAGGTGGAAAAGATTGCACAGGACAGAGCTGCTTGGTGAGGGTTGGTTGATGGCCTATGCACATCTGGGTGATAGAAGGCGAAAGTGATATCTAGAGGTATAGTAATTTCAAATAGGTGAGAAATACAAACAGATGTAATTCACATGTTTAGTTTCTGGGGAAACATGAGCTTGTTCCCATAGTCATTGAGTGACACTGTCAGTGATAGTGTTGCAGTCACTGCCGCATCTTATACAGACACAGATCATTGTGTCTCTACAATAGAGGAAGTAGATTTTGTATTTGAATCAAGTAGTAACAAGTATCATTTAAAAGGTCAAACAACTGTATGCAATGGACAACAGAAAAGAAAGTGTAGTAATAGACAATCTGGATTTGAACTATGGACTTCCAGGTGACAGATTTACTTTGCTGCACAGGGGTACTTCAGGGATTTCTAGATAGTAGAATCCCCTACATCATCTTTTTCTTTGCAGCGAGGAGCAGACATCACTTGATCACCCATATTGAATCCAAACTTCTGCAGCTCATTCATTGCTGTTAACCGCACATGACCAGGACTGTAGATCCAGACATTCCTGCAGGTTTCAGTCCTCTTCTATCAACTCACTGATTGCTGTGAACCCCCAATGACCAGGACTGTAGATCCAGACATCCTTGCAGGTTTCAGTCCTCTTCTATCAACTCACTCATTGCTGTGAACCTCACATGACCAGGACTGTAGATTCAGACATCTTTGCAGGTTTCAGTCCTCTTCTATCAACTCACTGATTGCTGTGAACGCCCAATGACCAGGACTGTAGATCCAGACATCCTTGCAGGTTTCAGTCCTCTTCTATCAACTCACTGATTGCTGTGAACCTCACATGACCAGGACTGTAGATCCAGACATCCTTGCAGGTTTCAGTCCTCTTCTATCAACTCACTCATTGCTGTTAACCCCAATGACCAGGACTGTAGATCCAGACATCCTTGCAGGTTTCAGTCCTCTTCTATCAACTCACTCATTGCTGTGAACCTCACATGACCAGGACTGTAGATCCAGACATCTTTGCAGGTTTCAGTCCTCTTTTATCAACTCACTCATTGCTGTGAACACAACATGACCAGGACTGTAGATCCAGGCATCCTTGCAGGTTTCAGTCCTCTTCTATCAGCTCACTCACTGCTGTGAACCCCCAATGACCAGGACTGTAGATCCAGACATCCTTGAAGATTGTAGGAATCTACGTCATATACATCCCTTGTTATCCGTTTGAGGCAAGAAGCAACTTCTAATAGCTTGTTCAAGATCAAGAATTAAGGCTCTTTCAGATTATGTACTTCATGCACATATTTGTCCACATAATGTGATGTTACTGATATCGTAGCTACAAAATTGTCCACAGAATGTGGTGGTGTCTACACTGATGCATCAGGCATCATTTCTACTCCCACCCATTCCAACTACTACCTCAACAACATCAATTGTAATTGGACGATCATTGTTGCTGCAAACAGAATCATCAGATTCAAGTAAGTTCAGCTTGTTTGACTTCAAGTAGAACATTTCCAGTCACTTGTCATTTAATATACACACGTTTGTATTGAAAAGGTGTCTCATGGAGTATCTCATCTCAAGCCAGATGCATTGAACTCATTCCATAACTTTTCCTGAGTTTTCCTGATCTCTCTCTCTCTCTTTCTCTTTTTTTTTTGTGTCAACCACTCTTATCTCTCTTTCACCTTATCACCTTCCACTGAAATTAATAAAATAATCATATTTTTGAAATTTAACTTTTTGGAGTTTTTTTTTCTTTGCTCGTGATTTTCTGACTTTACATCACAACTTTTTTGTCCCTTCATTTATTATATTTAGTAAAGTAACAGCAGATTAGCAGTAATTGTTTAGCTTTGTTCAATAGTCTCTTTTGTGTTGTGCTCTGTCTCTGATGTAGTCTCTTTTGTGTTGTGCTCTGTCTCTGATGTAGTCTCTTTTCTGTTGTGCTCTGTCTCTGATGTAGTCTCTTTTGTGTTGTGCTCTGTCTCTGATGTAGTCTTTTTTGTGTTGTGCTCTATCCCTGATGTAGTCTCTTTTGTGTTGTGCTCTGTCTCTGATGAAGATGTACTTTTGGTTATAATATAAGCTGCTGTTTTTGGGTTTTTTTGTTTGTTGCACTAGTGCATATGTAAAACTGAGCCATATTTGTTTGTGTCAATGATTACACTGTATCTACATCACGACTCTATACAAGTCAGCTTTTGCAGCTAACCCATAATTGTTCATTCTCTATAGGTTACCAATAATTTGTAAGTTCTTTTAACAATAACTTCTGCTGAACGCCCTGCACTGTATTGTCCGGATTTTCCTACCAAGAGTTTTGTTTTTGCAAATATAGTAAATATGCAGGGTTTATTTTTGTCAAACTCTCCTGTTTGTTGGTCAATAGATATGATGGTGTTGTATGTAGAGACATAAATGAATAAAGAACTTATGGCGTTATTGTTTTTGTTGTGTGTTTGTTTCTGAGATACAATAAGATGAAGGTGAAAATTTATAAAAACATAGCGAACAAATTTGGACTTACAGGTTAGCAAAATTCGCTCTTCTATAAATCCATTGAAATCACCACAAAGTATCGATACTGTGTTTATAATAGCACAACTGTTAGATTGCACTTCACACGTATTTATTACATCTAAATAAACAAATCTACCTCATAAAGATCTTTTACAACAGCCTACTTCACCATTCTAATAAAAAATGGGCTGGCTCCAATCCACGTTATAAGAAGATAAATCATTTAAAATCGATTTGTAATCTAACCTATAATACTTAAACCAGCTACAAACCTGTGTAGATGGAAGTGACATATTCAACATTAAAAAAATGTCTATCTCTACAATCTCCGTGCTTGGTCATTCATGAACTTTTAAAAAATGAATGTCAAATTATAGCTGAGTTCCGCTGAATGAAATGGTCTGCAGCTTGGTAACGGTTAAATTGAGTATCACAAATCATCGTATTGAATATCTTCTTTTGTCATCACCCCATTTGGTGGAGTATGGGTCAAACACTACATTAGGATTACCCTAACCAGCTTTTAGGAAATCCTGAATCCGTTTGCTTGCAGTGTGGTTTTATTAACAATAGCTTTTGCACGATAAGGTTACCAGCCGCAAGCTCAACCTTCCTTAGTCACTTTTTACAACCTGCTGGGAAGTGAGCAGTGGCCATTTTCTGTTTGTACCAGGAACCATTTAGGTGTATTAAATCTCATAGGTCTTTATATTGAATGTAAGATAGACTAAGACTAGCAGTGGGGTCTGGTGAGACATACTGACCAAAACCTCCACTTAACATCCACGCCACGCTCCTGGAAACAAGCTATGTAACAGCAGCCTGGTCAACAAGGTTTGGATTGATACTGTGATCCATGCAGTGGTGAAGCTGCTGAAAAACATTACAAGGAAGAGCCAGGTCTACCTTCATCAGTATTACCTGGGATGTAAGAACAATCACTGCAAATCCACTGTCAAAGAAAATATGTCAAGATCGAAGAACTCAAATATGAGAAGCTTCTAAAACATATAGATAAAACAATTGAATATCACAAGTTCTAATGCTGAATATTGCACATTTTTACATTGAATACTAGATGTTTCTATTGAATATCATAAATACGTACATTGAATATCACACGTCTTGCTTTGAATATTACATTCTATTATCGAATATTACAAGTTTTTACATTGAATATCGCACATTTTTACATTGAATAATCACATTCTTACACAGAACATCACATTCTTTTAATGAATACCGCAAGTACAAATATTAAATATCACAAATTCTTACAATGACGATTAAAAATCCTGAACTGCAATGAAACAAATTGAACAAATGAATGTAATTGTTTTGTATTTCGCAGATTCCAGTCGTTCAATATTGAGGTCCATCGCACATGTGATTTTGACTCTGTCACATTTTTTGATGGAGCAAACACTAGCTCCAATGTGATTGGTTATTTCTGCGGAGGCATGTCTAATATTCCAGAAAGTATTGCCACCACGGGAAACCAAATGTTAATTAGCCTCACAACTGACGAATCTTATAATTATGGAGGGTTCTCAGGCTCTTACTGGTCGACATATGGTGAATATCTTTATCTTATTGTTGACAACTTTTGCTGCTATTCTAAAGTTATTTTGTTAATAGTATTTGTATTTCTGATAATAATTTATATTGAATATGAGCTGCACTTGGGTGGTAACCAGGGTGGAAAGAATAGAGCCACTGCAACCTTCCAAGCATGTAGTAAATTGGGACTAAAAAAAAGTTGTGCATGGGGCTAGCAATCTCAACATGTTAAACTACTGCTATTGAAACTGTTACTGCTAATACTCAGATACAAGATAAAGTGGTCAGCTGTAGTAGTGACTCTATACTTCACATTAAGTGAGAATTTGGAGAAAATAGGAAAAAAGGGTACGAGAATTAGGCAGTAAACCAGGACATCAATGAAAAACGAGTTAAAAGGTAGTTCAGACGATAACAGATGAGGATATGTTTTTTTTATCTGACATTAAGAACAAGGATTATTTTTTTTTTGTATCGGACATTAATGGATGAGGATATGTTTTTTTTTAAAAACAAGGATTTTCATTTTATCTTACGTTGCTAAGTGTTGTGGGGAGGTGCAATCTTCTATTCTGGTTCACTTAAATACTTCATTGTCATCAGTGCTTCTACAAGGGTAAGTCAGTAAGTAGGTCACACACTGAAATTGGAAAGCTGAAAAAGGTATTTGGTAGTTCCTAAAGGTGTCATTAGGTGGCAGCAACATTCAGCTTTGTGATTATTTTAGGTAGCAAACTCTAGGTGTCCCTTACATGTGCTCAGACATAAAATGGTGTCCATGCTCGTAGATTAAACAATTAAAAAATAGTCTGCTGTTGTGTGTCCTTTGGGGGCAGAAGGACCTGCTACAAAAGGATTATAAGGAAATGCTCCCGCCTTACAGTGAAACGTCTTTGTTGCATAAAACGGTGCAAAACTGAGCCAATAAATTTTCTCAAGGACACTACAAAATTGCTGATGAATTTTCCCAGCCAGGTGATGCTGTTCAGATTACAAATGTGGGAGATAATTCGAACTGACAGGCAAGTAATGATAAACAGTGCAGTAACTG
This sequence comes from Ariolimax columbianus, assembly GCA_036924085.1. NCBI lineage: Eukaryota > Metazoa > Mollusca > Gastropoda > Stylommatophora > Arionidae > Ariolimax > Ariolimax columbianus. Next base: position 112,979,862 of record JAVGWX010000002.1, read on the forward strand.
CGATATGTGTTTGCATGGTTTAACCTACAACATAATGACGAAGAGGTTGGGGATGAAGTGCAAATGTGGCAGAGACAGCAGACCAAAGACTTTGTTGCTGCAGGTTTTGGTGCACTCATAAAGCAATGAGATAACTGTATCAATGTTGGTGAAAATTCTGTTGAGAAATAATGGACAATGTAAATGCAATAACACATGGTTTTCAAGTTTGAATCTCATTTAGTTTTTTCTTTAATATCCATATGTGACGTATTTACTAACATCCTTTTATAATCACTTGTGTTCACATACATTCAATATTTCTTACTTTGATATTATTTGTGTTTCATTTTATCTGATGGAAGTTTATATTCCAGACAATGAAAACTGCAAGGGAAAAAAAATTATACTTGAAATATACATTCCAGTCAAACATTTTCTTTTCTTTTTAAACAGGGAGCAGCAATGTATAGGTCATTTCAAGTAACTATAACCCAAATGATAAAGCACACATTTTATCAGTGGCTGACAATATAATTTTGTAAATCTGTTACCAGAAGGAGTTAAATAACTGTTGATTGGTTGCTTGTGAAAGCTAAAAACTAAAATGTCTACAAAATCACTACAAAAATTGTCTATCAGAAAGCCTATTGTAGTTTGATATCTTCTTTTTTACTGTTCTCATTTTGTTACATTGTGTCAAGGTTTACAATGAGACTGGAGCATCTGCTTTCAGCACAGTAAATTTGTGGGACTGGGTTTGCCTTCTCTCTTCAATCTCTATTATATCAGCCAGGCTGCATGAGTGGGGCCTTTTTTCCAGGGCCACCACTTGGACGCAGAGAAGGGTCTTGGACAGATCTGGTGTGTCAACCCTGATGCAAGCAGTCAGTTGTCCGTTGCATATTTGGCCTCGGAATTGATATGATCAATTCCTTATGTAGATTGGAATGACATAATTCTTTATTTGTAAATAATGTGAAGATACTTATTACTTGAATAAGAAAAAAGTATTAGGTAATTTACATAATTAGTATTTCGAAAACATTTAAGTGAAAAGACACTTAAAAAGACCAGTATGATTGTACAACAATTGAAATGAGAAAAAAAACAGAACAGATTATGTGTCTGCATCATTTTAAACAGCCAGAATTCAACCATTGTTCTTTTGATTGGTGTTACCTTTAACATAGAAGGTTGTTGTGACATCACATCAGACGACATAAGTAGTCTGTCAACACCTCAGTCTATTCAATGCCAGTGGTTTTTTTGCTTATCCATTTCTGAATATCAGATGTCCAACACATCTTAGGGTGACCTTGCTTTCTTCTTCCAGGAACTGTGCCCAAGAGTATTATGTTAGGCATCCCATTCAATCGTACAATAGCCATATTATTAGAGTTTACATCTTTTTAAAACTGACAAGAGATATTGATATGGTCCAAAATTATGTTGGATTGTACTGTGCATGTTGGCATTTGTCACATTTTCACTGAATGTTATTCCAATTCGAGACAAGGTGCCAGAAAGCATCTGCGGTGACTTATCAGCTGTCCTCATTACTTAGACATACGAGCATTAGTTTGGCAACAAAGCAACAGCTGATAAACAGTATATTTATGCCGATTTTATGCTACCAGTGCCAAACATGGCCTCTGCCAAGAGCGTGCGTGAGCAGAATTTCAACTTGTGAAATGAAGTGTTTGAGGAAAGTCATCGGTGTTATCAGAAGAGACAGAATGCGGAATGACGACATTCGAAGTATAGTTGGCACTACGTCTTGTGCCGAATACATTTCCAGGCAGAAAATAAGTTGGTTTGGTCATCTCATGAGAATGCACCCTCATAATCTTCCACTGATGGCTTACAATGCTAGTAGATCTGGCTACAGGGCAAGGGGGCGGCCGCGAGGTAGATGTATAGATGACATTAGAGTGATTGTGCAACGACAAGGGCTCACATTGACCAATGCAACGCACTTGGCACAGGATAGACAACTCAAGCTCCCCACGACGCTAAATGGCACAAGTGGAAAGAAAACTAAACTAATGTTATTCCAAGTATCTATCTGCCTAAAGCTCTATTTTTCCAACTCAAAATTAAACGTCCATTATGGACTTCTAACGCAAATCAAATCAATCCAAAATATTCTTGCTAATCTGTTTCTTACAGCAATTTATCGTAGTTCTCAGGATTGTTTCCACATTGAAAATATGTTCAGTTCAGTTCATCCCGTAACCCATCAGGTCGTTGGGGCATACATGAAGACATGGAAATCCAACGCCAACCCTCTCTGACCCGGGCTGCGACCGATCCGGTATAATAGATTTCGATTTTGTCCTCATGTGTGATTCTTAGGCTTGAAATCACCTGGCGGCGCCCATCTCTTCTCCAAGCTGCGGTGGGCCAACATCTGCAAGTAACCTGAAGGAGCCTGTCCCCCCAGGTGAGCCATTGCCTTGTTAGCCTAGAGCCTCATGGTTCTAATTGCCCAGTGTGTACCCCGAGGAGGTGAGGTTGGCTTGTGAGCTCACTTTAATCGGCAGGCTACTAATTTCACTTTTCACTCTTCCAGGGAAGAGCTAGCCGACCTCAGCGCCACTGGAATGCGGCGCCAAGCATGAGCACACCTTACACCTTCCGGTCATGGCACGCAATATCCAAGCAGGTCGTGCACACCAACCAAGGACGGTGCGCAATCCGTAGTGACGTCCTATCCAACAACGCGTATTCTATTACACGTGAAGAACAGATCGTGTATCTCCGAAATTCCGATGAAAATATTACACACATAGGCTTCCTGTGAATAGCGTAGGACTTGTTAGAAAATGATCGTCACACAACACCGCGCCCCACACATGAAGTGGAACGAACAAACCACACGAATATCGCAGACCATGAGAGCAGCTGTTGCCTGGTCGCCATCTTACCGGAAGAAAATATGTAACCAACCGTTTATTATACATTTGATTGATATTGTCTCAAATGTTTGTTTAAATTGACAATTACATATTTTTGTTATAGGACCAATGCATTCTTTTCCATTGTTTCACATCAGCTCTCCCAAATAATTTAGTTTAGAGTTGTCAATGTAATGTTTCTTCTTCTCCCTTGGTTGATTCATATGTATTAGGTATCATCTGTTTAAGTTGACTTGTGTACCTATTACAACTGAATCTTGTCCAGGTCCAAACCAAGGTTGTGGAGGAACATTCAGGCAGTCTAGTGGACTTTTGTCATGGGTGAATCAGGAGACTCAGGAAACTTTTGTGGGCGATCTGCATTGTGAATGGTGGATATTTGCCAGTAAGTAACAGTTTAATGTTATCTATGTTTTTAGGATTTGTATAATGTTTCCAGTGTTTCATGTCACTACAAAAATGGTTAAATAAACAGTAGAGAATGTTCTCCGTGTCTTTTGGCTTCACGAGAGGTATTAGCTGTATGGAGATCATAAAAACCAGAGAGTGACAATTTTATGAGGAAAATAGATGTAGTTATTTAGAAGATTAGCTTTCTGACAACTAGAGAAACCTGAGAACAGACTGCTAATTTTATGAGAGGAATAGATGTAGTTATTTGGAGGATAACATGTATGGCAACTAGAGAAACCTGAGGTGGACTGTTAATTTTATGAGAGAAATAGATGTAGTTATTTGGAGGATAAGCTGTATTATAACAGGAGTAGCCTGAGACAGGTCACTAGTTATATCAGAGAAATAGATGTGGTTATTTGAAGGATATGCTGTATAGTAACTAGAGAAACCTGAGGAAGACTGTTAATTTTATGAGAGAAATAGATGTAGTTATTTCATAGCTGAATGAAAAAGTAGGTGAATTCAAATAGCTTAAATTCAGTATATTAGTGATATGGCTATGAAGTTTATAGGTATTATTTATTGGGTAATATTTTGTTTTTTTATTTTGTTTACAAATTGAATTTAATCGGACAAGTACACTTACATGAATCCTGGTATTCAATCAGGCAAGGTTAGCGGAAGTCAGGTAGCCAAAAGCTGCCTGTCCTTTGCTTTGGAGTACAATGACAGTACAAAGGCCTGGTGCAGATCATCTTTCCATCTCATCAGCGGACAGGTGCATTGACGGTTGTAGTTGTATATGGTCACCAGAAAGGGATCCTTTTCATTCATCTATCGTCAGTCATGAGGACCACATGGCCAGCCCATCTGTACTTTCATATTGATGCAGTTGATGGCCTCCTGAAACTCAGTTTGGTAGCGGATGTCAGTGTTTTGGAAATGATCTCTTAGGGAGATATATAGGACTACATTCCATTGCTCTTTTGGTAATTCAGAGCTTTTCTTTGTCTGATTTACATACACTCCAAACCTCACACCCATATACCATTGCTAGAATAACCATGCTATTGAAGGTGTGAACCATAGCCTTGATGTTTGTCATCTGCTAGAGCATTGGCTTAATTCGGTTGAAGCCTAGAGCCAACCCGCTGCTCTTCTGTCCGAGATCTCCTTATCAATGATGTGGGTGCTGTTGGTTTCCTGGCCTAGGTAGAAAAATGCATTTTAACATTTCTGATGGGCTCATCCTTTAATGAGTTTCCCCATAGGGCAGAAAGTGTTCAGTAGAAATTGATTCTTCTTTCTATTTATATTCAGACCAACTACCTTGCCTGCTTAATTCAGCTCGTGGAGGCTTTTATCGGATTCTGCAGTTCTGTGGCTGAAGATCACAATGTGATCTACAAAAAGTAGTTGTGAGAGCATCTTGCCATCTATGTTGACACCTCGATCCTGCCAGTTTAGAGATGAGTCTTAAAAGCTTCAAGGGCAGCTGTGAACAGTTTTGGGGAGATGGTATCCTCAGTGTATAGGTAGGGAAAGTTGCTTGTGGAAAAGAGAGATCGCAGTTGAGCAGACCGCATTTGTCTTCTCTGTAAGCTGGGCGTACTTTTTGTTGATACTGTGGTTCCTCAAAATATTTACCACTGCGATTATTCCCACACTATCAAAGGCCTTTTAATAGTCTACAAATACAATGCATTGGGGCATACAGACTTCCTGTACTCTCTCCATCAACTGGTTGATTGTGTGGAGGTGGTCATTGGTTGAGTAGCCCTTTCTGAAAACCTGCCTGTTCTCGCAGTTCTTGTCGAGTTATCTTTCTAATCTGCAGGAAATTACTTTTGTGAACAGTTTGTAAATAGTTGATAGCAAGCACATTGGATGGTAGTTCGCCAGAATTTCTTTATCATCCAGGCCAGGTGAATTGCCTGAATTAAAACGTTGGGTCGTGTGAAGGACCTCATTGCTACCCAAATAATCAAAAATTATTCAGCCATTGGCGGTAATTCCCTGTCAGCTGACCATGCCACCAAAATAGTAAACTATCACAGGTGAGCTCGCCATACCATCAAGATGGTTAACAATCCTAAGTTGGCCAACCACACCATCAAGATGGTAAACAATCTCAGGCTGGCCAACCACCATCAAGATGGTAAACAATCTCAGGCTGGCCAACCACACAATCAAGATGGTAAACAATCTCAGGCTGGTCAACCACACCATCAAGATGGTAAACAATCTCAGGCTGGCATAGTCACACCATCAAGATAGTAAACAATCTCAGGCTGGCCAGCCACACCATCAAGATGGTAGACAATCTCAGGCTGGCTAGTCACACCATCAAGATGATAAACAATCCCAGGTTGGCCAGCCACACCATAAAGATGGTAAACAATCCCAGGTTGGCCAACCACACCATCAAGATGGTAAACAATCTCAGGCTGGCTAGTCACACCATCAAGATGGTAAACAATCTCAGGCTGGACAACCACACCATCAAGATGGTAAACAATCTCAGGCTGGTCAGCCACACCATCAAGATGGTAAACAATCTCGGGCTGGACAACCACACCATCAAGATGGTAAACAATCTCAGACTGAACAACCACACCATCAAGATGGTAAACAATCTCAGGCTGGTCAGCCACACCATCAAGATGGTAAACAATCTCAGGCTGGCTAGTCACACCATCAAGATGGTAAACAATCTCAGGCTGGACAACCACACCATCAAGATGGTAAACAATCTCTGACTATCTAGTCACACCATCAAGAAGGTAAACAATCTCAGGCTGGCCAACCACACCATCAAGATGGTAAACAATCTCAGGCTGGCCAACAACCACACCATCAAGATGGTAAACAATCTCTGACTATCTAGTCACACCATCAAGATGGTAAACAATCTCTGACTGGACAACCACACCATCAAGATGGTAAACTTCTTCTTCTTCTTCATCATCGTACGCAGTCAGACATCAACCTTAATTTTTTCGAAAAAAGCAGCGGTCATCCTGGGGCTGACGACACTGCCATAGAGCTTGTCAAGTGTTGCCACTGGTGATGGCCACATCTGCTTTCTCTGATCCTCGTATGTCGGGCAGTTCTTGCAGCAAATGTTCAGCGGTCATTTTGCCGATACCACCTGAGCATTCGTCAGTGCCACCTATCTTAAATTTATTGAATAGGTGGTACCTCAGTCTATTGTGGCCAGTGTGAAGTCTGAAGACCACGACCTGCTCTCTTCTGTTCAACTGGTAATAGGCATCATTATTTGTGTAGCCAGTATGTTCTGTTTCCCATTTGGTCATGTATCTAGCTCTAATAAGCCGTTTTGACTCTTCGTATGTCACACTAGTATCTGGTTGTGGTAGTCTTGCACCTTCTTTTGCCAGTCTGTCTGCCATGGATGTTACAGTGGGATGGAACCCATTGTACCACTACTCTTTTTGGTGCGGACTGCTGACATAGTTGACAGTACTGCTCTTAAATCATAAAGTTCAGTATTTTTCTGGCTTTTTAGTGCTGTGACTACGGCCAGGACATCTGTAAGCAGGACTATATGGCTTTCATTACTCTTGCTTGTCACCATTTCTTCTACTGCAGCCCTCAGTGCCTCTGCTTCCGCTCTGAAATTGCTTGAGTATTTTCCAGTTGCCACTGACCGTGTTACTTTTCTACCATTTGGTAGGCTCAGGAATACGCCTGCCCCTCCATTCTGAGTTGTGTTTGTTACAGAACCGTCGGTGTATGAATGGGTCCAGTCTGTGCTTGGGTAGTTTTTCGTTATGTACCTCAGGGTTGTATCTCTTCTTTCTTTTTCAGTCTGCCTGTTTTTGTTTCTAAGATGGTAAACAATCTGACTGGCTAGTGACACCATCAAGATGGTAAACAATCTCAGGCTGGTCAGCCACACAATCAAGATGGTAAACAATCTCTGACTGGCTAGTCACACCATCAAGATGGTAAACAATCTCTGACTGGCTAGTCACACCATCAAGATGGTAAACAATCTCATGCTGGACAACCACACCATCAAGATAATAAACACAATGATATAACCAAGAGTCTAGGTATATGGTTGAAAGTTCTGTGTCTTACCAAAATAAGACCCCAAAAAACCATGCCAATTAACTAAATTGATGGTTACACACTTTAAGTTCTTTAAAAAATTAAAACAAAAAACCAACTCAGAAATAAATGGACTTTAAATGAATCTATGTTTAAAAACATATAAATAAAGAATATATACATTTTTACTATTAACAGAATGTTGTGTTTTCTTTCCACAGATGATAACAAAATTGTTACATTAACAATAAGTGGACTGAATCTGGAAGCTGGTCAAGGATGCACCTTAGATTATGTGAAGGTATGTGCTAATGTATAAATAAGGCAACACAAGACATATACAGATATTCATAAATAGATGCTTATAAAGGATTAATAAAATGAGAAGTTGAGAACATATGGGTCACAACTAAAAAATAGCATAGCAAAGTAGCGGGGAAGACAACAGTATTGAAGATGGAGCAGAGGTCTGAGATAAGCTTGTCTCACAGGTGAATGCTATGCATATTAAAATTGTAATTGTTAAGTATGAATCCATTGAGTGCTGGGTGCTCAGCTTGAAATGAAAAGGATCACTATTAGCTCACAACATCATTTATCTGTCTGGTTCTCTTTGGAACATAAGTGCCAAAACAGGTGCTTTCCATCTGTTCTTATTCTGTGTTGTCCTATTGAGTTCCACCCAGGGGATCCCGACTGAACTGGCTTGCACTTCCACCTTTCTTTGCCATGTGTTTCTTGACCTTCCCACTCATCTCTTTTGCTGTAGGTTCCAATCCAACGCTTCTCTGGTTATACTGCCCAGCCCCTTTATGAGACTGCTCTATCTATCCCCACTTTCTCTCCCTAATTTTCTTGCTGTATTGGTAGTTGCCATGTTATTTTCCGCAGATTTGTGTTTGCCATTTCATCTGGCCATCTAACACAAAATATTGGTGAAGACAATTGATGATGAAGGTCTGATTCGTGTTAAACAGCCTAATTGTATTCTCCATGGAGAATGTTACCAAGTTCCATATTGGATGAAGAAAGTTGAAAGCAAATAAGAGATTTTAATTATGGCATTAACATCTTGCTTTATTCCTCTGTCATTATCAATGTTACTTCCCAGATAGGTAATGCTTTGCAGTACTTCATTTATCTGCCATTAGTCTTTATGGTATATCTTTGCTTATTATTTATGATCATTTCTGTTGTTTTGTTCACGCTGATCTACAATTCCACCTATTCTGCTTTATATGTTAGTCTGTCTATCTTTCCTTGTATGTCCTGCTGCTTATGAGTCAGCATACATTTATTTATGAAATTGAGGTCTTTCAGCTGTTTATCAAATGTCCATTGTATTTCTGTTTTTCTTCCATTGTTTGCCACTTCACTCAGTCCATGGCCATTAGAAAGATTGTTAAAGATAGTAGGCATCCCTGTCTCATCATGTGAAGTGATAGTAGGCATCCCTGTCTCATCATGTAAAGTTATAGTAGGCATCCCTGTCTCATCATGTGAAGTGATAGTAGGCATCCCTGTCTCATCATGTGATGTGATAGTAGGCATCCCTGTCTCATCATGTAAAGTGATAGTAGGCATCCCTGTCTCATCATGTGAAGTGATAGTAGGCATCCCTGTCTCATCATGTAAAGTGATAGTAGGCATCCCTGTCTCATCATGTGAAGTGATAGTAGGCATCCCTGTCTCATCATGTGAAGTGATAGTAGGCATCCCTGTCTCATCATATAAATCATTGCTGTGAAACTGACAATTCTCAGAAACAGCTTCCTGTAATGAGGCAAGCTGTAGTGGCAGCCTTATGCTTTACTTGGAGCCAATAGGCAAATCAATTAATCTGATATTTCAAATGATGATTGCTCAGTCACCCAGTTTGTGTAAAGCGGCTACTCAGGAGTTGTGACCAAGCAGTTAGTCTTTCGCAACAGAGATTCCCGATATGCAGCTTGCTCATTTATTTCGAGTCTACCGAGCTGTAAATGGGTATCCGGTCAGAGATGTCAAAACAGTGAGTAAAGAAACTGGTGATTACATGTCACAAGCACAATGACCTTGTACAGCAAATTTCTAGCAGCTCAACCCAGATGGCATTTGTTCCCTTGAAACTACCTTTACCGTGAAGTCATTTGGTGAGACTGGCTTATTAATGTTTAATTTTTGTTATTTGAATACACTGAAAGAAAGGGTTTGCTGTAAGGCACTTGTCTCTCAATAAGCAAATGAAAGCACACAACTGTGGGTGTTCGAATCCTATGTTTTAAGGGACTCTGGTCTAAAGACAGGTGAGATTGAGTGCATAGTTCTATTGGAAAGGGATTATATACTCAGAGGTACCATATACATACTGTACATGGAAAAGAATTCTTGATAGTTGAAAATTGAAAAAGGAGACTGTTGGTTGCTGTCTGAGTAAAAACATTTGAAAAAAATAATGAGATTCCTATAAAAATGTGCCACCTACCTCACCCAGTCCTAGAAGGCCGCAGAAAGTAAATCATTTAAAGTACCTGCTATGGATATGCTTCATGTACCTGGCAGCAGGCATACACCTGTCTGTTTAAATACCAGGATTCCAAATATTTAAAATGCCCCGAATGATATGAAAGTATTGACTTATGCAAATGTTTCATTTCAGATTTATGATGGCTTATCTAAAGATGACCAGGAGTTGGGAGCATACTGTGGTCAGACTGTTCCTGGGTCTCCAATTTTAGCATCATCTAATGTAATCTATGTGGCGCTTCATATGACTAGCAATCAACCTGGTGCTGGTTTCAATGCCAGTTTTACAGAGATAGATGGTTAGTATCCTGCAATATTATGTGGACAAAATATTATGGATTTTACTTTTGGAAAATGTCTAAGCAAACTGGGAAGATACTAGCAGCAGAAAATTACTTTTGAATGCTGAGAAGATTATATGCATACAATGGACAGAATAGAAATACAACGAACATGTATTACAAGAAAAAATATTCTAAAATCACTTCTGGTTAAAATTAGAAGAAGAAATGCACAATTCAATGGGCACATACTTGGAATAGAAAGTGTTGAAAACCTGGCAACATCATGAGAGATTCAAGATTGGAAGAAGATGGATGTCATGATATTGTGGAAAGGGAGACAAAAAACATCTAAAGTGTTGAAATGGAGTAGCAGAGTCCAGGTTTTCACTGAGGTATTTCTATCAAGAATGTTACCACATCATTCACGACCATACACAGAAAATAACTTAGGACTCAGCAGGTGGCATATTTATTACATCAAACTCATTCAACAACTATTAAAGTGAGTGCAATGAGATTACAAACAACACAAGAAATACATCTTAACTAAATAACAATATTTATAATTTATCTCTAAACAACTTCGTTAACAAATTGTTACCAACTTCGAGGAGATCAAAACATAAGCTATTGAATGTTGCTCCAGACTACCCCAACCCAGTTCTAGCCGTACACTCCCTTCCCCTTATCTGCACCCTCAACACACTCAAAAACTCGTCCTCACGTTTGAATTCTGTGCATTTACTCACACTCAGATTCCCTCAGTCGGGTAATCTTGATATAATACACTCAATCTATTCATCGTATACTCACATGTGATCACACACTCAATCGATCTGCGTATACACACACACTGGAACATACATTGTTCCCTCTGTGTCCTTCACACACCACACACATATCCAGATCTCTCCTAGGTGATATGTACACTCGTATAACCTTTCAGGACATACATAATTCCCTCTGTGTCCTTCACACACCACACACATATCCAGATCTCTCCTAGGTGATATGTACACTCGTGTAACCTTTCAGGATATACATCATTCCCTCTGTGTCCTTTACACACCACATACACATTTAGATCTCTACTAGACACAGGGTGCTCAACACACACCTTATAGAGCAACTGGCTAAGACTCAAAGGCGTATGCTGTATTCCATTCTATCTCACTAACATTCGTCAAACAGTCTATCAATCGCTCTTCTATAAAGTCGGCGAGCTAAACACTTCTAGCTAAATTCTCTCTCTCTCTCTCTCTCTCTCTCTCTCTCTCTCTCTCTCTCTCTCTCTCTCTCTCTCTCTCTCTCTATATATATATATATATATATATATATATATATATATATATATATCTCTATCTCTATCTATGGCCAGTCTGCCTGAGTAAAACTATGTCTAGAATTATATAGTCTCAAGCAGTATCAGAGCTGTCCAATCGTCCTCTGGGGAATGTCTGCTCCAGCCATCACGTAGTTTGGATCTACCTCCATTTAGTTGTTATTGGCACGAATCACTCTGAATTCCTGTCACTCAAATGTTGCAGCAAGATCTGCTGGCCTCTGTCTGTCACTAACCCCCACTACTCAAATTGGAATGCCAGAGTGATCAGCTCCTAGCCTCTACTTGGACTAGACACATTCGACACATTTTTTCCCCCACATCACCCCTGCCCTAAACGCTCATGCTTTGGCTGGACCTGTTACAATGGTAACTGGAAAGATAAATGTGCAGTCTTCTCTAACTCGTTCAGTGTATAAACACTATCGACACCATATTTGGAGATTCATCTGAGACGAACAAGACGTGAGTTATCAATGTAGTGACAGATTGATGAGGTCAACAATTGACTCAAACTGGTTTAGATTATTCTATACTGCTGAGTGGTAAAGTGATTGGAGTGCTTGTTTGTCACAGCAAAGGGATTGTGTGCAATTTCTGGCTTCAACTTGATCCATTCTACTCAGCTGTTAAATGGTACCTGAATTACATTTAGGGAAGACAAGGTGGCAAAGAAGAGAACTAGTGACCCCACCTCTGAGATCTAGTACAATAAAGTCTAACACTTTATCCCTGACAGCAGTGTTTGCTATATGACTGCAGTGACTTTTCTTTATTTGAACCAATAGTGTTGTATCTTCATCATTTGTTTCTTTTGTGTCTGATCTTGCTAGTTCTTTGTGGTGGGGCCTACAATGCTACAACCAATCCTACAACTATTGCCTCACCAAGCTATCCCAACTCAATGGAAACAGGTGTCCACTGCTCCTGGATCATTGATGCCGGCGCTTCGAACAAACAAGTTCGGATAACCATTACGGACTTGCAGCTTGAGGCATCCTCCAACTGTGGTGATGAATATTTGTTATTCAGGGATCGGCCAATGGTGAGTTACAAGTTAAGCAATAATGGATATGTCTTCTTCACCAACATCTTGTGCTCCTTTGATTATGCTAAATCTATAGACTCATTGTCAGGATGATGTTCACAGTCTTTCCCAAGTCTAGGCACCAGTTCCACAGCTTCTGCTTCAGCTCTGCATGCCTTTCTAAGTCATATTGTAGGCCATCAGGGCATGACAGTTCTCGAAGATATATCCAGGGGTCTGAATGCCAGCCCCACAAAGGCATTCATGTATGTGAGATATCTAGAGATGATACAGATGACTTAATAGTTTGCATTGGCCCGTTTTTGGGGAAAAGAGAATCACCTGTTTAGATTTTCTATGCTGATTGATTGACGTGTGAAACTGGTAAATTGCTTGTGAAGCTAGTAGATTACCTGTGAAGCTGGTAGATTATCTGTGAAGCTGGTAGATTGCTTGTGAAGCTGGTAGATTGCTTGTGAAGCTGGTAGATTGCTTGTGAAGCTGGTAGATTGCTTGTGAAGCTGGTAGATTACCTGTGAAGCTGGTAGATTGCTTGTGAAGCTGGTAAATTGCTTGTGAAGCTGGTAAATTGCTTGTGAAGCTGGTAGATTACCTGTGAAGCTGGGCAATGTATACCTGAATATATGTCACAATAATCAGTTTTTAAAAGTCTTTACTACTTTTTATTTCAATGTAATTTTGATCAAAGTTTTAAATAAAATATATATTATATGTACAGATTATAAGAAGGTTACAAATACAGTAGGCCTTCATTATTCATCATTAACTGGACTCATAAAAGTATGAACGAATAGCACAAAGCTGGAAAATGAGCAATAGATTTGCATGTTATAATGATAATCTGTTCCTGGGAGTCCTATACTTGAAAACTAACCTCATTATTGATTTCTCTTGAATAAAATACAGAAAGCATAATTTTGTAAAGGGGAATCACCCTTATTTAATAGTCTTAACTTCTTCATTTGATTTACTTTCTCATTTAATGTTATTGACATTAGTTTATTACAGACTAAAGTAAGTAAAAGACAAGAGATTTTGTTTGTAGACTGAAAATATTGGTTGACTGGAAATAATGTTTTGGTTCTAAATTAAATGTATGTGAAATCAAACGCTTTTGTTTGTATGGTGTCTTTAACTCATTCACTCCCACGAGCTGATACATCGGCTACCGGTTTTTTCTGGAAAAACCCTAGAGCCGATATATCGGCTTTTGCTACTGTGTTCACAAAATCACATAATTTCCTATTGCTAGTTTTGATGGAAGTCCAGATTTGTCACTTTCCATTTCCGGAAGAGTTAGCATGAGTTTCGTAGAAAGAATGTTTAATTTCATAAGTTGGGAACCATAATTTTTTTTCTGAGTGCAACTTTGAAGCTATCCCATGCACCTTCAGCCACATCAGAGTTTTTTTTCAGTACAAGCTCTGTAATAGATAGATTATATTATTGCTAATGGTAATGATGTTGAAGATATCAATCATTATGATAGCGCTATTTCAATTTATTTATCTAGTCTTAGTTCTAAGTCGAGCGTTGGAAGTAAAACTAAATCTACTGACGAAGTGCGGTGCACGCTTTTTTGTCAAGCAATGGTAATAACAATTCACAAATTGAGTAACAGCTCAAGATCCTGCACAGTCATTCAAGTGTGTATAATATAAATGTGTTATATATTTTGAATACAGCAGGAACATTCTTTCCATATGCGCGTAAATTGTAAACACTCATGCTAATGTTGATAGGGGCTTTTACTTTTGAGCATGTTTTCAACTTCAGGTGCCTTCAGTAAAATGTAAATACTATGAAAACAACTGCACCAAATTAGGTGTAACTTTAAGAACATCTTCCCCTGTAGATTACCGCCAATAGAAAGCTGTTACATTATTTGTGTATTAGTTAAGATCTGAAAAACGAATTGATGAGAGGAACATTTTTTTTCACAATTTAAAAAATTACAATTATGCAACTATAATCCATCAAACATAGATTTTCACCTCTATTTGTAAAATATGTTATTCCATTGTATTCAAGCCTCAATTGTGAACAGTTAAGTTAATTTTTTTTTTTTTTTTCTGCGTTCGCCTTATTTCTCCATTCTCCAAGGCGGTGTGCGTTACACTGTGGTTTTTATTTTACGCCTGTCGGCCCAGTGTATCCGACTTCAGCATGCATTTTATGTAAAGATCTGCTTCCTCCTGCATTTTCTAAGGGTTTGCTTCCCCAGGGTAACGGCCGGTGCTGTGATGGGGATCGAACCCAGCACCTTCTGGTTGTGAGCCGTATTTAAACTAGCCCATGCCGTCCCCTAGTTTGGTATATAAAATATGTTATTTCAGTGAACATTTATTGAAGACAAATAGATCACAACTAAGTGATGCTGTGTTTCAGTTTTACATTAGAAAAAAATTGTGTCCACAGTTCTAAAATATTTGGGAGTAGATAAGTTAATCATAGTTACTGCATTGTTGTTTCTTGAGAGCTAGTTATGATCTTTTTGTTATAGTTACTGCATTGTGTTTTCTTGAGAGCTAGTTATGATCTTTCTGTCATAGTTACTGCATTGTTGTTTCTTGTGAGCTAGTTATGACCTTTGTTAGTTACTTTATTGTTGTTTCTTGTGAACTGGTTATGACATTTCTATTTTTTCTTCTTCATTTCTGTCATTCAACTTTATTGCCATTCCTGGGATACTGAAGGTCTTTTTTAAAGACTTAGGACTACAAACCGTTCACCACTACCATCACTATATCATGTGGTGGCTGTGTTTGTTTATTTCATCTCCAACAACAACAAAACACAATATATACCTTACTGAAGATTCAATCTGCTGCTCTTCTTATGACCAGATAGGCAACGAAACTATTCTCCATGCACTTTTCTATTATAGTTACTATATTATTGTTTCTTGTGAGCTAGTTTTGACCTTTCTGTCATAGTTACTATATAGTTGTTTGCTTTTAGTCATGGCCTTAGTATCATAATTGTATAGAAAAATGGTGAACTGTCTGCAGCCTTCCCAGTCAAACGGGGCTTTGTGCTCTTTGGTATGGTATTTGCTGCCATGCTTTTTGATCATATACATGTATGGGCCAACTGCATACATGCCAGATACAGAACAGATGGGCAGCTGTTCAATTTGTAGCACCTCACAACTCTCACAAAGGTGAAAGAAGCAAAGGTCTTAGATCTTCTCTTTGCTGATGACTGTACCATTAACATGTGCTAAAAACAGGACATGCAGACCACCATAAATGAGTTTTCAACTGTGTGCACTAATTTCTGTATTACTGTCAAAACCAAGAAAATAGAGGAAATGTTCTACCTGTTTCTGATGGGAAAACACTACCACAAATGAAACATTACTGTACAGAGGCACCATCTACAAGCAGTGGATAGCTTTACCTGCCTTTGTGGTACCCTCACCAGAGATGTGAATATGAGGTCTACAGCAGAATTGCTAAAGTAAGTGTGTCTTTTAGAAGACTATGAGGACTATTTGGGACTGGCAAGAGATCAGTGTTGTCACCAAGATTAAATTGTATCATGCTGTTGTGCTAACCACCCCTCTATACACATGCAAAAAATAGACAGTCTATAACAGGTATGTCAGGAAACTCGACCTTTTCCACATGTTTTCTCCGCAGGCTGCTCAGAATCAGTTTGCAGTATATAGGGCCAACCCTGTAGTCCTCAGCAGGGTAAGATTTTCTGGCATCCATATGCTGCTGCAGAGACCCTAGAAGAAATGTACTAGGCATGTTGTTCTCATGTCCAATGACTGACTACCTCCCTAGGCAACTGTTTTACAGTGAACAGAGGACAGACATTTGCTCGTCAGGCGGACAAAAAAACAAAATAAATACTATCTGAAAGTTTATTTGAACAGTTTCTTCATTGATATCACTTTCTTGAAGCTGCTTGTTTCAAACTGCTCAGCCTAGTGGTGCCGTCATCACACATGGTGCTCTCATTGCTGAGAAGTTAACCATTACTGAGGCACAGAAAAAGCAAGCTGTGTGAAAGGTCCGATTACCAAGGCTGTCCATGTGTGCCCCACATGTGGCAGAGTTTGTCGTGCTCAGATTAGACTACAGTTATATGCAGTCAGATCTGAATACACGTCTGATGCTGTAGCCATCTTAGTTTGTGATGGACAACAATTATTATTATCATTGTAGTTACAATATCCTTTTTTGTTTTCTAGAACCGAAGTAATACCCAGGGAGAATAGAATATGATTAGTTAGTCTTCCGAGCGTGTTGTAAATGGTGGCCGAAGAAGTTGTGCATGGTTCTAGCAACCTCACCATGTAG
This sequence comes from Ariolimax columbianus, assembly GCA_036924085.1. NCBI lineage: Eukaryota > Metazoa > Mollusca > Gastropoda > Stylommatophora > Arionidae > Ariolimax > Ariolimax columbianus. The sequence continues at coordinate 112,996,727 of JAVGWX010000002.1, forward strand.
AATAAATTTCTACACAACCCACAGCTGTTACAGCACATTCAATGCATTAGCACAGACGTCCGTAAAGGGGTCATCAAAAAAGGTAGTCCAATGTTTTGTAAGTAACAAAATGGAGACCAGAAAATAGAATTGTCAAGACAAAAAGCAAGTAATGAACATGTGTTAATGGTTATGTCATATATTTTATTTTCCAGGGCTCAACTGGACGAGAGCTTAAATACTGTGGCAACACTATCCCACACTCTTTTGATTCTAAAGGCAGACAGGTGAAAATCAATTACTTCCTGGCAACAACTTCATTATCTCGAGGTTTCCAGCTAACATACCAGCTTACAGGTAACACATGTTTACTGGATTGTACAACTAGAACCGTCTGACGCATACAGCATATATGCTGGCAGGACCATATCACAGATAGTGAAGTGCTATCTAGAGCCAATGTGCAACGTATTCATGTACTTTTGTAAAAATCCAAATTGAAATTTGCTGGCCAGCTTGTCCGAATATCAAGTGAAAGGCTTCCAAAGAGGCTTCTATATAGCAAACTAAGTGAAAGAAAACGATCACAAGGTTGCCCAAATAAGCGTTTCCAGGGCAGTCTGAATAAGTCCTTTAACTCATTCACTCCCATGAGCTGATACATCAGCTACCGGTTTCTTCTAGAAAACCCAGGAGCCGATATTTCGGCTTTAGCTACTATGCTCACAAAATCACATCTTTTCCAATTCCTAGTTCTCCTAAATTTTGTATTTTGGTTATTGGCGGAAGTCTACACTTTTTTTTTAAATTCTGGAAGAGTTAGCGTGAGTTTCATAGAAAAAATGTTTAGTTTCGTAACTTGAAAACCAACATTTTTTTTTTCGGAGAGAAATTTTGAAGCTATCCCATGCACCTTCAGCAACACCAAATAGAGTTTTTTCAGTAAAAGCTTGGTAATAGATAGATTACATTATTGCTAATGGTAGTGATGATGAAGATATTGATCATTATGTTAGTGCTGTTTCAATTTATTTATCTAGTCTTAGTTCTAAGTTGAGCGATGGAAGTAAAACTAAATCTACTGACGAAGGGGCGGTGCACGCTTTTTTCTCAAGGTATGCTAATAACAGTTCACAAATTCAGTAATGTTCAAGATCCTGCACAGTCATTCAAGTGTGTATAATATAAATGTGTTTATATATTTTCAATACAGCAGGAACATTCTATCCGTATGCGCGTAAATTGTAAACACTCACGCTAATGTTGATCTGGCTTTTACTTTTGAGCATGTTTTCAACTTTAGGTGCCTTAAGTTAAATGGAAATACTATGAAAACAACTGCACCAAATTAGGTGTAACTTTCAAATCATCGTCCCTTATGAATTACCGTCAATATAAATTTTTTTTCATAATTTTTTTAAATAACAAACAATTATGCAACTATAATCCATCAAACACAAATTTGCACCTCTATTTATAAAATATGTGTTTTCCATTGTATTTTAGCCTAAATTGTGAACAGTTTGGTATATAATATGCGTTATTTCAGTAAACGTTTATTGAAGACAAATTGATCCCTACTAAGTGTTGTTGTGTTTCAGTTCTACATAAGAGAAAAATTGCGTCCAGAGGTCCTAAATATCTGGACGTGAATGAGTTAACTCTTTCAGTACTTGCTTGTTATTTTAGGAATGGACCAAATTTTCAGTTTTTGAAAAATACAATCCTATGCCTTTTTCATTTTACTGCTTGACAGTACAGTTAAATAAAGTACATATTATATATCATTGTGAAGGACAAGTTACAGAAAATGAAAATATCAGTAAATTGCTAATATTTGATTATTTGAAGGGATAAATATGTTGTAAAAAATAAAAAAATGTTCAATGGCAGACAATTTAATATTCAAAATATTTTAACTCACCTCGGTTTTTCCATGGTTTGTATTATTACTATCCATTTTTCTGACAATTGTACACAAAAGTATCTACAGTTCTTCAAAACACAGTTTATTTAATGCATTTATGTCCATAAATAATGAACCTATGTACATTTTTCTCAATGACTTCAGAATCAATTTAAAATATGAAAAAATGTATGTAAAGTCCCAACTTCATTATTTACAGGGTTTTTTTGTGTGCACAACTAAACTTATTCTGTGTGGTACTGCCTAAAGCATGTTTTAGCACACAGATGTGGTTTATGTGAACAGCTAAACTTATGCTGTGTGGTAATGCCTAAAACATGTTTTAGCACGCAGATGTGGCTTATGTGAACAGCTAAACCTATGATGCATGGTAATGCCTAAAGCATGTTTTAGCACCAGATGTGGTTTATGTGAACAGCTAAACTCATGATGCATGGTAATGCCTAAAGCATTCTTTAGCACCAGATGTGGTTTATGTGAACAGCTAAACTTATGATGCATGGTAATGCCTAAAGCATTCTTTAGCACCAGATGTGGTTTATGTGAACAGCTAAACTTATGCTGTGTGGTAATGCCTAAAGCATGTTTTAGCACACAGATGTGATGGGGCTTATGTGAACAGCTAAACTTATTCTGTGTGGTACTGCCTAAAACATGCTTTAGCACACAGATGTGACTTATCTGAACAGCCTGTGCAGTAATAGCTACTCCCTTTTCTTATCTTCCGAGCAGCCCAATGAACGCAACGATAGTCGCTGACTGGATGCAACCACCAACTGAGCCAGACCGTCTTGATTTAATTCTTCTAGACTTCCCATCACTGTTATCACTATCTGGATCTTGTGAATCTTTTCAGTATCACTCATCAGTAGGCTCTCAAAAACAACTTTAGCTTGTTCAGCACTGTATCGTTTTGATAGAGCACTAGAAGCAGTGGGCGTGGCCATTGTTTGCGAGAAATAAACAACAAACTTTAGACTGAAAAAATAAATTGCTTTTCAGAACAAACAAGCTTCCTAACATGAAGTTTAGAACTGCGATTTATTCTAGTCTTAGCAATAAAGTATTGGATAACATAAAAACCCAAATTCGCAGCTCCATAAAATAAAAATTAAACAGGACCCAATAGTATCGATACATCAGATAAAGGTCCTGTAATGTTTTTGTTCGCGTATCGATACATCGGATAAAGGTCCTGTAATGTTTTTGTTCGCATATCGATACATCGGTTATGGATCCGGAAAGAGTAAAGTGCCATCAAATAGACATTAACACCTGGGAGAACCTGGCTCAAAATCGCTCAAATTGGAAGAGTGAGGTCACAAACAGCTTTGAACTCAGCGAGGGTCTCTATATCCAGGCAGCCCAGGATAGACGTGCAATCAAAAAGTCTAGAGCTTAGAAAATATCAGAGACAGCTGTGGACTACGTTTGCCAGTCGTGTCATACACCTTTCCAGGCTCAATTTGGCTTCATCAGTCATGAGCACACACACATGCTGAAGGTTGCATTATGACATGTAATGATGTTCGTGGTTCCCATCGACGATGATGGACAAATTATTACAACTAGAACTCCACCAATTGGTGTACATTTTCTAGGATAGCTCTGTTTGTGACATTACCTGTTCCATTCACCGTTCTTTGTGAGGTATTCTTTCTATCAATCCACTTTGTAGTCTTCCAGGCTTGTTTTTGCCATCTATGTCTGTCTTTTCTATTGGCACCTTATTGTCTAGCAATTTTCTCTCACACTTGTGTGTTACCAGGTCTAGAAAGGGAAACAAAGAAGGTAACACTGTAACCTGTCAGGCTTGTTATAAAAGATGACTAAGGAGGGTTGGGTAAGGGGTCATCTACCCCATCTTGTAGAAACCATAAGCCACAACAAGAAAGAAAAGATGATCTCAACACCCCATGGTAGAAAAGAAGTGACTAAGAGAGAAGAGAATTTTCTCACATTCTGTGTGTTCTTTTTGCATCCATTAGTCTGTTATCTACAGTTTATATTCGCAGATGCCACCTTTCATCATTTATATTTTAAGTCTTTTGAGTGCTAAATTATTGAAAGAGATTTGTACAAATATATCCAATATTGTTCCCAGATTGCAACAAAAATTTCACTCAGCCTTATGGACGCATAACTAGTCCAGAGTTCCCAGATCAGTACCCAGTTTACTCTGACTGCACCATCCAAGTGACCTCCCCTGAAAACACAATGCTGAGTTTATACTTCAAACAGTTCAACATCGAGGAACATGTCAACTGCTACTGGGACTATCTGGAGGTATGATTGAATGTATCCTCTTTTCTCTGGCCTGTTCAGCTTATGGTACACATACTTCCCATATAGTATTATGATTGTGTTAATAACGCTTTGACTAGACCCACCATCTTGTTATCAGGTAATACACAAATTCAAGAATGGCTAGAGTGCTTCCTTGTCACATTAGTGGTAATTTGGTTAACTCCACGGTTACAACATGCTGCAGCGTACCCAGCTGTGAACTGCAACTGGATTAACTGTTAGCAATGTTAAGACAGTGAAGAAACAAACTAGCCAACCAAATCTCACAAAAAGCTGGCACCTAGTGCAACAAAGTCCCCAACACCTCATTCTTGATGGTATTGTCAGTTCAACAATTGGACTATAGTTTCTATAGCAACCAGTACTTCAGTATTAGCTACCTCAAAACTTCTACAACAACAATGTGAGTTCTCACGTGTACAAATGAGTTAAAACAGTCACACATCACACATTATCCTATGCACTAATTCGGCAGGTATGCTGTATGTGAGAAAACCAAGAACATCTTTTATGCATTTCAATCCTTTGATGTGTTGTACCAGAGCAGACCTAGATTATTTGTCAAACCATTGATCAATGTAATTGTTAATAGAACTTCTGAGGCTGGGAAAAATTGAAGTCTCTACTTGTGTGTTTCTGAGACAGGTTGTGTCATTCACCATCAGACATCCACATCAATAGGTCCAACAAAATTACATGTGTGGGGTTGACTTCATGAAGCGAGTTGTGTCATTCACCATCAGAAATCCACATCAATGGGTCCAACAAAATTACATGTGTGGTGTTGACTTCATGAAGCGAGTTGTGTCATTCACCACAATACATCCACATCAATGGGTCCAACAAAATTACATGTCTGGGGTTGACTTCATGAAGCAAGTTGTGTCATTCACCATCAGATATCCATATCAATGGGTCCAACAAAGTTGTGCCTAGGGCTGTCTTTATGAGATGAGTTGTGGTACTCTTTGTTCTGTGCCTGGGGCCCAGTGCACCCATCTTAAGCATACATTTGTTTGGGGCCACTTCCATCGCCTTTGGATATCCCAAGCCTCCATACAAGGCAGCAATTATTTGTTATAAGACTTGTCTTACCTATGAAAGCTGTCTTACCTATCAAAGCTGTTTTAATGCACTATTAAGCATGTCCTACCCATTTGTTCTGTTGGATAGGTGGGGAATGAACATATATGTTAAGGTAGAGCTGGTCCCACAGTAGTTACATCGCTTGAGACGAAGAGTTAATAACCTCAACATGTGAGTTGGGGTGACCTGTTCCTTTCTTCTGTGTATTGAAACAGTATAAAGGTAACAGCTGTGGCCAACGGGTTTGTGACTTTGGCTTACAAAGTCAACATACAAAGCTCAAAGCATGTTGACTTGGTTATCTGTGACTAGGTAGGTTGTGGGCTTTTTAATGGTATGCTCGCTTCTCCCAGTTGACCCAGCTGTAAATGGATACCTGATGGAGTTAGGGGAAAATTCATAACTGCTGTAGAGGTTATGGAGTTTAGGCTCTGTTGGCACTTTCAGCAATGAATGAGATTGAGCACAAATGGGAGTACCCAGCTGCAGTAAAGTCAGAACTATGAATTATTTTCCATTTCTATCCAAGAGCTGATACTGGGCATGTTGTGTTATAAGAGATCTGAGCTTCAGTTTGGTGTAATGACCAAGTCCTTTCTTTGCTACATTGTTTTGTTTAACAGTGGCAGGTAACAATTTGCATTTGAGTTTACTAGAGCCTGAGTAACTAGGCTGCACCCCCAATTATATTTGCTGAGATAGACAAAGCATCCACAATAGTTTAAAAGAATAATCAGATGGGAAATACATTAAACAAAAGTAAAACTGGAAGTTCTAGGCACTCATCTTCAACTCCTAGGTGTGTTTTTAAAAAAGTTTTAAAGTATCCCATAGCATTACTGCCGTAGGGGTGTGAGGTGTTAGCGATCTCACATTTCAAAGTCTCGGCTATATGAGGGCGGTAGCCATCTCCTCTCCCTCGCCGCTTTTTCTTCCCGGACTAAACTGGTACCCATTTAAGGCTGGGTCGACCCGGGAGCCATTGCGGTCTGAAAAAAACATTACCGCCTCAACTGGGGAATGAACCCAGGACCACTCAGATGCGAAGCCAGCGCGCTAACCACTGCGCTACGTGGCTCCACCTAGGTGTGTAAGGTCTGGTTAATCTTCTCTTTTGACGTACATGCAAGCCACTGTTGGATAGGAATTTTGTTACCTATATAATTCTTAAACAGGCTTAACGGCCTGCTCATTTCATTTTCACCTGTCAAGGGTTCTTTAATGGGCACTGCATGTACATGGAACCTCAGAGTTTATCATCCATCTCTGGTAGGATTAGTCACCATTCACTTGAAACCTCACTGTTCCTTGCTTTTGGTTGCTTGTATTTTGAGAGACGAGAACCTTATCTCTTATCTATTCGTCCATAGAAACTCGCTGATATATTTAAGAACGAAACTTATAGAGAGCTACTAGATGGATTTTACTTCTTTTTCTTGTTATTTGCACTTCCTTTATTTATTTACTTTTTATTTGTTTTTGTTTTTTTCTCTTGCGTTTGCCTTATTTTTTTATTTCCCAAGGTGATGTGTGTTGCACCATGTTTTTATTTTGCACCTGTCGGCCCAGTGCATCTGACTTCGGCATGCATTTTATGTAAGGGTCTGCTACTTCCTGCATTTTTTAAGGGTTTGCTTCCCCGGGGTAATACCCGGTGCTGTGATTGGGGAGCAAACCTAGCACCTACAGATTGTGAGCTGTGTCACTTAACCACTAGCCCACAATTTCCCCATGTACTCCTCTTATGAAGTATAGTACCACCACTGCATTTGGCTCTTTACATGAAGAAAACATACACAAAATTACATTGTGTGTTCTTACTGTGGTGGTTTACACCGCAATTTGTTTAAACAGTAGGGTTTGTTCACTTTCAATATTATTCAGGTTAGCTTAATTATATTTAAACTTTATTATTTTACACCTGGTCACCAGATTAAAAACAGTACATCCACAACGGTTGCCACACTATGTGGTGGAGTAATTCCTTCTCCAATCTTCATGACGGACAATGTCGCAACTCTGAAATTTGTGACTGATGCATCAGTGCAGCGTTCTGGATATGATATCACCTTCTTGTCATCTTCACAAGGTAAGCTTCACTTCACTTCAAAAGTTAAGCTTTTGCTTTAGAAGGTAAATACTCCACTTCAGAAGGTAAATAGTCCATTCTTAAAGATAAGTTTATGCTGCACATTGCAAGGCAAACTTACACTTCATAGGGTAAGTTTTTATTTTAAAAAGTAATCTTCACGTGACAAAGTTTTCAATTGACTTCATAAACTTTCACTATATAAGGTATGCATTTACTTTATCAAGCAAGTTACTGCATTAGGTAAGCTTTCACTTTATGAAATCAGCCTTCACTTCGGGGAGTAAGTTTTCACTTCACTTCTTAAAGCAAGTTTTCACTTCAGTTTTCATTTCATGGGGCAGTTCTCACTACTCTACATGAGTAAGCTTTCAGTTCACAAGGAAAGTTTTTGCTCTATGAGGTCAGTTTTTACTTCATTGGGGTAAGTTTTCACTTCATTGGGGTAAGTTTTCACTTCATGAGTTCAGTTTTCATGTTATCACTTCATTTCATTAAGTTAATGTTTGCTTCGCTTCACTTCATGAGATACGTTTTCACTTCAAAGATCAGTTTTTACTTCACTTCAAAAGCTGAGCTTTCACTATACTTCCAAAGGTAGGCAGGCTTTCAATATAATTTATATAAGTTGTCTTCATAAGTAGCGGAATGAAGACAAGAATATGTGTAAGATGGAGACAAGAATACCAGTGGAATGAAGACAAGAATAAGATGGAGTGGCTAAGGGATTAAGATGCTGAATTTTTAGTCAGGAGACATGGATTTGATCATTGTTTAGACCTAGGTATTTAAATTAAACCACAAAATGATAACTCTGCTTATTTCTATGGCTGAGCTTCATCAGAATGGGTGGCTAGGTCTTTACTTGACCACAGATAGGAAAAACATATGACTGTCTTACCACAGTTTTGTACCAACAAGGAGATCAAATATAAAACTCTAGCCTAAGCAAGCACGTCTATTCGTCAGTCCTTCAGATCTGCCCCCTGTGTTTTGAAGCAATGGCCAAAAGTGATGCAATCATAATTGATTGATTACTTGTAATGTTTTGTAGTCTGCATCTCTATGCCAGCTAACAGAAGTATGAGAGATGTAGAAAATCTGTTGTATTTATCTTCTGTTAATAATTTTCTTTTGTGAAATAATGTTTTAAAGCAAGATGGGCCTCAGTTGATAAGAATGAGACCACTGTCACCTTCCAAGTATGCCATTAGATGGGACTGAACAAATTCATCATGTAAAACCATTACTGTTGAAACCATCACTAAATACAAATACACTCTAAACCAAATAACAAGAGAAAGTTGGAAAAACAAAACAGAAAGCCTCAATTTAGATAAAGAAGGGAATAAACTATGAAAGTTAGTCAGAGCCATGAATGACGAAACTCCATCAAACAAACAAATTACCATCAAGCAGGGCGACAACATGCTCACTGGAAAAAAAAGGCAGCAAACGCCTTTATTGAATATTATGCCAGAGCAAACCACATTGATGTCCCTACAAATAGGTATACAGACATTAATGAAGAACAAAAGAGGCACGACAACATCAATATGGCACCAGAGGAGCACATGATGGCAAAACTAACAATGAATGAAATGGAAGAGGCCATGAGAACTTTAAAGAAAAAGAAATGGCCCGGAAAAGATGGCGTATCAAACAAAATGCTGATGGGGTTGGGCCAAACAGCAAAGAGAAAGTTACTATCAGTCCTGAACCAAAGCTGGAAAAGGGGAATTGTACCGCAGGCATGGAAAGACGCTGTACTTATACCAGTACCAAAGAAAGAAAAAGATAGAACAGATCCAAATGGATACAGGCCTATCAGTCTACTGAGCTGTGTAGGAAAACTGATGGAGCGTATGATAAACACCAGACTGATGTGGCATCTGGAAGAAAAACACATACTAATTCTACAGCAAGCAGGCTTTAGACAGCACAGATCCACTGAGGATCAGATCACTCTCATAGCCCAGGAAATAGAGGATGCTTACCAGGAGAAAAAACACACAGTAGCGGTTTGGGTGGATTTAGAAAAGGCTTTTGACAAGGTTTGGAAAGAGGGACTTAAAGTCAAGCTACGAAGAAGTGAAGTTTGTGGGAAAATGGATCAGCCACTACCTCAAAAACAGAACAGCCAGAGTTCAAGTACAAGGGCAGATGAGCAAAAAGGTGACACTTGAGCAGGGAGTACCCCAAGGGGGAGTACTGTCACCCACACTCTTCCTGGTGTATATAAATAACATCACAGAGAATATACCAAGAAGAGTCCACAGCTCCATGTTTGCAGACGATCTGGCTATGTGGACCTCTGAAAAGAATCTCACCATAGCAAGTAATCGGATGCAGCAGGCCCTAACATCGCTGGAGGAGGGGGCGAACTCATGGCTGGTCAAAATAAATGAGAAAAAAACATGTACGATATTCTCGCTTTCAAACAAACCCCAAAACACCAAAATAAGTCTTAATAGCAAATATATGCGGCCAAACAACAACCCAAACTACCTGGGAGTCACATTTGATCGGCGCATGACATGAAAAAGTCAGATCGAGAGAAACCGAATGAGAGCCAGAGAAAGAATGGCAATCATGAGGAAACTTGCTGGCACAAGCTGGGGAGCAGACAAAAGTATACTAAAGAAACTGTACACTGGAAGAGTGAGACCAGTTCTCGAGTTTGGCATTGTGGCATGGACAACAGCAGTAAAGGCGAACTTTGATAAAATTAGCAAATTTCAAAACCAAGCCATGAGAGTTATAACAGGAGGCATGAAGTCAACGCCAATTGTAGAACTTGAAAAGATTACAAATCTGCAATCCATGACCGACAGAAGAGACTGCAGAGCCCAGCAGCAAGCAGAGAAACCTATGAACGTATTAACAACACCAAAGCCTATTCCTACTGTACGCAAACGTACCTGGAGGCAGCATATATTTCCAGAGGTGGTAGAAAACATACCAGGTTTTGGAAACAAGAACAGCCAGACTGAAAAAGAAAGAAGAGACATAACCCTGAGGTACATAACGAAAAACTACCCAAGCATGGACTGGACCCATGCATACACTGACGGTTCTGTAACAAACACAACACAGAACGGAGGGGCAGGGGTATTCCTGAGCCTACCAAATGGTACAAAAATAACACTGTCAGTGGCAACTAGAAAATACTCAAGCAATTTCAGAGCGGAGGTAGAGGCACTGAGGGCTGCAGTAGAAGAAATGGTGACAGGCAAAAGAAATGAAAGCCAGATAGTCCTGTTTACAGATGCCGTGGCCGTAGTCACAGCACTAAAAAGCCAGAAAAATACTGAACTTAATGATATAAATGCAGTACTCTGTCAACTATGCCATCAGTCCGCACCAAAAAGAGTAGTGGTACAGTGGGTTCCATCCCACTGTAACATCCAAGGCAACAAGGAGGCAGACAGATTGGCAAAAGAAGGTGCAAGACTACCACAACCAGATCCTAGTGTGACCTACGAAGAGTCAAAACGGCAAATTAGAGCTAGATACATGACCAAATGGGGAACAGAACATACTGGCTACACAAAAAAACGATGCCTATTACCAGTTGAACAGAAGAGAGCAGGTCGTGGTCTTCAGACTTCGCACAGGCCACAATAGACTGAGGCCACAATAAATTGAAGATAGGTGGCACTGATGAATGCATGTTTGGTACCGGGGAAATGACCGCTGAGCATTTGCTGCAAAACTGCCCGACATACGAGGATCAGAGAAAGCAGATGTGGCCATCACCAGTGGCAACACTAGACAAGCTCTATGGCAGTGTCGACAGCCTCAGGATGACCGCTGCCTTTAAAAAAAAAATACAGGTTGATGTCTGACTGCGTACGATGAAGAAGAAGAAACTCAGGAAAACCATACATGACTAAATATTTGTTGTTGTTCATGAAATGTTTGTCCTTGTGACTTATTGTTACTGGTGGTCAATGAATTTACCAGTTTAACTTGGTATTGCTTTCTTTGAAATAAAAAAACAAAACAATGTTTCTATATGAAGGAATAAGTGGAATTCTAGGACTGAGAACAAAAATATTGATAACTTTTGCCTCAATTATGTTATTTTGCAATCGTGTAACTGCCATGTTGTATGTCCCATTAAACAATATTTTTGAAGGTGCTAAATTCCTCAGTAACATAATAGCAGCATCACACTTAAACCAAAGTTGTTACTGGGGTATTCCAATTAGTGTTAAGATGTTTATGAATTCTTCTGGGTAAGTTAGCTGGTCTGTCTCATTATCGCTTACAATAGCAAATGACTCACTGAGACGGTTAAACATCATATTAAAAGTTTATCTTAAATATCTACACATATTGGTTTTTTAATTCAACAAATTCTTACTCTGATTTAAGACATAATATATAGAATTCATGGTAGGGTTCATGTTTCTTCTCTCGTTCTAATGAAAACAGAATTCTGGTTTTATTAAAAATTATGCTTCAACTGAACACTATGAACGGTAAGAACAAAACCTTGAAATTCAACAAACATAATTAGAATGTCAACAACATGACTCAGCTCTAAAATAAATATGCACAGTTTTAAAAGGTATGTACAAAATGTATTAAATATAATCAATATATTGTTTTATTGAAAAAAATATTTGCTAACAGCTAATCAATTATTATATTATGTAAAGTTGAAGTAGGAAACCAAAAACAAACCTCCAAAAAGTCCAGTAACAGAAGCACTTGAGTGACAGAGTAGTTAGAGCTCTTGTCTCATATTAATAGGACAGAGTTCCATTGCTTGCTACAGTCTACCCAGCCGTAAATTAGTTCTTGGGGAAGTGTCAGCTTTTCTAATAATCCAAATGTAACAGGTTCAAATCACACCAAGCTCAACTGGGCACGTCGTGGGTTTTTTCCCTGTATGACCGCTTCTCCCAGTCAACCCAGCTGTAAATAGTTACCTGACAAAGTGAGGGGGAAATTTAGGAGCCACCACGGGAGCTACAGAGTTTAGTTTATGCTGTGTCATCTGCACTTTTAACAATGAAAGGGACTGAGCACACATTGGGGCACCTAGGTGCAATGAAGTTAGTAATGTGAGCCATCTTCCGTTAGAGTCATCTTCCATTAGAGCCATCTTCCATTAGAGTCATCTTCCATTAGAGCCATCTTCCATTAGAGAAATTACTACATGACTTACAGTTTGACCCAGTGCTGAACAAGCAGCAGTGAGATGTGATGCCTCTCACAACCTCTTAGAATTATGGGAAAGAAGAGACGAGAGACCACAAGATGACAGGACTAAAAAGCTTTTGTTAGAGAATATGTGAGATGGACTGCCTTGAGAATTTCCCTTTCCCAAAAAAAGCTTCAATTCCACTCTCGACTATGACAGCATTTAGAATCTAAATATTTGTGTAATTGCAGGTCCTGGTTGTGGAGGAAATGTAACAGGCCTCCTGGCAGGTGCATTCACTAGTCCTGGCTATCCACTTAGATTCCCAGAACCTGCTACATGTTCCTGGATCATAACACCTCCAGCTGGAAGACCTTTGTGGTGGGAGATGTCTTTTATGAACACACCCAATACAAATACCAGCTGCAGCAACAATTATGTGTCTGTTTATGAAGGTTTGACAAATACAGGACCATTAGTGCAACGTTTCTGTGGTGTAAGTAGCCATTTTATTTGGGTGGGTTTTTGTTTTTTAAATGATCAGATTGTCAAATGAATTTCTGTTTCAGTATTATATTTTATCATACAAACTAATTAGATTGTTGACTCTCTGTCCCTGTATTTTGTTTTACAGTACAAATTGATTAGATTGTACATTGACTCTCTGTCCCTGAATTTTGTTTTACAGTACAAACAGATTAGATTGTTGACTTTCTGTCCATCTGGGGTGGGTCTCTCGCCGCCGCGATTGACTCTCATCCAGTATTCGTACAGCGATCTCAGTCTCGCCAAACAGAGCGATAGCGCGGGCTTGCCAAAAACGCTCACCCACCTCTCCCCGGCCATCTAGCGGAACAAAATTTGTGGTGTCGTACCGCTGGCAACGGTGCGTTACTGTGGCCCGTATCGAGAAACTTTTACAGTCAGTGGTGGTTTTTCGAAGGCTAATAGCAGACCTCGACAGTTTGTCTCGCTGGTGGTCATTCTCTCGCAAAGAGCTTGTGACCGGCAAATGGAAAGCAGGAATCGTGCCTATAGGCCCTGTCCTTGCCCGACCAACCCTTGGCAAAAAACGTCTCCAGTCCCTGTGAAATTCATCGCCGGGGCCGTTGGGATCCATTCTGCACAGAGCGCTGCCATCCCTCCCCGAGCGAGCCGGTCGATCGGTCGTCTGGTGTGTGTACGGGCCCCTGTCAGGCGGTCCTAGGTCGACGGAGTGAGGGACGGAACAACCGTCAGTCGGTCCCTGCGGCCGTCCTAGTGAGGCTTTTTACACATCCGTCCTCCGCCGACCGGTGTGTGTGGTTCGTACGTCTCCGACAGATACCTGGTTGATCCTGCCAGTAGTCATATGCTTGTCTCAAAGATTAAGCCATGCATGTCTAAGTTCACACTGTCTCACGGTGAAACCGCGAATGGCTCATTAAATCAGTCGAGGTTCCTTAGATGACACGATCCTACTTGGATAACTGTGGCAATTCTAGAGCTAAAACATGCTTACCAAGCTCCAACCCTCGTGGAAAGAGCGCTTTTATTAGTTCAAAACCAATCGTCGTTTCCCCTCGCAGGGTTGCGGCGTTCCCACTGGTGACTCTGGATAACTTTGTGCTGATCGCATGGCCTCATGTGCCGGCGACGCATCTTTAAAATGTCTGCCCTATCAAATGTCGATGGTACGTGACATGCCTACCATGTTTGTAATGGTTAACGGGGAATCAGGGTTCGATTCCGGAGAGGGAGCATGAGAAACGGCTACCACATCCAAGGAAGGCAGCAGGCGCGCAACTTACCCACTCGAGGCCCCGTAAATGGAATGAGTACACTTTAAACCCTTTAACGAGGATATATTGGAGGTCAAGTCTGGTGCCAGCAGCCACAGTAATTCCAGCTCCAATAGCGTATATTAAAGTTGTTGCAGTTAAAAAGCTCGTAGTTGGATCTCAGGCGCAGGCGGGCGGTCCGGCTCGCGCCTGTTCACTGCCCGTTGTCTCCTGCCCTACCGTCTGCCGGCTCTCTCCCGCGGGTGCTCTTCGCTGAGCGTCCTGGGTGGCCGGCGCGTTTACTTTGAAAAAATTAGAGTGTTTAAAGCAGGCCTCGGCTGCCTGAATAATGGTCCATGAAATAATGGAATAGGACCTCGGTTCTATTTTGTTGGTTTTCGGAACTGGAGGTAATGATTAACGGACAAACGGGGGCATTCGTATTGCGGCGTTAGAGGTGAAATTCTTGGATCGCCGCAAGACGAGCTACTGCGCAAGCATTTGTCAAGAATGTTTTCATTAATCAAGAACGAAAGTCAGGCACGAAGACGATCAGATACCGTCGCAGTTCTGACCATAAACGATGCCGACTAGTGATCCGCAGGAGTTGCTTCGATGACTCTGCGGACAGCTTCCGGGAAACCAAAGTGTTTGGGTTCCGGGGGAAGTATGGTTGCAAAGCTGAAACTTAAAGGAATTGACGGAAGAGCACCATCAGGAGTGGAACCTGCTGCTTAATTTGACTCAACACTGCCAACACTGAAATGATTGACAGGCCGAGAGCACTTTCATTGGGTCTAATATGGAACGGGTGCTGGATTTAGACCCTCGGAAATCTGGGGCTAAGCTCTCTGTGGCTCGATTGGCCTGCATTCCGTGTTCGATGAAGGAATTGACGGAAGGGCACCACCATGAGTGGAGCCTCCGGCTTAATTTGACTCAACACGCCAACACTGTAAAATGACTGACAGATTGAGAGCACTTTCATTGGGTCTAATAGGGAACGTGTGCTGGTATTAGACCCACGGAAGACAGGTCAGTTTTTTACCCTCTTAATGAAAAAACGACTGCTACGGTAATCTTGCTTAACCCTACAGAAATCGCAGGTTCCAGACACCTGGTCATTCACTCACTAAAAAGCCCTCTATTGATTCGTTCAAACCAGAGAACGGGTGCTGGTATTAGACCCTCGGAAGACAGGTCAGTTTTACCCTACTAATGACAGGGCATTGCTACGGTAATCCATCTCAACTCGAGAGGAGCTGCAGACATTTAGTTCACGTACTAGGCTGATAAGCCAATGGCGCGAGGCTAACATGTGAGGGATTACGGCCGAACGCCTCTAAGCCGGAATCCCGCCCAAAATCTCAGCACCACTGCGATGGGAGGCTACGATATGGTCGGGACCTGGGGCTCGCGCCTCAGCCCCACCCGGTCGAGCCGCAGAAAGAGGTCTCCGCCGATCAAAGCGGGCGGGTAGCTGCTCGATATTCACCCCATACGGCGATGAGGTGCGAAATCACCAGCAAAAGACTTAGTTCTTGGTCGGGGTGTCGTAAGCAGTAGAGCAGCCACCTCACTGTGAACTGTCGAGACTCAGCCCCTGACCATGAGATATGTCCGCACACCAGGCGAACAACATCTCCGTGACATTACCAAGCTTGTCCCCTGGTTAAATGCACTCCTGCCTCGCTCTCTACCTCTGTATGCTATCTGTCATCCCAATGGACGCAGAAGAGATGCAGGCTAGCGGACATTGCACATCTGCCCTATTGTGTCAACCTCCCAGGTGGCGGGGAATGCTAGGCGTACCATCACTGCAGAGAAGCCGAGAAAACAAAGGGAACAAAGAGATACCCCACTCACATGCATTTGCTACGTTTCTGGCAGGACGTGGCGATCCTGGGATACAGACACACTGGACTGCCTCTCTTCCGGGATAGTACAAACCAGTACATAGTCCATATCATATCTCGTATATAATCACCGCACCCTATAGACACGAGTAGTGAAGACTCGTTAGTCCTGTAAGACAACTTCCATAAGAGAGACAACTCTGATCACAAACAACTGCTGCCTTGCAGATAGGCTGGGGACAGCCAAAGGCTAAGGAGGGCATCCCTACAGAAACACCTGTTGAAAGCGGATGCACTGGGTCACAGGCTTAACAAGTAACACAGTGCAACGTATATCGCTGTATGATGATAGTACGACCTAATAGAAAAAAGCGTGGCGCTCATACTGTGGAGTCCCGCCAGGCAGAGAGAGTGCCGGGCCTCACGCCTCGAAGGGGCCCAACCATACCTACTGGTGGTCACCAACCCATGTGCTGTGGAGTCGAGGCACATGGTGATGGCGCAAAAACTATTAACCAAAAACACAAGACCCTCAAAATACTACAGTGGAATGCGGAGGGAGTCATTAACAAAAAGCTTTCCCTAACACATCACTTGCATGAAGGTAAGATTGACATGGCATGGATCCAAGAAACGCACCTCAACAGCAACCATAAATTTTCAATCAGAGGATACCAGACCTTCCGTCTGGATAGAGAAGGTCACAAAGGAGGGGTTCTGATACTGACACATAACTGCATACCGAGTAGCGCGGTAGCTGTCAATCACACCGGACAAGCGGAAATTGTAGGAGTTGACATAATGGCTCAAGAGACGAAGATCCGCATCTTCAACCTGTACGGAATTCCAAACAAAGACCTGTCGTTCTCGAGTATGGAAGTCAAAGACTCCAACTGCATAGTAGCTGGAGACTTCAACAGCCACTCGGAGAGATGGGGATACTTGGACATAGACAGCAGAGGTGACGATGTGGAAGATTGGGAGATAGACACAAATCTCTATCTAATCAATAGGCCGGAGGATAGCCCTAGCTTCTATTCTAGAACATGGCATACCACCTCTACTCCAGACTTGGCCTTTTCTACAGTGGACATTCACCACAAAATAGACCGGCAAGATTCTAAACCAATTGGCAGGTAGCGACCACAGGCCAATTAGGCTAGAAGTTGATATGGAAGTAGGCCCACAGGAAACAATACCGCTCCCACGTTGGAATTACAAACGAGCCTACTGGGACAGATTTGCAAACCTGACAGATGGGCTGTGTGAAACCATCAACACACGGAATAACAAAATGAAGCACATAGTGGAAAGCCTAAGCAAAGCAATAATGCAATCTGCCACTGAAACCATCCCAAGAGGGGCAAGGAAAAATTATAAGTCCTATTGGAATGATGAATTGCAGAAAGCGGAAGACGAAGTCACAAATGCTAGGAACATGGCAGAGAGAGAACAATCTATGGAGACAAATATCGCCCTCAAAGCCACCACGGCGAAATAAAAATACACTCTAAACCAAACAAGAGAAAACTGGAAAAACAAAACAGAAAGCCTCAATTTAGACAAAGAAGGGAACAAACTATGGAAGTTAGTCAGAGCCATAAATGACGAAGCTCCATCAAACAAACAAATTACAATCAAGCAGGATGACAACATGCTCACTGGAAAAAAAGCAACAAACGCCTTTGCTGAACATTATGCCAGAGTAAACCACATTGATGTCCCTGCAGATAGGCATACAGACATTAGTGAAGAGCAAAAGGGGCACGACAACAACAATATGGCACCAGAAGAGCATATGTTGGCAAAACTAACAATGAATGAAATGGAAGAGGCCATAAGAATGTTAAAGAAAAGGAAATCTCCCGGAAAAGACGGGATAACAAACGAAATGCTGATGGGGCTGGGCCAAACAGCAAAGAGGAAATTACTATCAGTCCTGAACCAAAGCTGGAAAAGGGGTATTGTACCCCAGGCATGGAAAGATGCGGTACTTGTACCAGTACCAAAGAAAGGAAAAGATAAAACAGATCCAAATGGATACAGGCCTATCAGTCTACTGAGCTGTGTAGGCAAACTGATGGGATAAATGCCAGACTGATGTGACATCTGGAAGAAGAAAACATACTAATTCCACAGTAAGCAGGCTTTAGACAGCACAGATCCACTGAGGATCAGCAAAAACACACAGTAGCGGTTTGGGTGGACCTAGAAAAGGCATTTGACAAAGTCTGGAAAGAGGGACTTAAAGTCAAGCTACGAAGAAGTGAAGTTTGTGGGAAAATGTACAAATGGATCAGTCACTACCTCAAAAACAGAACAGCTAGAGTTTATATACAAGGGCAGATGAGCAAAAAGGTGACACTAGAGCAGGGAGTACCCCAAGGGGGAGTACTGTCACCCACACTCTTCCTGGTGTATATAAATAACATAACAGAGAATATACCAAGAAGAGTCCATAGCTCAATGTTTGCAGACGCTCTGGCTATGTGGACCTCTGAAAAGAATCTCACCATAGCAAGTAATCGGTTGCAGCAGGCCCTAACATTGCTGGAAGAGTGGGCGAACTCATGGCTGGTCAAAATAAACTTGGAAAAAACGACATGTACGATATTCTCGCTATCGAACAAACCCCAAAACACCAAATTAAGTCTTAACAGCAAATACCTGCAGCCAAACGACAACCCAAACTACCTGGGAGTCACATTTGATCGGCGCATGACATGGAAAAGTCAGATTGAGAGAAACCGAATGAGAGCCAGAGAAAGAATGGCAATCATGAGGAAACTTGCTGGCACAAGCTGGGGAGCAGACAAAAGTATACTAAAGAAACTGTACACTGGAAGAGTGAGACCAGTTCTCGAGTATGGCATTGCGGCATGGACAACAGCAGCAAAGGCGAATTTTGATAAAATTAGCAAACTCTAAAACCAAGGCATGAGAGTTATAACAGGAGGCATGAAGTCAACGCCAATTGTAGAACTTGAAAAGATTACAAATCTGCAATCCATGACCGACAGAAGAGACTGCAGAGCCCAGCAGCAATCAGAGAAACTCAGAAGACTGACAGACCATCCAATGCATAAGAGACTAAATAATTTTGGAAATGGGAAACTAAAGCGGAGAAACTTTGCAGAAATAGCCAAAGCAAAGATGCACGAAGACCCCATGAATGCACTAACAACACCAAAGCCCATCCCTACTGTACGAAAACCTACCTGGAGGCAGCATATATTTCCAGAGGTGGTAGAAAATATACCAGGTATTGGAAACAAAAACTGCCAGACTGAAAAAGAAAGAAGAGATACAACCCTGAGGTACATAACGAAAAACTACCCAAGCATGGACTGGACCCATGCATACACCGACGGTTCTGTAACAAATACAACACAGAACGGAGGGGCAGGGGCATTCCTGAGCCTACCAAATGGCAGAAAAATAACACTGTCATTGGCTACTGGAAAATACACAAGCAATTTCAGAGGCACTGAGGGCGGCAGTGGAAGAAATGGTGACAGGTGAAAGGAATGAAAGCCATTTAGTCCTGCTTACAGATGCCCTGGCCGTAGTCACAGCACTGAAAAGCCAGAAAAATACTGAACTTAATGATTTAAGAGCAGTACTCTGTCAACTATGCCAGCAGTCCGCACCAAAAAGAGTAGTGGTACAGTGGGTTCCATCCCACTGCAACATCCAAGGCAACGAGGAGGCAGACAGACTGGCAAAAGAAGGTGCAAGACTACCACAACCAGATACTAGTATGACATACGAAGAGTCAAAACGGCTTATTAGAGCTAGATACATGACCAAATGGGAAACAGAACATACTGGCTACACAAAAAACGATGCCTATTACCAGTTGAACAGAAAAGAGCAGGTCGTGGTCTTCAGACTGCAAAACTGCCCGACATACGAGGACCAGAGAGAGCAGATGTGGCCATCACCAGTGGCAACACTAGACAAGCTCTATGGCAGTGTCAACAGCCTCAGGATGACCGCTGCTTTTTTCGAAAAAAATAAAGGTCGACGTCTGACAGCAGAAGAAGAAGAATAAGAAGACTCTCTGTCCCTGTATTTTGTTTTACATTACAAACTGATTAGATTGTCTGTTGACTCACAGTCCCTGTATTTTGTTTTACATTACAAACTGATTAGATTGTCTGTTGACTCTCAGTCCCTGTATTTTGTTTTACATTACAAAATGATTAGATTGTCTGTTGACTCTCAGTCCCTGTATTTTGTTTTACATTACAAAATGATTAGATTGTCTGTTGACTCTCAGTCCCTGTATTTTGTTTTATATTACAAACTGATTAGACTGTCTGTTGACTCTGTCCCTGTATTTTGTTTTACATTACACACTGATTAGACTGTCTGTTGACTCTCAGTCCCTGTATTTTGTTTTATATTACAAACTGATTAGACTGTCTGTTGACTCTCAGTCCCTGTATTTTGTTTTACATTACAAACTGATTAGACTGTCTGTTGACTCTCAGTCCCTGTATTTTGTTTTACATTACAAACTGATTAGATTGTCTGTTGACTCTCAGTCCCTGTATTTTGTTTTACATTACAAACTGATTAGATTGTCTGTTGACTCTCAGTCCCTGTATTTTATTTTATTTGTTTTACTTTCTCTTCACTTGCTCCCTTTTAAGTCTATGTCAATTTATTTCTTTAATGTCTAAAATACAACCAATGTTACAAATATTTTTACATGAGAACAGTATAAATATGTGTAAATTTTCAGCATAAACAATAAACATAGTATCATATAAAATTATCATAATTTTAGCCTATTTCTGAGCAGTTAAAAAATTTGTACCATACAAATTTACCTGAACTTCATCAAATTTATAACATAGAATATAAAGATAAATGCATAAGAAATTTACTTGAATTTTTCCACATTTATGAGAAGAGATATTGAGATAGGTCTCTACAAAGTTACTTGAATGTTCCCACATTTATGAGAAGAGATATTGAGATAGGTCCCTACAAAGTTACTTGAATTTTCCCACCTTTATGAGGTGATATAAAAATTGGTCCCTACTACAAAGTTACCTGAATTGTCCCACATTTATGAGAAGAGATATTAAGATTGGTCCCTACAAAAGTTACCTGAGTTTTACCACATTTATGAGGTGAGATAAAGATTGGTCCCTACAAAGTTACCTGAGTTTTACCACATTTATGAGGTGAGATAAAGATTGGTCCTTACAAAGTTACCTGGATTTTACAACATTTATGAGGTGAGATAAAGATTGGTCCCTACAAAGTTACCTGACTTTTACCACATTTATGAGGTGAGATAAAGATTGGTCCCTACAAAGTTACCTGAGTTTTACAACATTTATGAGGTGAGATAAAGATTGGTCCCTACAAAGTTACCTGAGTTTTACCACATTTATGAGGTGAGATAAAGATTGGTCCCTACAAAGTTACCTGAGTTTTACCACATTTATGAGGTTAGATAAAGATTGGTCCCTACAAAGTTACCTGAGTTTTACCACATTTATGAGGTGAGATAAAGATTGGTCCTTACAAAGTTACCTGAGTTTTACCACATTTATAAAGAATGGTCCCTACAAAGTTACCCGAGTTTTACCACATTTATAAAGATTGGTCCCTACAAAGTAACCTGAGTTTTACCACATTTCTGAGAATGGATATGAATATAGTACTCTGCAATGTAATCTGATCTTAGCCTACCTAATCAATGTTCTTGTGTTGTTCAGTCTCTCCAGGGATCGATGTATCACGCCATGTTTGATCATCCACTACTAGTGCAGTATCTCTCCTCCGGCGGCAATGAGTCAGCTCCTGTGTTTAGATTTGAATTTAGTGACACCAACCAGTATAATTACTTGTAGAATTAATTTTGTTAGATTTTAGTATGGTTTAGACGAATCGTCCACATATTTTTTATTAATGTTTAACATCTGTGGCCAATTGCCTTTAGCATGCACCCACCTCATCTAGTGCTGCTGCAGGTCCAGTAATTTTATCAAGTTAAAGCCACGCATGATGGAAAAAAATAGTTACATTCATTATTTGACTAACTTCCTTCATGTTGCATTACTAATTGTATTTTTTTTGCTTTCCCCTTTTGATTTCATTAGAGCATACGGTGGTAAACATCACTCTCCAACAACCATTATCCAACAACAGTCGTCCTTCAACTGTCCCCCTCCAATGGTCAACGGTCACCTTCCAACGGCCCCTTTCCAAAGGCCCCCTTCCAAAGGTCACCCTCCAACAACCATTATCCTACAACAGTCGTCCTTCAACTGTCCCCCTCCAATGGTCAATGGTCACCTTCCAACGGCCACCTTCCAAAGGTCACCCTCCAACAACCATTACTCTACAACAGTCATCCTTCAACTGTCCCCCTCCAATGGTCAACGGCCACCTTCCAAAGGTCACCCTCCAACAACCATTATCCTACAACAGTCGTCCTTCAACTGTCCCCCTCCAATGGTCAACGGTCACCTTCCAACGGCCACCTTCCAAAGGTCACCCTCCAACAACCATTACTCTACAACAGTTGTCCTTCAACTGTCCCCCTCCAATGGTCAACGGTCACCTTCCAACGGCCACCTTCCAAAGGTCACTCTCCAACAACCATTATCCTACAACAGTCGTCCTTCAACTGTCCCCCTCCAATGGTCAACGGTCATCTTCCAACGGCCACCTTCCAAAGGTCACTCTCCAACAACCATTATCCTACAACAGTCGTCCTTCAACTGTCCCCCTCCAATGGTCAACGGTCACCTTCCAATGGCCACCTTCCAAAGGTCACTCTCCAACAACCATTATCCTACAACAGTCGTCCTTCAACTGTCCCCCTCCAATGGTCAACGGTCACCTTCGAACGGCCACCTTCCAAAGGTCACCCTCCAACAACCATTACTCTACAACAGTCGCCCTCTAACTGTCCCCCTCCAATGGTCAACGGTCACCTTCCAAAGGTCACCCTCCAACAACCATTACTCTACAACAGTCGCCCTCCAACTGTCCCCCTCCAATGGTCAACGGTCACCTTCCAACGGCCACCTTCCAAAGGTCACCCTCCAACAACCATTACTCTACAACAGTCGTCCTCCAACTGTACCCCTCCAATGGTCACCCTCTAATGATTTTAATTATAGACCAACTTTTTTTATCTTCATCCAAAAGACGCCAACTGCTTTGACTTTCTCAATTGTTGTTCCTGTATGTGTTTTTGGGCTTCCCCACTCATCACTCTTTGCTACCTCTGTCAGTTCCAGTTAAGCGCATATCTAGTTATATTGTTTGGTTATTTTCTAAGAGTATGTTCCAGTCATCTCTACATTCTCACCTTGATTTTCAGCTGTGTTGGTTGTTGCTATGTTTCTGCCAAGTGTCTATGTTTACTATCCCATCTGACCATCATACAAAGCATATATTGGAGGCATCTGTTGTTGGTCTAAGCATTCAATGGGGACACCTATTGTTGAAGATCTAAGAATGCAACAGACATCTTTTGCTGAAGGTCTAAGCATGCAACTGACACGTCTGTTGTTGATGATCTTAGCATGCAATGAAGACATCTGTTGTTGAAGGTCTAAGCATTCAACAGAGACATCTATTGCTGAAGGTCCAAACATGCAACAGAGACATCTATTGCGGAAGGTCCAAACATGCAACAGAGACATCTATTGCTGAAGGTCCAAACATGCAACAGAGACATCTATTGCTGAAGGTCCAAACATGCAACAAAGACATCTATTGCTGAAGGTCCAAACATGCAACAAAGACAACTATTGTTGAAGGGCATAGCATGCAACTGAGACATCTGTTGTTGAAGGTCTAAGCATGCAACAAAGACATATATTGCTGAAGGTCATAGCATGTAACTGAAACATCTTTTGTTATTGAAAATCTAAGCATACAACCGAGACATCTGTTGTTGAAGATCTAAGCATACAACTGAGACATCTGTTGTTGAAGATCTAAGCATACAACTGAGACATCTGTTGTTGAAGATCTAAGCATACAACTGAGACATCTGTTGTTGAAGATCTAAGCATACAACTGAGACATCTGTTGTTGAAGATCTAAGCATACAACTGAGACATCTGTTGTTGAAGATCTAAGCATACAACTGAGACATCTGTTGTTGAAGATCTAAGCATACAACTGAGACATCTGTTGTTGAAGATCTAAGCATACAACTGAGACATCTGTTGTTGAAGGTCTGAGATCAGCCTCCTCAACCTTGTTATCCTAGAACACTCCTGAAATAATGTTCTGCTCTCAGAAAACTCCTCATTACAAATGATATCAAGGTATGATAACCGTATGATTAAAATGTTATTAAAATCTATTAATCATTGTCTATACTCATTTTATTGTTTGTATTTAATTCTATATATAATATTAAATGGGCAAGCAATATTGAACAGTAAATTAACAGCAGCCATAGGATAAAAACAGTAGGAATAGAAAATAAAGGTTATTAATTGTGCACTGACATACAAGGGTGTTATTGGACATTTGTGAAAAAGGCACCATCTAACATAGCCAGGCAGGCTCTCACATGGAATCCTCAAGGACAGAGAAAAAACGGTAGACCTAAAAATACATGGAGAAGAGAATGTGAGAAGAAACTATGATCAAATGTTTACACCTGGAGAGATGCAGAACAAGTAGACCATGATTGTGTATCCTGGCGAGATGTCCTCAATGTACAGAGAGGTCTATTCTAGAGAAACTGA
Organism: Ariolimax columbianus; assembly: GCA_036924085.1. Classification (NCBI taxonomy): domain Eukaryota; kingdom Metazoa; phylum Mollusca; class Gastropoda; order Stylommatophora; family Arionidae; genus Ariolimax; species Ariolimax columbianus. Next base: position 113,021,627 of record JAVGWX010000002.1, read on the forward strand.
CTGCATTATTTTATATATTACCTTCATCTATAATTGTATTATCCAATGTCAATGATGTATATATATATACCGGCTTTGATACATTAAATGTTCTATTCTGAATTATTTAGATAATTTCAGTAGCTAGAATATTATCAACATTTGATATTCCTTGATAGTATCACATGCCCCCATCTCAATTATAAGTTTCATGAAGCCTGAGTGGTCTGGTCAAGCTTTGCAAAATTGTGGTACTTTAAAGAAAATAAATGATTAGGTAAGTAGCCCGCTTAGGCAATAAGGGTCAGTGGTGCTAACCATCCATGAGCCCGATGAATGGCCGAGTCCCAGGCTGCATTCAGTGAGGATGATGTCTTTCCAATTTGACCTAACCAGAACCATGATGTAGTGGGTCATTTTCCATCCATAATGTCTGTGGCCTGTTCTAAGAGATGGTGGGTGAGGGCATTCTTGGCGCAGAAGGTCACATGTCCAAACAGCAACAGATTAGAATGGTGAATGTGCTTTCAAAGTGAGTCTGTTGGTTGACTTCGTCATTTGAGAACGTTTCACACCAGTGGATTGTGAGAATGAACCTCTGGCTGCACTTGTGTAAGGCTTCAATGCACTTCTGAATTCTCTACAGAATAGTCTAGGTTTTGGAAACGTACAGCAGGATGGGGATGACACAGTTTATGGTTTTCAGTGAAAGCATATGCTGGTTCCAGACTCCATGCAGGGTGTTCAAAGAGGCGGCAGCCAGACTGACTTTTCATTCAAAAGGGGTCTGGGTGGCTTTACACATCAGTTTTGTTTGTTGCCCAGGCCAATTAAATCCTCAGTGGAGCTAACATGATTATCATCTGCAATCACTTCTGTCATTGTGGGGCTGCAGACAAAGTTTTGTATCTTGGTTTCTACTTATGAATTGGAGGGGGAAATGGTAATGCCATCACAAAAACTGCTATGCTATTTACCCATGAAAATAGACCAACTTAAGAAAATTGGTGAAGAACCATAGAAGCCAAAATTAAGATTCTGAACCAGAACTTTGGTGCTGTATGAAGAATGACCATGGCCCAGGTGAAGTGGAGGGAGTTTTTCAATTACTGCTTAAACAGTCATTGACCAAAGATTTAAGAAGAATAATTGAGGCTTATTGACTTTGTAGTGTACAAATGAGATTTGTATTATGGCTTTTCAGGTCCGGATTACACACAGGAAATCTCAAAATATTTACTTTGACTAAATCCATGGGATTTCACCTCAAAATGTTTACTTTCAGTCAATCCATGAGAGGTCACATCAAAATGTTTACTTTGACTGAATCCATAGGAGGTCAGCACAAAATGTATACTTTCAGTCAATTCATGAGAGGTTACCTCAAAATGTTTACTTTGACAATCCATTGGATGTCACCTCACAATGTCTACTTTCAGTCAATTCATGGGATGTCATCTTTAAAAAAAAATGTTTACTTTCAGTCAATCCGTGAGAGGTCACCTCCAAATGTTTGCTTTGACTGAATCCATGAGAGGTCACCTCAAAATGTTTACTTTCAGTCAATCCATGATAGGTCACTTCAAAATGTTTACTTTCAGTCAATCCATGAGAGGTCACCTTAAAATGTTTACTTTGACTAAATCCATAGGAGATCATGCCAAATTTTCTACTTTCAGTCAATCCATGAGAGGTCACCTCAAAATGTTTGCTTTGACAAAATCCGTGGGATGTCACCTCAAAATGTTTACTTTCAGTCAATCCGTAAGAGGTCTGCTAAAAGTGTTCACTTGACTGAATCCCTCTGGCTCCCTGTAGAACATAATGCTGAAACTTGCTGATCACTTGATTATTTTTATTAATGTCTATGTTATCTGCTTCAACTGCTCTTTTCCAGGTGTTATTTGAACTGCCTACTTTTTTCTTCTCTTGTTTTTTTTTTGTCCATCACATACCTGGTTATATTGTTAAGCTGTTTACTGAGCAAATTTCTACTTACTTAGTCGTTACTCTCCTACTCTGGGGTGTAGAGGTTTCCCAGAAAGACCGTCAGACCATTCTATCTTTTGTCTTCCTCTTGGCCTGGCTCCAGTCTAGTCTACAGGCTCTTATAGACTGTCTTATGTTGTCATCCCAGTGGACTGGGTCCTCCTCAGGGTTTGGATCCTTGACTCTTTGCTTCACATGACTGCTGTGGTAGCTGATCTGTGATTCTGTAGACATCCAAACCATCATAGGTGAGATTTCTCCACTCGAGTCTGCAAGGGTTGGGCTTTGAGATCTTTAATATTTCCCTTCTGATTTATTACAACTCTAAAGTTATGTGAACTGCTTGACCTGTGTCCAGAAGCTGTTCATCTAGGAAAATGTCATGTCTCTCGAGACCACCGTGGTTTATGTTTTTGAACTGCTAATGGTCTCTTTCCCCAGTCAGATGTCTTAGTCCCTGATCCAGTATCCTAGAGTAGGCTTTGCAGGGGACATACAGGAGGGATATGTCTCTAAAAATTGTAGTCCGTAATTCACGCCAGTTTGTCATCTTTATGGTCTGTCCGGTTTTCCTCCTTCATTGTCTTGTAATCAGGTGAGTAGACAAACAAGTGATTGACCTGTTGTGTCTTTGCACAAAGAAGGAAGGGCCGTCTAGATATATATATCTCTCTAAAAGAAGAGACACATTGAGATTGCTAAGTTATAATTCTAAAACATTTAGCAGTCAACTGTCTTCCCCGATGTGTTTTAGTAGATATGACCAAACCAACTCCTGATGTCACTTGTGTAATCATGCTACGACATCATTATCTGAAAGGCCAACTGCTCAATTATATTATCCATTGGATATTCCACTGTCTGAATGTCCTGAACTTGTATATTATATGCTTATATACAAATATGTTTTATTATTTATTTTCATTCATTTGTGTTCACCTGGTTCTGACAGCACCAATAGATGAGAAGTGTGTCTCATTGGGCTGGTTTTAAAAGTCACCTAATAAATGTGCAGTTTGAAAGAATTTCTCATGACTTTGTCTATTGTTTTGTAGTATGGTTTTGTTATCACCAGACCAAAATACTAGGGGTCGTTTAGCTACAGGTATTTGTTCTATTGACCAAAGTGCTTGGTGTCATTGTTACAGGTTGTACATCCATAGACTAAAGTGCTTGGGGTCATTGTTGCAGGTTTGTTCATCCATAGACTTAAGTGCTTGGAGTCATTGTTACAGGTTGTACATCCATAGACTAAAGTGCTTGGGGTCATTGTTGCAGGTTGTTCATCCATAGACTAAAGTGCTTGGGGTCATTGTTGCAGGTTTGTTCATCCATAGACTAAAGTGCTTAGGGTCATTGTTGCAGATTGTTCATCCATAGACTAAAGTGCTTGGGGTCATTGGTTGCATGTTGCACTGTGATAAAGCTAGAATTCCTTTCTGACTGTGTTAAACATTAAAACATTTAATACTTGACATAAAGACTTCAATATAGAGAAGTATAAAACCTATGTAAATATTAAAACAAGATAATTAATTTATTAGATAAGTAATTGTTACAATATGGTTAAAACTAAACCAACTAATTAATAACTAAATCGTTTTATATCAGGGAATGTTAGTATGAGCTTGAATGGAATTTCTGGAACTATAAACCTATTTCTGTAGTCTATCCTAATATCTATGACTGTATACAATCTTGTTCTACCCTGATTAACTAATTATCTACTTTGTAATCACACGTGCCCTCTGACAGTTAGTGATGAAGTTGATCTCTGGCGGCCATCGGTCCTGTGCTGTGCAATAATAGCTTCTTGCCATTATTGTGGGGTTGCTCCCTGAGGATTCAGGTTACAACTCTCTTTTGATCAGGGGGCTATGGTGACCCCTCTGACCATTCTGATTCAGATGTTTCCGATGTAACCTGACATGAGCAATCTGCGGCTGCTCTTTTAGATGTCACACTTAAACCTTTTTCAGGCGTTCAGACATGAGCCATTTTTCTCTCTCTCAGCAGATCATCAGAACAGATGTCTGTGAAGACTATAGATATGTGTGGCAGCGTTAAGCGTTTCCACATTGGTTTAGCTATCTAGAATGTTACCACATGTATCCACATCATTCACGACCACACACACCCACACATTTTTAAATAACATAGGACACAGCAGGTGGCATATTTATTAAATAAATATTCACAAAACCAACATTTAGCATAAAGAACAGCACAAACGATATTGTTACAAATGAACATACATAATATTATTTATATCTTCTATGTATTGTCAATAAATTAGGAGGTTGTAAGTATAAGCTTTTGAATATTACCCCTAATATAATCCAACCCAGTTCTAGCCGCACACTCCCCCTCCCCTTATCTTCACCCTCAACACACTCTCAAAAACTCGTCTTCATTATCATATTCTGTGCATTCACTCACACTCAGATCCCCTCAGGCGGGTGATCTTTACATTATACATTCAGATACCTTCAGGCAGGTGATCTTGACATATCACATTAAATTTATTCACGTATACTCACATGTGATCGCACACTCAATCGATCTCTGTATACACACACTCCGGAACATACATCGTTCCCTCGGTGTCCCACACACACATCCAGATCTCTCCTAGTCACAGGGTGCCCAACACACACTTTATAGAGCAACTGGCCAAGACTCAAAGATGTATGCACTTCATTCTATCTTTCTAACATTCGTAAAACAGCCTATCAATTGCTCTTCTATAAAGTCTGCAAGCTAAACAGACCCCTAGCTAAATTCTCAGTCTTTCTTTCTCTCTCTTTCCATGGCCAGCCTCCTTGAGTTAAATTTTGCCTAGTATTATATAGTCTAAAGCATTATCAGAGCTGTCCAATGGACCTCTGTGGGATGTCTGACCCAACTACAATTAGTTATCTCTCGCCCTCGGCAGATTATCAGACCAGATCTCTGGGAAAACTACAGATACACTTGACCTGAACTGAGTCTTGCTTACAATCAGTTATCTCTCGCCCTCGGCAGATCATCTAGAGCTGATGTCTGTGAAGACTACAGATATGCTTGTCTCGAACTGAGTCGTGCGTACGATCAGTTATCTCTCATTTAACAGACCTGCAAGTGCGTGATATATGTGAAAACTACAGATATGTTTTCTGAACTCAACTCTGTCACTCAAAGTGAATAGATTTAATTATGGTATCGCTTTACAGGGAGTCTATCATGGGCACCAATAGGTAATAGTGCATTTGCCCCTGCTATATAGTGGGATAACCTCCCTTCCAAGCTCTGTCTTTTTCTTTAGTCTTCTACTTTTATAGGCCCTTTAGCTTCGCCTAAACAAAGATGGCGGTGGTCATTAGGTACTCTGTTTCTTCCCCATTGACTGGTCAGCAGTCAATCTTATTCAGCTACTCCTCCTTGAAATTCTATTGACTGCCATGGCTACTTGTCATTCTAAATGTGGCAGCCTGACGTCCAATTAATTGTTGCTAAACTCCTCCAACCGCACTCTGTGCTCTAGATACTACAACCAAATGGGCCGGACTATACCCCCACCAATTTTAGTTCCTCATTCTTCTCGATGTGACAGTCTTGCTAACCTGGAGCCGACAAGGGGTTGAACTCTTCTAACTGAACTGGTCTTGTCTGAATGGGAATACTCTATCCCTGTCCCAACTAATTTTAGCTCCAGAGAAAATAAGCTGCTGGCTCTGACCCCTATGCTTCCTGACAGATGACCATGCTACATACTTCTCACTGATGCATAACCCTGTTACAGTTAATCTATAGACCAAAATGCTTGGTGGTTGAGATGGTTAGTCACAGGGTCACGATCCCTGGACTGAAATTCTCAAGGTTGTTAGTCACAGGCTGATTATCTATGGACTGAAATGTTTGGGATTGTTAGTCGCAGGCTGATTATTCATTGACTGAAATGTCAAGGGATGCTAGTCGTAGTCTGATTATCCATTGATTTAAATGTTTGGGGTTGTTAGTCGCAGGCTGATTATCCATGGACTGAAATGTTTGAGGTTGTTAGTCGCAGGCTCATTATCCATTGACTGAAATGCTTGAGACCTGAGGTGGTTATTGTTTCAGATTTCTTCTTCTTATTCTTCTTCGTCGTTCATTCTTAAACTCCCACTACTAAGCCCTGAAAAGGACTTTGCAAGTACTAGGACATAGTCCAGAGAACGGAATGCGTTGTCGTGGTTTAGCTTCATTGCGATATTTGCACCTTTCGGTCCAACACATTCTTCTTCTTCTTCTTCGTATGCTGTCAGACGTCAACCTTTATTTTTTAGAAAAAAGCAGCGGTCATCCTGAGGCTGTCAACACTGACATAGAGCTTGTCTAGTATTGCCACTGGTGATGGCCACATCTGCTTTCTCTGATCCTCGTATGTCGGGCAGTTTTGCAGCAGATATTCAGCGGTCATTTTCCCAGTACCGCACGTGCATTTGTCAGTGCCACCTATCTTCAATTTATTGAATAGGTGGTACCTCAGTCTATTGTGGCCAGTGCGAAGTCCGAAGACCACGACCTGCTCTCTTCTGTTCAACTGGTAATAGGCATCGTTTTTTGTGTAGCCATTATGTTCTGTTTCCTATTTGGTCATGTATCTAGCTCTAATAAGCCTTTTTGACTCTTCATATGTCACACTAGTATCTGGTTGTGGTAGTCTTGCACCTTCTTTTATCAGTCTGTCTGCCTCCTCGTTGCCTTGGATGTTATAGTTGGATGGAACCCACTGTACCACTACTATTTTTGGTACGGACTGCTGGCATAGTTGACAGAGTACTGCTCTTAAATCATTAAGTTCAGTATTTTTCTTACTTTTTAGTGCTGTGACTACGGCCAGGTCATCTGTAAACAGGACTATATGGCTTTCATTTCTTTTGCATGTCACCATTTCTTCTACTGCAGCCCTCAGTGCCTCTTCCTCCGCTCTGAAATTGCTTGAGTATTTTCCAGTTGCCACTGATAGTGTTGTTTTTCTACCATTTGGTAGGCTCAGGAATACCCCTGCCCCTCCGTTCTGTGTTGTGTTTGTTATAGAACCGTCAGTGTATGCATGGGTCCAGTCCATGCTTTGGTAGTTTTTCATTATGTACCTCAGGGTTATGTATCTTCTTTCTTTTTCAGTCTGGCTGTTCTTGTTTCCAATACCTGGTATATTTTCTACCACCTCTGGAAATATATGCTGCCTCCAGGTAGGTTTGCGTACAGTAGGGATGGGCTTTGGTGTTGTTAATGCGTTCATAGGGTCTTTGCTCATCTTTGCTTTGGCTATTTCTGCAAAGTTTCTCCGCTTTAGTTTCCCATTTCCAAAATTATTTAGTCTCTTATGCATTGGATGGTCTGTCCGTCTTCTGAGTTTCTCTGCTTGCTGCTGGGCTATGCAGTCTCTTCTGTCGGTCATGGATTGCAGATTTGTAATCTTTTCCAGTTCTACAATTGGCGTTGACTTCATGCCTCCTGTTATAACTCTTATGCCTTGGTTTTGGAGTTTGCTAATTTTGTCAAAGTTTGCCTTTGCTGCTGTTGTCCAAGCCGCAATGCCATACTCGAGAACTGGTCTCACTCTTCCAGTGTACAGTTTCTTTAGTATACTTTCGTCTGCTCCCCAGCTTGTGCCAGCAAGTTTCCTCATGATTGCCATTCTTTCTCTGGCTCTCATTCGGTTTCTCTCGATCTGACTTTTCCATGTCATGCGCCGATCAAATGTGACTCCCAGGTAGTTTGGGTTGTCGTTTGGCCGCAGATATTTGCCGTTAAGATTTATTTTGGTGTTTTGGGGTTTGTTTGAAAGCGAGAATATCATACATGTTGTTTTTTCCTCATTTATTTTGACCAGCCATGAGTTCGCCCACTCCTCCAGCGATGTTAGGGCCTGCTGCAACCGATTACTTGCTATGGTGAGATTCTTTTCAGAGGTGCACAAAGCCAGATCGTCTGCAAACATGGAGCTGTGGACTCTTCTTGGTATATTCTCTGCGATGTTATTTAAGTCCCTCTTTCCAGACCTTGTCAAATGCCTTTTCTAAATCCACCCAAACCGCTACTGTGTGTTTTTTCTCCTGGTAGGCATCCTCTATTTCCTGGGCTATGAGAGTGATCTGATCCTCAGTGGATCTGTGCTGTCTAAAGCCTGCTTGCTGTGGAATTAGTATGTGTTTTTCTTCCAGATGCCACATCAGTCTGGTGTTTATCATACGCTCCATCAGTTTTCCTACACAGCTCAGTAGACTGATAGGCCTGTATCCATTTGGATCTGTTCTATCTTTTTCTTTCTTTGGTACTGGTATAAGTACAGCGTCTTTCCATGCCTGCGGTACAATTCCCCTTTTCCAGCTTTGGTTCAGGACTGATAGTAACTTTCTCTTCGCTGTTTGGCCCAACCCCATCAGCATTTTGTTTGTTACGCCATCTTTTCCGGGCGATTTCTTTTTCTTTAAAGTTCTCATGGCCTCTTCCATTTCATTCATTGTTAGTTTTGCCATCATGTGCTCCTCTGGTGCCATATTGATGTTGTCGTGCCTCTTTTGTTCTTCATTAATGTCTAGTTGCCTATTTGTAAGGACATCAATGTGGTTTGCTCTGGCATAATGTTCTATAAAGGCGTTTGCTGCCTTTTTTCCAGTGAGCATGTTGTCGCCCTGCTTGATGGTAATTTGTTTGTTTGATGGAGTTTCGTTATTCATGGCTCTGACTAACTTCCATAGTTTGTTCCCTTCTTTGTCTTCTTCTTCTTCTTCTTCGTACGCTGTCAGACTTCAACCCCTTCTTTGTCTAAATTTAGGCTTTCTGTTTTGTTTTTCCAACTTTCTCTTGTTTTTTGGTTTAGAGTGTATTTGTATTTCGCCATGGTGGCTTTGAGGGCGATATTTGCCTCCATAGATTGTTCTCTCTCTGCTATGTTCCTAGCATTTGAGACTTTGTCTTCCGCTTTCTGTAATTCATCATTCCAATAAGGCTTGTAGTTTTTCCTTGCCCCTCTTGGGATGGTTTCAGTGGCTGCTTGCATTATTGCTTTGCTTAGGCTTTCCACCATGGGTTTCATATTGTTATTTCGTGTGTTGATGGTTTCACACAGCCCATCTGTCAGGATTGCAAATCTGTCCCAGTCGGCTCGTTTATAATTCCAACATGGGAGCGGTTTTATTTCCTGTGGGCCTACTTCCATATCAACTTCTAGCCTAATTGGCCTGTGGTCGCTACCTGCCAATTGGTTTAGCACCTGGCGGTCTATTTTGTGGTGAATATCCACTGTGGAAAAGGCCAAGTCTGGAGTAGAGGTGGTATGCCATGTTTTAGAATAGAAGCTAGGGCTATCCTCCGGCCTATTGATAAGATAGAGATTTGTGTCTATCTCCCAATCTTCCACTTCATCACCTCTGTTGTCTGTGTCCAAATATCCCCATCTCTCCGAGTGGCTGTTGAAGTCTCCAACTACTAGGCAGCTGGAGTCCTTGATCTCCATACTCGAGAGCGACAGGTCTTTGTTTCATGGGCCATACAGGTTAAAAATGCAGATCTTCGTTTCTTGGGTCATTATGTCGACTCCTACAATTTCTGCTTGTCCGGTCTGATTGACAGCTACCACGCTACTCGGTATGCAGTTAGGTCAGACACACTCAACTTCAGCAGGTATACATGGGTGCCAGGTTAGCCTTCCTTCTTTGATCCCTTCTCCTTTGCCAGTCTGCTCTGTTCCAACCTATTATCTAGGATCACCGCGTAGTGGTTTAGAAGGATCTTGTCAGCTCTGGGTCGCTGGCCCTGATGCTAGCAGTCAGCTCGGAGTCGCTGACCACTGCAGCTCATGTTATGCTCACCATCTTGATCCCATTTCAGATTGAATATGCAGTCTCCTCTTTTTGTCTGGTTATCAGTCCATTAGATGCACAGAACCACAACTACATTCCACAACCTTACAGAGGGTGCACCAAAATAAGTTGTACTCTTGAAATGGTTTCTTTTATCCCACGATTTATTTTACAAAATTAAGCTGCTCGTTTGCCATTGATCAAGTTTTAGGGCATGCTTGAAAGGTTTAAGTACTATGTCTTTGCAGCCTCAAATCAACGCAGGTCTTTGGGCACACCTGTATAACATGGTGGTGTGGCTAATGGCAAGAATAATCAATGCATTCTTTCAATTGTTTATTCAGATCTTCATTTGTTAACATTAGCTTTAACACATTAGCATTAGCTTTAACACTTTGACATTAGCTTTAACATTAGCGACATCTGCCCTGAAATGTTAAATGGTTGCTGGTAGTTAAAAAATGTTAGTAAATTGTGGCTGGTAGTCATGAAATGTCAGCAAATAGTCGCTGGTAACTAAAACATGTTAACAAATAGTAACTAATAACTTCACTTAACATCTTTTTACTGGTTTAGAAGGCTCTGCAGTGACTGCGTGTAACCAGGTTATTCTACTCAATTTTATCTAAAAATAACTAAGAGCATCCAAGCTATTTTTAATGCATAAACTGACTGCTCACACTATTTCCTGTGACAATGCATTCCAAGTATTCACCACTATCTAATTTTAAAAATATTTCCTAGTGTCTAAACCTCACCTTCATTTAATTAAAACTTGTAATCTAATCTATAGTTCAGAAAAGTATTAAAATTTAATCCAGCATTTAAGAAATATTAACATTTTGTACCTAGTAGTTGTAAAATATTAACAGATGGTGACTGACAGTTGAAAAATGTTAAAAAATTGTGGCTGGTAGTTAAGAAATGTTAACAATTGTGACTACCAGTCTAGGAGTGTTAACAGCTGTAGCTTCTATATGTTAAACTCTTTACACTGCTTGTATCAACAAACTATAGATATAGCAAGGGATAGTTGTTTGTGTGAAATCAATACTTCAACAACAAAAATCAATTTTCTCCGAAGTTCGCCTTTCCAGTATAAAAAAAAAAAAATGATTAAAATTGTTGATCAATTCTGATGGTTGTTGTGGAGAGGAAATGGAATGGACAGCCAATGAATAATAGGCATTTTGTTGGATGTAGGACAAGTCTAAACTAAATCACATTTACTTTGAAACATTCAAAACCAGATATGAACATTTTCTGTAGCCTTCATTGTTGAGCTTTGTGAATTGTCCTCGTGGACGGACGTCAACTACGGGAAAAAACATTGTACTGGTGAGTGTAGCCTGTTTTAGTTAGTTGTGAGTGTTACATTTTTAGCTGTAGTTGTGAATGTAGCCTGTTTTAAATGTAGTTGTGTGAATGTTGAATTTTTAGCTGTAGTCATGAGTGTATCCTGTTTTAACTGTAGTTGCTGTGAGTGCAACCTGTTTTAACTGTAGTTGCTGTGAGTGTAACCTGTTTTAACTGTAGTTGCTGTGAGTGCAACCTGTTTTAACTGTAGTTGCTGTGAGTGCAACCTGTTTTAACTAGTTGCTGTGAGTGCAAACTGTTTTAACTGTAGTTTCTGTGAGTGTAACCTGTTTTAACTGCAGTTGCTGTGAGTGCAACCTGTTTTAACTGTAGTTGCTGTGAGTGCAACCTGTTTTAACTAGTTGCTGTGAGTGCAAACTGTTTTAACTGTAGTTTCTGTGAGTGTAACCTGTTTTAACTGTAGTTGCTGTGAGTGCAACCTGTTTTAACTAGTTGCTGTGAGTGCAAACTGTTTTAACTGTAGTTTCTGTGAGTGTAACCTGTTTTAACTGTAGTTGCTGTGAGTGCAACCTGTTTTAACTGTAGTTTCTGTGAGTGCAACCTGTTTTAACTAGTTGCTGTGAGTGCAAACTGTTTTAACTGTAGTTGCTGTGAGTGTAACCTGTTTTAACTGTAGTTGCTGTGAGTGCAACCTGTTTTAACTGTAGTTGCTGTGAGTGTAACCTGTTGTAACTGTAGTTGCTGTGAGTGTAACCTGTTGTAACTGTAGTTGCTGTGAGTGTAACCTGTTGTAACTGTAGTTGCTGTGAGTGTAACATGTTGTAACTGTAGTTGCTGTGAGTGTAACCTGTTGTAACTGTAGTTGCTGTGAGTGTAACCTGTTGTAACTGTAGTTGCTGTGAGTGTAACCTGTTGTAACTGTAGTTGCTGTGAGTGTAACCTGTTGTAACTGTAGTTGCTGTGAGTGTAACCTGTTGTAACTGTAGTTGCTGTGAGTAACCTGTTGTAACTGTAGTTGCTGTGAGTGTAACCTGTTGTAACTGTAGTTGCTGTGAGTGTAACCTGTTGTAACTGTAGTTGCTGTGAGTGTAACCTGTTGTAACTGTAGTTGCTGTGAGTGTAACCTGTTGTAACTGTAGTTGCTGTGAGTGTAACCTGTTGTAACTGTAGTTGCTGTGAGTGTAACCTGTTGTAACTGTAGTTGCTGTGAGTGTAACCTGTTGTAACTGTAGTTGCTGTGAGTGTAACCTGTTTTAACTGTACTTTTGAGTGTTGCATTTTTAGCTGTAGTTGTAAATATAGCCTGCTTTAACTGTAGTTGTCAGTGTTACATTTTTAGCTGTAGTTGTGAATGTAGCCTGTTTTAACTGTAGTTGTGAGTGTTGCATTGTTAGCTATAGTTGTAAATGTAGCCTTTTTTGGCTGTAGTTGCTGTGAGAGTAGCCTGTTTTAGCTGTATTACTGTGAGTGTAGCCTATTTTAGCTGTAGTTGCAAGTGAAGCCTGTTCCAGCTTTAGTTATGAGTGTAGCCTGTTTTAGCTTTAGTTACAAGTGTCGCCAGTTTTAGCTGTAAGCATAGCCTGATTTAGCTGTAGTTGTAAGTGTAGCCTGATTTAGCTATAGTTGCAAGTGTGTCCTGTTGTTGATCTAGTTGGTGTGAGTTTAGATTGAGTTAGGTGTAGTAGTTGGTATGAGTTTAGCCTATTTTAGCTTTGCTAGTTGTTGGGGAGATCGTCAGAGTGGTAGAACACGCTTTTAACAGTAAAGTCAGCGGTTTAAATCACGTCATGAACACGTTTAGTCAGCCCGGATGTAACATTGTATCTGACCCACTGTTAGTAAAGGAATGGTAATGAGAAATCGAACAGGTTGCATCACATAATAAATACACATGCCTAGTACAATATAGTATCTAACACTTCATCTTCGACAGCAGAGCCTGTTAGCGTATTTAGTCGTGATTGTAATCGTGTAATTGTGGTAGTAGAGGTTGTGGTAGACGTTGTGGTAGTAGAGGTTGTGGTGGTAGAGGTTGTTGTAATAGAGGTTGTTGGAGTAGATGTTGTGGTAGTAGAGGTTGTGGGAGTAGAGGTTGTGGTAGTAGAGGTTGCGGGAGTAGAGGTTGTAGGAGAAGCTGTGTTAGTAGATGTTGTGGTAGTAGAGGTTGTGGTAGACGTTGTGGTAGTAGAGGTTGTGGTAGACGTTGTGGTAGTAGAGGTTGTGGGAGAAGTGGTAGTAGAGGTTATAGTAGTAGAGGTTGTGGTAGTAGAGGTTATAGTAGTAGAGGTTGTGGTAGTAGAGGTTATGGTAGTAGAGGTTGTGGTAGTAGACATTGTGGTAGTAGAGGTTGTACAGAACAGGGCTGTACGCTTCATTAGTGTAGTAATGATATCAACACGAACGGCGGCTTGCGAAATCCACACGCCTTTGGAACTTCTAGAGATATGGATTTCAAAAGCTGTTATGGAAATCTTTGAACAAAGCAGTAGAATAAAACAGGATCATCCCAACAGGTGCCTTGTAGAAAATTGGCAACAAAAAGGCATAATTAAACAACATTCTGCACTCTACCATGTTAATGAGATCAAAGACAAATACCATCTCCCAGAAAGAAGATACTTTACAGAGAGTAGTAAAAGACGTATTATCACAACCATTCATTAAAACACCAGCAATACCGACAGAATGAATAGATGAAACAACCAAAAGTTCAGATCCAATTACTTTCTTGAAGACAACTCAAAGAACTATTGACGCCTTTCTCGAAGAGGGCTATTTGAGCAGTTTTGCCTTTCATGAGATCATTTCATCAATGTGCAAGATTTGAATACGTGATATACATTTTCTTAAAGCTTGGAATGTCGTTTAGGTTGTTGTTGTTGTTGTCGTAGTCGTCGTTGTCGAATGCCCACAAGGAGTAGGTTACTCTTTTGTGCACCCAGCAAATTGCATTAGGTCGTGGATTGCAGTAGTTTTCTACACATCCCGAGCATGCGGATGAAGTTGTACCGAGGTCCTCCAGACGACTGTGCTATGCTTGGTTTAATCTACGTGATGCTCACTACTTTAGGGATCACGTCGATCTACATCTTGTCAGCCAGACTACCTTGAAAACAGCCTGTTTCTATGAAACGCTACATGGAAGAGAGATAATGGTCGTGGTCAGTATATTGTGCCTGACCCTGACGCGACGTCCTGGTCAGTATGTTGTGCCCGACCGGACTAGCCTCTCAGTTACCCATGGAATGTAAAGCGTGTAGAAAAAGCAAAGCCAATACAAATCTATCATAAAATGATTATTTGTTGACGAAATGTTATGAAGATTCGAACAGTCGTAGTTGTTCCCTCTCTTTTGAAATTGTCAATGTTTTTGTGATTACTGGATACGTCATCATTAGATCTGTCTGCTCGGTCGTTGTCTTCAGACTTCGCACTGGCCACAACAGACTGAGGTACCACCTATTCAACAAATTGAAGATAGGGTGTACCGACGAATGCCCGTGCGGTACTGGTAAAATGACCGCTGAACATCTGCTGCAGAACTGCCCGACATACGAGGATCAGAAGAGCAGATGTGGCCATTACCAGTGGAACTGCAAGACAAGCTCTATGGTAGTGGCGAGAGTCTCAGGATGACCGCCGCTTTTTTCGAAAAAATAATGGTTACTGTCTGACTGTGTACGCAGAAGAAGAAGAAGAAGATCTGTCTGCTCAAAGATGACATTCAATTCAGAAGAAAAACACGAGATAAGTTTTATTTTAAACGCAAAACTAACAATTGGAGTTCTATGCTATTTTTAAAAGTTTCCAAACAAATGTTTATTGCGTGGTGGATTTTAGACAAACTTTTGCGAAACAGCGATAAACTTGTTCGATCCGTGTCGATTGGGAAAGACCAGAGCATTGTTGATTTTCAACAGTTGATGTCAAGATAGATAGATCAACCTCATTTCAATTCATCGTACCTAAAGGGACATTTCAATAGATTTGAATATTCCAGTCATCAATTCGAGATAATACACGTATCAAGAAAGAACTTAAACTGAAATATTTCAAGAAGAGGAGAATGACTGAACTAACGGAGGCGGCAAGACAGCAACTATCGCGATTGTTGCTAAACAGAGATTCAGAGCATATGGTCAATTGTATTTGGTTTACTGGTGTCAAGTAGTTCATTGTTGCTACCCCTCTTTGCAATTATATCTTGTTGGTATTAGATAAGTCTTATCTTTTCATCGTGCTGGCATTAGATAAGTCTTATCTTTTCATCGTGCTGGCATTAGATAAGTCTTATCTTTTCATCGTGCTGGCATTAGATAAGTCTTATCTTTTCATCGTGCTGGCATTAGATAAGTCTTATCTTTTCATCGTGCTGGCATTAGATAAGTCTTATCTTTTCATCGTGCTGGCATTAGATAAGTCTTATCTTTTCATCGTGCTGGCATTAGATAAGTCTTATCTTTTCCTCGTGCTGGTATTAGATAAGTCTTATCTTTTCGTCGTGCTGGCATTAGATAAGTCTTATCTTTTCATCGTGCTGGCATTAGATAAGTCTTATCTTTTCATCGTGCTGGCATTAGATAAGTCTTATCTTTTCATCGTGCTGGCATTAGATAAGTCTTATCTTTTCGTCGTGCTGGTATTAGATAAGTCTTATCTTTTCATCGTGCTGGCATTAGATAAGTCTTATCTTTTCATCGTGCTGGCATTAGATAAGTCTTATCTTTTCATCGTGCTGGTATTAGATAAGTCTTATCTTTTCGTCGTGCTGGTATTAGATAAGTCTTATCTTTTCATCTTGCTGGTATTAGATAAGTCTTATCTTTTCATCGTGCTGGTATTAGATAAGTCTTATCTTTTCATCGTGCTGGTATTAGATAAGTCTTATCTTTTCATCGTGCTGGTATTAGATAAGTCTTATCTTTTCATCTTGCTGGTATTAGATAAGTCTTATCTTTTCATCGTGCTGGTATTAGATAAGTCTTATCTTTTCATCTTGCTGGTATTAGATAAGTCTTATCTTTTCATCGTGCTGGTATTAGATACGTGTTCTCTTTTCATCGTGCTGGTATTAGATACGTGTTCTCTTTTCATCGTGCTGGTATTAGATACGTGTTCTCTTTTCATCGTGCTGGTATTAGATACGTGTTCTCTTTTCATCGTGCTGGTATTAGATACGTGTTCTCTTTTCATCGTGCTGGTATTAGATACGTGTTCTCTTTTCATCGTGCTGGTATTAGATACGTGTTCTCTTTTCATCGTGCTGGTATTAGATACGTGTTCTCTTTTCATCGTGCTGGTATTAGATACGTGTTCTCTTTTCATCGTGCTGGTATTAGATACGTGTTCTCTTTTCATCGTGCTGGTATTAGATAAGTCTTATCTTTTCGTCGTGCTGGTATTAGATAAGTCTTATCTTTTCATCGTGCTGGTATTAGATAAGTCTTATCTTTTCGTCGTGCTGGTATTAGATAAGTCTTATCTTTTCGTCGTGCTGGTATTAGATAAGTCTTATCTTTTCATCGTGCTGGCATTAGATAAGTCTTATCTTTTCGTCGTGCTGGTATTAGATAAGTCTTATCTTTTCATCGTGCTGGCATTAGATAAGTCTTATCTTTTCATCGTGCTGGCATTAGATAAGTCTTATCTTTTCATCGTGCTGGTATTAGATACGTCTTATCTTTTCATCGTGCTGGCATTAGATAAGTCTTATCTTTTCATCGTGCTGGCATTAGATAAGTCTTATCTTTTCATCGTGCTGGCATTAGATAAGTCTTATCTTTTCATCGTGCTGGTATTAGATACGTCTTATCTTTTCATCGTGCTGGCATTAGATAAGTCTTATCTTTTCATCGTGCTGGCATTAGATAAGTCTTATCTTTTCATCGTGCTGGCATTAGATAAGTCTTTATCTTTTCATCGTGCTGGCATTAGATAAGTCTTATCTTTTCATCGTGCTGGCATTAGATAAGTCTTATCTTTTCATCGTGCTGGCATTAGATACGTGTTCTCTTTTCATTATGCTGGCATTAGATGTGTTTTCTATTCCCAATGCTGTCCTTAGATAAATTAGATACGTTTTGTGTGTCACAGATTTGTGTTATCACATCTGGTTGCATCATACAAAGTAAGCTACACTCTATTACAGATTTGTGTATTACATCTGATTGCATCATACAAAGTAAGCTACACTCTATTACAGATTGTGTTATCACATCTGGTTGCATCATACAAAGTAAGCTACACTCTATTACAGATTTGTGTATTACATCTGGTCGCATCATGTAAAGTATGTGACTCTCTCCATCACATGTCTGTAGAGGCATCTGAACAGTCTGTAATTTAGACGCGACAATTGCGAGGCAACCATTCAAGATTTTGACATTTAATCTTTACTGGGCTAAACCGAAGGCTAGCGTCGAGGCCAGGTGAAATAAAAACAGACCAAGACTCCACACACCACACTGCTGCTTCTGGAAAATGGTTGTGTTACAGTAGCCTGGCCAAACGTGATGGGATCGACACAGTAATCCCCTAGATGTGAGCCTACTAAGAAGTTTATCGGTCAGGTGGTCTGAGATCCAACTTCTTTAGTACGCCTCTAAATATAAGAAGAGCAACTGTAACCTGCTACCAGAGAAACGTCAGAAGTGAAGAACTCAGTTTGAGTAGCCTCATGCAACAACATCAATATCACTGTGCCAAGAAGACCGTCGTGAACCTGCATAGCAAACATCTTCTAGAAACATAAAGGAAACACGAAAGAGGTAGATAGAGTTGAAGCGGGTGACTCAGTACAGGAGAACAGTGTGTATTTCTTGATGGCCTATGCTCCAAAGCGAATGATTGATTGATTGATTGATTGATGTCGCCTTAAAATATGACCAGGGACATACAGCTATAAAAATGCAATCGATAACAGCAAGCTAGACTTACAACAGCAAACTACCAAGGGGAAAATTCAAACACAGCTGTTTTACAATTTTAAAAGAACACGAACTTATTGTAGGTTAATTTTTGTCCCATGGAAGGCTCCTTATAAGCAGGATTGGAAATCAATAATTTGCCACAAATACAGCGAAGCAACAGGGAACGATTTTTAAAAATAAATAATTTTGCTGTACCAGATTGTGTGTGACAAGAGCCAAGTGAAATTTCTCATGCACGTCAAACGGAAACAGCTGTGAGAAATCTGCTTTTTCATAAACATGGGCGTTGTCACGGGAAGTAACTACTGATTTCGCGCGATTATTGACAAATCGAAATCTTTGCTTGTGTGTGAAACTTACATCTTTCGGTTACTGGACACATTTTCTTCTTGCGTGGAGGTAAACTGTTCTAGATTGATCAGTGATATTGTTCAGGGAGATTGGTTAGTGAAGCGTTGAACCTTATACTCACTTAGCCAATATTACTAAACATTTAATATAAAGGGAGCTACCCCCTGGAGTATATGCAACAGAAACAGCAAGGAACGCATTTCTGGGATTTCTGTAAGTGATTTAGTCTGTCAAGTTTTACGTATTAGAAGGTTAGATGCGATAACAAACACAGGTCTGTGTCATGGAATTTGACACTAACAAACAAAGCGACAGATTGGGAAGAGAAAGCTGATCCGCGACTGGACATACCTTCAGAAAGAGACATGACAACTATAACACATACGTTCTGAAGTGGAACCAGCACGGGAATAGATGGATGCGGAGACCAAGGAACGACTGGCAAAGAGCCTTAAAAGATGAGGCCGGGACAGCTGGAGGTTCCTTGAGGGAATCCAAGAAGACGACCCCCACCCCCAAATAGACGGAGAGGGGAGGAAGACTAACGTGTGGTCACTTAAAATATGCTAATCAGACATGTTAGTCAGGGTCAGGTAAATCATACTGGCCAAGACCCTCACCTCGGCTTCCCAGTAGCCCTCCGTGGAAACGGGCTGTTTTCATGGCAGCCTGACTGACGATGTGATCCCCGTAGTAGAGAGTGACACGCCAATGAAGCCAAGCATAGCACAACCGCCTGGAGGACCCCGGTCCACCTTTATCAGCACGCTCGGGGTGTGAGGGAAGCTACTGTAACCCGTCACTTAACTTCATATTCAGGGCGTACAAAAGAGTAACCTGCTTGTGGGTATTCGCAAACAACACAAACAACAACAATAAATAGACGGAGAGCTGCTGTTGTAGCCCTATACCTCTAATGCAACCAGATGGATTCTGTTGTGGGGTTAGTGTTGTTGATGTTGTTGTTGATGAAGATGGTGTTGTTGGTTCTGCTGCTGTTGATTCTGTTATTGGTGTTGATGTTTTGTTGATATGGTTGTTGTTGTGGATTTGGTTGTTGTTGATGTTGCTGTTGTTGTTGAAACTGTTTTTGTTATTTGTATTGTTGTTCTTAATTCCATTGTTGCTGTTGCTGCTTTTGCTACATATTTTTATTCACGATCTGGTGTTGCCAAAACATTACACCCGCCGTTTAACCCGGTTTCATCCTAACCAAATGCACTAAATCATTTCCCCGCCTCCCTACATCTTCATGTACACCATAATAAGTGTCATCTGTTTCCAGTGTCTCAGTTTGTGCTACTTATGGCCACTCATAAAAGATCGTCACATAATTCTGGCATTCTTTAAACTACCCTCCGACATGTCCACATCCGTTCACATTTCATTGACCTCACACCCCGTTCACATTTCATTGACCTCACACCCCGTTTTGTCATCCACTCCACATGATCTTGTATAAAGCATGCAATCGTCACTTATTAAACTCGAAATCACCAACCAAAACTTCAAACTTTCTGTAGTTATATTCAATCTATTGTTTCAATCAGTGCTTTATTCGCGGTACACGCTAAAAAAAAACAACTTGACTCTGATCCTACCGTTTAAATACTTAATCATGTTGAAGCTAAAAGATAAACTGTTAAAATTTATGCCCCCCCCCCCCCCCCATTTTTTAAAGGAAATATAGTATACCTACATTTTTTAAAAATAAAAAGAAGCACTGGTTTTAATACAGATAACTCTGATTATATGAAATACCAGTGACTAAATATTTTCTACATATTAGAGATTTTGATTGTTGTTGTTGCTTAGATGTTTGCCTCACTAGTTTCTACTGGCGGAGGCGCGCCATTTTCCACCCCAGACCGTAGTCCATTGGGCGATATCAGGACGCATAAACCAGTGCTTGGATGAATGTATGCGCCTGTATGTACCTATGCTAGGTTTGTGCGCCCTCAGAAGCTAGCCCAACCAAAGTGCAATGGAAGGGCCTCACCATGAGGGCGCGTGTGAAAGTTGTGCAAGGGTGTGACTGTAGGACAGAGTCAAATGAAACAGGGGGAGGTAAGAGAAGAGAGAGAAGAGTTGCCTCCAGGGTAGAAGACCTAAGAGATTTTGATTGTAAATCATTTGAAGGCTTAGCTGGACAGTATGTTGTTGTTGTTGTTGTTGAATGTCCACAATGAGTTAGATTTCTCTTTTGTGCGCCCTGTAACGGCGTTAAGTGGCGGGTTGCGGTAACTTTCTTCACATCTCGAGCGTGCTGATGAAGGTAGATCGGGGTCCTCCAGACGGTTGCGCTATGATTCGTTTCATCTGCGTTTCGCTCACTACTATGGGGATCACGTCTGTGGTAGATTTTAGGTTTAGCTGAGTAGTTACTTATCTAAAGAGTTACAACATACAACATTACAACAAAACACTATCATTTATAAACACGAATATCAACAAAAAGCAAAGAACATCTAAACTAAATAATCATAATATATTGAACTACAATAGGAGGGTTTAAGCACTAGCTGTTGATCTTAATCCTGCAATCCACATAAAACCTAGATTCTTCACGTTGCACTCCCCTATCTGCACACTCAACACACAATCACAAACTCGTTTTCAAGATCAGATCATGTACTCAGGTGAATCTATACGCTCACTCATAATCAGCAATTTCGTCCTCACGAGCAGATTACATAGATCACTTCACATGCTCAGACGATTCTGTACATTCACATACGATCAGATCACTTATAATCAGGCGATCTGTGCCTTCACAAATACTTAGATCACTTCACGTACTCACGCGAATCTGTACACTCGTGTAACCCTTCAGAACATACATCGTTCACAAGGTGTCCTACACATAAGACACACATTCAAATCTCGTCCTTAGGCGATCTGTACACTCGTGTAACCCTTCAGAACATACATCATTCACAAGGTGTCCTGCACGTACAACACACATTCAGATCTCTTACTGTTCACACGGTGTCCATCATTAAAAACGTATTGAGCGCGACTGGCTACCACTTGAGGTGTATGATGGTACAGTCCCCCTGCAAAGTCACTCACTTCCAAACTCATTTCAGCCTTCATGAAAGCCTCTCAGCCTTCTGCCAAGCCAGTCTCCTGAGATTTAACTTGCAGAGTATTTTATAGCCTCACTCAAAAACATTTGCCGTCAACTGGTCTTCTTTTGGTTATTTGAATTAGTCATCATTCCAATTTTGAACTACCCCCAACTGAATTGTCATTGGTTGACTATCATGAATAACTGTCACACTAAATGTCGTAGTCGCTCGTGGCAGTATCAGACTGTCACCAACCCCCATTCACGTCAATTCTGAACGCCAGAGTGGTCAGCTGCGAACACTTACCTTAGCTCTGAACATCCACCCCTGTACCAGACAAAGTCTTCCACCTAAACACCTCGTTTCCTTTGTCGACCCAGTGTCGAAACGGTGACTGACCCTGGCGTGAGCTGCGTTCGGCCAACGCATTTCGGCAACCTTTGTTTCTTAGATCGCCAGCCCAAATCTCTTATGCTCTAAACGTCCATGCTCCATCTGGAACTGTCACACGTCGACCCCCCGCTTCATTAGCAAGGTTGCCACGAAAACAGCCCGTTTTCAGGGAGACATGTGTGGAAGTGAGGTGGGAGTCTTGGCCAATATATTTTACCTTACCCTGACTACCGTGTCCGATCAATATGTTTTGTCTGACCCTGACTAATAAGTCCGATCAGTATATTTTATTTGATCCTGACTAACATGTCCGATCAGTATGTTTTGTTTGACCCTGACTAACATGTCCGATCAGTATGTTTTGTTTGACCCTGAATAACATGTCCGATCAGTATGTTTTGTTTGACCCTGACTAACATGTCCGATCAGTATGTTTTGTTTGACCCTAACTAACATGTCAGATCAATATGTTTCGTCTGACCATGACTAATATGTCAGATCAGTATATTTTATTTGTTCCTGACTAACATGTCCGATCAGTATGTTTTGTTTGACCCTGACTAACATGTCCAATCAGTATGTTTTACGTGACCCTGATTAACAGGTCCGATAAGTATGTTTTGTTTGACCAGACGTTAATTTCTCCTAGCCCGGCACGTACAAAGATAAGAATTTGAAACACTTGATAAAGTTGTATGTATGTGAGTCAAGAGTTACCACGTGATATGCTAATTGGACGTCCACTTTCCACTGAACTACCCCCTTTCGCCCATGTCCACTTTTTACATGTCTATCCCTCCCCCTCCTCTTTCACGTTGATGTCTTTTATGGATATCGCCTTACCTGATTTGTCACTCATGTCTAGCCTGGCTTAGCTCGGCTTCGTTCGTTATCAATCTTCCGTTACCAATCCCTAAAAAGGGCTTAAGTAGCAGATTGTAGTTCAGATAACGGAATGCGTTGTGCCGTAGTTCACAGATTGACTGTGATATTTGCACCTTTCGGTTAAACACATTCGACTTCAGCAACCATTTTTAAGTACCGGGTTAGCATTCCGTCTTCGAATCTTTCTCCTTAGCCAGTTTGCTCTGTTCCAGGATCACCGCGTGGAGGTGTAGAAGGGTCTTGGCAGCTCTGGTTCGCTGGCCCTGACGCTAGAAGTCAGCTATGGGTCGCTGACCGCTGCTGCTCATGCGCTGCTCAGCATCTTCACTCGTGTGTGATGTAAGGAAGCTTTCTCTTCCTTTAAACCAGTAATAGGACACCTTTCGAATAGGGGCCAGATGCTATTCCAGTGAGTGAACGATGTGCGAAGTTTATCTGCAGACAATTAACTAATATTTTAATATTAAAATGTAAGGAATAATTAATCACGTTTAAATTTTACAAATTTTCTGCCTTGAAGTCACTAATGACACAACGTTCTGTGAGGTCCGATACTGTCTGTCAAATGGAAATCCCCCAACATTATAGACAGCAAATTCGGTGAGACTATACATGGTCTGAAATACTGAGGGCAATGACTTTTTAGACTGGCGCGGCCAAAGGATTTTCTATTTCTTTTTGGTTTATTTTCCCTATTATTTTTCATGTTATTTCTCTTATGTTGTTTCTATTATTTTCGATGTTATTTTCTCTTATATTCTTTATGTTATTTTCGATGTTATTTTTTCTTACATCGATTCTGCTATTTTCTATGTTATGTTTTCTTATATCAATTCTGCAATTTTCTATGTTATTTTTTCGTACATCGATTCTGCTATTTTCTATGTTTTTGCTTTTATTGTTTCTGAATATAATATTTTGTTTTGGAGTACGTTTCGAATATTTTCAGCTAGATGATCAAGTTGGCCACAGATTGCCCACTCCTGCCTGAAACTTTCCATACTATCTTTCACTTTATCATCCTTATCTTAAATATGATTGATAATAATACTAAGAGTAAATATCAGATTATGTGAGGCAGAAACAGCCAGATCCGCATTTGGTTATCTCCGAGTTACTAAACGTTTGCTTATTTGGTCTTAGTCATGAATACGTATTTGGTTTCAGTCATGTACACTTTTTTGTTTTTAGTCACGTATACCTATTTGGTTTTAGTCACGTATACTTATTTGGTCTTAGTCATGTACACTTTTTTGTTTTTAGTCACGTATACTTATTTAGTCTTAGTCACGTTATGTTTATTTTGTCTTAGTCACGTAATTTTTTTAGGTATTAGTCACGTTATGTATTTTTGGTCTTAGTCACGTTGTTTTTTTGGTATCAGTCACGTTATGCGTATTTTGTCTTAGTCACGTTATGCGTATTTTGTCTTAGTCACGTTATGCGTATTTTGTCTTAGTCACGTTATGCTTGTTAAAGTCAAGACAGTCTCACAGCAGACACTGATGTCAGGGATGAAGTATTAGAGATTTCGTTTTACGAAGCCACATTTTTTTAGATGGAGTTATCAGTTCCCTTCCTCGCTGTCGTTCTTTACCTAACAGTACCTTACAAGTACCCCATTTATAGCTGGGTCGACTGAAGTGTGCTGGTAACGGGAGTTGCCCCCGTACCTTTACCATGCTAGAGGACCACATAAATATGCCTACTGACTTAGTCTCGTGCCTTCTACCATTGCGTACAGGGGGGCTTTTCTTTTTCGTGTGGCCTATGCAACTCTCTGATGAGGGAATAGCTAGTCCCATGCTCAACCTTCCTTAGTCACCTCTTTTAACAGACCTGGCAGGTTACAATGCCTTGCTCCACTTTCGGGCCCCGGTTATACACAGGCGTTCTGAGATATGCTTATTATTTTATTTGAATTTTTGTATTTATTTCTTATCCCACGAGTGGAC
Organism: Ariolimax columbianus; assembly: GCA_036924085.1. Classification (NCBI taxonomy): domain Eukaryota; kingdom Metazoa; phylum Mollusca; class Gastropoda; order Stylommatophora; family Arionidae; genus Ariolimax; species Ariolimax columbianus. The sequence continues at coordinate 113,046,328 of JAVGWX010000002.1, forward strand.
CCATGGATCCATGGATCAAGAATAAGGCCACTGTATTTTGTAGAAGGCGACAACAAAGGATTGCGCATGAGGCTAGCAGCTTCATCATATAAAATAATTTGCTACAGGAACTATACTGCCAGAGCTCATATAGACTTTAATGCATGCTCCATGTAAGCGTAGGACCTTCTACGATTGTGACTTCATGCTTGGTATGGATCGAAATAGAGATAGAGTCTTTGTTTCTAGTCGGCATTTCAAATTCCTGTAATTTCACTTCTCTGGAATGCAAGAGCTTTTTTTTGCATCCAATCTGAGGTGGCTCTTCAGTGTACATCTTCAGAATTATCAATCTGGAGCTTCATTTTCCCAGAATACCAGACCCATGCCCATCGCCGTCATGTCCAGCGCCTTCATGTCTAGAGCCTTTATGTCCAGAGCCTTCATGTCCAGACCCTTCATGTCCAGACCCTTCATGTCCAGACTCTTCATGTCCAGAGCCTTCATGTCCAGGGCCTTCATGTCCAGAGCCTTCATGTCCAGACCCTTCATGTCCAGACCCTTCATGTCCAGACTCTTCATGTCCAGAGCCTTCATGTCCAGAGCCTTGTCCAGACCCATGTCCAGACCCTTCAGGTCCAGCTCTTTCATGTCCAGACCCTTCATGTCCAGACTCTTCATGTCCAGAGCCTTCATGTCCAGAGCCTTGTCCAGACCCATGTCCAGACCCTTCATGTCCAGACCCTTCATGTCCAGACCCTTCACGTCCAAAGCCTTGTCCAGACCCTTCATGTCCAGCGCCTTGTCCAGATCCATGTCCAGACCCTTCATGTCCAGACCCTTCATGTCCAGACCCGCCGTGTCCAGACCCACGCCCATCGCCGTCATGTCCAGACCCATGTCCAGACCTTTCATGTCCAGACCCTTCATGTCCAGACCCTTCATGTCCAGAGCCTTGTCCAGACCCATGTCCAGACCCTTCATGTCTAAAATCCTTGTCCAGACCCATGTCCAGACCCTTCATGTCCAGACCCGCCTTGTCCAGACCCATGTCCAGACCCGCCGTGTCCAGAGCCATGTCCAGCTCCTTCATGTCCAGACCCTTCATGTCCAGCTCCTTCATGTCCAGACCCTTCATGTCCAGACCCTTCATGTCCAGACCCTTCATGTCCAGAGCCTTGTCCAGACCCATGTCCAGACCCTTCATGTCCAGACCCTTCATGTCCAGAGCCTTCATGTCCAGAGCCTTCATGTCCAGAGCCTTCATGTCCAGCGCCTTCAGGTCAAGCTTACATGCAGCTTTGAACCTCAGCTGTGGTCGATCGACTGTTTTCTTGCCATTCGCCAACTCTCCATAGTAGGTATCATTGAGGATGCTACCATGATCCATACGACAAACATGATCAAGCCATCGTAGCCTTCCCTGCATAATCAGAGTGAACATGCTTGAGAGATCGGTTTGAGAATACACCTGTACATTTGTAACTCTATTCCTCCATATAATTCCAAGGATGGATCGAAGACACTGTTAATGTAAGGAGTTAACACTTTGATGGTGCTTGGCATTGGTTGCCCAAGTTTCGCTGAAGCGTGCTGTATGTGCCTGTGGCTTGTCTACTCTGATTGAAGGATGTCAGGCCTTTCGTTGTTATGTGCCTGTGGCTTGTCTACTCTGATTGAAGGATTTCAGGCCTTTCGTTGTTCTGTGCATGTGGCTTGTCTACTCTGATTGAAGGATGTCAAGCCTTTAGCTGATATGTGCCTGTGGCTTGTCTACTCTGATTGAAGGATGTCAGGCCTTTCGCTTGTATGTGCATGTGACTTGTCTACTCTGATTGAAGGATGTCAGGCCTTTCGCTTGTATATGCTTGTACCTTGTCTACTCTGATTGAAGCGACACATGCACTGTAACCCATGGCCTTAGTTTTAATTGTCAGTTTTCGGTTTTCTCAAACACGCGTTGTGAGACAAGCAAATGTGGCAGCAGCTTTCCAATGGGGCTCTCCATCTCTGAGTCTAGAGGGAGGAGCGTGTCGTGGATGAGGGACCCCAGGAACGTGAATTGATGCACAGCTGCCAATTAATAATTATCAATTGCGACGTTTGTGTGGCATCTCAGTACATTCGTTTAGTTGAGATTTATTGTGGGACCAGAGTCTTTTCGCGCCTGGGACAAGCGATCTATCAAGCCACCGCTGACGATGGGTGACAGTTGCATCATCATCAACAAAATACAGGTTCTTGATGGAAACCTTGATCTTCATCTTGGCCTTGAACACTGCAAGAATAATTATCCGATTATCCGACCTAGAGTGAAGGCATATTCCTTCATCTTCGTTACCAAATACATGATTCAGTAGCAGAGGAAAGAAGATTCCGAATAAGTGTTAAGGCCAGGATGCAGCCTTGTGTAACATATTATGTTTATAAAACAAACAAGACGGATGAAAATACTTATATCATAATCACTTTCATTTCTGGTTTTGTGTTATTTGTACAGATGTTGATCTTATGTAGGTGAAAGTAGTTTTGTACATCCATAATCTCTTTTTGGGTCCAGTAAAAAATAAAGGAGAGAAAGTTTATATATATATAAAGTTACTCAGAAATCGACTTAACCTTTTCACCGGGTCTGAGTTTGACATGAACAATACGTGAAGTGAATAGGTAGTACGACCCTAGAAAACAGCGAGGAACACTGAATGGGTAGTACGATCCTAGAAAACAGCGAGGAACACTGAATTGGTAGTACGATCCTAGAAAACAGCGAGGAACACTGAATTGGTAGTACGATCCTAGAAAACAGCGAGGAACACTGAATTGGTAGTACGATACTAGAAAACAGCGAAGAACATTGAATGGGTAGTGAAGTGCTAGAAAACATAGCGAGAAACACTGAATGGGTAGTGAAGTACTAGAAAACATAGCGAGGAACACTGAATGGGTAATGAAGTACTAGAAAACATAGCGAGGAACACTGAATGGGCAATGAAGTACTAGAAAACATAGCGAGGAACACTGAATGGGTAGTTAAGTGATATAAAACATAGCGAGGAACACTGAATGGGTAATGAAGTGCTAGAAAACATAGCGAGGAACACTGAATGGGTAGTGAGATGCTAGAAAACATAGCGAAGAACACTGAACACATAGCAACCATATCGTCAAGAAGAAAACTGAAGAAGGCTTAACAAAAATAAATGGCAACTAATGGTTGCATCTGTGTATTCTAAGGCAGAACACAAACTGAAGTCGATCAATCAGCAGATTTGATCACCCACAGGTTGGACAGACATTGACGTAAACTATGAAAGCTGATGTTTTATGCGCAGAAAGTGGTGTTTGCGATTAGACATCTACATCTGTCGATACTCACTCACAGTAGATAAGCTTTTAAATACTTTCATTTCTCTTTCAGAAGCCGACGCACTCTAACAAGATTCAAGGACCACATTTGGTGTGGCAGTATTGAAAGACCTTATTCGGTTACCCAGATATGGCACAATCGCTGCTACACGTTTTAGGACTTCTGCTGGTGGTTTTTGTCACTTTTTGTACAGGTGGGTGTTCTAGAGTCGGTTTTAACCGTCTGCTTGTGGTTTTTGTCACTTCAGTGCCGCCGAAGACGGATGTGTCGGGCCGAAAGGTGCAAATATCGCAGTCAAGCTGTAAACTAGCGACAACGCATTCCGTTTTCTGGACTATATCCTGCTACTTGCAAGCCCTGTTCAGGACTTGGTGGCAGGGGATTGTAAACGAACGGAGAAGAAGAATAAGTAGCAGGATATTGTCCGGAGAATGGACTGCGTTGTGTCGTAGTTAACAGTTTGACTGCGATTTTTTTGCGCATCCGACTCCAGCAGAAATTTGTGGGTACCGGGTAAACCTTCCTTCTTCGATCCTTTGAATTAGGCAGCTTTTCTGTTACATCCAGTTATCCAGGATCACCGCGTGGAGGTGTAGAATGGTCTTGGCAGCTCTGGCTCGCTGGCCCTGACACTAGCAGTAAGCGTTCGGAAGTTGACTGCTGCAGCTCATGCACCGCTCAGCATCTTGATCAGGTTTCTTCATTTCAAAATGCATCAGTAGATTGTTGTGTGTCCCACACACGAACACGATGGATTACGCTTAATGCGAGCAAAGCTCAGAAGTATTTGGGCCTGTTTTAAACAAATTATTGATCGATCTTGATGGGCACAATGTGTGCATTTGTGAAACTGGTGACATATAAGATGAACACATTTCATACATGTCCGACATTCACCTGAGAGAATTCACTTAGGGGAGACAAGTGTCCCCAACCTATTTCCTTGCGTTAGAAACTGTATTACAATGTATGTAACCTTAAGCTGACTAATGCTTTTGTTACAGGCATTGTTATTGAATTTAACTTAACTTAACGTCTTTATACTGGCTTAGAAAAGACTTTGCAAAGTCTGTATACAGCCAGTTTCTTCTACGCCACGATCTAAAAATGACTGTGAATCCAATCTATTCTTGCATGCATTAATTCACTTTGCCCCCCCCCCCCCCCCCCCCCCCACTATTTCCTGGGTATTGAATTTTCAGTATTCCCCACTCTCTGGCTAAAAAATATATCCTCTAACATCTAATCTGGACCTTTCTGTAATTAATTTGTAGCCGTGTCCTCTTCTTCTTGTAGACGGCTTACTTTGACATACTTGTAATGGTCTAATATAACATTTCTTAAGCATATGGTGCTGCTGTTCAAAATAAGTATTAAAGCCTCACAACAAAAATAATTTTACATTCCAACAGGGAGAATCCAGAGAAGAAGTTAAACACAAACGGGGACTTTATAGTCGGGTATCCAAACAGTGAAGAAAGCTTGTCAGTAAAAGAGAAAGGGAAGTATCAATTGTGGATGACAGAAGAAATACTATTGAAAATAGTGGAAATAAAGAAGGCCATGAGTACACCATACTATACAAGTATTAATAAAGACATACGTAGATTTTGTAGACTAGGGAAATAAAAGTGGATGGAGGAAAAAAGCAAAGTAATATATGATTTGGCGTATAGACATAGACGTAAGGATCTGCATGAGGAAATTAAAATCATGTCAAGTGGAAAAAAACTCATCCAAAAGAAGCAGGGTGAATTAAGAATACAAAGGGTGAGATTCTATTTGAAGGGGTGGATATTTCAATGCGATGGTCAGAGTATGTCAAGGATCGCGTCCATATCAGAGTAGACAAGCCACGGACACATACAAGCGAAAGGCTTGAAATCCTTCAATTAGAGTAGACAAGGCACAGGCACATACAAGCGAAAGGCCTGAAATCCTTCAATGAGAGTAGACAAGCCACAGGTACAGAACAACGAAAGGCCTGAAATCCTTCAATCAGAGTAGACAAGCCGCAGGCACATACAAGCGAAAGGCCTGAAATCCTTCAATCAGACTAGACAAGCCGCAGGCACATACAAGCGAAAGGTCTGACATCCTTCAATCAGAGTAGACAAGCCGCAGGCACATACAAGCGAAAGGCCTGAAATCCTTCAATGAGAGTAGACAAGCCACAGGTACAGAACAACGAAAGGCCTGAAATCCTTCAATCAGAGTAGACAAGCCGCAGGCACATACAAGCGAAAGGCCTGAAATCCTTCAATCAGAGTAGACAAGCCGCAGGCACATACAAGCGAAAGGTCTGACATCCTTCAATCAGAGTAGACAAGCCACAGGCACATACAAGCGAAAGGTCTGACATCCTTCAATCAGAGTAGACAAGCCACAGGCACATACAAGCGAAAGGTCTGACATCCTTCAATCAGAGTAGACAAGCCACAGGCACATACAAGCGAAAGGTCTGAAATCCTTCAATCAGAGTAGACAAGCCACAGGCACATACAAGCGAAAGGTCTGACATCCTTCAAGCAGAGGTGGAAAACGCAATGAGATCGAAGATACAAGAAAAAGCTGCCGGTCCAGATATTATTACAAAAGAAATTGTAAACACCACAGAGGCCTTGGGCGCAGATATAATTAAACAGCTGTGCAATGAGATATACGATACAGGATACACCGAAAGGCTTGAAGACATTCGTCTTTATCACATTACCTAAACAACGCCAGGCGGGGGATTGCACGGGCAATAGAACAAGCAGCCTTATGAGTCATATCTTCTTCTTCTTCATCGTACGCAGTCAGACAGCAACCATTATTTTTTCGAAAAAAGCAGCCGTCATCCTGAGGCTGTCGACACTGCCATAGAGCTTGTCTAGTGTTGCCACTGGTGATGGCCACATCTGCTCTCTCTGATCCTGGTATGTCGTGCAGTTTTGCAGCAAATGCTCAGCGGTCATTTTCCCGGTACCACATGGACATTCGTCAGTGCCACCAAAAAGGTGATAGAAGTACAAAAGAGTGTATGTGCGTGTTTCATAGACTATAGGAAAGCATTTGACAGAGTCCAACATGAAAAGGTAATTGAGTGCCAACAAGAAATGAATTTGGATGGTAAAGACATTCGGCTGGTCAGTAATCGGTACGTGTAGCAGGTGGCAACAGTAAGATCAGGCAAGAATTACTTACCGTATTTTCATTTCCAAAGGGATGTGTGTTGTCACCTTGTCTTTTTAACCTTTACACTGAGAAAATCTTCAGACGGATAGATGGAGCGCGTGGACTAAACATCAACGGAGGAATAATTAAGAATCGAATACTTGCTGATGACACTGTATTGTCAGCTGAAAGTGAGAAAGAGTTGCAAGAACTTCTGGAGATAGTCAACACTAGAAGTACTGAATATGGTTTAGACATTAAACAATGAAGCAAACGTTATGTTATTTACTAAATCAACACTAGAAGTACTGAATATGGTTTAGACATTAAACAATGAAGCAAAAGTTATGTTATTTACTAAATCAACACTAGAAGTACTGAATATGGTTTAGACATTAACCAATGAAGCAAAAGTTATGTTATTTACTAAATCAACACTAGAAGTACTGAATATGGTTTAGACATTAAATAATGAAGCAAAAGTTATGTTATTTACTAAATCAACACTAGAAGTACTGAATATGGTTGACACTAAATAATGTAGCAAAAGTTAAGTTATTTACTAAAACAAATGAGCAGTTCAAAAGTACTAACCGAATGAACAGCGTGATACTGTACACAGCTACTTGTACCTGTGACAATTTATTATAGGTGATGATAGATGTGAGAGGGAAGTGACGAGGAGAATAGGAATGGCCAAGTGTATTTAATATGATGAAGAATGTATTGACATCCAGAATAACAACCAACACATTACAGATGACACTCATCAGGTGTTATATATTTTCAACATTATTATATGGGGCAGAAACATGAACTATGAACAAACATAAAACAGAGGCTCTCGAAATGTGATTATATATTAGAATGTGTCGCTTTTCGTTGATAAAGAATAAAACAACTTAGCGATGTGCTGACGAGAGAAGCCATTGGTAGAGAATTGTGGACAGATATTATAATTAGGCAAGTCAAATATGTTGGGCATATCAAAAGAAAGATACTTTAGTGAAAACAATACTGGAAGAGAAGGTTGAAGGTCGGTAGACAAGAGGCGGGCAGCTCTATAAGTAGGTGAACAACATCAAAAGATGGACGAATGTCAATCTGACAGAGTGTAACGTCGAGACATGAAACAGATGATATTGGAGGTCTATTGCAGCAAAGCTAAGTTGTGGAGACGACACTTGAGAATTGTAACCCTATACTAAATCACCTCGAATTCTTCTCTTTTCTAGACACTGTAGATCCGTTTTTTCTCAATCTTTCCTCATAACTATAAAAGGACAGCAGTAGATGAGAAAAAGATATACATTCCATTGTAGCAAACGTCAAGAATAGACAGTTACAATTCTCCTTGTCTTCAGTATTTTTCTCAAACAAATCTTTCTCATAACTATGTGATATCGCTATTTGTACAGCCTGTTTTCGCCCTTTACTGCTGGTATGTGATATCGTTATTTGTACAGCCTGTTTTCGCCCTTTACTTCTGGTATGTGATATCGCTATTTGTACAGCCTGTTTTCGCCCTTTACGGCTGGTATGTGATATCGCTATTTGAACAGCCTGTTTTCGCCCTTTACTGCTGGTATGTGATATCGCTATTTGTACAGCCTGTTTTCGCCCTTTACTGCTGGTATGTGATATCGCTATTTGTACAGCCTGTTTTCGCCCTTTACTGCTGGTATGTGATATCGCTATTTGTAAAGCCTGTGTTCACTCTTGAGTGCTGGTATGTGATATCGCTATTTGTATAGCCTGTTTTCTCCCTTGACTGCTGATATGTGATATCGCTATTTGTAAAGCATGTGTTCACTCTTGACTGCTGGTATGTGTATATGTGATATCGCTATTTGTAAAGCATGTGTTCACTCTTGACTGCTGGTATGTGTGTATTATATTCAAATTTAATTATACTTGAATTTGATTGCAATAAAGCTCAAGAAATAACAGCACGTGACATGTCACACAATGACGCTGTGTATGTCTTATGCTGAAAATACAAATTGCAGATTGGTGGTCTCGGGTATAAACTACTACATAATGATGTGTAGCAGATCCCACTGTTTTCCCTAGGGTTATTCTAACTTAGAACACTCACACTCATCCACATCATTCATGACCACACTCATCCACATCATTCATGACCACACTCATCCACATCATTCATGACCACACTCATCCACATCATTCATGACCACACTCATCCACATCATTCATGACCACACTCATCCACATCATTCATGACCACACTCATCCACATCATTCATGACCACACTCATCCACATCATTCATGACCACACTCATCCACATCATTCATGACCACACTCATCCACATCATTCATGACCACACACAGCAAATAATATAACACACAGCAGATGGCATATTTATTATATAATACTCATACCAGAAAAATGAGTAGTGAAATTACAAACACAATACAATACATATCATCTTAACAAAATATTTTTATATTATATATATGTTAATAGAAATATTAACTAAAGCGAAAATTTTAAGCATTAGCTATTGATGGAATTCCCAACTATCAAAACCCAGTTCTATTGCCGTACACACATCACACACACATCTAGATCTCACCTAGTCGATCTACATACTCACTTAACTCGTCAGGACATACCTCGTTCACAAGGTGTCCTGAGTACAACACACGTTCAGATTATCTATTAATACAAAACGCACACACCTATTTGAGCGATCCTGTTCTATCTCTAACATTCGTACAACAGTCTATCAATCGCTCCTCTGTCATATCGGTGAGCTAATCAGACTCCTATCTACATTCACTCTCTCTCTCGCTCTCATCCCTCTCCATCCAGCCTGCTTGAGCTAAACTTTGTCTAGCAGTATCAGAGCTGACCAATGGATCTCAGGGGGATGGCTCTATTCAGTCGTTATTGGAACGAATTACTCTGAATACCTGTCACTCATATATCGCAGCCAGCTCCGCTGCCATCCCGTCTGTCACTCACCCCCCCCCCCCACCCCCACCCCCACACACACATCGGAACGCCAGTGGTCAGTTCCTACCTGTACATTCTTTCCCCAACTCCGATTTCCTTTGTTGAGACCGCGAGTGACCTAGGCGTAGTGACCAGACAGAGAGTGACCTTGGCACGCATTCAGGTACCTTTGTTCGCAGCGTCGTCAACCACATCACCCCTGCCGTAAACGCTAAAAATTGGAACTGTTACATTACCTCCCTAAACTACAGACCTTCTTCTTCTTCGTACGCTGTCAAACATCAACCTGAATTTTTTTCGGAAAAAGAAGCTGTCATCATGAGGCTATCGACACTGCCATAGATCTTGTCTAATGTTGCCACTGGTGATGACCACATCTGCTTTCTCTGGTCCTCGTATGTCGGACAGTTTTGCAGCAAATGTTCAGCGGTCATTTTCCCTGGACCACAGGTGCACTCGTCAGTGCCACCTACAGACCGAAACATGGATGGTCATTTTTTCCCTCTGCCAAATGACTACAATTTTCGTCTCCACTATCCAAAATGTAAACACCACTCCTGTTTACAACTTCACTCACATCGTACATGCATAAAAGACATGTCATTTGATACATACACACTTTTTGTAATACATACAAAATCAATACAAGCAGAAGAAAAACACTGTGGCTGGTGAAACTTTAAATCGTTTTACGTCAAACACATCCAATTCTGACCCTGCAGGACCATTAGCTCATCAAAACAAAAACACCTTAAGGAATTCTCCTTACTCACTGAGATCAACATATCCCGCCCTGTAATCCCGTGCAACCCTCTAAGGACACGACCCTTCATTGTTAAACTCGAACAGTTCAGGTCAATTTTCCCAGGCATTCTCATTATCACGCCTCTCCTTACGACCCATGGCCGACGTCTCCATTCGTACTAACTCCTGTGAGGCCACGAACTTACGTGGGTTTATTCTCAGGCTAGTTATCAGTGTCTCTGACATCTATCCTCTCTATAAAAAAAACACAAAATTATTTTTGTTTCCAACAAAAACATATTTGCCAAACATATAACATAGTCAATATTACAGAACAATTTGTACACTGAAATGAATCAGATTCTGATAAACTTAGTCTTCTCCTCAAAGACTCCACATACATGTGATAAAATATACACAAGTCAGTAACGTCTACTATGACGCATCTCCATTTAAGTCAGCCAGCTCAGTGTCCCAGCATGCTAGTTCTTGTTCTGCAACTCGTTGCAACCTCTGTTTATGGAGGCCTACAGTCTGGATGAGATACACTTCTCCGTAGATGATATATATATATAAAAATATGTAATCATGTTTAAATAACAAAACAACAACAAAATACAGAAAAATGCAACGCATACTATGTCTACCATACAACCCAATCAAAATGCAATGCACACAATGGTCGACCATACACCCAAAAAATTGTCAAAGTATTTGTACGCACACATGACCATGATATCAATATTTCAGTCTTTAAGCATCATACCTTGATACTTATGTAGTGGACACGTAATCGTGTTTAAACAAACCAAACAACCAATTCTTCTTCTTCTTCTTCTTCTTCTTCTTCTTCTTCTTGTTCTTCTTCTTCTTCTTCTTCTTCTTCTTCTTCTTCTTCTTCTTCTTCTTCTTCTTCTTCGTACGCTGTCGTTTGTCAACCTGTATTTTTTCGAAAAAAGCAGCGGTCATCCTGAGGCTGTCGACACTGCCATAGAGCTTGTCTAGTGTTGCCACTGGTGACGGCCACATCTGCTTTCTCTGGTTCTCGTTTGTCGGGAAATTTTGCAGCAGATGTTCAGCGGTCATTTCCCCTGTACCAAAGGTACATTCGTCACTGCCACCTATCTTCAGTTTATTGAATAGATGGTACCTCAGTCTATTGTGGCCCGTGCAGAGTCTGAAGACCACGACCTGCTCTCTTCTGTTCAACTGGTAATAGGCATCATTTTTTGTGTAGCCAGTATGCTCTGTTTCCCATTTGACCATGTATCTGGCCCTAATAAACCTTTTGAACTCTTCGTAGGTCACACTAGAATCTGGTTGTGGTAGTCTTGCACCTTCTTTTGCCAATTTGTCTGCCTCCTCGTTGCCTTGAATGTTACAGTGGGATGGAATCCACTGTACCACTACTTTTTTGGTGCGAACTGCTGGCATAGTTGACAGTGTATTTATCTTAAATCATTAAGTTCTGTATTTTTCTGGCTTTTTAGTGCTGTAACCACGGACAGAACATCTGTAAACAGACTATCTAGCTTTCATTGCTTTCGCCTATCAGTATTGCTTCTACTGCAGCCTTCAGTGCCTCTGCCTCCGCTTTGAAATTGCTTGGGAATTTTCCAGTTGCCACTGTCTGTTATTTTTCTACCGTTTGTTAGGCTCAGGAATACCCTTCCCCCTCCATTCTATGCCGTGTTTGTTACAGAACCGTCGGTGTATGCATGGGTCCAGTCCATGCTTGGGTAGTTTTTCGCTATGTACCTCAGGGTTATGTCTCTTCTTTCGTTTTCAGTCCGGCTTTTCTTGTTTCCAATACCTGGTATATTTTCTACCACCTCTGGAATGGTATGCTGCTTCCAGGTGGGTTTGCGTACAGTAGGGATGGGCTTTGGTGTTGTTATGGTACTTTGTTTTGCTTTGGCTATTTCTGCAAAGTTTCTCCACTTTAGTTTCCCTTTTCCAAATCTATTTAGTCTCTGATGCATTGGATGGTCTGTCAGTCTTCTTAGTTTCTCTGCTTGCTGCTGGGCTCTGCAGTCTCTTCTGTCGGTCATGGATTGCAGTTTTGTAATCTTTTCAACTTCTACAATTGGCGTTGACTTCATGCCTCCTGTTATAACTCTCATGGCTTGGTTTTGAAGTTTGCTAATTTTATCAAAGTTCGCCTTTGCTGCTGTTGTCCATGCCGCAATGCCATACTCGAGATCTGGTCTCACTCTTCCAGTGTACAGTTTCTTCAGTATTCTTTCGTCTGCTCCCCAGCTTGTGCCAGCAAGTTTCCTCATGATTGCCATTCTTTCTCTGGTCTCATTCGGTTTCTCTCGATCTAACTTTTCCATGTCATGCGTCGATAAAATGTGACGCCCAAGTAGTTTGGGTTGTCGTTTAGCCGCAGATATTTTCCATTAAGACTTATTTTGCACCATTGTCTAATAACACCAGTAAGACACCATTGTCATCTGACAACACCACTAAGTCACCATTGTTGTCATACAACACCAGTAAGACACCATTGTTGTCTAACAACACCAGTAAGAAATCAGTGTTGTCTGACAACACCACTAAGTCACCATTGTCTGACAACTCTACCAAGTCACCATTGTCTGACAACACCACTAAGTCACCATTGTCTGACAACTACCAAGTCGCCATTGTCTGACAACACCAGTAAGTCACCATTGTTGTATGACAATACCAGTAAGATACAATTGTTGTCTGACAATGTTCTCCATTATTCTGCAGGTCAAAGTAACTCGACAGGCTCGGATACATCAACCAGCAGTAACTTTGGTTTTGACTGCAGACGCAATGGGGGGGAGTGTGGCGAGGACGGATCCTGCAATCTGACAACTGGGCAGTGTAACTGCCAGGGGCAGGGAAATTTCAACTACTTCTGTATCGACAAGGACAGTAAGTCTTGACCCTCTAGTTATGTGCATTGTACTGTCAACTGTTGTCTGTGTGTTTTCATTGTTGCGTTTTGTGTGTGGCAGAGGCAAGACCAGATCTCATACCACACACAGGAAAGGCTGTTCATGGGATGTCTATTCCCACCAGTGGCTTGCCGGAAGGAGGACTTTTGTGGTTGTGTAATAAAGACTGCAGTTGCCACGTTATGTGTACTTCTTCTTCTTCTTCGTACGCAGTCAGACAGTAACCATTATTTTTTCGAAAAAAGTGGCGGTCATCCTGAGGCTGTCGGCACTGCCATAGAGCTTGTCTTGCAGTTCCACTGGTGATGGCCACATCTGCTCTCTCTGATCCTCGTATGTCGGGCAGTTTTGCAGCAGATGTTAAGCGGTCATTTTACCGGTACCGCACGGGCATTCGTCGGTACCACCTATCTTCAATTTGTTGGATAGGTGGTACCTCAGTCTATTGTGGCCAGTGCGAAGTCTGAAGACAACGACCTGCTCTCTTCTGTTCAACTGGTAATAGGCATCGTTTTTGGTGTAACCAGTATGTTCGGTTTCCCATTTGGTCATGTATCTGGCTTTGATAAGCCGTTTTGACTCTTCGTACGTCATACTAGTATCTGTTTGTGGTAGTCTTGCACCTTCTTTTGCCAGTCTGTCTGCATCCTCGTTGCCTTGGATGTTGCAGTGTGATGGGACCCACTGTACCACTACCCTTTTTGGTGCTTAATGCTGGCACAGTTTGCAGAGTGCTGCTCTTAAGTCATTAAGCTCAGTGTTTTTCTGGCTTTTTAGCGCTGTGACTACGGCGAGAGCATCTGTAAGCAGGACTATGTGGCTTTCATTTTCTTTATGTGTCACCATTTCTTCCACTGCCGCCCTCAGTGCCTCTGCCTCCGCTCTGAAATTGCTTGTGTACTTACCAGTAGCGAATGACAGTGTTATTTTTCTGCCATTTGGTAGGTTCAGGAATGCTCCTGCCCCTCCGTTCTGTGTAGTGTTTGTTACAGAACCGTCGGTGTATGCATGGGTCCAGTCCATGCTTGGGTAGTTTTTCGATATAAAGCTTAGGGTAGTATCTCTCCTTTCTTTTTCAGTCTGGCAGTTTTTGTTTCCAATACCTGGTATATTTTCTACCACCTCTGGAAATATATCCTGCCTCCAGGTAGGTTTTCGTACAGTAGTGATGGGTTTTGGTGTTGTTAGTGCGTTTATGGGATCTTCGTGCATCTTTGCTTTGGCTATTTCTGCAAAGTTTCTCCGCTTTAGTTTCCCATTTCCCAAATTGTTTAGTCTCTGGTGCATTGGATGGTCAGTCAGTCTTCGGAGTTTCTCTGACTGCAGCTGGGCTCTGCAGTCTCTTCTATCGGTCATGGATTGCAGTTTTGTAATCTTTTCAAGTTCTACAATTGACGTTGACTTCATGCCTCCTGTTATAACTCTCATGGCTTGGTTTTGAAGTTTGCTAACTTTATTGAAGTTCGCCTTTGCTGCTGTTGTCCATGCCGCAATGCCATACTCGAGAACTGGTCTCACTCTTCCAGTGTACAGTTTCTTTAGTATGCTTTCGTCTGCTCCCCAGCTTGTGCCAGCAAGTTTCCTCATGATTGCCATTCTTTCTCTGGCTCTCATTCGGTTTCTCTCGATCTGACTTTTCCATGTCAAATGTGACTCCCAGATAGTTTTGGTTTTCGTTTGGCTGCAGGAATTTGCCATTTAAACTTAATTTGGTATTTTGGGGTTTGATTGAAAGCGAGAATATTGCGCACGTGGTTTTCTCTGCAAACATAGAGCTAGGGACTCTTCTTGGTATATTCTCTGTAATGTCGTTTATATACACCAGTAAGAGTGTGGGTGACAGTACTCCCCCTTGGGGTACTCCCTGTTCGAGTGTCACCTTTTTGCTCATCTGCCCTTGTACTTGGACTCTGGCCGTCCTGTTTTTGAGGTAGTGGTTGATCCACTTGTACATTTTCCCACAAACATCACTTCTTCTTAGCTTGACTCTAAGTCCATCTTTCCAGACTTTATCAAAGGCCTTTTCCAGGTCCACCCAAACCGCTACTGTGTGTTTCTGTGCCTGGTAGGCATCTTCTATTTCCTGGGCTATGAGGATGACCTGGTCCTCAGTGGATCTGTGCTGTCTAAAGCCGGCTTGCTGTGGAATTAGTATTCGTTTTTCTTCCAGATGCCACATCAGTCTGGTGTTTATGATACGTTCCATCAGTTTGCCGACACAGCTCAGTAGGCTGATAGGCCTGTATCCATTTGGATCTGTTTTGTCCTTTCCTTTTTTTTGGTACTGGTACAAGTACTGCGTTTTTCCATGCCTGGGGTACAATTCCCCTATTCCAGCTTTGGTTCAGGACCGATAGCAGCTTCCTCTTCGCTGTTTGGCCCAGCCCCATCAGCATTTCGTTTGTTATCCCATCTTTTCCGGGAGATTTCCTTTTCTTTAATGTTCTCATGGCCTCTTCCATTTCGCTCATTGTTAATTTGGCCATCATATGCTCTTCAGGTGCCGTACTGATGTTGTTTTCCCCTTTTGCTCTTCACTAATGTCTGTTTGCCTATCTGCAGGGACCTCGATGTGGTTTGCTCTGGCATAGTGATCGACAAAAGCGTTTGCAGCTTTTTTACAAGTGAGCAAGTTTTCGCCCTGCTTGATGGTAATTTGTTTGTTTGAAGGGGTTTCGTCATTCATGACTCTGACTAGCTTCCATAGCTTGTTCCCTTCTTTGTCCAGGTTTAGGCTTTCCGTTTAGTTTTTCCAGCTCTCTCTTGCTGTTTGCTTGCGAGTGTATTTGTATTTCGCCGTGGCGGCTTTGAGGGCGATGTTTGCCTCCATAGATTGTTCTCGCTCTGCCATGTTCCTAGCATTTGTTACTGCATCTTCCGCTTTCTGCAACTCATCATTCCAATAGGGCTTATAGTTTTTCCTAGCTCCTCTTGGGATGGTTTCAGTGGCGGCTTGCATTATTGCCTTGCTTAGGCTTTCCACCATGGGCTTCATTTTGTTGTTTCGTGTGTTGATGGTTTCACACAGCCCATCTGTCAGGATTGCAAATCTGTCCCAGTTGGCTCGTTTGTAATTCCAACGTGGGAGCGGTTTTGTTTCCTGTGGGCCTACTTCTATATCAATGTCTAGCCTGATCGGCCTGTGGTCGCTACCTGCCAGTTGGTTTAGCACCTGGCGGTCTATTTTATGGTGAATGTCCTGTGTGGAGAAGGCCAAATCTGGAGTCAAGGTGGTACGCCATGTTCTAGAATAAAAACTAGGGCTTTCCTCCGGCCTATTGATTAGGGAGAGATTTGTATCTATTTCCCAATCTTCCACTTCGTCACCTCTGCTGTCTGTGTCAGAGTATCCCCATCTCTCCGAGTGGCTGTTGAAATCTCCAACTACTATGCAGTTAGAGTCTTTGAATTCCATACTCGAGAGCGATAGGTCTTTATTTGGTGGTCCGTACAGATTGAAAATACGGAGCTTCGTCTCTTGAGCCATTTTGTCAACTCCTACAATTTATGCTTGTCCGGTGTGATTGACAGGTAACGCGCTACTCGGTATGCAGTTTCTGGTCAGTATCAGGACCCCTCCTTTGTGACCTTCTCTATCGAGACGGAAGGTCTGGTATCCTCTGATTGAGAATTTATGATTATTGTTGAGGTGCGTTTCCTGGATACATGCCACGTCAATCTTACCTTCATGCAGGTGATGTGTTAGGTAAAGTTTTTTGTTAATGACTCCCTCCGCATTCCACTGTAGTATTTTTAGGGTCTTGAGTTTTTGGTCAATGGAAATTGCCCCATAGCCATGTGCCTTGACTCCACAGCACATGGGTGGGTGACCACAAGTAGTCAAGGGTGGGCACCTTCGAGGCGTGAGGCCCGGCACTCTCGCTGCCTGGCGGGACTCCGCAGGATGAGCGCCATACGTTTTTCTGATCTGTTGTGTGTACGTTTAGGTTTTATTTCACCAGGTCAGAAAAATATTAAAAGCAGGACCAGGATTTTGAGTCCGTGCCTCTGGCCTGAAGACCGGGTATCAAGTCTATTTGTTGACCTAATTCTCTTTTAGAGGAGCCCTGCTAGGGTATGTGACTTTCGGTGCAATAGATACTAGAATATATTCCCTGCCACACAGGGATCATTGGCGCCGAAGATGCAGCCCGGTGAATGACCAAACAGCATCCAGCGGCTCACAGGTGGCTTCTTGCATTAGGGTAAGTGAACGACAGCTGAGCAAGAACCTATAAGTGGTGGCCATGGGAACAGGCAGCACAAGTGTTGCCTGGCTAAGAGAATAAGGATCACAGTGGGAAGGCAAAGGAAACACTCAAAAAGGACAACTGTAACAGGGTGGGTCATGTTTTATAAACTTCTTGTCGAAGAGACCACTTTTGATTTAGACAGTGCACAGAATACCGGAATTGTTACCGGAGATCTGAGAAGCACGCCAATCAGAGAACTCGAACTCGAGGTATACAACATGACGAAAGACTGGCGTCTGTCTAACATAATCAAATGCTTACTTCAAAACAGGCGATTCTATGTAACCTTGGGGAATAAAGAGAGCAGATGACGAAATCAAACCAACGGCCTGGCTCAAAGAAGTGTTCTTGCTCCCATGCTATACAACATTTATACCAATGACCAACCTATGGAAACAGACACAAGGAAATTTATATACGCCGATGACACAGCAGTCGCTGCTCAGGCTAATGGCTTCGAGGAGGCAGAAGGTAAACTAACACGCTCTCTGAATGACGTCGCAGAGTATTATCGGGAAAACCACCTAAAACCCAACCCTAGCAAAACTCAGGTATGCGCCTATCCTCTCAAGAACAGAGAGGCAAACAGAGAACTACGGATTAGATGGCAATGACAGGATCTTGAACACTGCCCGGCTCCCAGATACCTGGGTCTAAAGTTGGATCGCACACTATCCTATATGACACGCTGTCAGGAGACAAAGAGTAAGGTACATGCGAGAAACAACATTATGCGAAAATTGACTGGCACAACATGGGGTGCTCAGCCATCCGTCTTACGCATATCAGCGATTGCCCTGTGCCTTTCCGCAGCGGAATATGCAGCCCCAGTCTGGAAAAACTCCGCCCATGCAAAACAAGTTGGTACAGCGGTGAACGAGAAGGGCAGGATAGTGTCGGGGTGCCTTAAATCCACTCACACAAACAAAATATATCCCTTAATTGGCATTACACCACCTGATATAAGAAGAGGTGTAGCTGCGGAAATCGAACGAGCGAAACAGGAAAACGACCCTAGACACCCGATGTTTGGCCATCAAGAACAAGCCACAAGACTTAAATCAAGACACAGTTTCTTAAAATCGACAGAGACCATCCAGACAAGCCCGGAAGGTCGACGCATCGAGAGGGGGCGTGAAACAATGCAGGATCCATGGATAGAGCTCAAGGAAGAGGCTGCGCCTGGACACCACCTGCCCTACGCTGTGTGGGAGGCAATGAACAGACTTCGAACTGGTGTCTCAAGATGCAGAGTGAACTTGAAGAAATGGGGATACTCAGATGTCGACACACGTGAATGCGGCGCAGTTCAGGACCAAGATCATCTGATGACCTGCCCCAACCTCCCTGAAACCTGTGAAATGAACGACATGATGGAGGCGAACGATAAGGCAGTTCGAGTTGCTGAATACTGGACGGATGTCGTGTGACATGGTGTTGGGACACGGAAAGTAAGTAAGTAAGAGAACTCGAAGCAGTAGCAGGCCTCCGGAGCCTCGGTGAGCGCAGAGAAGGAAATATACTAAACCTTGACAACAAAATACAAGCGCATGAATAAACATCCAATGCAGGGAAGGAAAAGTCAATGAATTAACACAAAACCGCATTCAAAGAACAAGCTTCAATCATCTATCAAAAGCCCTACAGCAAGGAACATTGACGTCATATTCAAAATGTTAAACAGCAAGGGAAATGATACAGGTATATGAAAATTCAGGTGTAACAGACCCTCTGCCGGCCGTGATCGAACTTAGAACATTCTCACACTCATCCACATCATCATGACCATACTCAGTAAATGACATATCACACAGCAGGTGGCATATTTATTATATCATACTCATATCATAGAATGAGTAGAGAAATTACAAACACAATATAATACATATCTTAACTAAACATTCTACTAAAACGGGAATTGTAAGCATTAGCTATTGATGGAATTCCCAACTATCTAAAAAAAACAGTTCTATTGCCTTGCAATTACATCACACACACATCGCCTTAACTGCGTCCTCAACACACCTTATCAAATACTCTTCCTCACTGAAATCCCCTCAGGCGGGCGATCTCGACGTAACTCGTTCACAATGTGTCCTGGCTTACAAACACACGTTCAGATTATCTATAAATGCAAAACTCACACACCTATTTGAGCGATCCTGTTCTATCACTAAACATTCGTCCAGCAGTCTACCAATCGCTCCTCTATCTAAGTCGGTGAGTTAAACATGCTATCTACATTCAGTCTCTCTCTCACTCTCCTCCATACAGCCTCTCTCTCTCCATCTCTCCTCCAGCCTCTCTCTCTCCAGCCTCCCGAGCTAAACTTTGTCTCGAGTTATATATCCTCAAGCAAGGCCAGAGCTTGACCAATCGATCTCAGGTAATGGTCATCTTCAATCCAATTGGACCGAAACACTTTGCACACCTGTCACTCCATTTCTCTCGCAGCAAGCCCCGCTGCCAATTTCGCCTGTCAATCAATCTCCCCCTACCAAAATCGGAAGGCTAGTGGTCAGTTTCTATCTGTCCACATTCCTTAACCCAACTCTGTTCTCCTTTGCTGAGACGGTGAGTGACCATGACATGCATTCAGGTAGCTTTAGGCTTTAACATGTTCATGCATCCTAAACTCCCCTTGCTCCGACGGGAACTGTTACACAGGCCGATAGCCCAACTTCACCGTGGAAGCGAAAATACCAGAAATCTTTAGAAAGAGAGAAGAATCATACCATGCATTGAGAGAAAAAAAAACCTAAAGCATTTTGGAAACGCCTATCCTCAACACATGTGGACGCACGTCCACACAGATGGATCATCAGAGGAAGCATTGAGGAAAGGAGGGGCGGGACGCGTCATACTTCTACGGGATGGAACCGTTATAGGAAAAGCAAGTGCTGCCGGGGAGCCCTCGACAAATCTAAGAACTGAGCAAAAGGCGATAATTGAAGCAGTCAAACTATTGGATGAAAAGCAGTTAAAGAAAAACAGAATAGTGTTTTTGTGCGACTGCATGGAAATTTTGCAGGCCACACAAAAGAGAACCACGAGATAGTATGGAAAGGGAACTGATATGCCAGCTAAACAAACTCTCAGACCACAATAAAATCACCCTACAGTGGATTACAGCTCCCTGCAACATACCTGGGAATGAATGGGCAGACAGGTTAGCCAGGGAGGAAAGACAAAGAGAACAATTCACCCACCCAGTGTCACTGCCAGACGTCAAGGTACAAATCCCCCCAAAATATAAACAACAGTGGATAGAGAGAAAAAACAGCAAATACCCACAGAACCCAATCAATAGACTGAATAGGAAACACTTTTCCGCCTCAGAACAGGTCATTGCAGACTAAATGCACACAGGCATAAAATGAAAGCAGCACAGACTGGACATGTCAGATAGGACCCCAGACTCCAGAACACTTCCTGCAAACATGTTCACTGCACCAAGGCTCCCGTGAGAAGACCTGGCTCGAGGAAAGAAACATATAAGACAAACTGTGGGGGACCGTTGAGGAACTGCGACTGACGTGTCACTTCATGGAGGCAGCCCATCTGGTGGCATAAAACGAGCATACGAAACCGACCGCAAAGAAGAAGAAGAAGTGGTGTAAACTTCCTGATCACGGAGCCAAACTGAAAATACGTGTACACTCTCACTTTTATAATCTATCCTGTCCTGTGATATTCTATTTCCATACTACACAAAACACAACATAGGAATCTGAAGTCATTTGTTTGGTATCACGACAATTGAACAAAACACAAATGAAGCTTTTATTAATTCTTTATACACAGATTTGACACATAATTTAAAAATATTGACACCATCTAGTGGTCCCAGTCTACTTCGATAACTATTGTCAACATCTTAATTCTGTCTAGGAATATCGCGTCACAAAATGTCTCGCGTAGAAGCACGATTTTGGCTTTGACTAAGCTATACAACTCAAGATTATATCTGTTTGGTCCTTTTCTTTCAACGATCACGTAAACTGCTACTTGAATCTTCTGCTACATAAATCTTCTGCTACTTGAATCTTCTGCTACATAAATGTTCTGTTACTTTCATCTTCTGCTACATAAATCTTCTGCTACTTGAATCTTCTGCTACAGAAATCTTCTGTTACTTTCATCTTCTGCTACATAAATCTTCTGCTACATGAATCTTCTGCTACTTGAATCTTCTGCTACATAAATCTTCTGCTACATGAATCTTCTGCTACTTGAAAGTTCTGCTACATAAATCTTCTGCTACATGAATCTTCTGCTACTTGAAAGTTCTGCTACATAAATCTTCTGCTACTTGAATCTTCTGCTACTTCTCTGCGACTAATTTTTCGATTGACTATTCACAATCTGACATGTGTGGTTACACCTCCTTTGTTGTACCCGATGATGAGGATCTCGCGAGTGAGGGTCTGACTGATGTAATCACGGTGGATGCCCTTTTAGTGTAAGATTCAACACTGGACGGTCTTTAACACTTTCAAGATCTGTCCAACTAGAGACAAGATTTCAGACGTTGGTGATTAGATTTGCAACTGCCCTATTCCTTTTTTTTTTTTTTACGTGTTTGTCTCACAAGTTTCTATTGACGGAGGTGCGCCTATTCCACCCAAGACCGTAGTCAATTTGGGCAATATTAAGACGCATAAACTAAGTCTTGGATGTATGTGTGCATTTGTATGTACGTTATGCTAGGTTTATGCGCTCTCAGAAGCCAGCCCAACCAAAGTGCAATGGAAGGGTCTTACCCAGAGGGCGCGTGTGAAAGTTGTGCAAGAGTTTGATTTGTAGGACAGAGTCAAATGAGACAGATTGAGGTGAGAAGAGGGGGAAGAGTTTTCAGGCGACTGCCCTAGTCTTTAAGCTAAGCTATTTATAACCGAGAAATAAGCATTGAAATCTGATGCTCTCGAGTATATGCGATTGAACTGCATTAAATGAAGCTAGAAGTGTCACAGAAAATGTGAAGACTATCTTGATCAGAATGACTTTCGCTTTATTTATATGTATATTATTTATAACGAGTATTTGATTACGCAAGTATTATGAAAATGTTATGGTTACCCTCTCGTCTTGATGTGTATCTGTGCTCATGTTCTAAAATCGTCAGATCGGTCCGTCGTGCTCCTAGTGTCCTACTGGCTTGATCGTTACAAATCTTGTTTGCACCCTCCTAACCAACTTTTGACTTAATAATTCAATAATGACCATCCTTATTCTTTCTTGCTAATTTGATCACCCCTTCCAGCGGTAACACGTGATCAAAATACAGCTTGGAGTGAGTGACACGTGGCCGCGCCAAACTAGTTTTCAAGAGCTTTTTTCTGTGACGTCAGCTTCTGTGTCGTCTGTCTAAAGTCGAGGCCATTTATTATCTTGGTATCCATGACTCATCACCTACGTATCAAGAATGTACCGAGCTCGCAAGCTAAATGGTGACAATGCTAATTTGGGGCTGGTCCTGGATATTTTTGGAAATAAAGGGTACTTGGACAAGATTTAAGATTTCATAACTTACGACGGTTCTCACTTTCCATAATTCGACTGGCATTATTAAAAAAAGCCTCCTTCTCATTTACTCTGTGATTCTCTAAAAGGAAAAAACAACTGTCACTCGTGGCGAAAGGGATAGATGCTGCAGTCTAGCCGCTAACTATAACACAGCGTCACTCCCTCATTTCCAGGAGGAATGTCGACCAAGAAGAACTAAAAACGGGCTGTCAGAGATGACGTACAGTGCGGTCAGAAACCCTGCTAGGGTAGACGACTGTGCAGTTCCTTACTATCCATGAAACATGCCTGTTGCATCCACATAGTGAAGGGGAGAGGAGACTAACGTCTGGTCAGGCAAAACATACTGGCCAAGTTGTGCGTGTAGTCAACGACAGTGAACAGGCTTACTAGACTATGATTACAGCGCGCCAGAGGTTCTAGTTCACGGACGGACTAAAACAAATGTTGTCGTGATTGGTGCTTGACACTACAAGACCCCCACCTCAACTTCTCGCAATTCTCCCTGGAAACGTGCTGTTCTTCATGGCAGTCTAGCTAAGGTGGAGGATCGACGTTATCCCCGTAATAATACGCGACACACAGGGGAAGCCAAGCATAGCGCAGCTGACTGGAGGATACCGGTTCACTTACAGCAACACCCTCGGGATGTGAAGAAAGCTACTGCAATCTGCCACTTTACACCGTTTTCATGGCACACAGAGTAAAATTACTCATTGTGGGCAATAACAAAAACATCCAATTAGGAACTGTTTGTATCTTCTACACTCTTACCGGGTATTTCAAAAACACATCCACTTTAGCCATCTAAGCATGTAAATGTCGACTAAAGTGGGTTGTGCATAGAGCCAGCAACCTTATCAGGTCAAACCATTGTTATAAAACGGCCACAGCAAATGCTCCGATTCAGTCTTACTGTCAATACACCAGCTGTAGCAATAATTCTATTCTTCAAAACAATCTTTTCATTGAACCATTTCTGCAGGCACCAGCTTATCCTGCAATCCACCCTGTGTTAATGGTTTCTGTAGTAACGGAACTTGTGCCTGTCCAGAGAACTTCTACGGGCGTGACTGTAGCCTAGACAGAGGTATGGGTCTGATTTCAAGGTAGAGATTTGTGTTTTGTGTTGAGACTTGCATTACGGAGAACATTACCTAATTATTAAGTACAAATAGATTGATTGATAGATGGATAGACAGACGGACGAACGGACAGACAGACAGACAGATAGATAGATAGATAGATAGATAGATATATGGATGGGTGGATGGATGGATGCATGGATCAATGGATAGATGGATGGATAGATTTAAATAAAACACTTGTTTAGCGTTATTCATGATTTCATTGTTATTTCAGCGAAAGTGTTATGTAAGGATGGCAAAATGTTTGTGAATATAAACCCCTTCGGCGCATTTTCCGGGAAAATTTTCGTTCAGAGCATTCCTAGTTGTGTGTTTACAAGTAATAAGACGGTAGGTGTCACCACATGGTTTTGCTTAGAGTAGTCTTTTATTGTAATCATGTAACTTCATGATCTTCGGGTGATTCTTCTGTAGTCCGAACTGCTGTGGATATAAGATCCACAATCTGACAAACTGTCATTTTTCTAGGAGATTGTAGTGCCAGAGTTGACGCAGATTACACTAAATGGGATGACATCATTGTGTACCAGAGCTGGTTGATTTGATGGAGCTCTGTCGCAGACGGTAAACGGGTCTGCTCTATTCTATTGCACTCTGCACTCACTCCAATTAAATTCAAGAACCACTAAATCTAAACACAATACAACATATTATTTATTCAAGTTACACTGCCAACTATAGCCTCTCTAAAAATTCAAGTCTTTCTCTCACACGCTTATCTAAAACACTCCTACCGCTAAAACCTAACCTTATCGATACTGTTATTTCGCGGTTCTTTCTCCTCATCTAATCTGGTCTGCTACGTTCGAACTTAATTGAGGATTGACGCTGATCGTAAAGTTCGTAGATTCTGAACCCAAGTATGACGCCCGTGGGCTTGTTCCTCTTGTCGGCGGTACATCAAAGCGGCCTCGATGTGGTCAGGATGGACTGCATTAAATGTGAGCCATGGGATCATTGTAAAATTGCCTCTAGCTGCGACTGACGACTTACATTCACGTGATCAAGGTGACGTCAACGTGATTAGTGGGACTGCGTCAATATGATGAATCGGATGACTTGAAATTTCAACCACTACATAATATGAGGGTAGTTACCTTGCTTGCTCTGTGTCTATCACATGTAATCTCCGAAGTCAAATGTTCTCTCACTGTGGCTCTCTCGTAATGATCTGTGAAGTGTTCTCTCTCTGAAGTCAAATCTATTCTCCTCGCCGCTTGCTCTCACTCATCGTCTCTCTAATGATCGAAGTCGACCGCTCTCCACGGCCTATCTCATGTCCTCTCTTCTCAAGTAATGTTCGAAGTGAAATGTTCTCTCCTCTCCCTGTGTCTATCTCATCTTCTCCGCTCACGTCCCTGTGTCTATCTCATGTCCTCCGCTCACGTCCCTGTGTCTATCTCATGTCCTCCGCTCACGTCCCTGTGTCTATCTCATGTCCTCTCTTTCTCAAGTAATGCTCGAAGTGAAATGTTCTCTCCTCTCCCTGTGTCTATCTCATGTCCTCTCTTCTCAAGTGATGTTCGAAGTGAAATGTTCTCTCCTCTCCCTGTGTCTATCTCATGTCCTCCGCTCACGTCCCTGTGTCTATCTCATCTTCTCCGCTCACGTCCCTCTGCCTATCTCATGTCCTCCGCTCACGTCCCTGTGTCTATCTCATGTCCTCCGCTCACGTCCCTGTGTCTATCTCATGTCCTCGGCTCACGTCCCTCTGCCTATCTCATGTCCTCCGCTCACGTCCCTGTGTCTATCTCATCTTCTCCGCTCACGTCCCTGTGTCTATCTCATGTCCTCCGCTCACGTCCCTCTGCCTATCTCATGTCCTCCGCTCACGTCCCTCTGCCTATCTCATGTCCTCCGCTCACGTCCCTCTGCCTATCTCATGTCCTCCGCTCATGTCCCTGTGTCTATCTCATGTCCTCCGCTCACGTCCCTCTGCCTATCTCATGTCCTCCGCTCACGTCCCTGTATCTATCTCATGTCCTCTCTTCTCAAGTAATGCTCGAAGTGAAATGTTCTCTCCTCTCCCTGTGTCTATCTCATCTTCTCCGCTCACGTCCCTGTGTCTATCTCATGTCCTCCGCTCACGTCCCTGTGTCTATCTCATGTCCTCCGCTCACGTCCCTGTGTCTATCTCATGTCCTCTCTTCTCAAGTGATGTTCGAAGTGAAATGTTCTCTCCTCTCCCTGTGTCTATCTCATGTCCTCCGCTCACGTCCCTGTGTCTATCTCATGTCCTCGGCTCACGTCCCTCTGCCTATCTCATGTCCTCCGCTCACGTCCCTGTGTCTATCTCATCTTCTCCGCTCACGTCCCTGTGTCTATCTCATGTCCTCCGCTCACGTCCCTCTGACTATCTCATGTCCTCCGCTCACGTCCCTCTGCCTATCTCATGTCCTCCGCTCACGTCCCTCTGCCTATCTCATGTCCTCCGCTCATGTCCCTGTGTCTATCTCATGTCCTCCGCTCACGTCCCTCTGCCTATCTCATGTCCTCCGCTCACGTCCCTCTGCCTATCTCATGTCCTCCGCTCACGTCCCTCTGTCTATCTCATGTCCTCCGCTCACGTCCCTCTGCCTATCTCATGTCCTCCGCTCACGTCCCTCTGCCTATCTCATGTCCTCCGCTCACGTCCCTCTGCCTATCTCATGTCCTCCGCTCACGTCCCTCTGCCTATCTCATGTCCTCCGCTCACGTCCCTCTGTCTATCTCATGTCCTCCGCTCACGTCCCTCTGCCTATCTCATGTCCTCCGCTCACGTCCCTGTGTCTATCTCATGTCCTCGGCTCACGTCCCTCTGCCTATCTCATGTCCTCCGCTCACGTCCCTGTGTCTATCTCATCTTCTCCGCTCACGTCCCTGTGTCTATCTCATGTCCTCCGCTCACGTCCCTCTGCCTATCTCATGTCCTCCGCTCACGTCCCTCTGTCTATCTCATGTCCTCCGCTCACGTCCCTCTGCCTATCTCATGTCCTCCGCTCACGTCCCTCTGCCTATCTCATGTCCTCCGCTCACGTCCCTCTGCCTATCTCATGTCCTCCGCTCACGTCCCTCTGCCTATCTCATGTCCTCCGCTCACGTCCCTCTGTCTATCTCATGTCCTCCGCTCACGTCCCTCTGCCTATCTCATGTCCTCCGCTCACGTCCCTGTGTCTATCTCATGTCCTCCGCTCACGTCCCTCTGCCTATCTCTTTCGAATCTTGTCTCTAATCCTCCTCACGTCTTTCTGTCTTATATTCGATCTGCCTCCCCAGATCACGTGATTTCCAAAAGGGTGCCCGTTTTCGTCCGTCTACTTGCCATTATCCCCCTTCCTATTCACGCGGTCTCCAGACGATGCGGGTTGGACGGCGACAACAGGTCTACGAGTCTCCAAACACTATCGTTCCAGGTGTTGACACATGACCCGTAACTTACGTCAAGTTACGAATGGTTTGTGTTCGTACTCAAATTCTGGCTGGACTGAGTTCAACTGCACTGACTTAAACCCCACGAAGAAATAAATAAATGGTTGTCTAAGCTCCTACCTATTTATTGGTCTAAGCTCCTACCTATTTATTGGTCTAAGCTCCTACCTATTTGTTGGTCTAAGCTCCTACCTATTTATTGGTCTAAGCCTCTACCTATTTATTGGTCTAAGCTCCTACCTATTTATTGGTCTAAGCTACTACCTATTTATTGGTCTAAGCTCCTACCTATTTATTGGTCTAAGCTACTACCTATTTATTGGTCTAAGCTCCTACCTATTTATTTGTCTAAGCTCCTACCTATTTATTGGTCTAAGCTCCTACCTATTTATTGGTCTAAGCCTCTACCTATTTATTGGTCTAAGCTCCTACCTATTTATTGGTCTAAGCTCCTACCTATTTATTGGTCTAAGCTCCTACCTATTTTTTGGTCTAAGCTCCTACCTATTTATTGGTCTAAGCCTCTACCTATTTATTGGTCTAAGCTCCTACCTATTTATTGGTCTAAGCTACTACCTATTTATTGGTCTAAGCTCCTACCTATTTATTGGTCTAAGCTACTACCTATTTATTGGTCTAAGCTTCTACCTATTTATTGGTCTAAGCTCCTACCTATTTATTGGTCTAAGCCTCTACCTATTTATTGGTCTAAGCTCCTACCTATTTATTGGTCTAAGCTCCTACCTATTTATTGGTCTAAGCTCCTACCTATTTATTGGTCTAAGCTCCTACCTATTTATTGGTCTAAGCTCCTACCTATTTATTGGTCTAAGCCTCTACCTATTTATTGGTCTAAGCTCCTACCTATTTATTGGTCTAAGCTACTACCTATTTATTGGTCTAAGCTCCTACCTATTTATTTGTCTAAGCTCCTACCTATTTATTGGTCTAAGCTCCTACCTATTTATTGGTCTAAGCCTCTACCTATTTATTGGTCTAAGCTCCTACCTATTTATTGGTCTAAGCTCCTACCTATTTATTGGTCTAAGCTCCTACCTATTTATTGGTCTAAGCTCCTACCTATTTATTGGTCTAAGCCTCTACCTATTTATTGGTCTAAGCTCCTACCTATTTATTGGTCTAAGCTACTACCTATTTATTGGTCTAAGCTTCTACCTATTTATTGGTCTAAGCTACTACCTATTTATTGGTCTAAGCTTCTACCTATTTATTGGTCTAAGCTCCTACTTATTTATTGGTCTAAGCTCCTACCTATTTATTGGTCTAAGCTCCTACCTATTTATTGGTCTAAGCTCCTACCTATTTATTGGTCTAAGCTCCTACCTATTTATTTGTCTAAGATCCTACCTATTTATTGGTCTAAGCCTCTACCTATTTATTGGTCTAAGCTCCTACCTATTTATTGGTCTAAGCTCCTACCTATTTATTGGTCTAAGCTCCTACCTATTTATTGGTCTAAGCTCCTACCTATTTATTGGTCTAAACCTCTACCTATTTATTGGTCTAAGCTCCTACCTATTTATTGGTCTAAGCTACTACCTATTTATTGGTCTAAGCTCCTACCTATTTATTGGTCTAAGCTACTACCTATTTATTGGTCTAAGCTCCTACCTATTTATTGGTCTAAGCTACTACCTATTTATTGGTCTAAGCTCCTACCTATTTATTGGTCTAAGCTCCTACCTATTTATTGGTCTAAGCTCCTACCTATTTATTGGTCTAAGCTCCTACCTATTTATTGGTCTAAGCTCCTACCTATTTATTGGTCTAAGCCTCTACCTATTTATTGGTCTAAGCTCCTACCTATTTATTGGTCTAAGCTACTACCTATTTATTGGTCTAAGCTCCTACCTATTTATTGGTCTAAGCTACTACCTATTTATTGGTCTAAGCTCCTACCTATTTATTGGTCTAAGCTACTACCTATTTATTGGTCTAAGCTCCTACCTATTTATTGGTCTAAGCCTCTACCTATTTATTGGTCTAAGCTACTACCTATTTATTGGTCTAAGCTCCTACCTATTTATTGGTCTAAGCCTCTACCTATTTATTGGTCTAAGCTCCTACCTATTTATTGGTCTAAGCTCCTACCTATTTATTGGTCTAAGCTTCTACCTATTTATTGGTCTAAGCTCCTACCTATTTATTGGTCTAAGCCTCTACCTCTCTACATGTAAGATCTGTTACAATTGGGGCATGTTGTTAAGAGTAACTATTACGTCCAAACTGCAGACCTTAACCATGGCATGTCACTAAGAGTATTACATCCAGACTCCAACCAAACCATAACTAACAAGGTGTCTCCGTCACATCCACACTACAGGTCATCACTAAAGAGATGTCACCGTCACATCCAGACTACAGACCATCCCAAACGAGATGTCTCCGTCACATCGAGACTGCAGACCATCACTAACGAGATTATCTCCGTCCCGTCCATACTACATATTATCACTAATGAAATGTCTCCGCCACATCCAGACTGCAGACCATCACTGACGAGATGTCTCCACCACATCGAGACTACAGACCATCACTAACGAGATGTACTCGCTCACATACTTCATATTATTCGATCAGATGCATTTATCTATAATGAAAAGGATACTGACCTTCAAACGGTTAACTCAACAATTACCGTAACTGGTCAATAATGTGTGTCGCAGTTACATTGGTAATGAATCAACAGTGAGAAAATATAACTGAAGCAATTGCAAAGGGGGTATGTAGAAGAATGGAACGAATCTCGGCCATAGACAAAAACACAAGCTAAGGCGGCTGTGGGGTGTCAGGGATAAAAAGAGAATTATTGATCAAAATCAGTCAGTATTTTATCCGTGTAAAAAAGACATAACAGCTTGCTAAATCCGCACTGGATGGTAAACTAGTTGGAAAACGAGCTAGAGAGAAACAACAGTATATGTGTGAATATACTATCAAGAGATTGACTTGGGACAGTTGTGCCAGAGTGCACCAACTAGATAATATGCAGAGGGATTTAGGGATCAGTTGCAGCAGAACTTTGATGTGAAGATGCCAACTAAACTGAGCTGAACAAATACATACACAATTATGGCCGTTATGATAATCAATATAGCTGGAGATTGTGCAGAAAAAATGGAAAAATTAGTAGATGGGACATAAATATAAGAAAAATTCCCAATGTAACCAAACATTGAATCCAACTGGAAAGAAAAAAGCGAGGAATCGAAAGAACGTGACGTAAAAACACATTGCATGACGAATCTAGTTGTTATTGTCAGAACTGAAGGACAGACTGATGTAGCCAAACGTTTATATAGAATGGAATTAAACAAATAGCAGGAAGTTGAAGAACAATTGTGTGCTGCGTGACATGTTTTAACAGATAGGAAAGTTAGGCCAGGTATGACCATCAAATCCAACAAATGGGAACAGAAGCCAACACTACATGCGAGCACAGGTGTTTTGGCTCAAGTTAGAAGAAATAACAACATTTGTAGTGATGGTCCAGTGCTTTTATTGTAGCGCTAAGGGCAGGGCAATAATTACAACTGGAAACAATTACGATATATATTTACTTTTACAAATACAAAGTTAACATGGCATTTCACTTATCAATAGAAGCGGGCAAGGACTGGCATGAGCAATAACGGTCTGTATCTAGGACTGAACAATTCTAAAACAGTACAGAAGACATTGATCAGCTAAAACTGGACAAATCTAAAACAGGACAGAAGACACTGATCAGCTAAAACTAGACAAGTCTAAAACAGTACAGAAGACAATGATATCAGCTTAGACTGGACAAATCTAAAACAATACAGGAGACACTGATCAGCTAAAACTGGACAAGTCTAAAACAGTACAGAAGACACTGATCAGCTAAAACTGGACAAGTCTAAAACAGTACAGAAGACACTGATCAGCTAAAACTGGACAAGTCTAAAACAGTACAGAAGACACTGATCAGCTAAAACTGGACAAGTCTAAAACAGCACGGAAGACATTAATCAGCTAAACCTGGACAAATATAAAACAGTATAGAAGCCACTGATCAGCTAAAACTGGACAAATCTAAAACAGCACAGAAGACACTGATCAGCTAAGACTCGACACATCTAAAACAAAACATGAAAATGATCAGCTAAACTAAATAAATAACGAAAAGTTGTCAATGTATGTAATAGCATTTACTTTATTTCCCCAAATGGAAGCATTGTCCTCCACTATAGCTGCCCACTAACCCCCCCCCCCCCCTCCACCTCACACCTCACCCTACGTTAAAGTAAGCCTGTTTCAAAGCATTTGCAAACGTTCACTTTTTCGTTTCAATGTGGCTCATGGGTTTTAACTACAGCTGGTCCATTACATGAAGCCTGTATGCGAGCTGTTTCAGTCGTTGATTATAGTGACAAGATTGTTTAATATAATGAGGTTGCCAGTCCTAAGCACAGCCCTCATTAGTTGCCCTTAACGACGTGCTTAGAAAGTAACTGTGGTCCTATTCTTTTCATCCGTGGTACCACGCGAGTCAAGGTAATAAAGGGAGGAAAGTTATTACAGAAAACAATACCTTCGGCAAATCATTATTTCAGATACTTTTCATTTTAGCTTTTCATTTTTCATTAACAAATTGTCGTTTCTAATTCCATTTTTACTAATCATTTGTAAATGATAATACTTTCACCTGCTGTCTCGTCCTTATTAGTCTCCCTCACAGCAAGACTTTCCGAACCTGGAAACTGAAATTAATCTTTCTTACTTCGAAGGATGGTGGAAAGTATTTCCATCGACTGACGCAAACTGTGTTAATGTTAATCTCAGGAGTGGCGCAGTGAGTACACATATGTAGTCTTTGTCCTAACAGTTATATTTTGTGTTGCATATTTTACATTTGTTACCTAACAAACTACTGTAGCTAATAGTGCCATTTTATGAGGATATGCAAGGAACAGTCCAATTCGATGGAAATACGTTACACCCATTCAATATTCACAGTGGTGTCCAACAAGGCCGTGTCCTGGCCCTGACGCTATTGGTAATCTTCTTTGCGCTGCTAACAGATTTGGCACGGATTTGGAAATGCGACAGAAGGGATTTGCCTTCAGACTATATCGGTTAGCCGTCTGTTTAATCTTGTGATATTCAAAACTAAAACCAAGATCAAGAAAGTTACTGTCACGGAGTTGTTATTTGCTTATGACACTGCAATTGTCACTCACAGTCAGCACGAACTCCAGAGATTGGTAGATCGCTTCTCCCGGCGTGCAAAGATGTCGGCCTCACAGTAATCCTTGAATAGGACAAATCTGGAACAAAACGTAGATACCAACCCAAACCGTCACTATCGATAACTAGGAACTGACAACTGTGAACCACTTACCTGGGGCCACTCATCAATGATAAGCTCTCCCTAGTCCCCGAATTAGGACATCGCATTGACAAAGCTGTTGACATATTTTCTCGTCTCATAAAACGTGTCTGGGTAAACCCAAAACTTACAGCCAAAACCAAGGCTATGGTCTACAATGCATGTGTCGTCAGTACGCTTCTATATGACGGCGAAACGTGGACAACCTATGCCAAACGAGAGCAAAGGCTCAACACCTTTCACTTTCGGCTTCTGGTATCCATTTGTGGCCTTTCATGGAGAGACTAGGTGACAAATGCAGAGGTACATTCACGTCTTTCAAGTACGTGCACCCTCCTTTACCAACGAAGATTGCGATGTCTAGGTCATGTTCTTCGTATAGAAGACAGTCGCATCGCTAAAGATATTCCCTATGGGCCGCTGGCGTGTGGTAAAAGAAAAGCTGGTCGACCACAGCTGCGGTTCAACGACTTACGTAAGAAGGCACTAGATGTGGATCTGACATCTTGGGAAAACATAACTCATAACCTATCCAAATGGAGATGTAACCTAAAGAGCCACCTCAAGCTCGCCGAAAAAGCAACTCATGCAACACAGGGAAGTGAAGGGACAACACAGGGACGAGAAGGGACAACACAGGTAAGTGAAGGGACAACACATGGAAGTGGAAGGAATACACATGGAAGTGAAGGCACAGCGCCGGAAGGAAAAGGAAAACCAAAAATTCAGTAGAAGGCTGCTACTCTAAGGTTACATCAACCTATATTCTGACGGCTGAAAACGGTCGACTTACTTAGAGCGTAGGGGTAGAGCACTCACGTTTTACATGGCAAAGGTATAAGGTTCGACTTCCATTATTGACACGCTTTGTCGACCAAGAAAAACATGAGTGCCTGGTTTACTACTAAGAAGGAAATATAGTAAAGAATGGAACTGGCCTCAATCTCATAAATAAGCTGATGCCTTACTGAAATATCAGTTATTGGACTACCTTGATCTTTTCTACATCTGTCTATCTGTCTGTCAAGTCTGTCGGCATGTCTGTCTGTTTGCCAGTATAAATACACATGTCCTTCAGTCTAATCTGTGCTTTATTTTTAACCCAATCCTAATCTGTGCTGAAACCTGTCTCAACAGTTAATCTATTCTCTAATGTTTTCCCAACGATGAACTGTACATACATTTGTTCCTAATAAATAACTTGTTTTTCATTTTGTCCTCAAAGTTAACCGGTGGTCTAACCTGCCTTAACCTGCGATCCAACATATACACACCACTAACCTGTACTCCACCTGTCCCCAACATTAACCTGTACTTCGCCTGTCCCCAACATTAACCTGTACTCAAACTGTCCCCAACACGAACCTATACTCCACCTGTCCCCAACATTAACCTGTACTCCACTTGTCCCCCAACATTAACATGTACTCCGCCTGTCCCCAACATTAACCTGTACTCCGCCTGTCCGCAACATTAACCTGTACTCCACCTGTCCCCAACATTAACCTGTACTCCACCTGTCCGCAACATTAACCTGTACTCCACCTGTCCCCAACATTAACCTGTACTCCACCTGTCCCCAACATTAACATGTACTCCACCTGTCCCCAACATTAACCTGTACTCCACCTGTCCCCAACATTAACCTGTACTCCACCTGTCCCCAACATTAACATGTACTCCGCCTGTCCCCAACATTAACATGTACTCCACCTGTCCCCAACATTAACCTGTACTCCACCTGTCCCCAACATTAACCTGTACTCCGCCTGTCCCCAACATTAACATGTACTCCACCTGTCCCCAACATTAACCTGTACTCCACCTGTCCCCAACATTAACATGTACTCCACCTGTCCCCAACATTAACCTGTACTCCACCTGACCCCAACAAAACCTGTACTCCACCTGACCCCAACAAAACCTGTACTCCACCTGTCCGCAACATTAACCTGTACTCCACCTGTCCCCAACAAAACCTGTACTCCACCTGACCCCAACAAAACCTGTACTCCACCTGTCCCCAACATTAACCTGTACTCCACCTGTCCGCAACATTAACCTGTACTCCACCTGTCCCAACAAAACCTGTACTCCACCTGACCCCAACAAAACCTGTACTCCACCTGACCCCAACAAAACCTGTACTCCACCTGTCCCCAACATTAACCTGTACTCCACCTGACCCCAACAAAACCTGTACTCCACCTGTCCGCAACATTAACCTGTACTCCACCTGTCCCAACAAAACCTGTACTCCACCTGACCCCAACAAAACCTGTACTCCACCTGACCCCAACAAAACCTGTACTCCACCTGCCCCCAACACTAACCTGTACTCCACCTGACCCCAACAAAACCTGTACTCCACCTGTCCCCAACATTAACCTGTACTCCACCTGACCCCAACAAAACCTGTACTCCACCTGACCCCAACATTAACCTGTACTCCACCTGTCCCCAACATTAACCTGTACTCCACCTGTCCGCAACATTAACCTGTACTCCACCTGTCCCAACAAAACCTGTACTCCACCTGACCCCAACAAAACCTGTACTCCACCTGACCCCAACAAAACCTGTACTCCACCTGACCCCAACAAAACCTGTACTCCAACCTGCCTCGACCGTTTCAGCAGCCAAAATTTCACCTTGTCCTCCACACTAACCTACTCTTAAAGATGCCATCGAAATCTGATCACACCTATAGGCTTGTCAATGCTTATCCCGCCTCTCCACTGACAGGACACCGCCTTGTCTGCTAAGTTCATTATCCAGTACAGCAACATATTCAAGTCGGCAGTCGATCAGGTTGTCACTACCAAGTGCACCTCCTCGCAAGACAATGTGACTGTCAGTAGTGATGTCACCAACGTCACAGACTCTGACAGGTGAGCGACTTATAACATATGGTTATATTGTGTTTTGGCTATGTTACTATGTGTGACGCTTTGATTATGTCAGCCTAGTATGTCTTCTATTGCAATGAAGTACTTTAAACTATTCACATTATCTTACACATGGAGCAATCGTAATATAACCTGATAATACGAGTGACGTTCAAGTCAAACAGGATTTTTGTTTGTAGTCAAAATGCCATTTATTTTTCGATAAAATCTCCTGCAACGCTGTACTTTTCCCAGCGTTTAAGTAATGCTCGAACTCTTCAGTATACAAAGATGTATTAGTATGTCTGAACCAATCCAGGACAGCCTTTTTCACTTCGTCATCAGAGCTGAAATGCTGACCTTCCAGGAATTATATTAGGGACCCAAATAGGTGGAAGTCGCTTGGAGCGAGGTCAAGGCTATAAGGTGGATGTGGCAATACCTCCTAGCCGATTTGTTCTAAATGGCACAAAATGCGGTGAGTCGTATGAGGTCGACCGTTATTTTGCAGGAGCAAGAAGCCATTCGTTATCAAACCGGCCGTTTTTTTTCTTCAGACGGTTATGCACATCACCCAAAATGAGTATGCACTATTAACTGCTGATAGTGACACTACGGTGTAGAAAATCAACATTATTTATGCCAAGATCGTCCAAGAAAACACTCGCATCACTTTACCTGCAAAAGCAATTTCAGACATTTTGTGGGTCGTGGTGATTGCGTATGGTTCCATTGCTTGGATGGTCGTTCTGATTCAGGAGTAAAAGGATGCGCCCATGTTTCGTCACATCTAATGAAGCGATCCAAAAAGCCATGCCCTTCCACGTCAAAACGTTCCTTCAATTCTTCTTCTTTCTTCTTCTTCGTACGCTGTCAGACGTCAACCTGTATTTTTTCGAAAACAGCAGCGGTCATCCTGAGGCTATTGACACTGCCATAGAGCTTGTCTATTGTTGCCACTGGTGATGGCCACATCTGCTTTCTCTGATAATCATATGTCTGGCAGTTTTGCAGCAAATGTTCAGCGGTCACTTTCCCGGTACCACACGAGCATTCGTCAGTGCCACCTATCTTCAATTTATTGAATAGGTGGTACCTCAGTCTATTGTAGCCAGTGCGAAGTCTGAATACCACGACCTGCTCTCTTCTGTTCAACAGGTAATAGGCATCGTTTTTTTGTGTGTAGCCAGTATATTCTGTTTCCCATTTGGTCATGTATCTAGCTCTAATAAGCCTTTTTGACTCTTCGTATGTCACACTAGTATTTGATTGTGGTAGTCTTGCACCTTCTTTTGCCAGTCTGTCTGCCTCCTCGTTGCCTTGGATGTTACAGTGGGATGGAACCCACTGTACCACTACTCTTTTTGGTGCGGACTGCTGGCATAGTTGACAGAGTACTGCTCTTAAATCATTAGGTTCAGTATTTTTCTGGCTTTTTAGTGCTGTGACTACGGCCAGGGCATCTGTAAGCAGGACTATATGGCTTTTATTTCTTTTGCATGTCACCATTTCTTCTACTGCAGCCCTCAGTGCCTTTGCCTCCGCTCTGAAATTGCTTGAGTATTTTCCAGTTGCCACTGATAGTGTTGTTTTTCTACCATTTATTAGGCCCAGGAATACCCCTGCCCCTCCGTTCTGTGTTGTGTTTGTTACAGAGCCGTCGGTGTATGCATGGGTCCAGTCCATGCTTGGGTAGTTTTTCGTTATGTACCTCATGGTTATGTCTCTTCTTTCTTTTTCAGTCTGGCTGTTCTTGTTTCCAATACCTGGTATATGTTCTACCACCTCTGGAAATATATGCTGCCTTCAGGTAGGTTTGCGTACAGTAGGGATGGGCTTTGGTATTGTTAATGCGTTCATAGGGTCTTCGTTCATCTTTGCTT
Source organism: Ariolimax columbianus (assembly GCA_036924085.1). Lineage (NCBI taxonomy): Eukaryota > Metazoa > Mollusca > Gastropoda > Stylommatophora > Arionidae > Ariolimax > Ariolimax columbianus. Next base: position 113,083,966 of record JAVGWX010000002.1, read on the forward strand.
TGGCTATTTCTGCAAAGTTTCTCCGCCTTAGTTTCCCATTTCCAAAATTATTTAGTCTCTTATGCATTGGATGGTCTGTCAGTCTTCTGAGTTTTTCTGCTTGCTGCTACTTTGCAGTCTCTTCTGTCGGTCATGGATTGCAGATTTGTAATCTTTTCCAGTTCTACAATTGGCGTTGACTTCATGCCTCCTGTTATAACTCTCATGGCTTGGTTTTGGAGTTTGCTAATTTTGTCAAAGTTCGCCTTTGCTGCTGTTGTCCATTCCGCAATGCCATACTCGAGAACTGGTCTCACTCTTCCAGTGTACAGTTTCTTTAGTATACTTTCGTCTGCTCCCCAGCTTGTGCCAACAAGTTTCCTCATGATTGCCATCCTTTCTCTCGCTCTCATTCGGTTTTTCTTGATCTGACTTTTCCATGTCATGCGCCGATAAAATGTGACTCCCAGGTAGTTTGGGTTGTCGCTTGGCCGCAGCTATTTGCCGTTAAGACTAATTTTGGTGTTTTGGGGTTTGTTTGAAAGTGCATGCTTGAACTCTTCTCTGCCGGTCAAAAGCGGAAAGATGTCTTGGCACCCAACGTGCACTAACCTTTCGAAAATGGAAATTTCCATGAATAATAGTGTTCACCGTACGCAGAGAGAGAGAGAGAGACTTGTCTCTTGTGCAATTTTGCGACAGGTTTTGCGTCGATTTTCCGGTGTTTGAGAACCACCACGGCCGTGATCATCACTCACGGATATACGGTCTTCTCTAAAACGTTGCACAATCTAAATGGTTTACTTCGGTTGAGTGACTCATCACCATATTGTATTTGCAGTCTTCTGTAAATGTCCGCAGGTTTCACGCCTTCTCTCACAAGAAACTTCATCACAACCCGGTTTGATTTGAACGCCTCTCGTATACAATAGTGGTGCCCTCGGAGGAAATAATAGGGCGCTAGAACCTTTGAATCGTGTCTTAAAAGATGAATACAGAGGATTGTGCACGACGTTACCAACCTCTTCATGCAAAACTATTGCTAGGGAATCTTCACTTGAAATGTTGGGATACATGATTCATGTAAAAGTGCCTTCTTTGTGGCGTACCTATGCTTCTATTGGAGAATCGGTGACAGCAGAATGTGTAGGCTTATAAGTAGTTAAGTGGTTATAGCGCGTACTTGTTTCATCAAAGGTGTCGTGTTCAATTCCTGCCTCTTCAGTTATCCCAGTTGTTAATGAAAACATGATTACAATTATGGAATGCCATGCGGCGAGGAAGGGAACTGATCAGCCGACCTTAAAAGGTTGAGACATGTTAAAAAGAAATCTAGCACTATGTCAATCATGACAATATCTGCTATGGAACGTCCTTCACCTTTAGTAAGGTGTAGTCATGACCGTGGTGTAGTATTCCTATGCAATCGTCCTCCTTATAGGAATCCATGGATGTGGATTGTAGAAAAATTACGTAGAAACTAACGTCGTAATTCATGTGACGTGTTTGTCTTAAGCTTGTCAATCAGAGCCAGCACAGAAAACCCGCTTCCACTGTATATCTTTTGTTTGTCAAACGATCCAAAACAGAACTGTAAGAGTCACAATTGTTATAACAAGGGAAATAATATAAACAACTCCCATTGAAATTTTCCAGTTTAGGAAGGCGAAGAGTGGTCTTGTATGGATATTGATGGGTTAGTTGACGGAGGAAAGGCCGGGGAAGGTTGAGAGGAGTGCCTGGGTTTTCTGGTTGGAGGGAAGGTTGAGAGGAGTGCCTGGGTTTCTGGTTGGAGGGAAGGTAGATTTGAGATAGAAGGAGTGGGAGTGGGGTTCGGGAATATGGAAAATGAGAATTATGCTATTATTTCTTTTCCATTGTGTAGTTCGAATGAAGGGTATATTTCCTTCCCACTGTATAGTTCGAATGAAGGGTATATTTCCTTCTCACTGTATAGTTCGAATGAAGGGTATATTTCCTTCCGTTGTATAGTTCGAATGAAGGGTATATTTCTTTCCCATTGTATAGTTCGAATGAAGGGTATATTTCCTTCCCACTGTATAGTTCGAATGAAGGGTATATTTCTTTCACATTGTGTAGTTCGAATGGAAGGTATATTTCTTTCCCATTGTATAGTTCGAATGAAGGGATCCCATTGTATAGTTCGAATGAAGGGTATATTTCTTTCCCATTGTATAGTTCGAATGAAGGGTATATTTCCTTCCCACTGTATAGTTCGAATGAAGGGTATATTTCTTTCACATTGTGTAGTTCGAATGGAAGGTATATTTCTTTCCCATTGTATAGTTCGAATGAAGGGATCCCATTGTATAGTTCGAATGAAGGGTATATTTCTTTCCCATTGTGTAGTTCAAATGAAGGGTATATTTCTTTCCCATTGTGTAGTTTAAATGAAGGGTATATTTCTTTCCCATTGTATAGTTCAAATGAAGGGTATATCTTCTGCACGGATATGCTAGTTGTATTACACTTGACAAATTAAATTTGAATTCAAGAAAAGGTGAAACAGCTTGAATGAATCAGGTGAAGCAAAGAATACGATCCAGTAAACGGTCCCTCAACGACGTAAACAATTTATTGAAGGGTGTTTTGCATTGGACGGTAACTTCGTCATCTTAAACACATTTCTACAAAAAGACAATTTAAAAAAAATCCTGATCCGAAAGTGCAAAAGTCAATTAGTGCTATTTATTTCTAAATTGATCAAAGTGTATAGTAGCCTAACTGCTGCCCCATCTAAACCAAATGGCAAAGTAGCGATCGATCTGAATGCTGTTTTATTAAGTTAACGATATTATTTGTTGAGTTTGCTTTGCGTGTTTGTGTGAAGCAATCCATGTTTGAATCAGCCAGGGGAAACAACCCTATTTTTCACAAATATTGTAGGGACATTGTGTGAGACTGGATCTTGGCAACCAGGTCTCAATGAACCATTTCAATTTTCGTCAGATGAATTTGGACACAAGTTTCATATTTCTTGGTACCGGTAAACAAAAAGTTTGGAAAATGGTAGTATGAAAGAGGAAAGAAAATAGCTTGGCTATTCACCAACAAATTCAAAGATGTACTGCCAAGCTTGCTGGTTATTCGCTGAACCTAAATCTGAAAATGATAGCAATGAATGGTCTGACCCAAATTCAGGAGTTTTCAATTGTAAGAAGGGTATGGAAAAAATTGTTAAACACTAAACTTCTAATCAACATAAAAATGCAGTACGCCAATATATGCTTGCTAAATATCGTATTTCAAATGACAAAACTGTAGTATCTGTTTAGATCAGTAATGAGCATCACCAAGTCAAAAATAATTGAGAAGTTTTAAAACGGATGATAGACGTGACGCTGTTCTTAGCAAAACAAGGTTTTGCCATTCAGAAGACACAGGGAACATTCTTCGTTGAGTGATAGTATTAGCAAAAATTCAGACAATTTTCCTGAAATGTTATTTTTATTAGCCAAATATGATTCAACTTTGGACAATCATCTAAAGTTTGAAAAGAAAAATGAACTTTATTTAAGTTCTGATGTGCAAAATGATTTAATTCAATTTCTCGCATCTGAATTATCGGTTACAATTATTAATAAAGTTAAGACTGCACAGTTCTTTTGTTTAATTATTGATTCATCCAATGATATATCCAGAATTGATCAGATGTCAGTTTCTTAACGATCAGTTTTAAAATCAGGACATGTTGTTTTAAGATGTATAGGCTTCTTTCTATACACTGGAAAATAGCAATGCTACAGCATTTACTGAGGTCATTTTAACAGAGCTGCAAAAGCGAAACATTGATATTACACTTTCGAAGACAGGCATACGACAGCGCCTCTGTGATGTCTGGAGTTAAGAGTGGCCTTCAAACTCAGATAAAGACACTTTAACCCAACACTATCTATGTTCCTCTGTGAGGTCTGGGGTTAAGAGTGGCCTTCAAACTCAGATAAAGACAAGTTCACCTAACGCTATCTATGTTCCTCTGTGAGGTCTGGGATTAAGAGTGGCCTTAAACTCAGATAAAGATACTTTCACCTAACGCTATCTATGTTTATCTGTGAGGTCTGGGGTTAAGAGTGGCCTTCAAACTCAGATAAAGACACTTTCACCTAACACTATCTATGTTCCCTATTGTGCTCATGTTTTGAATTTGGTGACTATCGAAGAAATGTCTGTCAACAGTGATGTACATTTGTTGTTCGGCACAACAGAAAAGTTGCACACGTTCCTTTCGTCTAGCTTACAACGAGTACATACTCTTGAAAAATATATACAATCTCAATATGAATCAACGGTAGATACTCTGAAACGACTTTCTGAAACAAGGTGGGCAAGCCGGAAGCATGTAGATGATGCAGTTGATGGATCTTTCTCTGCTATTTTAGCCGTTCTAGATGATATAAATTTTGGGGAATCAGAAGATCATACAAGAAGTGTACGACCAGAAGCTATGGGATTATCCGTTTTGCTAAAGAAATATACTTTTATTTTTCTAATGCTATTTCTACAAAAGCTGTTAGATACTATCTTCCGTTAGAATAATGAATGTTTTCTTCCTCCTGGTCTTCATCATCTTCTTAATGTTCCTCTTTCTCTTCTTCTTTTGCTTCTTCTTTCTTTTTATTGTTATTTTGTTTTATTTTTCTTCTTCCTTCTTGATCTTCTTCTTCAGCAAAGCTGCGAAATCTGCATCTTGTTTCACCACGATATTTGTAGGACCTCGTTTAGCTTACCTCTTTTATTTATATTCTATTAGTGAGGCTACATGGCTGCAGTCTATTTCCTGTTCCCACATTTGGCAGGCGAATGGCGTCTTGGTCAGCTTTTGTTCGCAGATTCTAATGCAAGCATCCAGCTTGCGGACAGTGTCCGTATACTGTGTTTTAACTGCCCAATGTATACAACTTAACCTCGAATCTTGTAATAGTTTTACGTCCCATTAGGGTTCGACTTTCTTGTTTCAAAAATCCGAAATTGGCAAGCTGGGGTTGTCAGCCGTGCTACTAACTGCTAAAAATCCGCCAAAGTTAGCAGTGAGGATGTGGCCAATGAGTTGTGATCTTGGATTTCAACCCAATAGTAACATGTTCAAATAAGTTTCGACAGACCAGGCATGTCTTTGGCGTTGTCATGATATAACGGATTCTCCCAGTCGACCCTGCTGTAAATCGGTACCTGGCGGAGTCAATTTCGGAGTATCTACGGGAATACAGAGTTCGTGCGTATGTTGTTGGTTCTTTCAGCAATGAAAAGTACTGAGCAAAAATGGCAGCGCCCATGTGCAATTAACTCGGTTGTGTGAGCCGTTTTCTATATCTTCGTTGAATTATTGAGCTGTCCAAAGTACACGTAGCAGTGCTCTCAGAGGATCCACACGAATTCTCAATTAAAATGCATAATTAAGGTCTAAGTAACGAATTCATGCGAAACCGCAAACGAAACACTATTCTAATTCATTGTTTGTTTGACTTTCGCCAGTTCCTTTACCAATGTGGATGCAGAAGGCGGAGCTGAAGTGGTAACTCTTAGAGTTCTTAAACAGGATCGTTCACCTATTAAAGGAGGAGTTATTTTAGGGGAATCGATATATCTGGTCGCGAACATGTTTGCCTCTAGCAAAAGTAGTGAGTACAAAATGTAATAGTACAATAGATGGATGAATGGATATATAAGCAAATAAGCTGACATACATATAAATAGATAGACACACATACAGACAGACAACAAACAGACAGACGACATACAGTCAAAAGAAACAGACAGACAGAAAAAAAACTAGATAGATAGATAGATAGGTAGATAGATAGATAGATAGATAGATAGATAGATAGATAGATAGATAGATAGATAGATAGATAGATAGATATGTAGGCAGATAGGTATGTAGACATAGTTTCCTAAGTATATAGCCAGATAGATGTAGATATTGGAGATAGTTTCTCTAATAATGTGTCACTCCAGACCGTATTGACATTATTTGACGAAGCTTCCCGTAAATGGTCCACTGCAGTGGTCAGCTTATGCTCCATATGCTATACCATGCAGACACGATGTATGAATGTATATAGTTCGACATATGATCCATTGTTTTATTTAGTTAGTTATCGTTATTTAGATGGTAGATGGATAAGTAGGTTGTTATATATATATATATATATATATAACTGCACCAAGTGTACATACGTACAATACGCATGACGACGTCACTTTTGATGTACACAGCACATAGCAGCCAACAAGTTTGGAAAATCTCATTATCCTCCGACTCATAGTTTCCTCAGCAGACCGATGAAAACATGGCGGGTGTGATACGGAATCCGTCCATAGTTGATCAGCGAGCGGTGATTCGGTTTCTAACATCTGAAGGATGTCGACCAGTTGATTGTCATCGCAGAATTCAGGCAGTGTATGGTGACAAAAGGGTGTCGAAGGCAACAGTGAAGAACTGGACACCGATGTTTAAAGAAGGACATGAGTTAACGAAAGATCTTCAGATACCAAGTCAGGCGCATATTGTTGCGTCAGAAGATGCCATCGCCAAAATTGATGCAGTAATTCGTATGAACCGTCGCCAAAGCTTAAGTTGGCAACACTTTTGTTACCATACACTGTCCGCATTCTGCGATGAATGTAAACTGGTCGACATCCTTCAGCTGATAGAAACAGAATCACCGCTAGCTGATCATCTCTGGATGATTCCGTATCACACCAGCCATGTTTTCAACGGTCTGCTGGGGAAACTATGAGCCGGAGGATAACGAAATTTTGGAAACTTGACGACTGGTATGGTTTTTTTTTACATCAGAAGTGACGTCATTATGCGCATCGTACGTAAGTTCACTTGAACACGTCTCGTGTGTGTATTAATATATATATATATATATATATATATATATATATATATATATATATATATATATATATATATATATATATATATATATATATATATATACAAGGGGGCTTCAAATGAAAACCGTAAATATATTTTTGGGTAAATTTATCTGGAGATGTGAAAGACAACTATCATTTTTCCACGTAGTCATTATTGCGTTAGATACACGTCACTCAGTGCCTATAAAGTGCGTGGATTCATGTCTACACAAATTCTCTTGGTCACGTGTGTAACTGCTCAAGCACCACCTATTGGACCTCATCGTCGGACCTGATATCCTCACCCCCGCCGCAATCGTCTTTCAGTCGTGCTTACACGTGGAAATCACTTGGGAGCCAGGTCTGGTGAGTACGGTGAATGTGGTAGACACTGAAAGTGTCCTAAATTGTTGCAGGTTACACGGCCAGCATGGGATCGAGCACAAGGGCACCTTAAAAGATGTCCTCGCAAAAGGACATCTTTATTCAAAAGTCCACGTCGATTGGATTTTATTGTGTGGGGAAGGTGATTTCTGAGAAGATCTGTATATAAGCCATGACGACCATCCTTGCTCGCTTTCTTCGTTTCAACCTCGTGGTAGTGAACACAGTTTTCATCTCCAGTAAGAATTCTTGCCGGGAAACAATCACCTTCTGCTTGAAAACGCCACAAAAGTTCATGACAAGCATAAATACGTCATAGATTAAATTTTGGAGTAAGCTGCAGTGGCATCCACCTTGCAGACACATTGTGGTACTGCAGCACATCGTGGATAATGTGGTGTGCTGAACCTTGGCTGATATGGGGCAATTTCATTCAGTCAATCGGCGATTTTCCTTTACGAGGCGGTCAACGGCTGCAATCGACTCTGGGGTCACTACTCGACCTGGTCGTGAACAGTCTGTGACAGAACTAACGCCGTTTAAGAACGTCCTACTCCACTCATACACTTGCCGTAGTGAGAGGCATGCATCACCGTACTGGACCCTCATTCGTCGAAGAATTTCTATAGGTTCCACTCCTTTGCTGCTTAAGAAACGGATAACAGAACGCTGCTCCTCTTTGGTCCATGTCAACAGTGAGGCTAGTATCTACTAACTGCAATTATGACGTCAGGTTGTTCGTTTACACCATCATGACCATGCAGGATACTCCTGATATTCTTGGCAACCATATTAACAAGTTACAGTACAAAGGCATTTTGTTTCTAATTTCTATCCCACTTTTATAGTTTCCATTTGAAGCCCCCTCGTATATATTAATATACACGAAATATATGTAGCAGTTTTTTTTCATTGATGATATCCCTGGCCAGGTTATGTTGATTTCCAACTGTTGACATGTTCGGCTAACAACAACTTACAAGTACCTAATGCCAACTACAACGATTTACAATTTATAGTCAACGGGTGAGTTTATTTGGTTGTTTTTATGATAGTTGTTTTTATGAAACAGTTAGATACGTCTATAATAACAGTGTTTAGCTCTTAACAGTGTTTACAGTTCTACTTCTTCTTTGATCAACTGATGCTGTGCTGCTAGCTCGGTGAGGCTCACGAAGGAGACTGCGTTTCAGGTCTTCGCCGGTCTCCCTAAGATTTTCGAGCATGGTTGCTTCCCCAGGTCAGGATCCCTCTCTTTTGTCTGTATAAGTAGGGCAGTCTTGTAGACAATGCTCTGGTGTTTACTTGGGTACTCAACAATGGCACATGGCAGTGTATGTGTGACTCAATCTGTAGAAGTGGGGCTTGAAGTTTCAGTCAAGCATCTGGCCCAACCGGTCGCTTAAACAGACTGGGTCTACTATCAGAAACAGATGAGTTGCCATTTTTTTTAATATGTTGATTTGTTAGTTCAGTATTCTTGTCCCTGATGAAGGTCTATTGGTCGTAACGCAGGTTTTGTTTGTGTTCTCTTCTCGGTATCTGACCATACCCATTAATAAATTTTGATTAAACTCAACCTTAATCAACTTTTACAATTTTTTTTCTCATATTTTTTTCCCTTGAATTTTCAATATCCCGTTCTGAATCTGACGATCTTTGTCTGCGCATATCTACCAAGTTTGTCAATGCTGTCATTTTCTGGAATGCATTCTTTGTGATAGTCTCTCCATTCCGTCCTCAAGGATCGTTTGTTGAATTTCTTTGCTTTATTATGGGTCTGTAGATGGCGAGTCTGCGAGACGCCACATCCGGCTTGTGCAAGCTCATCTGCTTTCTCGCTTTCAGGGATCTCACAGTGGGCCAGAATCCACTGTAGGACTAGTTCTGGGTTTTTGGGGGGACAGCAGTTGTATTTTCGTGTGAGAGTCTATCTTGTTTGAGACTTGAGATGGCTTGGAGCACACGCAATTTTGAGAACTCTTAAATTATAATGTAAAAACATCAACATTTCTCCATTCACAGAACATATCCGATTTCTTGCGAGCTTATTATGGTTCCATTATTCGCGTATGTTTTTTTCTCTAAATGTATTCTCCATCAATGTACCCACCCTCCGCACGTTTTATTCTCCTCCTGAGTGTAGGAAAATGTGTTCTTCGATTTGTGTGCAACTGTGAAAATGTGTTGTTCTCTGTGTGTGCATCAAGCGTCTTTCTATCTAGTTTCCGCCATTCCTAAAATATCAGAATCCATAGCATTTGCTTCTTGGATTAAATTTTCCAGCTGCCTCAGCTAGTACAGTGTGTGGACACTCCGTGCACCATTCTGTATACATCTCTAACGTAATTTCATCATTGTGATTAATGATGAAATATTATAATAAATTACCTACAATTAATTAAATTACATATTTCATATACAAAAAAAACCTTCATTTTCTTCTTTTCTCCTTTTTTCTTCTTCTTTTTCTTCTTTTCTCCTTTTTTCTTCTTCTTTTCTCCTTTTTTCTTTTTCTTTTCTCCTTTTATCTTCTTCTTTTCTCCTTTTTTCTTTTTCTTTTCTTCTTCTTGTTCTTCTTTTTCTTTGTCTTCTTTTGTATCACCTGTTTCTTCTTCTTAATTCTCTTGTTCCATTTCTTCTTCTTTTTTTGTGCTAATGCTCTTCCTCTTGCGAGAAAGGAGGTATCCGTAGACTTCTGAGTTGCGCTACTTGGGTGGCTTGTCTCTGGCGACATGTTGAACTTGTGGAGTGTACCTTTGATCCCCTCTATCCATCGAGCGTGATCAACCTATTACTCGTGGCCCTGAAACCACTATTTAGTATGATTTCGTTGTTGATCATACTGAATTCTTGTCAAAGGCAAAGTAAAGGCAAAGGCCGCCGTCCATCGTAGACGATGATGGCATAATTAATTTTGTTAGCGCTATTTTTAGTAAGGATTAACTGAGCTACTTTTTATCCTCACTCTTTCGTCTCGAGCCGCCCGACCCCAGTGGCAAGTTAAGGACAAAACGACTAGAGGCGACTACGAGATGCAGGGGACTCCATTACAAGCACCCGTGAAAAATACGGCGGAGTCTGGAGTCGAACCCACTCCACCTGATCACGAGACCTACGGCTTATCCACTTCGTCACGGAATCCCCAATGGGGACCCAACCACTTAATCTTCCGTACTTCAATAAAGTAGTTAACCGACGTAGTCCGCACCATATTTCTCAGAGTGATGTTGCAAGTGTTGTGGCGAATTGTCTTTCCTGCTGCACTTCGTATACAGTGCACCTTACAGAACTCGACCTAACGGTCTATGCCCATCTAATAGGGCGCACGTTTGACACAGATAACATAACGTAGGGACGATCAACGTGTTTATCAACGTCAGTATAGTGAACATATTTACACTTTGATGTTGTAGTAGCTAGCCATTAGGGCACCTTGTTTGCCTTTCGAATTATATTTTTCTATCCAGTCTGTCGTGGTCCGTGAAGACACTTCCTTGGCATGTAAACTTCCGCACCTGCTTTATAGTTTTGCACTTTGTTGTAATTACAGTTGTTTAAAAAGATGACCAATTAATCGGTATCGACTGGCAAGACAGTACCGATTAATAGGTAATCGACCAATTTTCTTATCGATGCTACCTTTACTTATTTATAATGGCGGGAAGACTGATAAGGAGGTCTTGTAAATACGAGAATGCAAGAAAAATGTATGAACGAAACTAGAGTTTAACAGTAAAGCTATTTTGGACATACCAAAAGACATAAAATCAACTGAAAACCAGACTGATTAGACAGGCTTAACAAACTTGCCAGCGCTTATTGTAAACGGATATCATTACGAGATGGAGAGGTCAAGGATTACACCGAAAACGCAAGAGACAGGTGTCTTCGGTGATCCATTGCAACAGATATTCTAAACTGAGATGACAAATGAACTTAACTGAAAGTAGTACCCTATTTCTTCAACCTTATGCTGTCTTAAATGTGCTTACTGACTAATCATCTAGCATTTACGTCATTTCTGTTTGTCTGTATTATGATATCTACAGCTTGATATTGACAGGTGCCCACAGCCCGACGCCATATCGATATTCTCTGGACCGACAAGTAAATCCAATGACGGAAAAGGGAATGTGACAATAGATATTGCATTGAAAGCCTTCATGTTCGTGGGAAGTTCTAACGTGGTTTTTGTGTGTAATATTGGCTTCTGTGCCAAAAACAATTCTGTGGACTGCCAACCGGTAAGTGTAGTAAATGTCACCAGGTAAGTTTGGTCAATACATAATAGGAAGAAATGAGTTTTGTATGGTGGTAAGTGTCGTTTATGTCAGCAAACAGCAGAAGCGATAGGGTCATGTCTGGTGGTAAGTGTCGTTTATGTCAGCAAACAGCAGGAGCGATAGAGTTATGTCTGGTGGTAAGTGTCGTTTATGTCAGCAAACAGCAGAAGCGATAGAGTCATGTCTGGTGGTAAGTGTCGTTTATGTCAGCAAACAGCAGAAGCGATAGAGTCATATCTGGTTGTAAGTGATGTATATCAAATGGTAAATATGCGATCTGTCAACAAAAAATTAGCAACAATAGAGGCATATTCGGTTGTATATGTGGTTTCTGTCAACAAATAGAAGCAGCAATAGAGTTATGTATACTAGTAGTGTTGTTTTTGTCAATAAGCAGTAAGAAATGCAGAGTTCTGTCTGGGGGTTAGTGGTGTATATGTCAACATATAGCAGCAACAATAGAGGTATGTCCGGTTGTAGGTGGGATATATTTCAACATATAACAGCAACAATAGAGGTATGTCTGGTTGTAGGTGAGATACTTTTCAACATATAGCAGCAACAATAGAGGTATGTCCGGTTGTAGGTGTGATATATATCAACATATAGCAGCAACAATAGAGGTATGTCCGGTTGTAGGTGGGATATATATCAACATATAGCAGCAACAATAGAGGTATGTCCGGTTGTAGGTGTGATATATATCAACATATAGCAGCAGCAATAGAGGTATGTCCGGTTGTAGGTGGGATATATATCAACATATAGCAGCAACAATAGAGGTATGTCCGGTTGTAGGTGTGATATATATCAACATATAGCAGCAGCAATAGAGGTATGTACGGTTATAAGTGTTCCTGTATTCATTACAGAGTGGGCCGTCTAGGTTTTTAATCTCCGATATAGATAAAATGACAGAAATAAATTGTGAAGTAAAGTTAATTCGTCTATGAGAATGAGTACTACACAATTTAAGATGACTAAATTTGGAATGATTTGGAAGAAATGGATCCACCGGATAGCAAGATAAAAATTCGACAGGGTACAACGCTGAATCCCAATGAACATAACAGCAAGGATAGAGATGCCATTGCACGTCCACCGAATGCATGAGTCCCCATGAAAAAAACTGAAACAAATACTTGATGGGCATCTGAACCCTGTTTACATGATGGAACATGGCCTACAGATCGTAGAATATCAGTGGTCATTGCAATACCAACAAATTATAATGACTGCAATCAATATCGGACCACACGCTGAATATCGGAAATTGTATTGATACTGATTTATTAAGATTATAATTGTTAACAAGATATAATCTTTACTAAACAAAATCAATTTGGGTTCTTTTTTTTTTTTTTGTTTTTTTTGTTTTTGCGTTCGCCTTATTTATCTATTCCCCAAGGCGTGTGTGCGTTACACTGTGGTTTTTATTTTGCGCCTGTCGGCCCAGAGCATCCGACTTCAGCATGCATTTTATGTAAGGGTCTCATTCCTCCTGCATTTTCAAAGGGTTTGCTTCCCCGGGGTAACGGCCGGTGCTGTGATGGGGATCGAACCCAGCACCTTCTGGTTGTGAGCCGTGCCACCTAACCACTAGGCCACGCCGTCCCCAATTTGGGTTCTGAAAGGATACATTGCCTAGAGACGAAGTTGAAGCACTAAAGTATCTTGCAAATATCATTATAGGGCATTGTCGAGCTCTCTTTGTTTTATTGGCAATTGAAAAAGCCTTGGAACAAACGTTTCTCAATTTTGGAACAGCTCAGAATGGGAAAAGAGCAATTATAAAATTAGTACATAATGTATAGAAAAATGAAAGGACGAAGATAACACTCGGGAGGAAATAACAAGCCCAGAAAAGAAGTAAGGCAGAGATGTTTATGATAACTAAACCTATTTATTGCTTATTCTAAGGTGATGATGGAAGACATAAGCATAACATGTAACATTAGTGTTATGATCAATGGAGAACAAATATGTGCCATCAAAATGAGGATGACCAAGTCGTCGCCGAGGGAACAGAAATATGTGCCATCAAATATGAGGATGACCAAGTCGTCGCCGATAGAAGAGAACTATGTCCCATCAAAATGAGGATGACCAAGTCATCGCCGATTGAAAAAAAACTATGTGCCATCAAATATGAGGATGACCAAGTCGTCGCCGAGGGAACAGAAATATGTTCCATCAAATATGAGGATGACCAAGTCGTCGCCGAGGGAACATAAATATGTGCCATCAAATATGAGGATGACCAAGTCGTCGCCGAGAGAACAGAAATATGTGCCATCAAATATGAGGATGACCAAGTCATCGCCGATGGAACAGAAAATAATTACGAAATCAAACTCACCCAGACAACCCATTCAGAAAAGTCATTTAGGATGAAGATAAATGCTAGAAATACAGGTCCAGGGTAATTGTCAAACATGTCCAAAGAATAAATATTAGCATAGACTGACAGACCACAGAACAAAGTGCAGAGGTTTTTATATGAGATATTTGGGCCAAACTATTGCAGACATAAACTGGCACAAGTCAAAGCCTATATGCGTGTCACCACAGACACGCAGCACCCTCTGCACAGTAGTATCTCAGACATCAAGCGATCAAGAATGAAGAGAGGGTCGTTATGGATGGCACAGGCTGAGACAACAATCGGACACGTCACTCCAGCTGAGACCTTAGCCAAAGGGGAAGAATGGGTCCACACTGGTGATAGAATGATAGAGTACCGGAGAGTCATCATAACCTTAGGAAATGAATGCAGAGAACGGAGCAACGAGAGAGCAAAGCACGACGTAAATCAGCTAATAATTGAGACCACCTAGGAGAGTGACGCTGTCATATACACCGACGGATCAGTCGTGCACAGTCGGAAATCAGGCTGAGGTTTCTCGGCGGAGTGAGAGGAGAGGTCGTTGCTGAGCGCAGAAGGGCATACATGTCAACAACCTCCAGTATGAGAATGGAGACGGAAGCAGTGACCTCAGCACTGAAATGGATTTCTGAGAATTCTATAACAAAGGCAGTCATCGTGACAGACGCGCAATGAAAGAGCTGACATCATGGCTTCACAAGCTCCCATCATGGACACATTAGTGATGGATAGAAGTGACATTTTTAAATCAATCAATGACCTGCTGCTGGATGAGGACACCGCAATAGATGAAGCAGCAATCCACAGACTGCAAAGTTTCGACATTAAACGAGGTTCGAGCGGAGTGGGGTACATGAGAGGACGGCGCCGGAGAGTGTACAACCAGCGAGCTACAGGTACCATCAGTATCCATACCTTACGCCATTTTATGAGAGAAACTGAGCACCTATGGGTATGCCCGGAGTGCAGTGACGTCGTTTACTAGAATCGGAAAACAGATATTGCAGAGGATGCCTGTTGCGTGGTTGAAATCAAAACTATAGTCGCGGTAGTAAAAGAGGTGCACAGGGAGAAACCAAAACTTCAAACAAAAGTAACATCAACTTGAAATTGCGAAACAGAATAATAACCTCACTTGTTCCATAGCACTGCGAATCTCTGAACATGGATTCTAGACAAGGTGCTCGAAAATAAGCTTTTGAGATGCAGGATGTAAAGAGTGAGAAACACAGAAAAAAGGTGGGCGCAATAAGCTGGACCAAATAAGCTGGACGAAATAAGCTGGATGAAATAAGGTTAATGACATAAGCTGGATGAAATAAACTGGACGAAATAAGCTGGATGAAATAATCTGGATGAAATAATCTGGATGAAATAAGCTGGATGAAATAATCTGGATGAAATAAGCTGGATGAAATAAGCTGGATGAAATAAGCTGGATGAAATAAGCTGGACGAAATAAGCTGGATGAAATGACCTGGATGAAATAAGCTGGACGAAATAAGGTTGATGAAATAAGCTGGATGAAATAAGCTGGATGAAATAACCTGGATGAAATAAGCTGCACGAAATAAGGTTGATGAAATAAGCTGAATGAAATAAGCTGGACGAAATAAAGTTGATGAAATAAGCTGGATGAAATAAGCTGGACGAAATAAGGTTGATGAAATAAGCTGGATGAAACAAGCTGGACGAAAAGAAACTTTTGGAAGTGCGGTACTATCAAAAGATATAAAAATTAGGATGGACAGAAAAAAAGGTAAAACGATCAAGGCATAAAGATATAGGTCCACATGGCAATTAACGAAAAGTGTACACAAAGGTAGAATGTATTGGTCTGGTCACAATATGAGACATTGAGGACAGCTATTGAAAATACTGGAAGGCAAAATTCAGGGGAAATGGAGAAAAGGGCGTCCAAGAAACAAGTGCATGACACAGAACTGGTGTGCAAGAACATCGGGACGACAGTTCTGCCGAGAACTGTGGACACCAGGCTTCAACATCGGTTTCCGGACTAACTTATTGACAATTATGGGAGAGAAAACCTTGACATTGATTAGATTTTCATTATGAGTCCGGACAGCCAAAGTTAAAACGGTTCGGTTATCCGTTCCTCGACAACTGTTCCTCAGTACAGATTCATCAAATGCTCTTCTCAAAACCTTCTGCTCAACCCCCCCCCCCCCCCCACAACACCCCAATAAATCAACACACCCCTCATCGACACCCCCCTCATCGACACCCCCCTCATCAACACCCCCCCCCCTCATCAACAACGCCCTCATTTACACCCCCCCTCATCAACACCGCCCTCATCAACACCCCCCTAATCAACACCCCCACCACTCATCAACACCCACCCCCCCCCCTCATCAACACCCCCCCTCATCAACACCGCCCTCATCAATACCCCCCTACACACCCTGCCCCCTCATCAAAACCGCCCTCATCAACACCCCCCATCAACACCCCCGCCTCATCAACACCCCCTCCCCCTTCAACAGCCCACCCCCTCTCATCAATAGCCCCCCTCATCAACACCCCCCTCATCAACAACAACCCCCCTCAACACCCCCCCCCCCCACAATCAAAACCGACCTCAACACCCTCCCCCCATCAATACCGCCCCCATTAACACCCACCCCATCAACACCCCCGTCAACATACCCCGCCCCTCATCAACATCCCCCCCCCCCATCAACACTGCCCTCATCAACACCTCCCTTCATCAGCACCCCCATCAACCCCCGTCCTCAATACCCCCCTCATCAACACCCCCATCATCAACACCGCCCTCATTAACACCCCCTCATCAATACCGCCCTCATCAACACCTGCCCCCCCCCCTCATCAATACCCCCGCCCCTTCAACACCCCTTTTCATATACACCCCCCTCCTCATCAACCCCCCTCATTAACCCCCTCCCCCCCATCAACACTCCCCTCACCAACACCCCCTCAGCAACACCCCTCTCATCAACACCGCCCTCATCAAAACCACCACCCTCATCAACACACCCCTCATCAACACTCCCCCACTAACACCAACCCCCATCATCGACACCATCCCCCATTAACACCTCCCGCCCCCCATCAACACCCCCTCAACACACCCCGCCCCTCATCAACACCTCCCTCATCAACACCGCCCTCATCAACATCACCCTCATCAACCCCACCCTCATCAACACCCCCCTCGTCAACACATCCCTCATCAACACCACCCTCATCAACACACTCACCTCATCAACACCACCCACAAAACAACATCACCACCCTCATCAACACCATCCCCCTCATCACCGCCCCCCCCCCATCAACACCACGATCATCAACACCACCCCCTTTCAACACCACCCCCCATCAACACCACCCCCCATCAACACCACCACCCTCATCAACACCATCCCCCTCATCAACACCCCCCTCCCCATCAACATCACCCCCCTCATCTACACCCCCCCTCCATCAACACCACCACCCTCATCATCACCCCCCTCATCAACACCACCCTCATCAACACCCCCGATCAACACCACCACCCTCATCAACACCCCTCTATCAACACTACCCTCCTCATCAACACCACCCTCATCAACACCACCCTCATCAACACCGCCACCCTCATAAACACCCTCCATCAACACCAACACCCTCATCAACACCACCACCCTCATCAACACTCCCCATCAACACCACTCCCCTCATCAACACCCCCCTCATCAACACCACCCTCATCAACACCACCCTCATCAACACCGCCACCCTCATAAACACCCTCCATCAACACCACCACCCTCATCAACACCACCGCCCTCATCAACACCCCCCATGAACACCACTCTCATCAACACCGCCCTCATCAACACCCCCCTCATCAATACCGGCCTCATCAACTTCCTCCTCATCAACACCGCCCTCATCAACACCCCCCATCAACACCACGACCCTCATCACCACCTCCCATCATCAAGACTGCCCTTATCAACACCGCCCTCATCAAACCTCCCCCCCTCCCTCATCGACACCCCCCTCATCAACACCCTGCCCTCATCAACACCCCCCCTCATCAACACCTCCCCTCATTAGCACCCCCATCAACCCCCCCCCCTTCTCAATACCCCCCTCATCAACACCCCATCATCAACACTGCCCTCATTAACACCCCCTCATCAACACCGCCCTCATCAACACACCACCCCTCATCAATACCCCCGCCCCTTCAACACCCCTCATCCTCACCGCCCTAATCAACAACCCCCTCATCAACACCCCCCTCCTCATCAACTCCCCCCCCTCATTAACGCCCCCCCCCCCATCAACACACTCCCCTCACCAACACCCCCCTCATCAACACCCCCTCCTCATCAACACCCCCCTCAGCAACACATCCCTCATCAACACCGCCCTCATCAACACCACCCCCCTCATCAACACACCCCTCATCAACACCCCCCATTAACACCACCCCCCTCATCAACACTCCCCCATTAAAAACCTCCCGCCCCCCCCCCCCACCAACACCCCCTCAACACACCCAGCCCCTCATCAACACCCCCCTCATCAACACCGCTCTCATCAACACCACCCATGAACACCACTCTCATCAACACCGCCCTCATCAACACCCCCTCATCAACATCGCCCTCATCAACATCCTCCTAATCAATACTCCCCTCATCAACACCCTCCTCATCAACGCCCCCCTAAGCAACACCCCCTCATCAACATCGGCATCATCAACACCAGCCTCATCAACACCGCCCTCATCAACACTGCTCTCATCAAAACCCACCTAATCAACACCCCCCCATCAACACCACCACCCTCATCAACACCACCACCCTCATCAACACCACCACCCTCATCAACACCACCACGCTCATCAGCACCTCCCCCATCATCAAGGCTGCCCTTATCAACACCGCCCTCATCAAACCCCCCCCCCTCATCAACACCCCCTCATCAACACCCCCCTCATCAACACCCCGTCCTCATCAACACCCCCCCCCCCTTATCAACACCTCCCCTCATCAGCACCCCATCAAACCCCTCTTCTCAATACCCCCCTCATCAACACCCCCATCATCAACACCGCCCTCATTAACACCCCCTCATCAACACCACCCTTATCAACACACCCCCCTTCATCAATACCCCCGCCCCTTCAACACCCCTCATCCTCACCACCCTAATCAACAACACCCTCATCAACACCCCCACTCCTAATCAACCCCCCCCTCATTAACCCCGTTCCTCCCCCCGCCCCCATCAACACACTCACCTCACCAACTACCCCCTCATCAACACCCCCTCCTCATCAACATCCCCCTCAGCAACACCTCCCTCATCAACACCGCCCTCATCAACACACCCCTCATCAACACCCTCCATTAACACCCCGCCCCTCATCAACACCCCCCTCATCAACACCGCCCTCATCAACACCACCCTAATCAACACCCGCCATGAACACCACTCTCATCAACACCGCCCTCTTCAACACCCCCCTTATCAACACCGCCCTCATCAACATCCTCCTCATCAACACCCCCTTCATCAACACTCTCCTCATCACCACACCCATTATCAACACCGCCCTCATCAAACCCCCCCCCCTTCATCAACACCCCCCTCATCAACACCCCCATCATCAACACCCCGCCCTCATCAACACCCCCCTCATCAACACCCCCCTCATCAAAACCGCCCACATCAAACTCCCCCTCCCTCATCAACACCCCCATCATCAACACCCCGCCCTCATCAACGCCCCACCCTCATCAAACCCCTCCCCCCTCATCAACACCCCCCTCATCAACACCTCGCCCTCATCAAACCACCCCCATCATCAACACCCCACCCCTCATCAACACCCTCCTCAGCAACACCCCCCCCCTCTCATTAAAACACCCCCTCCCCCATCAACACCCTTCCTCATCATCCCCCCCCCCCCATCAACACCCCACCATCAACACCCCCGTCATCAACACATCCTCCTCATCAATACCCTCTCTCATCAACACCCCCAGCCTCATCATCACCGCCCTCATCAACACTGCCCTCATCAAAACCCCCCTCATCAACACCCCCCCCCCCCCCATCAACACCACCACCCTCATCAACAACACCCCCCTCATCAACACCCCCCCTCATCAAAACCGCCCTCATCAAACTCCCCCTCCCTCATCAACACCCCCCTCATCAACACCCCGCCCTCATCAAACCCCCCCCCCCCTCATCAACACCCCGCCCTCATCAAACCCCTCCTCCCTCATCAACACCCCTTCATCAACACACCCCTCATCAACACCCCACCCTCATCAACACCCCCATCCCTCATCAACACCTCTCCTCATCAGCACCCCATCAACCCCCCCTTCTCAATACCCCCCTCATCAACACCCCCATCATCAACACCGCCCTCATTAACACCCCCTCATCAACACCACCCTTATCAACACACCCCCCCTCATCAATACCCCCGCCCCTTCAACACCCCTCATCCTCACCACCCTAATCAACAACACCCTCATCAACACCCCCACTCCTCATCAACCCACCCCCCTCATTAACCCCCTCCCCCCCGCCCCCCATCAACACACTCACCTCACCAACTACCCCCTCATCAACACCCCCTCCTCATCAACACCCCCCTCAGCAACACCTCCCTCATCAACACCGCCCTCATCAACACACCCCTCATCAACACCCCCCATTAACACCCCGCCCCTCATCAACACCCCCCTCATCAACACCGCCCTCATCAACACCACCCTAATCAACACCCCCCCATGAACACCACTCTCATCAACACCGCCCTCATCAACACCCCCCTTATCAACACCGCCCTCATCAACATCCTCCTCATCAACACCCCCCTCATCAACACTCTCCTCATCACCACACCCATTATCAACACCGCCCTCATCAAACCCCCCCCCCCCTCATCAACACCCCCCTCATCAACACCCCCATCATCAACACCCCACCCTCATCAACACCCCCTTCATCAACACCCACCTCATCAAAACCGCCCTCATCAAACCCCCCCTCCCTCATCAACACCCCCCTCATCAACACCCCCATCATCAACACCCCGCCCTCATCAACACCCCCCTCATCAACACCCCCCTCATCAAAACCGCCCACATCAAACTCCCCCTCCCTCATCAACACCCCCATCATCAACACCCCGCCCTCATCAACGCCCCACCCTCATCAAACCCCTCCCCCCTCATCAACACCCCCCTCATCAACACCTCGCCCTCATCAAACCACCCCCATCATCAACACCCCACCCCTCATCAACACCCTCCTCAGCAACACCCCCCCCCTCTCATTAAAACACCCCCTCCCCCATCAACACCCTTCCTCATCATCCCCCCCCCCCCCCATCAACACCCCACCATCAACACCCCCGTCATCAACACATCCTCCTCATCAATACCCTCTCTCATCAACACCCCCAGCCTCATCATCACCGCCCTCATCAACACTGCCCTCATCAAAACCCCCCTCATCAACACCCCCCCCCCCCCATCAACACCACCACCCTCATCAACAACACCCCCCTCATCAACACCCCCCTCATCAAAACCGCCCTCATCAAACTCCCCCTCCCTCATCAACACCCCCCTCATCAACACCCCGCCCTCATCAAACCCCCCCCCCCCCCCCTCATCAACACCCCGCCCTCATCAAACCCCTCCTCCCTCATCAACACCCTTCATCAACACACCCCTCATCAACACCCCACCCTCATCAACACCCCCATCCCTCATCAACACCTCTCCTCATCAGCACCCCATCAACCCCCCCTTCTCAATACCCCCCTCATCAACACCCCCATCATCAACACCGCCCTCATTAACACCCCCTCATCAACACCACCCTTATCAACACACCCCCCCTCATCAATACCCCCGCCCCTTCAACACCCCTCATCCTCACCACCCTAATCAACAACACCCTCATCAACACCCCCACTCCTCATCAACCCACCCCCCTCATTAACCCCCTCCCCCCCGCCCCCATCAACACACTCACCTCACCAACTACCCCCTCATCAACACCCCCTCCTCATCAACACCCCCCTCAGCAACACCTCCCTCATCAACACCGCCCTCATCAACACACCCCTCATCAACACCCCCCATTAACACCCCGCCCCTCATCAACACCCCCCTCATCAACACCGCCCTCATCAACACCACCCTAATCAACACCCCCCATGAACACCACTCTCATCAACACCGCCCTCATCAACACCCCCCCTTATCAACACCGCCCTCATCAACATCCTCCTCATCAACACCCCCCTCATCAACACTCTCCTCATCACCACACCCATTATCAACACCGCCCTCATCAAACCCCCCCCCCCCTCATCAACACCCCCCTCATCAACACCCCCATCATCAACACCCCACCCTCATCAACACCCCCTTCATCAACACCCACCTCATCAAAACCGCCCTCATCAAACTCCCCCTCCCTCATCAACACCCCCCTCATCAACACCCCGCCCTCATCAACACCCCGCCCTCATCAAACCCTTCCCCCCTCATCAACACCCCCCTCATCAACACCCTTCCTCATCATCCCCCCCCCCATCAACACCCCACCATCAACACCCCCCTCATCAACACATCCTCCTCATCAATACCCTCTCTCATCAACACCCCCAGCCTCATCAACACCGCCCTCATCAACACTGCCCTCATCAAAACCCCCCTCATCAACACCCCCCCCCCATCAACACCACCACCCTCATCAACACCACCACCCTCATCACCACACCCATTATCAACACCGCCCTCATCAAACCCCCCCCCCCCCTCCATCAACACCCCCTCTCATCAACACCCCCCTCATCAACACCCCGCCCTCATCAACACCCCCCTCATCAACACCCCCCTCATCAAAACCGCCCTCATCAAACTCCCCCTCCCTCATCAACACCCCCCTCATCAACACCCCACCCTCATCAAACCCCCCCCCTCATCAACACCCCGCCCTCATCAAACCCCTCCCCCCTCATCAACACTTCCCTCATCAACACCCCGCCCTCATCAAACCACCCCCATCATCAACACCCCACCCCTCATCAACACCCCCCCTCTCATTAAAACACCCCCTCCCCCATCAACACCCTTCCTCATCATCCCCCCCCCCATCAACACCCCACCATCAACACCCCCCGTCATCAACACCCCCCCCGTCATCAACACCCCCTGCCCCCCTCATCAATAATCCTCCCATCCAACATGCTCCCTCCCCCTCATCAACACACCCCCCTTATCAACACCGACCTCATCAACACCACCCTCATCAAATTTCCTCATCAACACAGACCTCATCAACACCACCCTCATCAACACAGACCTCATCAACACCGCCCTCATCAACACCCCATCATCAACACCACCCTCATCAACACCACCCTCATCAACACCACTCTCATCAACACTGCCCTCATCACCACCCGCCCCCCAAATCATCAACTGCCCTTATCTACACCGCCCTCATCAACACCCCCCCTCATCAACACCGCCCTCATCAAACCCCCCCTCATCAACACCCCCCTCATCAACACCCCTCTCATCAACATCCCGCCCTCATAGAACCCCCTCTCATCAAAACTGCCTTCATCAAACGCCCCCCCCTCCCTCATCAACACCTTACCCCCCATCAACACCCCCTTCATCAACATCCCCCATCTCATCAACACCCCCCCCCCCATCAACACCCCCCTCATCAACACCACCCTCATCAACACCCCCCTCATCAACACGCCCCTCATCAACACCCTCCCCCCCCTCATCAACACTGCCTCAACATTCCCCCCCCCCATCAACAACCCCCCCCCCCATCAACACCTCCCTCATCAACACATCCCCCTCATTAACACCCCCGCCCTTCCCCAATCAACACCCCCCCCCCCCTCATCAAACCCCCCTCATCAAAACCCCACTTCATCAATACCCCCCATCCCCTCATATACACCACCCCTCATAAATACCACCCCCTCACCCTCATCAACAAACCCCCCCTCATCAACTCCCCCCCCCCTCATCAACACCTCCTTCAACAACACCCTCTGCTCAACATCCCCCCCTCAACAACACCACCTCATCAACACCCCCCTCATCCACACCCCCCACCCTCTCATCGACACCCCTCATCAAAACCCCCCCCCCCCCCTCATCAACACCCCCTTCATCAACACTCCCCATCAACACCACTCCCCTCATCAACACCCCCCCTCATCAACACCACCCTCATCATTACACCCCATGAACACCCCTCTCATCAACACCACCCTCATCAACATCCTCCTCATCAACACCCCCTCCTAAACACCCTCCTCATCAACGCCCCCCTCATCAACAACCCCTCATCAACACCAGAATCATCAACACCAGCCTCATCAACACCACCCTCATCAACACTGCTCTCATCAAAACCCCCCTCATCAACACCCCCCTCATCAACACCCCACCTTTATCAACCCCCCCCCCCCATCATCAACACCTCCCATCATCAGCAACCCCATCAACCCCATCCTCTTCTCAAAACCCCACTCATCAACACCGCCCTCATTAACACCCCCTCATCCTCACCGCCCTAATCAACAAACCCCCCTCATCAACTCCCCCCCCCCCCTCATCAACACCTCCTTCAACAACACCCTCTGCTCAACATCCCCCCCTCAACAACTCCACCTCATCAACACCCCCCTCATCCACACCCCCACCCTCTCATCGACACCCCCTCATCAAAACCCCCCCCCCCCTCATCAACACCCCCTTCATCAACACTCCCCATCAACACCACTCCCCTCATCAACACCCCCCTCATCAACACCACCCTCATCATTACACCCCATGAACACCCCTCTCATCAACACCACCCTCATCAACATCCTCCTCATCAACACCCCCTCATGAACACCCTCCTCATCAACGCCCCCCTCATCAACAACCCCTCATCAACACCAGAATCATCAACACCAGCCTCATCAACACCACCCTCATCAACACTGCTCTCATCAAAACCCCCCTCATCAACACCCCCCTCATCAACACCCCACCTTTATCAACACCCCCCCCCCTCATTAACACCTCCCCTCATCAGCAACCCCATCAACCCCATCCCCTTCTCAATACCCCCCTCATCAACACCCCCATCATCAACACCGCCCTCATTAACACCCCCTCATCCTCACCGCCCTAATCAACAACCCCCTCATCAACACCCCCCTCCTCATCAATCCCTCCCCTCATTAACCCCCCCATCAACACAGTCCCCTCACCAACACCCCCCTCATCAACACCCCCTCCTCATCAACACCCCCTCAGCAACACCTCCCTCATCAACACCGCTGTCATCAACACCACCCCCCTCATCAACACCCTCCCCCATTAACACCTCCCGCCCCCCCTCAACTTACCCCGCCCCTCATCAACACCCCCCTCATCAACACCGCCCTCATCAACACCACCCTCATCAACACCCCCCATGAACACCACTCTCATCAACACCGCCCTCATCAACACCCCCCTCATCAACACCGCCCTCATCAACACCGCCCTCATCAACATCCTCCTCATCAACACCCCCCTCATCAACACCCTCCTCATCAACGCATCCCTCATAACACCCCCTCATCAACACTGGCATCATCAACACCAGCCTCATCAACACCGCCCTCATCAACACTGCCCTCATTAAAACCCTCCTCATCAACACCCCCCATCAAGACCACCACCCTCATCAACACCACCACCCTCATCACCACACCCATTATGAACACCGCCCTCATCAAACCCCCCCTTATCAACTCCCCCCTCATCAACACCACCCTCATGAACACCCCGCCCTCATCAACACCCCCTCTTATCAACACCCCCTCATCAAAACCGCCCTCATCAAACTCCCCCCCCCCTCCTCAACACCCTGCCCTCATCAACCCCCCCCCCCCTCATCAACACCTCCCTCATCAAAACCGCCCTCATCAAACCACCCCCCTCATCAACACCCCACCCCCATCAACACCCTCCTCAGCAACACCCCCCCCCCTTTCATCAAAACACTTCCCCCCCCCCATCAACACCCTTCCTCATCATCCCCCCATCAACACCTCAGCATCAACACCCCCCTCATCAACACATCCTCCTCATCAATACCCTCTCTCATCAACACGCCCTTCATCAACCCCCTCTCATCAACACCCCCCCCCCCCCCCGTCATCAACACCCCCTCCCCCTCATCAATAATCCTCCCATCCAACATCCCCCCTCCCCCTCATCAACACGTCCCCCTCATCAACACCGACCTCATCAAAACCACCCTCATCAACACCCCCCTCATCAACACAGACCTCATCAACACCACCCTCATCAACACAGACCTCATCAACACCACCCTCATCAACACCACCCTCATCAACACTGCCCTCATCACCACCATACCACCCCCCCCCCATCATCAACTGCCCTTATCAACACCACCCTCATCAACACCCCCCTTATCAACACCGCCCTCATCAAACCTCCCCTCATCAACACCCCCCTCATCAACACCCCGCCCTCATCAAAACTGCCCTCATCAAACCCCCACTCCCTTCGTCAATACCTTACCCCCCATCAACACCCCCCTCATTAACATCCCCCATCTCATCAACACCCCCCCCCCCAATCAACACCCCCTCATCAACACACCCCCCTCATCAACACCCCGCTCATCAACACCCCCCTCATCAACACCCTCCCCCCTCATCAACACTGCCTCAACATCCCCCCCCCCCCATCAACACCTCCCTCATCAACACATCCCCCTCATCAACACCCCCGCCCGCCCTCATC
This sequence comes from Ariolimax columbianus, assembly GCA_036924085.1. NCBI lineage: Eukaryota > Metazoa > Mollusca > Gastropoda > Stylommatophora > Arionidae > Ariolimax > Ariolimax columbianus. The sequence continues at coordinate 113,110,761 of JAVGWX010000002.1, forward strand.
AACACCCCCCTCAACAACACCCCCCTCATCAACCCCCACCCCTCATCAAAACCCCCCTTCATCAATACCCCCCCCCATCCCCTCATCAACACCACCCCCCCCCTCATCAATACCACCCCCTTCTCCTCATCAACACACCCCCCTCATCAACTCCCCCCCCTCATCAACACCTCCTTCAACAACACCCTCTGCTCAACATCCCCCCCTCAACAACACCCCCTCATCAACACCCCCCTCATCCACACCCCCCCACCCCCTCATCAACACCCCCCTCATCAACACCGCGCTCATCAACACCACCCTCATCAAATTTCCTCATCAACACAGACCTCATCAACACCACCCTCATCAACACAGACCTCATCAACACCGCCCTCATCAACACCCCATCATCAACACCACCCTCATCAACACCACCCTCATCAACACCACTCTCATCAACACTGCCCTCATCACCACCCGCCCCCCAAATCATCAACTGCCCTTATCTACACCGCCCTCATCAACACCCCCCTCATCAACACCGCCCTCATCAAACCCCCCCTCATCAACACCCCCCTCATCAACACCCCTCTCATCAACATCCCGCCCTCATAGAACCCCCTCTCATCAAAACTGCCTTCATCAAACGCCCCCCCCTCCCTCATCAACACCTTACCCCCCATCAACACCCCCTTCATCAACATCCCCCATCTCATCAACACCCCCCCCCATCAACACCCCCCCTCATCAACACCACCCTCATCAACACCCCCCTCATCAACACGCCCCTCATCAACACCCTCCCCCCCTCATCAACACTGCCTCACATTCCCCCCCCCATCAACAACCCCCCCCCATCAACACCTCCCTCATCAACACATCCCCCTCATTAACACCCCCGCCCTTCCCCAATCAACACCCCCCCCCCCCCTCATCAAACCCCCCTCATCAAAACCCCACTTCATCAATACCCCCATCCCCTCATATACACCACCCCTCATAAATACCACCCCCCTCACCCCTCATCAACAAACCCCCCCTCATCAACTCCCCCCCCCCCTCATCAACACCTCCTTCAACAACACCCTCTGCTCAACATCCCCCCCTCAACAACACCACCTCATCAACACCCCCCTCATCCACACCCCCCACCCTCTCATCGACACCCCTCATCAAAACCCCCCCCCCCCCTCATCAACACCCCCTTCATCAACACTCCCCATCAACACCACTCCCCTCATCAACACCCCCCTCATCAACACCACCCTCATCATTACACCCCATGAACACCCCTCTCATCAACACCACCCTCATCAACATCCTCCTCATCAACACCCCCTCCTAAACACCCTCCTCATCAACGCCCCCCTCATCAACAACCCCTCATCAACACCAGAATCATCAACACCAGCCTCATCAACACCACCCTCATCAACACTGCTCTCATCAAAACCCCCCTCATCAACACCCCCCTCATCAACACCCCACCTTTATCAACCCCCCCCCCCCCATCATCAACACCTCCCATCATCAGCAACCCCATCAACCCCATCCTCTTCTCAAAACCCCACTCATCAACACCGCCCTCATTAACACCCCCTCATCCTCACCGCCCTAATCAACAAACCCCCCTCATCAACTCCCCCCCCCCCCCCCTCATCAACACCTCCTTCAACAACACCCTCTGCTCAACATCCCCCCCTCAACAACTCCACCTCATCAACACCCCCCTCATCCACACCCCCACCCTCTCATCGACACCCCCTCATCAAAACCCCCCCCCCCCTCATCAACACCCCCTTCATCAACACTCCCCATCAACACCACTCCCCTCATCAACACCCCCCCTCATCAACACCACCCTCATCATTACACCCCATGAACACCCCTCTCATCAACACCACCCTCATCAACATCCTCCTCATCAACACCCCCTCATGAACACCCTCCTCATCAACGCCCCCCTCATCAACAACCCCTCATCAACACCAGAATCATCAACACCAGCCTCATCAACACCACCCTCATCAACACTGCTCTCATCAAAACCCCCCTCATCAACACCCCCCTCATCAACACCCCACCTTTATCAACACCCCCCCCCCCTCATTAACACCTCCCCTCATCAGCAACCCCATCAACCCCATCCCCTTCTCAATACCCCCCTCATCAACACCCCCATCATCAACACCGCCCTCATTAACACCCCCTCATCCTCACCGCCCTAATCAACAACCCCCCTCATCAACACCCCCCCTCCTCATCAATCCCTCCCCTCTTTAACCCCCCCATCAACACAGTCCCCTCACCAACACCCCCCTCATCAACACCCCCTCCTCATCAACACCCCCTCAGCAACACCTCCCTCATCAACACCGCTGTCATCAACACCACCCCCCTCATCAACACCCTCCCCCATTAACACCTCCCGCCCCCCCTCAACTTACCCCGCCCCTCATCAACACCCCCCTCATCAACACCGCCCTCATCAACACCACCCTCATCAACACCCCCCATGAACACCACTCTCATCAACACCGCCCTCATCAACACCCCCCCTCATCAACACCGCCCTCATCAACACCGCCCTCATCAACATCCTCCTCATCAACACCCCCCCTCATCAACACCCTCCTCATCAACGCATCCCTCATAACACCCCCTCATCAACACTGGCATCATCAACACCAGCCTCATCAACACCGCCCTCATCAACACTGCCCTCATTAAAACCCTCCTCATCAACACCCCCCATCAAGACCACCACCCTCATCAACACCACCACCCTCATCACCACACCCATTATGAACACCGCCCTCATCAAACCCCCCCTTATCAACTCCCCCCCTCATCAACACCACCCTCATGAACACCCCGCCCTCATCAACACCCCTCTTATCAACACCCCCTCATCAAAACCGCCCTCATCAAACTCCCCCCCCCTCCTCAACACCCTGCCCTCATCAACCCCCCCCCCCCTCATCAACACCTCCCTCATCAAAACCGCCCTCATCAAACCACCCCCCTCATCAACACCCCACCCCCATCAACACCCTCCTCAGCAACACCCCCCCCCTTTCATCAAAACACTTCCCCCCCCCCATCAACACCCTTCCTCATCATCCCCCCATCAACACCTCAGCATCAACACCCCCCTCATCAACACATCCTCCTCATCAATACCCTCTCTCATCAACACGCCCTTCATCAACCCCCCTCTCATCAACACCCCCCCCCCCCGTCATCAACACCCCCTCCCCCTCATCAATAATCCTCCCATCCAACATCCCCCTCCCCCTCATCAACACGTCCCCCTCATCAACACCGACCTCATCAAAACCACCCTCATCAACACCCCCCTCATCAACACAGACCTCATCAACACCACCCTCATCAACACAGACCCTCATCAACACCACCCTCATCAACACCACCCTCATCAACACTGCCCTCATCACCACCATACCACCCCCCCCCCATCATCAACTGCCCCTTATCAACACCACCCTCATCAACACCCCCCTTATCAACACCGCCCTCATCAAACCTCCCCTCATCAACACCCCCCTCATCAACACCCCGCCCTCATCAAAACTGCCCTCATCAAACCCCCACTCCCTTCGTCAATACCTTACCCCCCATCAACACCCCCCTCATTAACATCCCCCCATCTCATCAACACCCCCCCCCCCCCAATCAACACCCCCTCATCAACACACCCCCCTCATCAACACCCCGCTCATCAACACCCCCCTCATCAACACCCTCCCCCCTCATCAACACTGCCTCAACATCCCCCCCCCCCCCATCAACACCTCCCTCATCAACACATCCCCCTCATCAACACCCCCGCCCGCCCTCATCAACACCCCCCTCAACAACACCCCCCTCATCAACCCCCACCCCTCATCAAAACCCCCCTTCATCAATACCCCCCCCCCCATCCCCTCATCAACACCACCCCCCCCTCATCAATACCACCCCCTTCTCCTCATCAACACACCCCCCTCATCAACTCCCCCCCCCTCATCAACACCCCTTCAACAACACCCCTCTGCTCAACATCCCCCCCTCAACAACACCCCCTCATCAACACCCCCCTCATCCACACCCCCCCACCCCCTCATCAACACCCCCCCTCATCAACACCGCGCTCATCAACACCCCCCCTCCCTCATCAACACCCCCCTCAACAACACTCTCTGCTCAACCCCCCCCCCTCCTCGTCAACCCCCCCTCCCCGTCCCTCCCCCCTCCCCCTTCGTCAGCGCAGAGGAATCTAATCCTGGGGCAACCACCTAAAGAACTCTAGTCTACCTCCATCAGCACGCTCGGGATGAGAGGAACGCTACACAAACCGCCACTTAGATCCCTTTTCTGGGCGCACAAAACAGTAAAATTTAGTTTCTGTAGCACAAAGTTGTACGTGATAAGGTAGCCCCACCTACAACCCTCCTTAGTCCTTCCTAGGACCTTTGGAGGGTTACCTTGGTTTTTGTCTTTCCTCCATGGATACAATCGGTATACCGGGAGGATAAGTGCATCCAATTATGAGCATGTCATTTAGTAAAATGGGCACTTCCCCTCTTCTAACAACCCCCTTCTCCCCCCCCCCCCCCCACCCTTTCCGAAAAAAAAAAACCAATTTGCTACCGAGTTGATGGACATATGTTGTAGCAAGGTAATGAGAAATGAAATGTAATTTTGTAAAAACCAGTGTACGAGAGAGAGAGAGAAAGAGAGAGAGAGAAAGAGAGAGAGAGAGAGAGAGAGAGAGAGAGAGAGAAAGAAAGAGGAGAAAGGAGACTAATATTTGGTCAAGTAAAACAAACTGATCAGACAAATTAGTCATTTTCATTTGAATATACTCACCAAGCCCCCATCTTACGTCCATGCAGTTCTCACTGGGAACAAGCTAAAGTTGGCCTTGGTCTGGCTAAAGTTGGCCATAGTCTGGCTAAAGTTTGCCATAGTCTGGCTAAAGTTGGCCATGGTCTGGCTAAAGTTTGCCATGGTCTGGCTAAAGTTGGCAATGGTCTGGCTAAAGTTGGCCATAGTCTGGCTAAAGTTGGCCATGGTCTGGCTAAAGTTGGCCATGGTCTGGCTAAAGTTGGCAATGGTCTGGCTAAAGTTTGCCATAGTCTGGCTAAAGTTGGCCTTGGTCTGGCTAAAGTTGGCCATGGTCTGGCTAAAGCTGGCAATGGCCTGGCTAAAGTTGGCCATAGTCTGGCTAAAGTTGGCCATGGTCTGGCTAAAGTTGGCCATGGTCTGGCTAAAGTTGGCCTTGGTCTGGCTAAAGTTGGCCATGGTCTGGCTAAAGTTGGCCATGGTCTGGCTAAAGTTGGCCATGGTCTGGCTAAAGTTGGCAATGGTCTGGCTAAAGTTGGCCATGGTCTGGCTAAAGTTGGCCATGGTCTGGCTAAAGTTGGCCATAGTCTGGCTAAAGTTGGCCACGGTCTGGCTAAATTTGGCCATGGTCTGGCTAAAGTTGGCCACGGTCTGAGTAAAGTTGACCGCGGTCTGGCTAAAGTTGGCCATAGTCTGGCTAAAGTTGGCCACGGTCTGGCTAAAGTTGGCCATGGTCTTGCTAAAGTTGGCCATGGTCTGGCTAAAGTTGGCCACGGTCTGGCTAAAGTTGGCCATAGTCTGGCTAAAGTTGGCCATGGTCTGGCTAAAGTTGGCCATGGTCTGGCTAAAGTTGGCCACGGTCTGGCTAACGAGGTTGAGATTGACGTGATTTTCACTGAGAGTCACGCAGAAGAAGAAAAGCATATTAGCACAACTTGGATTCCCAGGTCTACTTTCATCAGCACGCTTGGGATATGAGGAAAGCTACTGCAACACCATACCTGCCGTCCTTTTCAGTACGCACAATGTAGGCATTGAAAACCAACATCTAGAGTGAGAGAGAGAGAGAGAGAGAGAGAGAGAGGGAGAGAAAGAGATTGGGGGGGGGGGTGGGGGGAGGTCATTTTGATGAGAAACGAATGAGATGCAAACTAAAACAATACGACATGTAATGGGATTGGTCCGATTAGTGTAGTAGTAGTAGAGTACTCGCTTTTCGTGCAAATGTACGGATCTCAACTCACGCTACCAGAACACTCCAGTTGACCTATTTCTATATGGGTAACTGGATACCACATAACCAAGATGAGAATTTTGCGATGAAATCTCTAATACGTCATCCCCAACAACTCTGTCTGCCTTTATCTAAGAGGAATGGATGGGATGTTTCTGAGTGCCAGAATAAACCTTTATCTGAAATGTTGAAACTGTTTTCATTCCCAGAAATCCTGCGCAGTCTCCTCAAGCAACGTCGTCACAACACCTACCACTGATAATAATAATGACAACAATACTGCACCAAGCAATCCTATTCCAGTCCCTGATAATAACACGATAGCAACAAACGGCAGCGCTGGGGGTTTGCTTTCAAGACGAAAGCGTGCCCCAAATGACCCGGCCACAGTTGAAGCTACAATCAAAGTAATCGACCCCCAGACTCAAGACGGCAGCACTGGTACAAACTCGAATTCATTTGGTAAATTTCTTCTTCAATCATTATGTTTTGTGTCGTCATCGTACCTCTCCAACTCTTCCAACGTATAGTCATATATTCCTTTAGCATGTATGCCCTTCACTCTAAGAAACCTCCAACGTATAGTCATATATTCCTTTAGCATGTATGCCCTTAACTCTAAGAAACCTCCAACGTATAGGCATATATTCCTTTAGCATGTATGCCCTTCACTCTAAGAAACCTCCAACGTAAAGTCATATATTCCTTTAGCATGTATGACCTTCACTCTAAGAAACCTCCAACGTATAGTCATACATTCCTTTAGCATGTATGCCCTTTACTCTAAGAAACTTCCAACGTATAGTCATATATTCCTAAGCATGTATGCCCTTCACTCTAAGAAACCTCCAACGTATAGTCATATATTCCTTTAGCATGTATGCCCTTCACTTTAAGAAACCTCCAACGTATAGTCATATATTCCTTTAGCATGTATGCCCTTCACTCTAAGAAACCTCCAACGTATAGTCATATATTCCTTTAGCATGTATGCCCTTCACTCTAAGAAACCTCCAACGTATAGTCATATATTCCTTCAGCATGTATGCCCTTCACTCTAAGAAACCTCCAACGTATAGTCATATATTCCTTCAGCATATATGCCCTTCACTCTGATTAAGAAACAGAGTTATGTATTCCCATTCAAACCAAAATAAATGGAAGACAGTCAAAACTCATTGGGCACCTGCCCGAAATGGAGGTCGTGGACCACATTGTGACAACAACAGATACAGGACAAGATACACGGAGGAAGGCATTGATACTCTATTTTCTGTTTTTCCATCGATCATCCTCATATCAAGGTCCTGGTTTCTCTTACATCCTCATATCATGGTCCTGGTTTCTCTTACATCCTCATATCAAGGTCCTGGTTTCTCTTACATCCTCATATCAAGGTCCTGGTTTCTCTTACATCCTCATATCAAGGTCCTGGTTTCTCTTACATCCTCAAATCAAGGTCCTGGTTTCTCTTACATCCTCATATCAAGGTCCTGGTTTCTCTTACATCCTCAAATCAAGGTCCTGGTTTCTCTTACATCCTCATATCAAGGTCCCGGTTTTTCTTACATCGTCATATCAAGGTCCTGGTTTCTCTTACATCCTCATATCAAGGTCCTGGTTTCTCTTACATCCTCATATCAAGGTCCTGGTTTCTCTTACATCCTCATATCAAGGTCCTGGTTTCTCTTACAAAAGCCATAGTTGATTGTAAGGCTATTTATCTCCGTGCAGTTTTGTTCTCTTATTTGTCATCTGACGACTGTATTTCTCTCTCTCGCTCTCTCTCTTTTTCTCTCTCTCTCTCACTTTCTCTCTCGCTCTATCTATCTCTCTCTCGCTCTCTCTTTTTCTCTCTCTCTCTCTCACTTTCTCTCTCGCTCTATCTATCTCTCTCTCTCCCTCTCTGTTGTACGGTATGCAATTGAAAATGTATAGGAATTTTTCCCTGGTCATGATATGCTCCCCACATGGACATCTGCCCCAAACTGCATTTGGTTGTGAAGATGCCCATAGAGTCAGTTGTGCCCGTTCACAGTTTGAAGATGACGGCTATATGAGGCGAAGGGATACGATAGATGGAAAAGCACAAATAATCTAAACAGCTGAAATGCTCCTTTTAGATATATCAACGGAAGGAATAGATTATCGACACCACAGGCAATAAGACTTTATTATTCTCTTCTATCCTTCCATGAACGATGGAGGATGAGGGAGAAAAAGAAATGGTGGGGGAGAGAGTGTCGGGAAAGAAAGGGGAGGGAGATGATGTGTTGTGTAACGTACTGGCATATTGCATGATGTGCAGTCCCAATTGGTACGTGTTCGGATTTAATAACTATCAAGCACGTTCCCTTTTGGAAAGTCACTCTTATTGCAAGAAATATGTGCTGAAATCGTATGCACTGGACCAAACTAACAATGCGCGAAATGGAAGAGGCTATGAGAACACTAAAGAAAAGGAAATCTCCCGGAAAAGACGGGATAACAAACGAAATGCTGATGGGGCTGGGCCAAACAGCGAAGAAGAAACTGCTATCGGTCCTGAACCAAAGCTGGAAAAGGGGAATTGTACCCCAGGCATGGAAAGACGCAATACTGGTACCAGTACCAAAAACAGGAAAGGACAAAACAGATCCAAATGGATACAGGCCCATAAGCCTACTGAGCTGTGTCGGCAAGCTGATGGAACGGATGATAAACACCAGACTGATGTGGCATCTGGAAGAAAAACGAATACTAATTCCACAGCAAGCCGGCTTTAGACAGCACAGATCCACTGAGGACCAGGTCATCCTCATAGCCCAGGAGATAGAAGATGCCTACCAGGCACAGAAACACACAGTAGCTGTTTGGGTGGATCTGGAAAAGGCATTTGACAAAGTCTGGAAAGATGGACTTAGAGTCAAGCTAAGAAAAAGTGATCTCTGTGGGAAGATGTACAAGTGGATCAACCACTACCTCAAACAAAGAACGGCCAGAGTCCAAGTACAAGGGCAGATGAGCAAAAAGGTGACACTCGAGCAGGGAGTACCCCAAGGGGGAGTATTGTCACCCACACTCTTCCTGGTATATATAAACGATATTACAGAGAATATACCAAGAAGAGTCCATAGCTCAATGTTTGCAGACGATCTGGCTATGTGGACCTCTGAAAAGAATCTCACCATAGCAAGAAATCGGATGCAGACGGCCCTAACATCTCTGGAAGAGTGGGCGAACTCATGGCTGGTCAAAATAAACGAGGAGAAAACCACATGCACAATATTCTCGCTTTCATTAAAACCCCAAAGTACCAAATTAAGTCTAAATGGCAAAATCCTGCAGCCAAACGATAACCCAACCTATCTGGGAGTCACATTTGATCGGCGCATGACATGGAAAAGTCAGATTGAGAGAAACCGAATGAAAGCCAGAGAAAGAATGGCAATCATCAGGAAACTTGCTGGCACAAGCTGGGGAGCAGACGAAGGCATACTAAAGAAACTGTACACTGGAAGAGTGAGACCAGTTCTCGAGTATGGCATTGCGGCATGGACAACAGCAGCGAAGGCGAACTTCGATAAAGTTAACAAACTTCAAAACCAAGCCATGATAATTATAACAGGTGGCATGAAGTCAACGCCAATTGTAGAACTTGAAAAGATTACAAAACTGCAATCCATGACCGATAGAAGAGACTGCAGAGCCCAGCTGCAGTCAGAGAAACTCCGAAGACTGACCGACCATCCAATGCACCAGAGACTAAACAATTTGGGAAATGGGAAACTAAAGCGGAGAAACTTTGCAGAAATAGCCAAAGCAAAGATGCACGAAGATCCCATAAACGCACTAACAACACCAAAACCCATCACTACTGTACAAAAACCTACCTGGAGGCAGGATATATTTCCAGAGGTGGTAGAAAATATACCAGGTATTGCAAACAAAAACTGCCAGACTGAAAAAGAAAGGAGAGATACTACCCTAAGCTTCATAACGAAAAGCTACCCAAGCATGGACTGGACCCATGCATACACCGACGGTTCTGTAACAAACACAACACAGAACATTCACAGGAGCATTCCTGAACCTACCAAATGGCAGAAAAATAACACTGTCACTCGCTACTGGTAAGTACACAAGCAATTTCAGAGCGGAGGCAGAGGCACTGAGGGCGGCAGTGGAAGAAATTGTGACACACAGTGAAAATGAGAGCCATATAGTCCTGCTGACAGATGCTCTCGCCGTAGTCACAGCGCTAAAAAGCCAGAAAAACACTGAGCTTAATGACTTAAGAGCAGCACTCTGCAAACTGTGCCAGCAGTCCGCACCAAAAAGGGTAGTGGTACAGTGGGTTCCGTCACACTGCAACATCCAAGGCAACGAGGAGGCAGACAGACTGGCAAAAGAAGGTGCAAGACTACCACAAACAGATACCAGTATGACGTACGAAGAGTCAAAACGGCTTATCAAAGCCAGATGCATGACCAAATGGGAAACCGAACGTACTGGTTACACCAAAAACGATGCCTATTACCAGTTGAACCGAAGAGAGCAGGTCGTTGTCTTCAGACTTCGCACTGGCCACAACAGACTGAGGTACCACATATTCAACAAATTGGAGATAGGGTGTACCGACGAATGCCCGTGCGGTACTGGTAAAATGACCGCTGAACATCTGCTGCAGAACTGCCCGACATACGAGGATCAGAGACAGCAGATGTGGCCATTACCAGTGGAACTGCAAGACAAGCTCTATGGCAGTGGCGACAGCCTCAGGATGACCGCCGCTTTTTTCGAAAAAATAATGGTTACTGTCTGACTGCGTACGCAGAAGAAGAAGAAGAAGTATGCACTGGACCAAAAAAGCGCAAAACATAGTACAAAGCATGTCACTTTAGGGAACAACGGAAACGAATAACAATAGTACTGTTATGAGCAGAAATGTTTTTCTAAACGTAAACAGCAAATATTTTCTTCCATTCATTAAACTCATCACTTTCATTACTTCCATCTACCAACCTCATTACCGCCATTACTTCCATCTACCAACCTCATCACTTCCATTACTTCCATCTACCATCCTCATCGCTGCCATTACTTCCATCTACCAACCTCATCACCGCCATTACTTTCCCTCAACTAACCTCATGACTGCCATTACTTCCATCTACCAACCTCATCACCGCCATTACTTCCATCTACCAACCTCATCACCGCCATTACTTCCATCTACCAACCTCATCACCGGCACTACTTTCCTTCAACTAACCTCATGACTGCCATTACTTCCATCTACCAACCTCATTACTGCCATTACTTTCCCTCAACTAACCTCATGACTGCCATTACTTCCATCTACCGATCTCATCACCGCCATTACTTCCATCTACCAACCTCATCACTGCCATTACTTCCATCTACCGATCTCATCACCGCCATTACTTCCATCTACCAACCTCATTACTGCCATTACTTTCCCTCAACTAACCTCATGACTGCCATTACTTCCATCTACCAACCTCATTACTGCCATTACTTTCCCTCAACTAACCTCATGACTGCCATTACTTCCATCTACCGATCTCATCACTGCCATTACTTATTTCTTCTAACCTCACCTCAATTTTTCCTGTCCACTAATCTTGTCACTTCCATTCGTTCTGTCTGCTAAACGTATCACTTCAAATACTCCCCATCCACTATACTCATCACTTTAATTACTCCTCGCCCACTAATCTCGTCACCTCCATGCCACCTGTCCACTAATCTCGTCACCTCCATACCACCCGCCCACTAATCTCGTCACTTCCATACTTCCTGTCCCCTAATCTCGTCACCTCCATACCACCCGCCAACTAATCTCGTCATCTCCATACTTTCTGTCCATTAAACTCGTCACTTCCATTCCGCCCCTCTACTACATTCTTCAGCTCCAACAAGTTTCTTTTCTATTCCAGAACCTGACTCAGCAACTTCAAGTAAAAGTGCTACGACTGAGGATTGCATCAACAACCCAGATATCGTTGTCATTATCGCCATCTTGAGCGTCTGCGTGTTTGTACTGTTTGTTGCAACAATTTATCTCATCTATTGCCTTAAGAACGCGAAGAAGAAACCAGACTTCACTGGAAATGTTCGGTCTTCTCGTCCAGAAGAGACTGTTCGATTCCCACGTCTGGAGCTGACCACTCCACCAAATAACGGTGGATGCTAGGCACAGTACATTGTGTTGGATTCTTGGTCCTTCACACAACACATGTACGAACGTCATGAATGCCACGTGTAACAGACCGCACACCCATGCAACACGTGTTTTAGATCTCATCCATACTCCTACATTACACATTACTCTTAACAAGTCTCACACATAACACTAACAATTGCCACACATACCTTTAACATCAGGTCTCACAAATACATCTAACAGATCTTACACATACCCCTAGCAACAAGTCGCAAATATACACATAACAGGTCTCGCACATGCCCATACAGGTCTCATACATACCCCTGACCTGTCTCACGCACATCCCTAATAAGACTTAAACATATCTCTAACAGGTCTCACACATACCATTCATATGTCTCACACATACCCCTAACAACAAGTCCCACCACATACCACGGACAGCATGCCTTCCATAAATGCCACATCTAGTATAACCATTGCACACATACCTGTAATAGATCTCCCACATATTCCTCATAGGTCTCACACATACCCCTAACAACAAGTCCCACATACAACGTATAGCAAGCCCTTCAATAATGCCACATCTAGTATAACCATTGCACGCTAAAGTGTGTTATGTCCTTACGGCCATGCTTAGCTCAACAATGTTTAGCCTCCCTTTATATTGGTTATGTCCTATGACTGAATGAACAATACGGCTTATTGTCCCACTTTTGGTGTTTTGTGTCATCTAGTATTTGCACTCTTTTATTTCTGGAAACAAGGTCAATTTATATTTTTATTCTTCCCCTGTTTTCTAGTTTCCCGAAGTTTTATTCCAATTACACTTCTCTTTTTTTTTCTTGTACTTTTTAGTTTTCTTTTTATTATTTGCCTTGTCTTTCTTTAAAACAAAGCCTAAGAATCCGCTTGATGCCTTTTTATATTGTATATTTTGGGACTTCAACCTCTAATAGTTTCTCTTTGGACATTTTATTGTTTTGTAAAAAAATCTATTTCAACAAACAAACAAACAAACAAAAACCCATTAAATTTGTTTGTGCAACCAAATACATGCAATTTGTAATGATGTAACATCCACACTGAACCAATTTTGCCGTCTACATCTTCTTTTTTTTCTTCTTTTTTTTCTAATTCTTGTTCGAGAAGACTAATTATTAATTTCTGATTCATGTATCCTGTACGTAATTTCGCTATTTATCTGTCTTTCTGTTTGGCATCAGCTGGGCTCTTCAATCCTAGATGGGAGCTAAGCCATACTGTTTGGCATCAACTGGGGTCTTCTACCCTAGATGGGAGCTAAGCCGTACTGTTTAGCATGAGCTGAATTCTTCTACCCTAGATGGGAGCTAAGCCGTTCTGTTTAGCATGAGCTAGATTCTTCTACCCTAGATGGAAGCTAAGCCGTACTTTTTGGCATGGGCTGAGGTCTTTTACCCTAGATGGGAGATAAACCGTACTGTTTGGTATGAGCTGAATTCTTTTACCCTAGATGGGAGCTAAGCCGTACTGTTTGGCATGAGCTGGATTCTTCTACCCTAGATGGAGTTTAAGCCGTACTATTGGTAACCTTTTACGACATGATCTGGCTGGAGCAGTGGGGATAATATCGACTTAGTCACGAACTAGGTCAGCCAGAAAACTACTGTGGCAACGGTATTGATGTACAACAGAGGTCTCCAAACTACAACCGGTCGGTCACAACTGGCCCGTCACAAGATTATATCATATCGTCCTTGAAAAAATAATTGTTTCCTTTCGTTATTTCTTAACCACCCTGAATAGTTGACATGTTCAGCTTCCGTCTGATTGCGTGCTTTCCTCATGACATCAAGCCATGTCTAATTCCTGTCTGCTCGCCTTCTTCCCCCCCGCCCCCTCCCCCATGAAAACAATTCATATCCAATTCATGTCCACTCGCCTGCTTTCCCTGTGTCATCAAGTCATGCCCAGTTTCTGTCCGCTCGCCTGCTTTCCCAAAGACACAAAGCCGTGTCCAGTTTCTGTCCGCTCGCCTGTGTCCCCATAACACAAAGCCGTATCCAGTTTATGTCCGCTTGCCTGCTTTCCCCATGACACAAAGCCATGTCCAGTTTCTGTCCGCTCGCCTGCTTTCCCCATGACACAAAGCCATGTCCAGTTTCTGTCCGCTCGCCTGCTTTCCCCATGACACAAAGCCGTGTCCAGTTTCTGTCCGCTCGCCTGATTTCCCCATGACACAAAGCCATGTCCAGTTTCTGTCCGCTCGACTACTTTCCCCATGTCAACAAGCCATGCTCAGTGCCTGTCCGCTCAACTGCTTCTCTTGTGTCACCAAGCCATGTCTAGTTCGTCCACTCATTGCTTTCCCCGATACACCAAGCCATGTCTAGTTCGACAACTCATTGCTTTCCCCGAGACACCAAGCCATGTCCAGTTCGTCTACTCATTGCTTTCCCCGAGACTCCAAGCCATGTCTAGTTCGCCCACTCATTGCTTTCGCCGAGACACCAAGCCATGTCTAGTTCGTCCACTCACTGCTTTTACCGAGACACCAAGCCATATCCAGTTCCTATCCACTCACTGCTTTCTCCAAGACAGCAAGCCATGTCCAGTTTATGTCCACTCACTTCTTTCCCTGTGTCACCAAGCCATATCCAGTTCCTATCCACTCACTGCTTTTCCCAAGACAACCAAGCCATGTCCAGTTTCTATCCACTCACTGCTTTCACCATGACAGAAAGCCATGTCCAGTTTCTATCCACTCACTGCTTTCCCCATAACACCAAGAAATGTCCAGTTTCTATCCACTCACTGCTTTCCCCATGACACCAAGAAATGTCCAGTTTATATCCACTCACTGCTTTCTCCATGACACCAAGCCATGTTCAGTTTCTATCCACTCACTGCTTTCCCCATGACACCAAGTCATGTCCAGTTCCTATCCACTCACTGCTTTCCCCATGACACTAAGCCATGTCCAGTTTCTATCCACTCACTGCTTTCCCCATGACACCAAGCCATGTCCAGTTTCTATCCACTCACTGCTTTCTCCATGACACCAAGCCATGTCCAGTTTCTATCCACTCACTGCTTTCCCCATGACACCAAGTCATGTCCAGTTCCTATCCACTCACTGCTTTCCCCATGACACCAAGCCATGTCCAGTTTCTATCCACTCACTGCTTTCCCCATGACACCAAGCCATGTCCAGTTCCTATCCACTCACTGCTTTCCCCATGACACCAAGCCATGTCCAGTTTCTATCCACTCACTGCTTTCCCCATGATACCAAGTCATGTCCAGTTCCTATCCACTCACTGCTTTCCCCATGACACCAAGCAATGTCCAGTTTCTATCCACTCACTGCTTTCTCCATGATACCAAGCAATGTCCAGTTTCTATCCACTCACTGCTTTCTCCATGACACCAAGCAATGTCCAGTTTTTATCCACTCACTGCTTTCTCCATGATACCAAGCCATGTCCAGTTTCTATCCACTCATTGATTTGCCCAAGACACCAATCCGTGTCCAATTCATATCCTCTCACTGCTTTCCCCATGACACCAAACCAGGTCCAATTTCTGTCCGCTCATCTGGTTTTCCCCTGACACTATGAAACTCACATTTTCAATCACAAAAGCTACGTGATTGAATCACTTAAAACACAGTATAAGTGAGAGGTGACGGCACTGCCTACAGAACAGATCTGGAACATTTGTTAGTGGTTCTTAGTCTCCAGGCAGAGTGCTAAAGAAAGACGAGTCGCATAATATCTCACACAATTATGAATAAAATGGAAATTTGTGAAAGATGTTACACATTGTTTTTAAGTAAGTAATTTATATTGACTAACTGTAAACATTCAATCTCAAGAATGAATTACTCCAATTCGAACTATCGAGAACATTTACAAATGAGCACTTCAAGCCACACATCTCAGTTCAGAAGTATTTTGAAAATAAACAAACAAACAGTTACATCATTTCAGTTAGTCTTATTGTGCTAAAATCCATAATTTGGTTGTTTCAATATTATAACTCTCCAATTGCTAGAATGGAGTCAATGTGAGTTATTGATCCTGGATAATATGCATGTGTTGCTGTCTTTCTTTGTGATTGTTATGTTTCTCTTTATGTGTTGCTGCCTTTCTTTGTGATTCTTATGTTTCTCTTTATGTGTTGCTGCCTTTCTTTGTGATTGTTGTGTTTCTCTTTATGTGTTGCTGCCTTTCTTTGTGATTATTGTGTTTCTCTTTATGTGTTGCTGCCTTTCTTTGTGATTGTTATGTTTCTCTTTCGTTGAGATTAATACCAATCTGGTTGCCACACAACAATCTTCTTCTTCTTCTTCGTACGCTGTCAGACGTCAACCTGTATTTGTTCGAAGAAAGCAGCGGTCATCCTGAGGCTGTCGACACTGCCATAGAGCTTGTCTAGTGTTGCCACTGGTGATGGCCACATATGTTTTCTCTGGTCCTAGTATGTCGGGCAGTTTTGCAGCAGATGTTCAGCAGTCATTTTCTCTGTACCACAAGTGCATTCGTCAGTGCCACCTATCTTCAGTTTATTGAATAGGTGGTACCTCAGTCTGTTGTGGCCTGTGCGGAGTCTGAAGACCTCTTATGTTCAACTGGTAATAGGCATCATTTTTTGCAACACAACCATCGAAATAAAAGTTTTCCATTCATTTATAACACTGGTTTTCTTTAATTTGGCCTATGAAAATGTGCAAAATATATTATGCGGACCGCGAAAGTGTACACAATATATTATGTGGGCCGCGAAAGTGTACAAAATGTATTATGTGGGCCGCAAAAGTGTACAGGCTTATGGGCCTGTATCCATTCGGATCTGTTTTGTCCTTTCCTGTTTTTGGTACTGGTACCAGTATTGCATCTTTCCATGCCTGGGGTACAATACCCCTTTTCCAGCTTTGGTTCAGGACTGATAGTAGTTTTTTCTTCGCTGTTTGGCCCAGCCCCATCAGCATTTCGTTTGTTATCCCGTCTTTTCCGGGAGATTTCCTTTTCTTTAGTGTTCTCATAGCCTCTTCCATTTCGCGCATTGTTAGTTTGGCCATCATGTGCTCTTCAGGAGCCGTATTTATGTTTTCGTGACCCTTTAGCTCTTCGCTAATGTCTGTATGCTTATCTGCAGGGACCTCGATGTGGTTTGCTTTGGCATAGTGATCGACAAAGGCGTTTGCGGCTTTCTTACCTGTGATCAAGTTCTCGCCCTGCTTGATAGTAATTTGTTTATTTGACGGGGTTTCGTCATTCATGGCTGTGACTAGCTTCCATAGCTTGTTCCCTTCTTTGTCCAGGTTTAAACTTTCCGTTTTATTTTTCCAACTTTCTCTTGCTGTTTGCTTGAGAGTGTGTTTGTACTTCGCCGCGGCGGCTTTGAGGGCGATGTTTGCCTCCATGGATTTTTCTCGTTCTGCCATGTTCCTAGCACGACAGTGTGGCATATTCAGAATATGGGTTAGACTTATATATTTCTTGAACATCGGCACATTGCGGGTAACGTGGTAAACATCGCGTCGGCCGCCTTTACTTTCCTAAATTATTCTGGTAACCAGTTTTTCAGACTGGTTCGATCTCAGGAGTCCTTTTACGATCGGAGAACCCCTGCACCAACAGAAAACCGAACTCCGATCGTTCGGCTGAGAAACCAAATAACTAGCCACTGCGCTACCTCGGCTTATACCATTTGTTTTTTTCTGAGAGCATTTCAAATCAATTCTCACTATCTCCCCAATTTCTTGCTATATTGGCTGTTACCGTGTTCTTTCCCACTGATCTGTATTTGCTATTATCCCTGTCAATCTAACACTTGTTAACAAAGGTCTGCAGTCTGGATACCATACTCTTGGTCCCATACCATATCTCAGTGACCAGATCTCTCCACTTAGTCGTAATCTTTGGTGTGCATCTCTCAATCATATTATCAGTCCTGTGTGTTTTGGTCTTCCACTATTTGTCTTACCGTGATATTTCCAGAATAGGGAATGCTTTGTAAAGTGATATCATTGTTTTCTTAATGTGTATGGCATATCCAAGGCCAGTGTCATCTCGTCACTCCCATCTCCAGTGTTTATCACAAGCTCTGAAGTTTTACATATAAAAATATGTATCACGGACTAAAAAGTAAATCGCATGTCCTTTTACAGAACGTAGCTTCTTACAACGGCCACGTATTTGGCTGTTATAAATTTCCTGGCAAGTGAGCAGTACGGTATGTTGCCATTACTTTCCGTACGTGGAGGAGCATTCGCCCGAGTTAAAATCCAGTGTCTGCCAAACTGGACACAAGTGGGAATCGAACCCGGAACGTTGGGATTGTGAAAACCGAGCCA
The DNA here is from genome assembly GCA_036924085.1 of Ariolimax columbianus. Classification (NCBI taxonomy): domain Eukaryota; kingdom Metazoa; phylum Mollusca; class Gastropoda; order Stylommatophora; family Arionidae; genus Ariolimax; species Ariolimax columbianus. The sequence continues at coordinate 113,129,343 of JAVGWX010000002.1, forward strand.
ATTTTACCCCTAGGCCACGCAGCCTCCCTATCAAGGACTAGACAATCTATCAAGGACTAGACAATCTATCAAGGACTAGACAATCTATCAAGGATTAGACAATCTATCAAGGACTAGACCATATATCAAGGACTAGACAATCTATCAAGGACTAGACAATCTATCAAGGATTAGACAATCTATCAAGGACTAGACAATCTATCAAGGACTAGACAATCTATCAAGGACTAGACAATCTAAAACAGCACATGACAGCAGATAACGATATGATTTTTCACGGGAATAGATCTATGTAATATCAATGAGCGAACTCGTGAAAAAGAAGAAATAGAAGACGACGAAGAAGAATGTGTAATGTGTGGACGTGAGGAGGGGTCTCTGTCAGTATGTTTCACCTGCCCCTGATAAGAAGTAGGGTCTTAGTCAGTATGTTTCAACCTGACCCCGACGAGAGGTATGGTTTAGGTCAGTATGTTTCAACCTGTCCCCGACAAGAGGCAAGAGGTATGGTTTAGGTCAGTATGTTTCAACCTTACCCTGACGAATGATATGATCTTGGTCAGTATGTTTCAACCTGACCCCGACGAATTATATGATCTTGGTCAGTATGTTTCAACCTGACCCCGACAAATGATATGATCTTGGTCAGTATGTTTCAACATAACCCCGACGAATGATATGATCTTGGTCAGTATGTTTCAACCTGACCCCGACGAATGATATGATTTTGGTCAGTATGTTTCAACCTGACCCCGACGAATTATATGATCTTGGTCAGTATGTTTCAACCTGACCCCGACAAATGATATTTTTTTTTGTTGTTTTTTTTTTGCGTTCGCCTTATTTATCTATTCCCCAAGACGTGTGTGCGTTACACTGTGGTTTTTATTTTGCGCCTGTCGGCCCAGTGCATCCGACTTCAGCATGCATTTTATGTAAGGGTCTGCTTCCTCCTGCATTTTCTAAGGGTTTGCTTCCCCGGGGTAACGGCCGGTGCTGTGATGGGGATCGAACCCAGCACCTTCTGGTTGTGAGCCGTGCCACTTAACCACTAGGCCACACCGTCCCCCTCGACAAATGATATGATCTTGGTCAGTATGTTTCAACATAACCCCGACGAATGATATGATCTTGGTCAGTATGTTTCAACCTGACCCCGACGAATGATATGATTTTGGTCAGTATGTTTCAACCTGACCTTGACGAATCGTAAGATCTTGGTCACTATGTTTCAACCTGACCCCGACGAGAGTTATGGTTTAGGTCACTATGTTTCAACCTGACCCCGACGAGAGGTATGGTTTAGGTCACTATGTTTCAACCTGACCCCGACGAGAGGTATGGTTTAGGTCAGTATGTTTCAACCTGACCCCGACGAGAGGTATGGTTTAGGTCAGTATGTTTCAACCTGACCCCGACGAATGGTATGATCTAGGTCACTATATTTCAACCTGACCCCGACGAATGGTATGATCTAGGTCACTATGTTTCAACCTGACACCGACGAGAGGTATGGTTTAGGTCAGTATGTTTCAACCTGACCCCGACGAATCGTAAGATCTTGGTCACTATGTTTCAACCTGACCCCAACGAATGATATGATCGTGGTCAGTATGTTTCAACCTGACTCCGACGAATCGTAAGATCTTGGTCAGTATGTTTCAACCTGACCCCGACGAATGATTTGATCTTGGTCAGTATTTTTCCACCTGACCCCGACGAATGATATGATCTTGGTCAGTATGTTTCAACCTGACCCCGACGAATGATATGATCTAGGTCACTATGTTTCAACCTGACCCCGACGACTGATATGATCTTGGTCAGTATGTTTCAACCTGACCCCGACGAATGATATGATCTTGGTTAGTATGTTTCAACCTGGCCCCGACGAATGATATGATCTTGGTCAGTATGTTTCAACCTGACCCCGACGAATGATATGATCTTGGTCAGTATGTTTCAACCTGACCCCGACGAGAGGTATGGTTTAGGTCAGTATGTTTCAACCTGGCCCCGACGAATGATATGATCTTGGTCAGTATGTTTCACCTTACCCTGATATTCTTTACCTGGCCGTGACGTGGGTTTGACCTCAGTCCAAAATATTTCATCTGATTGGCCATGAGGTGAGATCTTGGTCAGGAGGTTTAACCTGGCATGAGATTGAGATCTTTTCGCTTGACCCTGACATGCGATGTGGGTCTTGGTAAATATGTGACCTTTACGTTAGTAATTGCACCCGATATCAAGTCAAATTTATAGTGCAAATAAGGAAAAAGACAGAATAATAAAAGACTACAAGTGACATAAACACTATTTCCAATGAAAATTATATATAATAAATTAATCAAAGTAATGATACAGACGGAACGAAAAATGCGAGGTAAAACTGTTAGTAACGCTGTGAAGGGCCTAATGGTACGGCTTTGGGTTTATGAAGGCGTAAGGTTGTGCCTTAATGGGATGTGAACCTATTTGTAAAATTCTTGCAGTTGTTGGATTCGCTGTGACGTTAAAGACTCAAAACAATACAACGAACACTGTCTTAGGTGACAAAGCAAACAGGAAACAAAAACGAACACTGTCTTAGGTGACAAAGCAAACAGGAAACAAAACGAACACTGTCTTAGGTGACAAAGCAAACAGGAAACAAAACGAACACTGTCTTGGGTGACAAAGCAAACAGGAAACAAAAATACAAAAGGAAAACTAAATAATATATGGTGAGAAAATAGAATTACAATAATTGTTATTATTATGAAAATCAATCAAAACAGTATGGCAACAGCAGGTTTTTATTCAGGTATTGTCAGTTTGATATGACAAACAGATTGTTGTGTCGGGTGTGTATAAATACATTAATTGGAATTAATTTTTGTTTGGCAATTGTGGGGTCTAGTTAATTCAGTTATGGAGAAGTGATGCACCACATTAATTGAAAGAAAGTTTGAGATGAAAATGTGGTACATACATTATCTGAAATAGGTTTGGGATGGAGAAGTGAAGGACCACATTTATTTACAATAGTTTGAGGTGGAGAAGTGGTAGATGCATCAACTGGCAATGGATTGCGGTGGAGATGTGACGCTTTGTTTCGAAGCAGTGACTATTAATAAAGGCGTGAAAGGGTCTCATTAATTGACAATTGTTTGTGAAGGGTTAGATTAATTAAGACCAATTTTAAAAATAGATGTAAAGCCTCACATTAATTATTTACAGTAGTTTGTGATAGATCACATTAGTAGACCGTAATTTGTGATAGACGTGTAGACCGTTACGTTAGTTAACAACAATTTATGATCTATAAATTGAGGGTCACACTAATTAACTGTAGTGTGTGAAAGATATTTAATTGATTCGGATTAATTGACGTTAGTTAGTGATAGAGAAGTGAAGGGTCAAATTAATTGACAGCAGTTTATGATATAGATGTGAAGGGCCAATTTAATGGACCGCAGCATGTTATATTTTGGATAAGATTACTTTACAGTATGTTGTGATACAGGAACGATTAAATCACAACAATAGTTTTGTATGTGGATATGAAGAATCAGGTCAATTGACAAAAGTATAGTTTGTGATGAAGATGTGAAGGATCACATTTATTAACAGTAGTTTTGTTTTATATCGATGCTAAGAATAAGATTAACTGAAAATAGTTTGTGATAGATTTATAAAGGCGAAGGAACATATTAATTGACCACGGTTTTTGATAGCGATAAGAAGGACCAGATTAACTGGCAGTCTTTTACGGTTTAGAAGTGACGAACCACATTAATTTACAACAGTTTGTGATGACGATATGAAGGACACATTAAATGACTAGTTTGCGATAGAGAAGGGGGGGGGGGGATAATATTACTTTACAATAGTTAGTGATGGAGAAATTGTAGCCGTTTTAAATAAAAACAGTTTGTAAAATAGATCCAAATTGAGACTTCGTTTGATAAAAATGTGGTTTATATGTAGTTACTGTTGGCTTCAATTAACCAGCTGATGAGGGAGAGTTGCCGTATTTGCCACTGGGAAGATGAAATGTGAGAATGCCTGCAAAATAATTTGTGAAACAATTATCATTTATATTTAGAAGAATAACTATTGTACTACATTGTATAAGTGCATTTCTTAATAAGGTAATCCGTCTTTTTATATGTAAGAAGAACGGAATAACTGCTATAGACACCCCACTTAAGAATACGTAGAGTATATATATAGATTTCATAAATACATGCCTACACTAATAATGGCTGACAATACATGTGTAACTCAGAATTCAATAAATAGTTAGCCTGGATTTTAAAATGCATTTGTAAAAATCAGAAAATTATTTACAATTGTATAAGAATATAGTTTATAAATGAAAGCTGATAGCAAGTTCCAAGTGGGATGTTTAAGGGAAGCAACACTTTCCCTCTGCTTCAGTCGGTCTACATTCATATTTCGTTCGGTGCCCAATTTGATTCAGGGTTGCCATTACGACTTCCAGGAAAGAATACTAATGTAAGTCAAGGTCGGGCAAAATATACTGACCTAGACCCTCACCTCGGCTTTCCTCGTAGCCCTTCCTGGAAACCGGCTGCTTTCATGGTAGCCTGGATAACGAGGTGAGAGATAGACGTGATCCCCGTTGTAGTGAGCGACACGTATATGACGAAAAGTATAGCAAAACCGCGGGGAGGACTCCGGTCCACCATCATCAACACGCTCAGTATGTCAGGAAAGCTACAACAAACCGTCACTAAACGTCCTTTTCAAGACGTACACAACAGAAAATGTATCCATTGTAGGCATTCCTTCAATTACAACAACCAGAAGATTACGGTTTCCATAGTTCTTCACTGAGTTGTCAATCAATCAACCAGTCAATCCAGCCCATCGCTCCTCTCGGTGCATAGACCATTCTCTTTGCGCCATGTACTTGGTACCATATTTTCGTTTTTTTCCCTCTATTTCTCAAGGTGGTGTGCGTTGCACTATATTTTGCGCCTGTCGACCCAGTGCATCCGACTTCGGCATGCATTTTATGTAAAGGTCTGCTTCCTCCTTCATTGTTTAAGGGTTTGCTTCCCCTGGGTAACGGCCGGTGCTGTAGTTGGGGAGCGAACCCTTCCCCTTCGCGTTGTGAGCCCTGTCACTAGACCACGCCGTCCCCTCTTTTTTTAGTTTGATGCCGAGTCTGCACCTCGCTTTACTTTTGCATCTTGTAGCGTACTTGTGAAAGCTTGACTGACACAGATGTGATTACCAATCTAGGTATTCCAGATAGTTCGATATTAAAACATAGAAAAGTAGGAGTCGCATATTAACGCCGTGCATCAGCCATACTCTTCAAATCTTCATATTAACGTCATGCCTCAGCCATACTCATCAAATCCTCATATTAACGTCATGCATCAGCCATACTCATCAAATCCTCATATTAACGTCATGCATCAGCCATACTCTTCAAATCCGCATATTAACGTCATGCCTCAGCCATACTCTTCAAATCTTCATATTAACGTCATGCATCAGCCATACTCATCAAATCCTCATATTAACGTCATGCATCAGCCATACTCTTCAAATCCGCATATTAACGTCATGCCTCAGCCATACTCTTCAAATCCTCATATTAACGTCATGCATCAGTCATCCTCTTAAAATCCGCATATTAACGTCATGCCTCAGCCATACTCTTCAAATCTTCATATTAACGCCGTGCATCAGCCATACTCTTCAAATCTTCATATTAACGCCGTGCATCAGCCATAGTCTTCAAATCTTCATATTAACGTCATGCATCAGCCATACTCATCCAATCCGCATATTAACGTCATGCCTCAGCCATACTCTTCAAATCCTCATATTAACGTCATGCCTCAGCCATACTCTTGAAATCCTCATATTAACGTCATGCCTCAGCCATACTCTTCAAATCCGCATATTAACGTCATGCATCAGCCATACTCTTCAAAGCTTCATATTAACGCCGTGCATCAGCCATAGTCTTCAAATCTTCATATTAACGTCATGCATCAGCCATACTCATCCAATCCGCATATTAACGTCATGCCTCAGCCATACTCTTCAAATCCTCATATTAACGTCATGCCTCAGCCATACTCTTCAAATCCTCATATTAACGTCATGCCTCAGCCATACTCTTCAAATCCGCATATTAACGTCATGCATTAGCCATACTCTTCAAATCTTCATATTAACGCCGTGCATCAGCCATACTCTTCAAATCTTCATATTAACGTCATGCATTAGCCATACTCATCAAATCCTCATACTTTATAACTATGCAGCGTGTGTACGATGCAACGTTGGTTTAGCAAGACACTGACTTACTGTCCAAAAGTCGATCCGCGTGAGGCTGTCACAAAGTCAGGCGTGGGGTTGCTCTACTCTCAGTCATTGAGTTTACGTCCCAACAAAGTCATGAACAGATAATCATCGAAACTGAGGATGACAGATAATTGACAGTTGCTGTGTATCTGAAAACAAATACCTTATCAAGTCTGAAAGATCACGCTTTTGCAGACACTGTTGTTGGGGATAAAGTGTTGAGGACTTAAATGCACTAGGTCTCAGCTGTTATTTTTTTAATGAGGTGGGATGGACACTTTCTTTCCTCTATGTCTTTCTATCCTTAAAAGTTTTTTTGTTTGTTTATTTTTTGCGTTCGATTTATTTTTCTATTGCCCAAAGGCGGTGTGCGTTGCAGTGCGGCTTTTATTTTGCACCTGTCGGCCCAGTGCATCCGACTTCGGCTTGCATTTTATGTAAGGGTCTGCTTCCTTCTGCATTTTCTAAGGGTCTGCTTCCCCGGGGTAACGACGGTTGCTGTGATGGGGATCGAAACCAGCACCTTCTCGTTGTGAGCCGTGTCACTTAACCACTAGCCCACGCCGTCCACGTTCTTAACAGTAAACCAGGTACCTCAGATGCAAGCAAAAATAATTATACTTCAAGAGAGGTCATATAAATGAAAACTGAGAAAACATGACGAAAAGATACAAAGGTTATTGCGACAAATGCAACTAATGACAATCAGATTGTGCTGAGAGATTCCCTCCTACAAGATGGTGGAATCATTCACAGATCATGCTAGTGATATGCACAATGTAGAAGGTACATTAGACAATATCATGGGAAACAAACATGATAAAAAATGTTAAAGTTGATTAAGGTTGAGTTTAATCAAAATTTAAAAATGGGTATGGTCAGATACCGCACCGAGACGAGAACACAAACAAAATCTACGTTACGACCAATAGGCCTTCATCAGGGACAACAATACTGAACTAACAAATCAACATATAAGGAAAAAATTGTCAACTTATCTGATCATGGACCCAGTCTGTCTAAGCGACCGGTTGGGCCAGATGCTGACTGGAAATAAAACGGAGTAGTCATACACAAGGTGGCCAGGAGAGCGTAATAAGTGTATGGAAATGCGCCGGATAAGCCAATGGTGGTCAAATAGTGATCCAGGTGGGAGAACAAAGAGAATGTGATATACGCCGGGAGGGCGTGAGATTAAAATAGGAGAGGGAGGGGGGGGGGGGGCGAGAACTGATAAAGGAAATGTGGGGGGGGCAGAGGAAGACAAATAGATGGGGGCCAGTGTGAGGTTTTAAGAAAAAGTATGGAAGATATTAATGCCATGCGGTTGGAGACAACCCATGCTGGAGATAAGTCTATTCTCAAGGGCCAATCGATGACGATCGTCATAGACGCACGAAACTAGACCAGTGACACTAACGTCAGCCTTACCCCGGTGCTCAGGACCATTGAAGTGGCTGGCAATTGGAGAACCAGTGCGGTTGCGGATATCGTTGAGGTGTTGGCGGAAACGCTCACGTAGTTCCATACCAGTCTCCCCAATGTATGTCCTACCACACTGGCGGCAGATGATAAAGTAGATGAGGATACGAGAATTGCAGGTGAATCCCTCTTTGATGAAGAATTCTGCTTTAGGAAAGGTGATGGAGCGAGAAAGGATGACATGAGGGCAGGTAACACAGCGACGTGTATTTTTGCACGGCCTGGTGCCTGGAAGGCTATGAGGGCTGGTGTGTAGGCGACTTCTGACCAGCAAGTCCCTCAGGTTTCTGATATGCCAATATCAATATAACCATCTCAGAATTCAAAACGCAAAAGTGGCGTAGCCTGGTGGAAGACTTGGACATGAAGCAAAACTGCAGACGAGCATGGAAACTCATTAAGAACCTAAGCAATGACCCAACATGTGCTCACCCTGGGATAACGCAAGTTACTCCTAACCAAGTGGCCCACCAATTACTGATTAATGGTCAAACCAACTATAAAACGGGACAAACAAGGACCCAAAGACAGCGGGAGACAGACAGTGATATACTGGGTGCACCTTTCACAACTGAAGAATTAAGTGCAGCAATAAACCAAACAAAATCCAATAAAGCAGCCGGCCCCGACGACTTGAGAACAGAGGAAATAAAACAGTTTGGACCAATAACAATCAATTGGCTACTAAATCTTATGAACATATGCGTCGAATCCTTGAATATTCCTAAAATCTGGAGGAAAGCACACATGGTTGCCCTGTTAAAGCCTGTGAAAACTCCAACAGACCCAAAGAACTTTTCGACCAGTGTCGCTCTTATGCCACCTATACAAGGTATTTGAAAGGATGATCCTGAACCGCATCTCTTCCTGGATAGACTCGAGGCTGATCAAGGAACAAGCTGGATTCAGACCTGGGAGATCTTGCAGTAGTCAAATCCTCAATTTGACACAACTAATAGAGGATGGTTTCGAGCGCAACCAGGTGACTGGAGTGGCATATATAGACTTAAGCGCTGCCTACGACACAGTAAATCATCGTAGCTTGCAGGCAAAGGTATACAACATGACGAAAGACTGACGTCTGTCTAACATAATCAAATGCTTACTTCAAAACAGGCGATTCTATGTAACCTTGGGGAATAAAGAGAGCAGTTGGCGAAATCAAACCAACGGCCTGGCTCAAGGAAGTGTTCTTGCTCCCATGTTATTCAACATCTATACCAATGACCAACCTATGGATACAGACACAAAGGAAATTTATAAACGCTGATGACACAGCAGTCGCTGCTCAGGCTAATGGCTTTGAGGAGGTAGAAGGTAAACTAACACGCTCTCTGAATGACCTCGCAGAGAATTATCGGGAAAACCACCTAAAACCCAACCCTAGCAAAAGTCAGGTATGCGCCTATCCTCTCAAGAACAGAGAGGCAAACAGAGAACTACGGATTAGATGGCAAGGACAGGATCTTGAACACTGCTCGGCTCCCAAATACCTTGGTGTAAACTTGGATCGCACATTATCCTATATGACACACTGTCAGGAGACAAAGCGTAAGGTACATGCGAAAAACAACATTATGCGAAAATTGACTGGCACAACATGGGGTGCTCAGCCATCAGCGATTGCCCTGTGCCTTTCCGCAGCGGAATATGCAGCCCCAGTCTGGAAAAACTCCGCCAGTGCAAAACAAGTTATTACAGCAGTGAACGAAATGGACAGGATAGTGTTAGGGTGCCTTAAACCCGCCCCCACAAACAAAATATATCCCTTAATTGGCATTGCACCACCTTATGTAAGAAGAGGTGTAGCTGCGGAAATCGAACGAGGGAAACAGGAAAACGACCCTAGACACCCGATGTTTGGCTATCAAGAACAAGCCACAAGAATTAAATCAAGACACAGTTTCTTAAAATCGACAGAGACCATCCAGACAAGCCTGGAAGGTCGGCGCATCGTGAGGTGGCGCGAAACAATGCAGGATCCATGGATAGAGCTCAAGGAAGAGGCTGCGCCTGGACACCACCTGCCCTACGCTGTGTGGAAGGCAATGAACAGACTTCGAACTGGTGTGTCAAGATGCAGAGCGAACTTGAAGAAATGGGGATTCTCAGATGTCGACACATGTGAATGCGGCGCAGTTCAGGACCAAGATCATCTGTTGTCCTGCCCCAACCTCCCTGAAACCTGTGACATGAACGACATGATGGAGGCGAACGACAAGGCAGTTCAAGTTGCTGAATACTGGACGGATGTCGTGTGACATGGTGTTTGGACACGGAAAGTAAGTAAGTAATATAACAATAAAATAGGCCAGAACAACTGGTCATTGCGTTTGAGGTCTTATTGAAGAAATGAAGTACAAAACAAAAATACAAATCTGAAACTCTAATTTAAAGACTGATCTACTGTGTGGTTCTGAAATATGGAATGCAAAAAACACAAGGACGAAAAAGACACAGACTGCCTGTCAAGAATACAGAGACTTAGATGGTATGGTAAGTTCACTAATGGGGTACTTCTGAGAGGAACCAGATGTCAGTAGAACATGACGTCTTGAGAAAGCGCTGAAGTACGATAGTAAATACATTAATGAAACCAGCTGGCAGCATTACAAGACAAGTCTTTGTTCTGTACGCTCCAAGACAAGAGAAACAGAGGCAGACCAAATTCACACGGAGAAGACACCACGTGACACACGTACAGGAAACAGAGAAGGCGTGGCAAGAACTGGAACGGTGGGGCAAGAACAGGAGAGTGTTTATTGAAGACATGTGCTCCACTGGAGCTGAATGATTTCTTTGAAGCCAGGTACCCATCTACAGCTGAGGCGACTTGAGTGTGCCCATACCATTGTCATGAGAGACGAGAGCACTACCTCTCTGACACTCAGAAGCTCTTGTAGATGTCAATCATCTTAGAAAACAATTAATTCTACATCTTAGAGAACAATTAATTCCGCATCTTGGAGAACAATTAATTCTACATCTTAGAGAACAATTAATTCCGCATCTTAGAGAACAATTAATTCTACATCTTAGAGAAGAATTAACTCCGCATCTTAGAGAACAATTAATTCCGCATCTTAAAGAACAATTCATTCCTCATCTTAAAGAACAATTCGTTCTTCATCCAGAAAGAACAATTAGTACTGCATCCAAAAGGAACCATTAATACTGCATGCAAAAAGAACAATTAATTTTGCATCCAAAAAGAACAATTAACGCTGCATCATAGATAACAATGCATTGTTTTTAAGTGGATGTTTGGGAAGGCTATGTGTGTGGTAGAAGTGAGCAGGCCTGCTGCCACACTGAGAGCTTGTCCTAAGTACGACTAGCAGTGCTGCCTAACACCATTGTTGGTAGAAGATGCTCCAACCATGAAGGTCCACACCCACCATTGATACCTACCAAAAGTCTGTTGGGGATTAATAACCTTATAGTTCTGAAACAAAAGCTCTAGAAATAGTACCCTATATGTGATATGGATCATAATGTGGAAATATCTCGCTTTTTGCAAGGATTGTCAGAGCAAGAAAAAAAAAGTGAGGAATGAAGAAGAAGAACAAAAATAAGAAGTAATAGATAAAGAAGATAGCGATGAAGGAGACTTAAAATAAGATTAACAAAAAGAAGAACTGAGGATGGCGAAGATGAAGAAAAAGAAGAATAGAAAGAGACGGAGAAGAAGAAGAAGAAGAAGAAGAAGAAGAAGAAGAAGAGAAGAAGAAGAAGAAGATGAAAGTTTAACAACAACACCACCAACTAATTATATCAGTCAATACACTGAATTGATTCGCTCCGTATAGCCGATATATCGGCTCCGAAACTTTCTTTCAACATCATGAAGCTGATACATCGGCATACATAGAATGTACATAACTTTCTTTATCTCGCTTTTTAAAATTTAAAAATGTGGCAGTACTTCTCAGTAGCAGTTTACAATGTCTCCAGTGATTTAATATATTTTGGAAAGAAAGAGTTAAAGGAAAAGGGGCAATGGACCTGGGCATGGAAAGGAATTTTATTTCTAACAACACGAGAGCAGCATGAAGCTTGCATAGTCCAACAAAGATGTTCTTACAGTAACAACGACATGGGTCTATCTTTTATTAGACCATGATTCGCTTTTCGCTTCAAAGGAAGGATGGAGGCACTGCGAAGCTGTACTCGAGTTTTAGCAAAGGTCTTATATAATGAGATTGCTAGCTCCATGAACAATCCGCGCTAGTCCCATCTTACGCTAGTTTTGAATGTAACAGTGGTCCTATTCTTGTCAGCCCGTGTGTCATGGGGGTGGAGTTGGTATACCTGAGATGGTTAAACATTAAGAACGAATTATTCAAGAAAGGTAAACTTACAGGCCCATGGACATATTTGTGGAAGATTCTGAATTTACCTGAAGTCCCCGATTCTCCGATCTCTAGTGGTGATGGCTGACCTTTTCTTGTACATGTCAAGATCAGCGAATGAACATTCAAGTGGACACAACCCATCCTTCCTGCTGAAAAAAAAGAAGAAATGGACATTGATCGCATGCGAAGAAGAAATTTTACTAACATACTAAGTTATGAACAAATAGACAATACCGACTTCACTGCACTTTTGGCAAACAGGTATGTGCTCTTTAGCTGCTTAATCAGATAACAAAGGGTACGGAAAAAGAGGTTGGTGTAGCTCGCTAGATGTTCATACTCTTGTTCTGTTACCAGAAAGTACCGCTCCATTCTTGACACATGTTTGCGTCAAGATTCCTCCATTCTGTGAACTGCTGGTTCACCTTTACTTGCGCCATTATTCAGCATGCGATCATTGCGGGATCTTATCTTAGGAGTTACGTAGTACTCGTACAATGTTGTCCATTGTGGGACCTGGGACCATGACTTGTGAGAAAAGTATACGATATCTCACACACACACATACACACACCCCCCCCCCCTCTCTCTCTCTCTCTCTCTCGATCTTGAAATACTCACAAGGGAAGCAGTTTGGAGTCGCCGATAATCAAGGAACAGAACGGTGACGTCATTGATCTAAAGTTGAACGAAGTTTGATGAAAGGATGAATCGAATGTCTAAGACAAGATGGCGGTGTCATGTGGACGGTTTACGTCACAAGTTAACGCTATGTCTACACCACTGTTTCTCAACTCTAAGAAAGCTAGCGCCCTCTTTGCAAAACAAATATTTTGAACGCCACTCCCCCTCCTCCCTCCCCATCTTTCTCCTCCTACCACCTACCACCTAAATCCGATTTGTGCAAATATACAATAACAGGTGATAGTTTAGTTATTAAAAATGTGCAACAATGTATTTCAGTCTACAATAAAGGTCGCTTTGATAAAGTTCACGACTACTGAGATTATTTTCAAACAATGCCAATATGCCGATGAACCCCATGATAACTCCTTTTCACTTAAATAAGACTGATGCCTTTCTCCTGTAGCAGATAAAGGGAATCTTTTAACTTTTGAGATATCTGATAAAAAAGGCATCATCATTTCACAGAGCTTCAGTTTTAATATCAAACTGTTCTTTCAACTTAGTTCTTAGTCGACATGTACATATACAGGTCACAGCTCTGGTATGAACTGGGTGTAGCCGGAGGAGGATGTCCTGCTTAGCGGGTTAGGCTCGAGCAGCTTATTACTCTTAAGCGGGTGGTTAAGTAGACCCGCATTCTGTTTGGCGCCATCTACGCTGCTCTTAACAAACCATCGAACTATGACTAGTTTTATGCCATGTCACACAGTTAGCTGCCTCTTACAACACGCTCTCTGTGGGGCAGTGATACTATTTTTGTTCATGCCATACACAAAGACCTCGGCGGATCACTTGGTATCTTCTTTCATTGAAGAAACTCCACAATTTGATCAACTCATACCCACAATCTTTTCTTCATTCAAGGGATGTGATTTAAGGTAATTAATAACACTGATAACAATACTCATTGATTTGTTGAGTCTTTCGAGTTGAAATGTTGTAGAAAGGTCTCCAGAATATCATGGGCCGAGAAATGAAGAATCCTGACATTCGACAAGAGTTGGGCATAGAAGAGAACCGGTTCATAGAATCTATCATGAACAGAAAATGTAAATACTTTGGCCATATCAAAAGACACAACGGTCTTGAGAGAACGGAAATGAAAGGTGTGGTGCCGGAAATGAGAGGCAGAGGCAGACCAAGAAATCAATGGCACCAAGATGACACATTTGCATGACTCTGTATTAGGCTCGAACTTCCTTCAGACTGATTGTGATGGCAGCGGCATTTTGCAAAAGACATGTTACATGATGATGCCTTTAGGTTTCCTGGCTACTACGTGCTGCCAATGAATAGCACAATTAAAACAGCTGGTGCCACATTTTTGCATCCCAGAAAATTACGAACACAATTAACCATTGCAAGAGCACCGTCTATCGAATATTTGAGAAATATTAGACAAAAAGAATAACTTCTGTAATGAACTATTTTCAAACGATTTCAAAGACTCCCAAATCCTTAGACTCCGCTATTTAGTAACAATGGGACCAACAAATGTGAGGAGCAAGGCTTCATTGTTACGCCCTATGTCGTCATCAAGCTGTAATAAAATGTGTCTGACTGCAAATCATGACATTGTTTATCTTCAACGTTAGTTGACATAAGATTAAATTAATTCTTCTAAATGCTGTAAAATCGTTCATGGAATAGAGGTTAAATCCTTTGAATTTCTTCCCATCATGGTCCTAATCACCTCTGGTGTGGCTGGTAATATTACATTGTCTCCAATTACGTGATAGTGACAACATTTTGCAATTATTTTTGCTATACTGTAAGATACGATTAGACATTTCTTCTTATGATTAGAACCAAAAACAACAAAAAAGTGTACAATCTTGTTTTCAATCCTGGAAGAAAGAAATATTTTTGACTTCATCAGCTTGCCTCTTTGTACAAATTTAATTCAATCTTGACACTTCATTGCTTCGTTATACAAAAAATCATGTTGACACAACAAGTACACTGGCAATAGTTCATTTGTAGCGCAAGCTGCGAAACCGAATGTCAAATTCGACTGACTATTGTCGACATTTTATATTTACTTGTGACATTTTAGATAATTTTTTTTGAAAGGACGAAAATTAGCGTGACTTGGGCTGAAAAATGCTCTGTTGCTATTCTTTGGCTGAGTCATTCACAAAAATGTCCAGATTTAGAAACATTTTAAAGCCAGTTTCAAATTAATAATAAATCCTATGCTCAGATGCGCCATATTTGAATATTTACACGTTTTAATATTATTAATTGATTTTTAAAAAAGCACGCTTATTTGTTCATTCACGTCTGAAATAATTGTTTCCTAATCACTCATAATATCGTTCAAATACAAACGCTGACACGATTCCGAGTGGCAATCACACCCCCCCCCCCCCCCCAATTTGACAAAAAAGCCCCCCGCCCTTTATTTGTTAATGATGACAGTCGAAAACACTCCCTGTCGTCTCCAACGCACTCACCTTCCCTTGCTAGTCTACGCTAATGGTTTTAATATGGTGGACTGACTAAGCCCAAAGTCAATTATCGATAGAGCGGGCTTCTTCTTGTGGGAGTTGAGTGCACTTGTTAGTTTGTTTTTTTTTTAGGTAGGAGAGCTCCGATAATCAAGTAAGACATGTCTGATTCCTTTTTTTTTTAACTTTGCAGATATACGGGAACAGTCGAAGACTAGAGTAACAATCTGAAACAAATGCTTGCTGAAGACGGATGCATTAGACTTCTAGGCGCAACACGTCGTGTGAAGCAATCCGACTGACAAAAACAAGACATAGAAATGACTTTGTTAGAGAAGTGGATATATGAGGAACAAAGGGGGAGAAGCATGTCCTCAGAAACTATTGCTACACGATCCCTTTATTTGCTTCTGTTCATTGTATCTTTATTATGCACACATCGTTATCTTGTGTTTCCTTTCTTCTACGCCCCAATAGGAGCATAAAGCCACCTAGCCAGTACACCTCCATAGACAATTATTGAGCCCAATTAGAAATGAGTATTAACAGGTCGATGCGCTACTAAGACACGTGTATCTAGAGTAAAGACTCACAGGTTCAACATTCCGATAAGGGCGCGGTTTTTTCTTACTTATGTAAAAATAACTTAGTCACACACTGCATAGCGACTGTACAGGTAAGCAGCTTTTAATCCTCAGTTCTATAAATACCCCAGTAGTGGAAACAAGTCTGACAGTTTTAATTAATGTGTTTGGTTGTTTCTGTTTTTTGTAGATGTGGTTGCTGTTCAATTTTCTTGAGCATGATGAGGTTGCAACCGTATATGCAACCATCCGTAGTCGTATTTCAAGAGATGTACGAGTGTAGTAGGTGTCTCACTTCTCTCTTCAGTTCCATAATATACATTGATGTAAGGGATTAAGTGTAGGAGACTTTGTTTGACTTAGTCTCTGTAATTTACGAAATGGAGTGGCCAGTTCCTTTCATCTGTACTCTAAGTTCCCTAACAGTAAGTAAAACTGTCCATCCATACTGGTGAATTTAATGGGGATCCTCGCATTGCATTAAAATAGGAGGACCTCGCTCCACCTTCTAAAGTACAGATCGGGATGTCGGAGGAGCCACTGTAACACGCTAACAAAGAAATGTCAAGAATGAACTCAACTCGATGTGAGTAATTTCGATTTTAAAAAATGTTTCTTTCGCCTTATTTCTTTATTTTCCAAGGCGGTGAGCGTTGCACCGCGATTTCCATTTTTGCGCCTGTCGTCCCAGTGCATCCGACTTTGGCATTCATGTTTTGTAAGTCTGCTTCTTCCTGCCTTAGTTAACTTTTGCGGGTTAACGGCAGGTGATGTGACCAGCAGCTTGGTTTGTGAGCCGTGTCACTTAACCACTAGCTCACGCTGTCTCCCGTAAGCCATGAACATTTTCTGCTAGGTTGACTTGAACTGCAGATAACGGGTGTCTAATCCGGTACGTTTGAGAAGTGAACCTCAGCCGATCGTTGGTTCTCATTTCATCGATCGTTTACGCTTTCCTTTATTTCAAGCTCACGGCCATCACTACATATATCCTTCTTACAGGACGTCTGTATCCAAAAACTTAAAGTGATAGTTTCAAAAGCAATGCTTTTACGCGATCTTCGCCCTTTCGTAACAAACTTTGAAGGTTGCAGTGGTCATTTTTCTGTCCACCCCCGATATCATTCCTTTCCTCTCTTACAATGAAGCCCTAAGATCATCATGGGAAGATTATGTGTGCAGTGAGCCATAAATAGAAAGCCAATTTTGACCAGAACATTAAGTGCTAGGTCCATATCGCGCGCACATCGATATCCTTATGGTCACAAAATAAACAGCATCACACATTAGAGACCAGACATGTATACCAACTTACTTTCGTGCTTGGAATACAGCAGCCCCCCAACATACCTAGAGGTTAATCGTAACGCGAGTCTTGTAGCATAGAGTTCGAGGATATCCTTCTTTTCCTTCTTCTTCTTCTTCTTCTTCCTCTTCTTCTTCTTCTTTATTCGTTCTGAGAAAGACGGTGTGTCGTAGTTTACAACGGGCTGTGATGTCTACTCATTTTGGAGCAACGTATTCGGTTTCAGGACGGTATTTTTGGGACCTGGTTTGTGTTCTCTTTTCGATCCCTATTCTCTTAGGCTGCTTGGTTGCAGTGTTTCCAGGGCCACCACTTAGAGGCAGAATAGGGTCATAGTCAGGTGTGAGTCGCTTATCCTGACACAAGCAGCCAGAAATAAGTTGCTGACTCTTAACTTAACGTCTTTATACTTGATTAGAAGACATTGCAGAGGCTGTATACAACCAGTTTCATTTACATTATCTTGCTCTAAAAGCTATGTGCATCCAATATTTTTTAAATGCATTAATTGTACCTGCCACCACTACTACCTGTGGCAATGAACCTGTATTAAGTCACCTCGAATTCTTCTCTTCACTAGACACTGTAGGCCCGTTAACTCAGTCACTACTGTATCTTTATTATTCTCAGCATTTTGTTAGGCTGCGATGATCAGTTGCTGACAATTGCACCATTTAAAACTAAGTCAGCTACTATTTATAGCTAGATAAACTTGAGCATGTCGACACGATATTAAACCTCGGCAATATGCCACGAGTGACCAGCACTATTACGCTCAAAGAACCTAAATAATTAAACTGCATAACATTTAAATTCGATTTAGTATGCTGATTGGTCTTTTCAAATGCCAGTCATTCTACCATGTCGTGAGGAATACAAACAATCAAGTAAAAAATCGTTAGGATGATTAAAGAATGGTGCGACTTTATGTGATAAGATCGCTAGGATGGGTAAAGAATGGTGTGACTTTATGTGATAAGATTGCTAGAATGGGTAAAAAATGGTGTGACACTTTATGTGACAAGATCGCTAGGATATGTAAAAAATGGTGCGACTTTATGTGACAAGATCGCTAGCATATGTAAAAAATGGTGCGACTTTATGTGACAAGATCGCTAGGATTGGTCGCCAGTGGAATTCAAATTTCTAATAAGAAACTAAGATGAAATAAAACAGATAGTTGTTCACGTCAGACCAAAACAGAATGCAAACATCAAAGGACCACGATCTAGAATATCGAAAAGAATATTCCCATGAAGTATATGGGGACTAACCAATAAAGAGCTGGCAAAAGCCAAAATGTAGGAAAACGAAGAAACATAAAACCCGTATTAAGTATTCCCTTTCTTTACAGTTTCAGACTAGCAACGGTTAATGAGAAAAAATAACCCGGTTAGTAAGTATTTCACTATTTCTACTTAAATTAGGCTATTTATTCTTTTTGCCCGATAGGAAAGACAATGACGTAAGGCAGCTTTTCTAGTAGAGACAACTTTGACAATAGTTAACTGCCGCCTTGTAGGTAGGCTGAGATCAGGTAAAGTTTAAGAAACAGCAAAAAAACATGTACATGTTGAAGATGGGTCTTTTGCATCAGTGCAACGTAATTCGTCCAATAAAGACGGTCACAAATATGGTATTCTGGAATCAGTGCTGTGGATGTCTGGTCGTTTTTATTCTATCTTTCAGCTAAAGTTATGTATTGTTGAAGATAGAAGATACGCTGACGAGTAAAGAATTATACGTATTGTCAAATATTGAAGAAACAATCATATATAAAGATATATGTATGGACAAAGGCATCAACATATAAAAAATATATGTATTGTAAAGTAAAGTATCCCATAGCATTACTGCCGTAGGGGTGTGAGGTGTTAGCGATCTCACATTTCAAATGCTCAGCTATTTGAGGGCGGTAGCCATCTCCTCTCCCTCGCCGCTTTTACTTCCCGGACTGAACCTGTACCCATTTAAGGCTGGGTCGACCCGGGAGCCATTGCTGTCTGAAAAAAACATTACCGCCTCAACTGGGGAATGAACCCAGGACCACAAAGGTAAAAAAAAACACTCACATGTTATTGTTGTTGTTGTTATTGTTGTTTGCGAATGCCCACAATGAGCAGGTTACTCTTTTGTGTGCCCTGAAAAGGACGTTAAGTGACGGGTTGCAGTAGCTTTCCACACATCCCGAGCGTGCTTATGAAGGTGGACCAAAGTCTTCCAGGAGATAGGGCTATGCTTGGTTTCATCTGCGTGTCACTCACTACTACGGGGATCACGTCGATTCCTTACCTCGTTAGCCAGGCTGCAATAAAAACAACCCGTTTGCAGGTAGGGCAACTAGGAAGCCGAAGTGAGGGTCTTGGCCAGTATATTTTGCCTGACCAGACGTTAGTCTTCCTCCTTACACGCATATATAAATAATATATGTTTTGACGACAAAAGTAGAAAATACACTCACATATAAAGAATATATGTATTGGCAAGGGCAGAAAATACACGTTGAAGAATATATGTATTGGCAAAGATAGAAGATATGGTTAGATCTAAAGAATATTTGTATTGACAAAGGCAGAGGATATACTATAAGGAATATTTGTATTGAAAACATTGACAAAGATTGAAAGTACACCGTCGTAAACAATACATATTTTAGCAAAAGTAGAAGATACACTCAGCATTTTCAATGTATGGGCTCCAGAATTGACAAAAATAGTGATTTCTCGAAAGAAAGAAGCCATGGCAACGCAGAAGCTGAAGAACCTGATGAAATTATGGCAGAGCACCAACAAGACGACAAAAGTGAGTCTTGAGAGCCTGTGTTTTTTTCTGTGGCAGCTTATGGCTGCGAATCATGGACGATTATCAAAACTTTTAGACAAAGAATCGAATCCTTCGAGTCAAAATGTTACAGAAGGATCCTCAGAATATCATGGATGGATAAAAAGATTTAAAAAAAAAAAAACAACATTTGGTAAGAGGAGAGCTGGTTTATCTATTTCATTTTGGCCAGAAAATATAAATACTTTTGTCACATCAAGAGACACAATGGTCTTGAGAAAAAAGTGATGGAAGGTATGGGGCCAGACAAAAGAACAGAGGTAGACCAAGAAGACGATGGCACCAAGATATCCAGGAATGCCTGAGTATGATGTGGCGGAGGCTGGAGTTTTGGCAAGGGAAAGAGTTTCTTTCAGACAGACTGTGATGGCAGCGGTGTTTTATAAAGTACATGCTACATGATGATGATAATAAACAAACAATTATATATATCGGCATATAAAGGATACATGATACATTCAAAGGCAAGGTATAAACGCTCACGCAAAAGAAAATACACATATCACATGTTTTCACTTCGTTATTCCTCTTCTAGTCATGGCAATGTAAAGTGTTATACTTTCAATCGTGTGTACAGACAGACAGATGATTGGCCTGTTGTGTCTTTGAATGATGTGGAACACCTCCTTTGTTGGTCTTCATGCCTGCCAATATTGCCGTCCAACGTTGGAAAAGAATTTCGTTACCTTTAGAATTTTTACCCAGACATCGGCTAACAGCCTGCGTTTTTGTTTTGTTTTTGGGTGCATTTTCAATTGCCAATGGTTCTTTTGCGTGCACAGCATGTTCATGGGACTTTCGAGTTCTCGTCTATCTCCGAAATGACTAGACGTCGATCTCACCTCATTTGAGACTAGGGGAAACTTGAAACTTGAGGGATTTGAACCACCTGCGGTTTCTCACTCCCGCTTGTTCGTGTTTTGAGAGACTAGCGCCTTCGTCTCAGACATAACGACCATTCCTCTCACTCATGATATCACATAGAAATACACGTACTGCTAGACAAATGAAACTGCCCATAAACAGAGAAATATGCTCACAGTCCGTCTAACGAAAGAGGAAAAATAGAGATGATTAAAAAACGTGTGTTCTTCGCTGTCATTATCCAACAGCAAAATATGAATCTTGTAAGACAGCCTCTAATGAATCCACTGTGCGCAAAAAACAATCGTAAATTCACAAGCCAGGATAAAGTGGTTGGCTATAAATTCATTAATCAAACTAAAGTGATAAATGTGAAATCCTTTGTGCCGAAATATCGGCTTAAATTGATCAATACAATGTCTTGTTAGAGATAAATATTGCGAAACTATGTGCGCATGACACTTAATAAGCTGCCAGAGTCGATTCACGCCCGCTATAAAGGTAATGGTGATAATTTTTGTGTGATCGACAATAATTCTTATCACGCATTGCAAGGATAAAGAGAAAACAATGAAAACAATAATGAAAATGAGAGCCACAGCAACATCATAGATAAAGAAAAGGTAACGTTATATGAAATCAAATTAACCTTATTATGATTCTGAAGAAGAGCTAAATGTATATCTATAAAACAATACAATATATGAACACTGGAGACAAATAAAAGATATGTATAATGAAAAAAATAATATATATGTATACTAAGAAATGACAAAAAGACATGTGTTCTGGGAAAAGGATATGGAAAATAGGAAAACAATACACGATATGTATACTAGGAAAAGGAACTGTATGCTGGAAAAATAATTTTAAAATGTATACTAGGAAAAAGATACAAGAAAGATGGGTACTGAGAAAAGAATACCAGAAAGATAAGTACTGAGAAAAGAATACCAGAAATATAAGTACTGAGAAAGGAATAAAAGATATAGGTACTGAGAAAAGAGTACAAGATATAGGTACTGAGAAAAGAGTACAAGATATAGGTACTGAGAAAAGAGTACAAGATATAGGTACTGAGAAAAGAGTACAAGATATAGGTACTGAGAAAAGAGTACACGATATAGGTACTGAGAAAAGAGTAGAAGATATAGGTACTGAGAAAAGAGTAGAAGATATAGGTACTGAGAAAAGAGTATAAGATATAGGTACTGAGAAAAGAGTAGAAGATATAGGTACTGAGAAAAGAGTACAAGATATAGGTACTGAGAAAAGAGTACAAGATATAGGTACTGAGAAAAGAGTACACGATATAGGTACTGAGAAAAGAGTAGAAGATATAGGTACTGAGAAAAGAGTACAAGATATAGGTACTGAGAAAAGAGTACAAGATATAGGTACTGAGAAAAGAGTACACGATATAGGTACTGAGAAAAGAATATAAGATATAGGTACTGAGAAAAGAGTAAAAGATATAAGTACTGAGAAAAGAGTACAAGATATAAGTAATAGGAAAAGGATACGAGATACAGGTACTTGTAAAAGGATACAATATATAAAAACCGGGAAAAGAAAATAAGATAAAGGAACTGGGAACACAAAACAAGATATGTATACCAGGACAAGAATACACGATATAGGTACTGGGAAAAGGATACAAGATATAAGTACTGGGAAAAGAATGCAATATATAAGTACTAGGAAAAGAAGACAAGATGGAGAGTATCTAAGATGGCGGACTGACAAGCTGGATGTCATATGCTGTGTTTGTGCTTTCGTTTTTCTTTGAGTATCCCGTCGTTGCGACCGTCGATAACATTGCCATGGTGTTTTGTAGTGCCGAGGTGTTCTCTAAGCTGAAAGTCCTAAGTCCGTGATAAAAAGTGGTAAACTTAAATATGATTGGACCGTGAACTCGGCAGCGCAAATTGGACAATGTAAAGGATTCAGTGTCTTGTAAGCCAACGCGACCAGTCAGAATCATGCGGGATGGTTAAACGTTACATCACTACTGTGTGATATTTTCTATAATGACGACGATAAATCATTTGTTTTTAATACTCCAGAAGACAGAAAACAGTACAGCGTTACATTCTTAAAGCACCTCAGAAGAGTACTCTGGAAATGTCCCAACATTAAACGCACGGGAACATTGGCGCTGAACGTGAACGACCCGGTGGATGTACGTCAAAATGTTGTGAAATACATTGAATCGGCGATAGCACGCATGAAGTCAACTTTTGAGGCGCGGAAAACACAGGGCATAGGTAACAGCGCCAGCGCCACTCGGAACACAAGGAACCGTCGCTGAGACTACGGAGAACGTGCCCTGCAGTCGACGCCGGACCAGGCAGTTACAAATGTAATTTGTCAGTACTCCAGGAAGCCTGGACATTGTGGGAGATCCAGTAAGGGGAGAATGGGAAAGAGAACGAAAAGGAAGAAAACAGAATTACACTGAAGAACATAAACATCGGTTACTGGCACTTTCTCAGTGCTCGACAGCGGGGTCCGGTAGACTGAAGAACATAAACATCGGTTACTGGCACTTTCTCAGTGCTCGACAGCGGGGTCCGGTGCTGTAACGTCTCTTGTATGATTTCCACATTCCACTTCTGCAGGAGACACAAGCTGCATAATTGGCGTACCTTGGCTTTGAGTGTTACGTTAATCCTAACACATCACGGTGAAGCTATCCTAGTCACACAGGGTCAACTACACTAACTGCTAGGTTTGAAAAAGTGGTCTGCCACACTCACTGCTAGACTTGAACAAGTGGTCTGCCACACTCACTGCTAGACTTGAACAAGTTCTCTGCCACACTCACTGCTAGACTTGAACAAGTGGTCTGCCACACTCACTGCTAGACTTGAACAAGTGGTCTGCCACACTCACTGCTAGACTTGAACAAGTGGCCTGCCACACTCACTGCTAGACTTGAACAAGTGGTCTGCCACACTCACTGCTAGACTTGAACAAGTGGTCTGCCACACTGACTGCTAGACTTGAACAAGTGGTCTGCCACACTCACTGCTAGACTTGAACGAGTGGTCTACCACACTGGTTGCTAGAGTTGAACGAGGGGGACAAAGAAGACCGAGAATTGCAAGGAGTACAGGTCAAAGTTCAGGGCAGGCGGTGGAATATAATTAATATCTATGTGGGGAACTGTTTCTATACTGGGGCGGATGACTGGCGATTCCTCAGCAAATTGGAGTACCTGCCAGGAGACATGCCATTGGTGTGTGGCCACTTCAATGCACGTAATGTCACTTGGGGAAATCCAAACAATAACCCACAGGTGCAGGCGCTTGGCCAGGTCCTCATTGAATTCGGTCTGAATATCTTCAACTGTAAGATGAAAACCAGACTTGCCACTCGAATAGGAAACAGACTCGAACATTGACCTCACACTGGTTTCATGACACAGAGAGACTTACACCAGGTCGTCAGCACTGACATATCACGGAAGTGACCATTTGCCATGTTGTGCTTCCATCACGAAGGGGCAGTCCAGCAGACAGACCAAGATGCAACATGCTTTTAAATACATGCGCATCAAAGACTCGATGCTGGGTAGCTTAAGACAATTGGCATGGAAAAACAAGAAAGCCCGAACCAACACATGTCAACGCCCTTGGTGGTCCGAGGAGATTGAGACCGCATGGAGAAGCAAAGGGAATGCCACCAAGGAAGGGCAGCAGAGACAAGACTCGCAAACGTCCCCTTGGAGAGAAGAATGGAGGTGGAGACGATAATGACAAGAGACTGTAGATTTCAATCAAATGGCCAGAGTAGCAAAACAGCAACACTGTGAGACATTTACGGAAAAGGTGGTGGCGGATAGAGCTCTGCATAAATTCTGGAAATCACACAGTGTAATGAACTGGAAGATGGACACACGATCCAGATGTGCATGGGAGATGAGTTAGGACAGGTGCTGACTACTGACAACCAGAAAGGAAGAGCCTTTGTTGACAGGTACCTTCAGCAGACTCACAAAAACGCCGTCGTTCAATACAAGGCACTAGTGACGAATCTAGGAACAATGGAGGAGGAGCACGACCTGATTAGTGTTGAGGAGGTCAGACATTCCATAAAGAGAGCCTCGAACAGTGCACCTGGTCCGATGGAATACGATACAACCTGCTGAAGGACTGTGGGAATGATTAGCTCGAAAATGCTACTGATATAAAAGGCTACCGTATCATCACACCACATAATGTGTACGGAAAGGTGCTGGAGAGAATCATTGCTAGACGACTTGCCAGTGTGCTGGAAAATACAGGTCGATTTCCTGACACCCAAGCCGCAATTAGACCTGGCAGAGACCAATGCAGCTTTCTTGGCATACGACATATATGAGGGATTCCAGACAAAAGAGGAAACTTTCGTCGCGACAATCGACCTGGAAGATGCCTACAATAGGGTGAACTACGGCAAACTAATCGACCTATTAGTAGACCTCAATATTGACCTCCCGATCGTTCGTTGGATTACAACGGTCCTTATATCAAGAAGAGTCGCTCTAAAGTACTGTTCCTGCATGTCAGAGATCAGAATCATAGCGCCCGGGCTGCCTCAAGGTTCTCTTCTGTCTCCTGTACTTTGTAATGTGTACACTTGTACAATTGCACATGTGGAGGAGACTGGGCCTGGTAGGATCCCCACATATTCGGACGACATCCTGCTGTACAATCAGGACAAAGACAGGGCTGAAATTATCGCGGGTGTGCGAAGCAAGCTGGGGAAACTATCTGAATGGTGCACTGACTACAACGCCGAAATCAATTCATCTAAGGCCGAGGTTGTCTGGTTCTCCCTAAACAATAGATTAGTCTCAGATACACTACCAGGGGCCACTGAATGGGTACCAACATTGAGAGAGGACATGACATGAAATTCCTGGGTATCACATTTGACAGAAGTATCTCAATAAATATGTTGACAATGTGATTCTGAAAGCAAAGAGGGGTATCTATGCAATCAAAGTCATGGCGGCTACAGACATGCAACAATGGACTCTCTTCCTGTTGATGCAAGCACTGGTTTTGTCCGTCCTGGACTATGGTTTTGCGTTACTCGTTCTATCGCAGACACATGTAGATAGATTGGAGAGAATCCAGAACGAGGCCATGAGAGCAGTTCTGGAATGCACCAGAGATACTGCCATTACTGTCATGAGATTCCTGCTTGATGTGCCAAGCATCAAGGTGCGACATCAAGTAGCGCAGGTAAAGGCTTATGCCAACATTGCCAACAACGAACACCACCCTTTGAACCAAGACTTGGATACACTCAAAGGCAGTCGCATTAAGCGAGGAAGGTCATGGATGGCAGAGGCAGAAACTTCCTGTGCATTGGAAGAAGTGGGAAGAGGTAGTGAATGGGTAGAAGTAGGCAACGAAAGCTGCCAGACAAGGGTGGCGATACAACTGAGCAGAGAGTGTTACAAGTGGGGCGGTACTAGGACAGAAGCTTCAATACAGGAACTGATCCGGCAACACTCAGGATCACAAGACCCAATTCTGTACACACAACTCTCCGCCGAAAGAGATGCAAACAAGTGCGGTTGGGATTTCTTCGTCTACCAAAATGGCAAGGATGTGGTGGAGAAATCAGCTGTCTACTCCGCTGTCACGTCGAGTATGATGATGGAGATTGAGGCGGTAACAGCGCTGACTTGGTTGATGACGCAACCGGTGTCACACGCAGTGATACTGCCAGACTCGCATGACATGCTCTCTAAGATAGAACTTTGGTGTACAAGGTGTCACATGGATCTACTACCGCCTGGGACATGCAGGCGTCTGGGGCAACGAAAGAGCTGATGCAGTGGCTGGACGAGTTGTGGCGAACGACGCGATGATGACGAGAGATGGGGTTGAGTTGATAAGGGCAGTTATTGACAGTCTTCAGAATGATAAAGAAACAATGGATCGCGAAAATGCATGTGTGTATAGGATGATATATTTGGGAGTGACTAAGGGAAAAGGAAGAAAGTGTGTTCTGTCTGGAAAGATCCGAAGAACACGAAATCAACACATGACTGGGACACTGAGAATATATACGCTTAGCTGGCTGCTTGGACGGACAACGGCACATTTATGGAAATGTCCCCTGTGTGATGATGTTCGTTCCTAGAATCAAGATTCAAGAATAAATCAAGAAAACAAGATATGTGTACTGGAAAAAGAATACAAGAAAGATAGGTACTGGAAAAAGAATACAAGAAAGATAGGTACTGGAAAAAGAATACAAGAAAGATAGGTACTGGAAAAAGAATACAAGAAAGATAGGTACTGGAAAAAGAATGCAAGATATTATGTCAGGTCATCCCGTAACCAGTGATGTCATTGGGGCACACATGAAGACATCCTTACAAAGCCAAACCATCCTTCTCTGTCAGTGGTCGCTCCCTGTGCCTAATCTGGTCGGAGACTGGTCCATTCTTTTATGTTGCCCTCCCACCTCTTTTTGGTACGGCCTTCTCGTCGTCTGCCTTGCACATTCCCGTGCAGTATCCTATTTGCAAGACTATTTGATCTCGATTTGTGACCGTACCAAACGAGTTTCCTTCTTTTGACCGTTGCCAAGAGGTCTTCAAAAGGACCTAATTGCTGTTGCAAGTATTTCTCGTTATGAGATATAGGTATATAGATATAGGTATATAGATATAGGTATATAGATATAGGTATATAGATATAGGTATATAGATATAGGTATATAGATATAGGTATATAGATATAGGTATATAGATATAGGGGCTGGCAAAGGGATATACGATTTGTGTTTACTGAGAAAAGAATAAAATAATTGTTTATTCTGAGCAAAGAATGATATATATATATACTGAAAAAAAAGTAAATGATAAGCAATTATATATATATATATTGAATGTATGCTGGAAAACCCATTCAGTGATGAAAACCACCACGCTGTTAAACATAGCGTAACAAATATGGACAAATCAACTAAAAGTAACTACAACAGGAGACGGTTCTCTGTCAAGAAGCCTTCTGATGTGATTCAGAAAAAGGTGTAGGGAATCTGCACCCCCGTTTGACTTAATGATAATCTCCAGATTTGGAAGTTAAAAGACACAATGAAAGTAGCTTGAAGAAAACATAATGAAAATATAGAAGACGTGGACCACGCTGGACCTTACAGCTCAGGACTCTCTTCCGTTATGTGAGGAATTATGTCCGCTGTCACTTTCTATTCCGTTATGTGAGGAATTATGTCCGCTGTCACTTTCTATTCCGTTATGTGAGAAATTATGTCCGCTGTCACTTTCTATTCCGTTATGTGAGGAATTATATGTTCGCTATTATTGTTGTGTTCCGTTATTTTAAGAATTATTGTCCCTACCGCTCTTCTCTTTCGTTATGTGATCAATTATTTTCATTATTAATGTTGTGTTTCTGCATTTTAAGACATATTTTGCAATATTTTTTTTTTCTTCTATTTATTTTACGGAATTATTTTGGCTAATTATGTTTATCTTTTGTAACAAGAGGAATTATTCTCTCTTTCTTTGTCTTTGCCAAATTTTTAAAAAAAAATGTGTCTCCCTGTAAATTAACAAAAATGTTTTTGGGAAGGAATTATTTTCACTCTTCTTTTTGTATTTCATTATTTAAGGAATAATGTGTATCTTTCGTCTTTCTAGGCAAGTACTTTGATTGTATTCTTCATCATACGTTTTTTTTTTCTAACGAGATTCCAAGTAATACCGTTGTTTTATTTTTCTCAACATTCCAGCCTGATGAGCATAGTTGCAGAGGCCTCATTTTTCACAGCGAAGGCGTGGGGTTCAACTTCTGTTACGTGCAAGTTCTAGTAAATCTTACTGCAAATGGTAAGGGAAGAAAAGGCAGCTAAGAAAGGAACTGACAACCTCACAAACAAGCTGTTGCATTGTATAGTAATGTCTCTGAATACTTCATCTACAGCAGTACCTGATTCGGGGCTACCTTTAGTTTATATCATTCCAATGTTTGGATATTTCTAAGGAAGATTGATATCAGACACAATCATAGCCTACTTCTGGAAAGTAGATAGACACAATCGTAACCTACTTCTGGAGAGTGATATCAGACACAATCATAGCCTACTTCTGGAAAGTAGATATCAGACACAATCATAGCCTACTTCTGGAAAGTAGATATCAGACACAATCATAGCCTACTTCTGGAAAGTAGATATCAGTCACAATCATAGCCTACTTCTGGAGAGTGATATCAAACAAAATCATAGCCTATTTCTGGAAACTAGATATCAGACACAATCATAGCCTACTTCTGGAGAGTGATTTCAGACACAATCATATCCTACTACTGAAAAGTGATATCAGACACAATCATAGTTTAGTTGTAAAGAACGATATCAGACACAATCTTAACATTCTACTAAAGAATCATATCAGATACAATCATAGCCTGCTGACGAATGATATTAGCCACAATCATAGCCTGCTGAATAATGATATTAGCCACAATCATAGCCTCTGAAGAATGATATTAGCCACAATCATAGCCTGCTGAAGAATGATATTAGCCACAATCATAGCCTGTTGGAGAATGATATTAGATACAATCATAGCCTCTGAAGAATGATATCAGACACATTCCTGGCATACAAATTGACAGACAGATAATAGAATGTTCATGCATGTTAAATCACGACAAATCTAAAGCAAAAAGTAAAAAACGAGGACGTAGGCGAGGAAGATTGTGATTCTGCACGAAACTCGAGAACAATGGAATGGACATAGACCATAGATTACTTAACATCGAGTTCTTTGGTCTTGTCAGGCCGAGAGGGAATGGGAGCAGGA
The DNA here is from genome assembly GCA_036924085.1 of Ariolimax columbianus. Classification (NCBI taxonomy): domain Eukaryota; kingdom Metazoa; phylum Mollusca; class Gastropoda; order Stylommatophora; family Arionidae; genus Ariolimax; species Ariolimax columbianus. The sequence continues at coordinate 113,159,087 of JAVGWX010000002.1, forward strand.
CACGCCATAACGAAAAGAAGGTAACACTAGTCGCATAGACTTTATTGCTGTCGGAGATGAAATGTTAGAAATGTCATTGTAGGAGCTTCTGCTATTTAAGATATAGGTTCCTTTTGTGAATTATTGTCATTCTTCTTCTTCTTCGTTCGTTCTCGATCTCCCACTACCAAACACTGAAAGTGCTTAAGTAGCAGAATGTAGTCCAGAGAACGGAATGCGTTGTGTCGTAGTTTACAGCTTGGCTGCGAAATTTGCACCTTTCGGTCCAACACGTCCGACTTCAGCAAGCATTTTTTGAGTACCGGGTTAGCATTCCCTCTTCGATCCCTTCTCCTTAGCCAGTCTGCCCTGATGCAGCCTGTTATCCAGGATCACCGCGTGGAGGTGTAGAAGGGTCAGCTATTGAGCTGCTCAGCATCTTGATAATTCCATAACAGTTAGTCAAGTACTCCTCCGCTGATGGGTCGACCGGAGCGTACTTTTGCTGTGAGAGCCGAGCGCTTGACCCTCTCCTGCTCACAAAGAATACAAAAATGATAACACAATCTGAACAGAGTTTGACAGCGACGTTCAGGCAAAAAGGATGTGGCATAAGGGTCAGGCACAACATACCGACCACGACCACTGGATCTCTTTCATGTGACGTTCTCTGGAAACAGGCTCTTTTCAAGGCAGTCTCGCTGACGAGATGTGGATCGACATGATCCCCGTAGCAGTGAGCGTCACGCAGATGAAGTCAAGCATATCACAGCTGTATGGGGGACTGCAGTCCACCTTCATCAGCACACTCAGAGTGTGAGGAAAGCTACTGCAACCCGCCACTTAACGCCCTTTTCAGGACAGAGGAGTAATTTTACTTATTGTGGGCATTCCTTCAACAATAGCAAATGTTTTACACGATTAAATCGCTAGGCCCATACACAACACTCTTCAGTCACACGTTAGGACATTCTTGTAGGTTGTCCTGGTCCTATTATTTTTAACAGATTCAATAATATGGTTGAAATTTGTTAAGATTAAATTAAAGATCCTTAATTCTAACATTACTGAATTTAAATGTGAATCAAAAAAAAACACAAATTGGACTGAATACGAGAAGGACATTAAACAAAAATGACAAGCAAAACAAAGTCTAGGGCAGTTTAACCAGCTTCGAAACTATGGTAACGTAATGCGAAAAGCATTAAATAGATTACAAAGTGAAGATGTTGAAAACACTAGTGTCGTCCATTAAAGTGCCCGAGAAGTAGCATACTGCCAGACCAGCTTTCAATATTAAAGCTTATTGATTAAGACGTTTCTCGAGTAGAGCATAGAACTATTTTAATGCAAGGATGAGTCACTGACTCTTTTTCGTCGTTTGCTATCAAATCAATCAATCGAAACCTATTGAGCTCCATGTTGAGCATTTGTCTTAAAAATTTTTTTTTATGCATTTGCCTCACTAGTTTCTACTGGCGGAGGCGCGCTAATCCACCCCAGACCGTAGTCAATTTGGGCGATATTTAGACGCATGAACCAGTGCTTGGATGCGTGTGTGTATCTGTTTGTACCTAGCCTGGACTTTCCGTGATGTTTCTCCCGTTGTTCCTCGCTTTTTGATTATCCTCTCGTTGTACTTCGTAGGTATTTGGTTACTATTTTCATTTTCTTGTGTTCCTCGGTTTACCCAGTCGGGCTTCTGAGGCAAAATATGCACAATTATTTTCCTGGGACGATTTTGGGAATGAGTATATTTATTTTCCTTCATACTTCATCCAGACCCCTTGTATTTATTTAATGATTTAAATATATATATATATATATCCCCTTACTTTAAAAAAAAATAATATATTTTTCCTTTAAATGCCAAATCATCATCATACATTTTATGAAACATCGTGAAGATGCAATGTAGTGAGATGTACAAAGAGGATGAATGAAATGGAATCATTGTAAAAGATGACAAAAAATATACTGTGTACATAAGAATTAAGAGTACAATATTGAATAGATAAATTAAATGAAAAGGGTCTTCCTTCTGTTGTGAGGCCCATCTGTGTTGACTTCCTTCCATCTGGTCTTAGTGTTTCCCGTTTTCACTGCTCTCATATATTTTTCCATCGCAGCCATGTATTCCAACTTGTAAGTGATTTACTGACTTTCGTGTGCCACTTGTTGATCCTCCCTTGCACCTGTACCCTCTATCTCTCGGAGATAATTAGGTGTTGAATGTGTGATAGGCGATACTTAACACTGTTGCATAGGCCTTCAACAAATACACGCCAATTTATATTGTCCTGAGCCATGCGATACCCCAAGCTCGGTCCATTTCTTCGATGTGTATTTAACGTTTGTGTCGCGTGCTCTCTTATCCATGTGTCATGTGATTCAGACTACTTCTCTTGCCATGGGGAATTCCAGAACAGAGGCTATCTTGTAATGCTTATCGTCTGATTTCCTTGGCGTGTTCTATTCAACGCCAGCGTCTTCTCTTCGCCATATATTCCACTATTATTATCTGTGTCGTTTGTTCCATCAGTTCCCAATTAGTGATCGCATACATTTCAATCATATTCTAAGAAAACACATATGTATCTTCTTCTTCTTCTTTTTCTTTTTCCTATTCTTGTTCTTCTTGTTCTTCTTCTTCTTCTTCTACTTCTTCTTCTTCTTCTCCTCATTCTTCGGCAGTCGTCCTGAAAAAGACGTTTGTAATGTTGTGTTGTAGTTTACAGCGAGGCTGCTGTTTCTGCGCCTTTCGGCCCGACACATTTTGGATGTAAACTTATATATCTACATAGGCCAAGAGATAAATGGCAACCAGAAAATCGACGACGAAATCTCTAGACGACAAAAAGCAGATTGGTATTCCTCTAACTCCATTAATCCAATAGTTTGAGAGATGAAAGACATCACGGCGGGAGCACACACCTTTAACTCCATTAAGCCAATAATTCGAGAGCTGAAAGACATCACGGCGGAAGCACACACCTTTAACTCCATTAAGCCAATAATTCGAGAGCTGAAAGACATCACGGCGGGAGCACACACCTTTAACTCCATTAAGCCAGTACTCCAAGAGATGAAAGACATCAAGGCGGGAGCACACACCTTTAACTGCATTAAGCCAATACTCCAAGAGATGAAAGACATCACGGCGGGAGCACACACCTTTAACTCCATTAAGCCAGTACTCATAGAGAGATATCACGGCGGGAGCACACACCTTTACCTCCATTAAGTCAATACTCCAAGAGAGACATCACGGCGGGAGCACACACCTTTAACTCCATTAAGCCAGTACTCGTAGAGATAAAAGACATCACGGCGGGAGCACACACCTTTAACTCCATTAAGCCAGTACTCCAAGAGATGAAAGACATCAAGGCGGGAGCACACACCTTTAACTGCATTAAGCCAATACTCCAAGAGATGAAAGACATCACGGCGGGAGCACACACCTTTAACTGCATTAAGCCAATACTCCAAGAGATGAAAGACATCACGGCGGGAGCACACACCTTTAACTCCATTAAGCCAGTACTCATAGAGAGATATCACGGCGGGAGCACACACCTTTACCTCCATTAAGTCAGTACTTCAAGAGAGACATCACGGCGGGAGCAGACACCTTTAACTCCATTGAGCCAGTACTTCAAGAGAGACATCACGGCGGGAGCACACACCTTTAACTTCATTAAGTCAGTACTCCAAGAGAGACATCACGGCGGGAGCACACACCTTTAACTCCATTAAGCCAGTACTTCAAGAGCTTAAAGAAACCACGGTGAGGGCATACACTTTCAATGCCATGGTTATTCCAGCAATGATTTACGGATGCGAAGTGTTAAGCTTGCTCAAAATAGATGCAGAAAAGCTGATTGTCACTCAAAGATCAATTGAACGGCGTGTACTACAAATTTCGATACGACATAAGATCCGGAACGAAGAAATTCGACATCAAACTTAGTTTCGAGACGTTGTAGAAGCGACGACATCACACAAACATCGCTAGCTGGATAGGTGGCAAGCATGCCTGAAAACAGATGGACAAGCAGAACAACGTTTTGGTGGCCGTACACTCATGCACGTCCAGGGGGTCATCCACTTATGTGATGGCGAGATGGACTAACCAAAACATAGGCCCGCATTGGTACACCACTCAAAAGATTGGGACGCATCCCGAATATTGTTGACTTCCTTGCACACTGCACATCTGCCGGACTGAGCCCGATGTTAATGGTATGTAATAATGTGGGACACTTCAGCAAGGTAATTTTGGAACCGGATTTGCCTTATCTCTTCGATCCCGTATCTCATAGCTAGGCTGCAATGATGCAGACTGTTTCCAGGGCCGCCACTTGAAGACGGAACAGGGTCATATTCGGTTATAGATCACTGAACCTGATGCAAGCATCCTTTCTCTGCAGCATCTTCGGTCCTACATTCATTTATGAAAGTCCTTCGCCCTCAGACGGTAAGTTAGTCGGTAAGTAAGTCAGTAAGTAATAAATCAGTAAGTCAGTAAGTAAGTCAGTGAGTCAGTCAGTAAGTTAGTAAATCAGTAAGTAAGTAAATCAGTAAGTAAGTAAGTAAATCAGTAAGTAAGTAAATCAGTAAGTCAGTAAGTCAGTCAGTAGCACGCTTCTTCTTTCCTTGGCTAGTCTTTATGGACTTGGCTAACTTTCGTTACCCTACTCTGTTTGAATAGAACAGAAACCCAACCTAGGGAGACCAAAACAAGAACGCATTTAACATTTCAGGTTGTTTCAGTGTGAGAGCGGTCGGTCAAGAAGTTAGGATAGTGGTAAACAGGAGGCACAGGTTTGAACCCTGCTAAGGACTAGGCATCAGTCGACCCAAATGTACATCGGTACATGGCTTGCTGTGAAGGAAGGAAGGAAGGCCAGCGATGAAGTGATTGGGCCACCCACCTGATAAATGCTTAGGCCCATTTCAATGTAGTCTCTAACACTTCATCTTCTACAGCCGTATCTTTACCTCTACATTTCAGGATTAGTATTTTTTCTATAGGAGCTAAAAACAAACAGTCTGCACACTGGGCGGCGACTGTGAAAGCAAACCGTAAGAATAGATTCTTATTATTTATTATTTACACTCGATATATGAGAGACCACCTATTTACAAACTTACGAATTAGAAACAATTCCCTACTCAATGCCTCCCTCCCCGTCAAATTACGTTGATCCTCTCGTAAATTAAACAAAGACGACCTATGCTCCACAGGGATCTGCTAAATGTGTTGATGATTCATGATACACGTACGTTTCAGTTTACTTGTGCCGTAAATCGTTCTGGGCAGCTAAGTTGCTTTTCTTGGACCAAGTGTGTTATGTTTGAAAGCCCAGTTTTCCGTTTATGGTTGGCTTCCTAATTACTGACTTGATTACTTAATTATTCGTTTCTCACCGGGGATCTTACCACGTTTGGTCGAGGCGGAAGACTAACGTCTGGTCAGGCAAATATAATAATAAGACATGTTAGTTAGGGTCAGGCAAAACATATTGGCTAAGACCCTTATCACGGCTTCCTAGTAGCCCTCCCTGAAAACGGGCTGTTTTCATGACAACCTGGCTAACGACGTGCGGGATCGACGTGACCCCCGTAGTAGTGAGTGACACGCAGGTGAAGCCAAGCATATCATAACCGCCTGGACAGCCCCGGTCCACCTTCATCAGCACGCTTGAGGGAAGCTACTGCAACGCGCCACTTAACGTCCTTTTCAGTGCGCACAAAACAGTAACCTACTCATTGTGGGCATTCGCAAACAACAACAACGCTGTTGGTTCTAATGTCGTTTCCAGCGATCTCTATCCACTTCTATAAAGGTTCAATAGGTAATAACGTTTCATTTGAGCGTATCGTATTTTAACATAATGTTGGAGTGGAGAGCAAGAGTCTAACCTTATGTCAATCCTTATGTATTTCTCCGCCTCGAGGTTAGCGGAATGATATCGACGTGCTCCAACGTTCAGCCTTTCCTCTTAGTACATGGTCTGACGACCGATGTTTTACGTTGTTTGCGTGAACCACTGCAACGCTTTTGTTCCTAAGGAAAAACTAAAAGTCGCAGCAAATACTACGTCAAACGTCAGACTATCTGTGTAATGTTTCATTTTATCATCATAAACGACTTCATGGCGTAGATCACTCCAAACAGGAACTATATTTATGTACAGTCTGCGGCGAGTTCATTTATTAATTTAGAGGTGTCAAAGCTACCGACAGGGTCAAGTGCGACATATTGACTAAGATCACACACGTCACGTCTATGCGTGGCTCCTGGAAACATGTTATGTTACAGTAGCCTATCCATCAAGGTGGGGATCGACATTATGAACCCCATGCTGGTTGTTTGGGGGGGGGGGGGGGAATGTCTGTGTAGAGAAGTGGTTAGTGCCACGGATTACACGAAACTAATGCAATTGAGCCAATTCATGAACAAGCATATGGGAAGCGAATTCACATTAAAATCCGTGCTCAAACAGGATGAACCGAATGACGTAAACCACAGTACATCCATGGCCAACTGTAATTAGACTAAAGTAGGCCATGGTACATCGGACTTCGCCTTAGAAAACAATATGAAATGAAGAAAACAAACTTTCACAATCATAAGGAGCCTATTGAAAAGGATTGCATTGCACTACAGCGAGAAAGATGCCTCGAGATACATGAGATACAATGTAATCAGCTGCCAAAGCAAGGTCAAGTGTGAATAACTCTTCCCGAGCAGCTCAGAACAACATCATAATCAATAACAACAACACCATCTTAATCATCCAAAAGGACATCCCCGTCATCAAAAACAACATGAGTATCAACATCACCAAAAAGAACAACAACACCAACAGTATAAACAACAACACCAACACATTCAGCAACAGCAACAATAAAATCAGCATTATCATCAACAGGAAAACAATACCAACATGATCAACCACAATTTCATCGTCAACAAAACAACATCAGCAAACGACAACATCAACAACATCAGCAAACAACATCAACAACATCAGCAAACAACATCAACAACATCAGCAAACAACATCAACAACATCAGCAAACAACATCAACAACATCAGCAAACGACAACATCAACAACATCAGCAAACAACATCAACAACATCAGCAAACAACATCAACAACATCAGCAAACAACATCAACAACATCAGCAACAACAACATCCTTATCAGCAACAACAAGAACAAATACAACACCAGCAACAACAATATCAATATAATCAACAATAGCAACATCAACACTAACAATAAGAACAACATTAACATCATCATCATCAACAACAACAAAATCAGTACCACCAACATGAACATCAGCGCCATCATAAACATTCCTAACTAAAACAACACCATCAATAACAACAACAGCATAAACAACAACAACATCATCAATATCAGTAACTCCAACAACAATATCATTTACAACATCATCAACACCAACATTAAAATCAACATCAGCAACATCATGAACAACATCATCAACACCAACATTAACATCAACAACAACACCATCAACAATAATTGAAGTATGGACACAAAGTGTCAGACAACATTCAGCCAAGATGAGAAGGTCACATTGTAAAAATCCCTGACTTAATTCTAATCTTGTTCTGTCTCCACATCGCTCCAGGTGATCATTCGGTCACAGACACAGTTGACTGTTTACAGGAAGCATGTATCACAGCAGATATGTGCACTCTTGCAGTTTTAGCTTATGTAACAACTCGTTTTACGGGACGTGGCTGCTAGCCCAATTCACAACCTTCTGTAACCACCTTTCACGACAAGCTCTGAACGTTACAGTGAATTCATTATGTAAAACGTGTCTCCTTGCGAGCTACTGTAAGGAACTTATCAGGACGAAGAAGCGAGGGCTCGCTGAATGTGAATCTCGTCCAGGCTTTCTCTCTTCAACAAACATCTACTTAGCTCGTGGCGCCTTTGCTGCAATGAATGTATACAACATAAATATCCCAGTATCCCATCTGAATGAATTAATAATGGTAATGAATGGTCATAGCTGCTTCGTAATGCAAGACCAGAATGTCTACAGAAAACATAACAACAATTTGGCACGGACAACTTGAAAACTCTAATTAGAGTGACGGTGACAAGCTCTGTTGATTGATTCACTGACTGATTTGATTGATTGATCCACTCTTTTGTTCTAAATAAAGCATAGGGCACTACGACAGTTAACCCCTTTACATGTAGCCTGAATCCAAACATGTGTAGCGGATGTTTCACATGCAATATTTCTACATTATGAGGTTGCTAATCCCGGGCATAATCATCTTAAGTCACCTTTTATGACATGCTTGAAAAGTTACAGAGGTCTTATTCTTTACAACATGTGCCAAGATATTGTATCATTGAATACACGAATGTCAAAATATATGTGCCGTACACTGACCACGAGACAGCTGTTTAGTTTCGGACAAAACAAATGTGATCATTGTGTCTTACTCCTCCGTTGTCTAGTTGTGTTATTTGTGTGAAACTTGCTGTCTGTTATTTTTTTAAGATGTATTCTAGCGTTATTAGTTGTCTTTAAAATGTGCTTTATAAAAGGAAAACAAGGGTCCTATAATCTTTCACAGATATCCCTCTAAAGAACCTCCCAAAGGCTCTAGGTATTGATGACTTATTCCTTTCTCTATCTCACTCTTTCTAACTCACTCTCACTTGCGTATTCTCTATATACACACACAGACACCCACACGCACACACATACCCACACAGACACACACACACACACATACATACACACATACACAAATATACATACATAAATAGACATACACACAGGCAGACATACATACACACACAGTTAGAGAAACACATACATATATACAAACAGACACAGCTGCAGACACACACACACACACACACACACACACACACATATAAATATAGATGTTTAGAAGGATGGGGTAAAAGAGGAGCCTGGTTGTAAGAGGTAAACTTCAAAAGTTGATTGAGATACAACTGATAAAAGAACTGAAACAAATAATAGCTACCGGTGATCAACGTCAGTTAGTATTGTCTTCTAATGTTGAGTGTCAACCTTCACACTTTATCAATTCTACATATTGCTCTCTCTCTCTCTCTCTCTCTCTCTCTCTCTCTCTTTCTCTCTGTCTCTATTGATTTTTTTTTTGGGGGGTGGGGGGGGGGGGGTTGTTTTGTTTTGCGTTCGCCTTATTTCTCTAATCCATAAGGCGGTGTGGGTTGCACTGTGGTTTTTATTTTGCGCCTGTCGACGCAGTGCATCCGACTTCAGCATGCATTTTATGTAAGGGTCTGCTTCCTCCTGCATTTTCTAAGGGTTTGCTTCCCCTGGATACGGCCGGTGCTGTGATGGGGATCGAACCCAGCACCTTCAGCTTGTGAGCCGTGCCACTTAACCACTAGGCCACGCCGTCCCCCTCTATTGTTTTAAATTGATCTCTCCGTCTCTCTTAATATATCTCTATCTCCCTATCTATATATCTCCCTTTCCTCTGATTATCACTCTTCCTCTCTCTCTTACTGTCTTTCTCTCGCTCTCTTTCTATTTCTGCCTTTCCTTCTTTTCATTTCTCCCATACCCGTTGTTAAAAATATGGAGTCTAAGGACTGAACTAAGGATGACTGTACAAAGCTGTTAACAACCGAATCTTCATGATACAAACTGAACGTACAGAAACAAGAGCTTCAAATTGGAAATAATCAACAATTTGCTAAACTCTTTATTTAAAACACAGACTTACCTCCTTTACTGCCCTCATTGACTTCCCTCATTGACTGCCCTCATTGACTTCCCTCATTGACTTCCCTCATTGACTTCCCTCATTTACTGTATTGCCCTCATTTACTGCCGTCATTTACTTCCTATGCTAGTTTTCAACGTCAAGATTACAAAAAATGTGCTAGAATCTATAAGCCTCGTGTTTATATGCCTTGTATAATATTGTTATATACACAAACAACTATGCACTAATCTATAAGCATCGAGTCGATATGCCTTATAGAATATTGTTCTATACACAAACAACTATGCATTAAGCTATACGTCTCGAGTTTATATGCCTTTTAGAATATTGTTCTATACCCAAACAACTATGCATTAATCTATAAGTCTCGAGTGTATATGCCTTATAGAATAATGTTCTATACACAACCAACTATGCATTAAGCTATAAGCATCGAGTCGATATGCCTTATAGAATATTGTTCTATACACAAACAACTATGCATTAAGCTATACGTCTCGAGTTTATATGCCTTTTAGAATATTGTTCTATACACAAACAACTATGCATTAATCTATACGTCTCGAGTTGATATGCCTTATAAAATATTGTTCTATACACAAACAACTATGCATTAATCTATACGCCTCGAGTTTATATGCCTTATAGAATATTGTTCTATACACAAACTACTTTGCATTAATCTGTACGTCTTGAATTTATATGCCTTATAGAATATGATTCTATAGACAAACAACTATGCATTAATCTATACGCCTCGAGTTTATATGCCTTATAGAATATTGTTCTATACACAAACAACTATGCATTAAGCTATACGCCTCGAGTGTATATGCCTTATAGAATATTGTTCTATACACAAACAAATTTGCATTAAGCTATACGCCTCGAGTTTATATGCCTTATAGAATATTGTTCTATACACAAACAACTATGCATTAATCTATACGCCTCGAGTCGATATGCCTTATAGAATATTGTTCTATACACAAACAACTATGCATTAAGCTATACGCCTCGAGTTTATATGCCTTGTAGAATTTTGTTCTATACACAAACAACTATGCATTAATCTATACGTCTCGAGTTTATATGCCTTGTAGAATATTGTTCTATACACAAACGACTATGCATTACTCTTTACGCCTCGAGTTTATATGCCTTGTAGAATTTTGTTCTATACACAAACAACTATGCATTAATCTATACGCCTCGGGATGTGAGGAAAGACCGACACTAAATGTTCTTTTCAGCGCACACCAGAGGGTAAATCTACTCATTATGGACAATCCTTCAATAACAACAACAAGAACAACAAGAACAACAACAAGAACAACAACAACAATAATAACAAGAACAACATATGCCTTGTAGGATAGTGTTCCATACACACACAAAAACTATGCTAGAGTCTATAAGCCTGAACTAGATATGCCTCTTAAATGATATTATCGTATATTTTATTTGTTAACACGTTTACTCCCATTGCCGAAATTCACTGATAGGTCTGAGGAATAAAGGTCACTTGCCCCTAAAATCACGGAGCATCATAAAGGCTGTTTTTATGTTACCTTGTATAGAAATAACCTATACCTATCTGTGTTTTGAACGTAAGTTATCGTCATCAAAGACCGACACTCAAACTACTCGACCCGTCACCCTATTTATTCATATAATTTTCACGTCTGTGACAAAATAACAGTCTACAGAACCCGGCCAGTTTTAATATTTCATTTTAAGGATAACCACTGGGGGATTCAGTGGGATCTTTTGGTGGGCAGGGGGGCGTGAGCGAGGATGGTAGGGATTTCGATCGACCAGGCCACTCAGGGAAAAGCAATACTAGCAGCATGAAGGTTAATGGCTTGTCTTCAATCCCTGTTTTTTTTTGGTTTTTCTACTTTCAAACATTCAAATTGGGGATTTGAGAAATTGCGAAACAATGCTAAGTATGAATAATGAGACAGAACGTACTTCTAATCCTATGACGTGTAACGTGGGCCAAAGGGCAGGAGCCCATAGGCCGCTGGATCAATAACCAACCAACCAACCGGACATGTAACGCCACGCTGATGTTACAGATAGACAAATAATAAATAGTGGTCAAGTGAGATTAGCGTCATCTAAACAGGGAACAAACAGAAAACTGAATATATTCTTCTTCAGTGTTCATCCACAAAAAAGTGGCTGTGACGTTGTGTCAGAGTTAACAGTTTACTGCGATTCGATTTAGGCGCCTTACGGTCCGACAAATCCGGTTTCAGCTAGAGAGCATTCAGTAATTGAATGTGTCAGGTAACTGAAGGTAAGACTGAAGTAGAGTGCACACTGTAACTGAATTTGGCAGGAATAGAACAGCACACCACCCCCCACAAAGCTCTAACGTTTGTACAATCATATCTTTTACACTTCAGCCCCAACGGCAATCCTTTTCTTCCCTAAAATATAAACTTTGCAGTCACTTTTCTCTCCCTCGCTCTATTCCTCCATCTCTCCCTCTCTATCCTTCTCTCTCTCCTTCTCATTATACTCATCCCCTTCCTCTCTCGGCAGGCCAAGTGGCAATAACATATGGTTAACGAACCAGCAGAGAAAATGTTTCTAGTCCTAGATCAATCTACAGAGCCCTTTCCAACCAAAATATTATTCTGCTCGCATGAATATGCAAACAATTATTCGAAGTATTCTCCAGCCAGTGTTTTGTAGTAATTGCTTTTATCTCACGAGTCACATCTCGTCATACAGTGTTAAGCGAGGCAAAAAATTGCAAATTTAGACCACAATATATTTTAGGGCATAAGTGATTTTTCTAAGCTCAACAAATTTGGCTTGACTCAGCAATGTGCTTTGGGGTGTGCTAGAGAGCGGGCCCGATACACTGTTTATAAATATAGTTTATAAGTAGTTTCTAAGTAGAGGTTATAACAATATTTTGTAAACATAGTTTATAATTATAATTTATATGTATAGTATATAGGCATAGTTTATAAATATAACAGCTAAATGAATATGCCCAGTTTATAAGATTTGCCTATATTTTTAAGTAAATGTTATAAGTGTAGTTTACAAGTATAATTTAAAAGTATAGTTTATTAATATAGTTTATAAGTATAGTATATATATAGTTTATTAATATAGTTTATAAGTATATTGTATAAGTCTAGTTTGTAAGTGAAAGCTTATAATAAATAGTTTATAGTATAGTTTAAAATTTATAGACGTATAGTTTAAATATAGAGTTATGTATAGTTTTTAATCTGCGTTTGTACTACAGCGTATACATATAGTTCATAAGTATAGTTCATAAGTATAGGTCATAAGTATAGTTTATAAGTATAGTTTATAAGTAAAGTTTATAAGTATAGTATATAAGCATAAGGTAACAACACCTTCCTAGGTTGACACTGTTGTAGGATACGAAGTGTTAAAGACATTACACTAAACGTCATTCATTTCTTCGGTCGGTCTGACTAGTTTCCTGCCGCGCGGTTTTGCCTTCAATAATTATAAGTCACGTACCAATTTACATCAAGGAGATTACAATTATTGTAATCAGCTGAACGTATCGTTAAAAGCTAATAAAGAAGGTTGTGAATGGGGTTAGCAGCTTCATCATGTAAATTTACGACTATTGAATCCACCAGTTCAGACGCTCGGACATAGGATTCATATAACAGAGTCAGTCACAGTAGCTGCACTATGCTTCATCTAGAACAAAAAGGCGAATTATCAAACACCATCCAGAGCTTAAGCGTGTTGAGATCTAATCTCTTTGCCATGAGAGATAGAAACTCTGAATACTATTATACTCTGGCGCTTACAGGCGATACCAAGAACAGGAAGCTAGAAGAGTTAGTTTGAATCTTTTTCAGTAGAAGAGGATTTTGAGGCTACGAACAAAAAAGCATTAATACCGGATGAATACAATAATTCAGTCAAATTGTCTAAAATTCCTACGCTGCTGTCAGATGTTGGGATGTCTATGCTTTTTACATTTTTGCTTCCGCATAATCTATACGTTTAACGCTACTATCTGTTGTCGAGACGCGACTTCTTTCAATGAAGGTCGTCTGACTATCTGTACGTCTTTCAATGTAGGTAGTCTGACTCGATGTAGGTCGTCTGACTATGTGTACGTTTTTCACTGCTGGTCGTCTGACTATATGTACGTCTTTCACTGCTGGTCGTCTGACTATATGTACGTCTTTCACTGCTGGTCGTCTGACTATATATACGTATTTCAATGTAAGCAGTCGGACTATCTGTACGTCTTTCAATGTAGGTAGTCTGACTATCTGTACGTCGTTCAATGTAGGTCGCCTGATTATCTGTACATCATTCACTGTACGTAGTCTGACTATTTGTACGTCTTTCAATGTAGGTTATCTGACTATCTGTATGTCATTCACTGTAGATAGTCTATCTGCACGTTTTTCAATGCTGGTCGTCCGACTATCTCTATGATGTTCAGTGTATGTAGTCAAACTGTGGGTACGTTTTTCAATGTAGGTAGTCTTGATTATGTGTAAGTCTTTCAATGTAGGTAGTCTGGCTATCTGTACGTCTTTCACTGTAGATCGTCTGACTGTCTACACTTCTTTCACTGTAGGTCGTCTGATTATCTGTATGTTTTTTCCTGTGGGTCGTCTGATTATCTGTATGTTTTTTCCTGTGGGTCGTCTATCTACTATGTACTTTTTCACGGTATGATTTCATATCTACAATCTCAGCTATTTACTGAGAGGGACAGAGAACGTGTTACCCTTAGTGCAATGACGTAGATTTTAATAGAACATAACTGAAAACAGAACAGATGCCGATAAATCTATACTTCTTAAACACACTTTCTTCTGGCTATTGCTTGTCAACAGGTCAATGAGTTTTAGTATTTGGGCACTGTTTTTTTCGGCAGACAGCATGATCGACAGGAAAATCGAGACTAGGTGTCATAAAACATCTGCAGTAACGTATCGATATATCAGCTGTCACCACTCTTTAAGCACCCAAGAATTAGTTCAGCAGCAATGCAACAGCTGATAAACAGTATATTTATGCAGACCCTGTGCTACCAGTGCCAAATATGGCCTCTGTCCAGGGCGCGTGAGAGTAGAATTTCGACTTGTGAAATAAATTGTTTGATGAAGGTCGTCGGTGTTACAAAGAAAGACAGAATGCGGAACGACGACATTCGCAGTATGGTAGGCACTACGTTCTTTGCAGAATACATTTCCAGGCGCAAAATACAGTGGTTCGGTCGTCTCATGAGAATACACCCTCATCAAATTTCACTGATGGCTTACTGATGATCATGCACGGTATCTTGGCAAGTAAAGAGATGTCATCTTACATGCACTCATAGGGGGAACTTTGGATATGAATATAGCGGACATTCTGCGGATCTATCAAGGACCACCTATTGAATATCGACACTGAAACCGATGAACTAGCAATATAAAGATTGTAAAATTATGTAATCAATTGTGAGCCGTTCATGGGCGAGCGCCTGAGAGGACGGAACAGGAGAATGTACAATATACGGGCCACTGGAACCATCACTATCCACATCTTTCACATTTCCTCAGCGTTTTATCAAATGAACATAACAAACTGCATGTTGTCTTATCAAATGTATATCAACATGCCTGCTGTCTTATCAAATGTACATAACAACATGCCTGCTGTCTTATCAAATGTACATAGCAAACTGCATGTTGGCTCATCAAATGTACGTAACAAACTGCCTGTTGTCTTATCAAATGTATATCAACTGCATGTTGTCTATCAAATGTACATAAACTGTCTGTTGGCTCATCAAATGTACGTAACAAACTGCCTGTTGTCTTATCAAATGTATATCAACTGCATGTTGTCTATCAAATGTACATAAACTGTCTGTTGGCTCATCAAATGTACGTAACAAACTGCATGTTGTCTTATCAAATGTATATCAACTGCATGTTGTCTATCAAATGTACATAAACTGTCTGTTGTCTTATCAAATGTACGTAACAAACTGTCTGTTGTCTTATCAAATGTACGTAACAAACTGCCTGTTGTCTTATCAAATGTACGTAACAAACTGCCTGTTGTCTTATCAAATGTACGTAACAAACTGCATGTTGTCTTATCAAATGTACGTAACAAACTGCCTGTTGTCTTATCAAATGTACGTAACAAACTGCCTGTTGTCTTATCAAATGTATGTAACAAACTGCATGTTGTCTTATCAAATGTACGTAACAAACTGCCTGTTGTCTTATCAAATGTATGTAACAAACTGCCTGTTGTCTTATCAAATGTACGTAACAAACTGCATGTTGTCTTATCAAATGTATGTAACAAACTGCCTGTTGTCTTATCAAATGTATGTAACAAACTGCCTGTTGTCTTATCAAATGTATGTAACAAACTGCATGTTGTCTTATCAAATGTATGTAACAAACTGCATGTTGTCTTATCAAATGTATGTAACAAACTGCATGTTGTCTTATCAAATGTATGTAACAAACTGCCTGTTGTCTTATCAAATGTATGTAACAAACTGCATGTTGTCTTATCAAATGTATGTAACAAACTGCATGTTGTCTTATCAAATGTATGTAACAAACTGCATGTTGTCTTATCAAATGTATGTAACAAACTGCATGTTGTCTTATCAAATGTATGTAACAAACTGCCTGTTGTCTTATCAAATGTATGTAACAAACTGCATGTTGTCTTATCAAATGTATGTAACAAACTGCCTGTTGTCTTATCAAATGTATGTAACAAACTGCCTGTCTTATCAAATGTAAATAACAAACTGCCTGTCTTATCAAATGTAAATAACAAACTGCCTGTCTTATCAAATGTAAATAACAAACTGCCTGTCTTATCAAATGTAAATAACAAACTGCCTGTCTTATCAAATGTAAATAACAAACTGCCTGTCTTATCAAATGTAAATAACAAACTGCCTGTCTTATCAAATGTAAATAACAAACTGCCTGTCTTATCAAATGTAAATAACAAACTGCCTGTCTTATCAAATGTAAATAACAAACTGCCTGTCTTATCAAATGTAAATAACAAACTGCCTGTCTTATCAAATGTAAATAACAAACTGCCTGTCTTATCAAATGTAAATAACAAACTGCCTGTCTTATCAAATGTACATAAACTGACTGTTGTCTTATCAAATATAAGTAACAAACTGCCTGTTCTCTGATCAAATGTACGTAACAAACTGCCTGCTGTCTTTTGGTCTGTACGTAACAAAATGTCGGTTGTCTTATAATCTGTACCGAACAAACTGTGTTTTCTTATCATCTGTACATAGCAAACTGTCTGCTGTCTTATAATATATGGAGAACAAATTATCGGCTGTCTTATAATATATGGAGAACAAATTGTCTGTTGTCTTATAATATGTACATAACACATTGTCTGCTGTCTTAAAATATTTACAGAACAAACTGTCTGATGTCTTATAATATATACAGTACAAATTGTCTGCTGTCTTATAATTTATGCAGAACAAAGTGTCTGCTGTCTTATAATATATTCAGAACACAAACTGTCTCCTTTCTGACCGTCTGTACAGAACACACTGTTTCTTATCTGACCATCTGTATTTCTCATACACTCTACTACTTACAGTCTGCTCTCGGCCAATATATCCTTGTATTGTCCAAAAAGCGACATGTTCTGTGTTAATTTAGTTTATTAAAAAATTAAAAAAAGATCGCGTGCAAATAATGTTCCATTTTCAGTTTGCTAAAAATGACCAGCTGTATCCGGCTGTTTTCAGGTTCAACAAGATTAAAGTGGCTCATCCCTGTCAGAACTGATCTGAACCTACAATTTCAAGCTGTCGTCTGATCAGCTGAAAACACTTTATGTGAAAAACTGGACTCACATTAAAACTTTGTTGTACCACCCTGCCTAGAAACCATTCCAAATCCCGTAGGATACCGTGTACATTACATTGTGAATTGAAAGATTTGCGTGCTTAACCTTGGAGATGCTGTAAAGCTATAACAATTCATAATGCGACTGGAAATGTTTGTTTGGAGAAGCTTGACAGGGAAATTGAAATACGATGTCAAAGAGCCTACCTACTGACTTACCAAATGTCCATGCACAAATAAAATCTTAGAAAAAGCAAGTGCTGCCGGGGAGCCCTCGACAAATCTAAGAACTGAGCAACAGGCAATAATTGAAGCAGTCAAACTATTGGATGAAAAGGGGTTACATGATAACAGAATAGTGTTTTTGTGTGACTGCATGTAAATTTTGCAGGCCACACAAAGAGAACCACGAGATAGTATGAAAAGGGAGCTGATATGCCAGCTAAATAAAACTCTCAGACCACAGTAAAATCACCCTCCATTGGATTCCAGCTCACTGCGGCATACCTGGGAATGAATGGGCGGACAGACTGGCCAGGGAGGGAAGACAAAGAGAACAATTCACCCCCCCTACCCTCCCCCCCCCCCCCCTCCAGTGTCACTGCCAGAAGTCAAGGGACACGTCCCAAAAAAATATAGACAACAGTGGATAGAGAGAACAAATAGCAAATACCTACAGACCCAATCACTAGACAGAATAGGAAACAGTATACCACAATTTTCCACCTCGGAACAGGTCATTGCAGACTAAATGCACACATGCATAAAATGAAAGTAGCACAGACTGCACAATGCACATGTCAGAGAGGGCCCCAGATTCCAGAAGACATCCTGCAAACATGTCCACTGCACCAAGGCTCCCGTGAGAAGACCTAGCTCGAGGATAGAAACATACAAGACCAACTGTGGGGAACCATTGAGGACCTGCGACTGACGTGTCACTTCATGGAGGCAACCCATCTTCTTCTTCTTCTTCTGCGTACGCAGTCAGACAGTAACCATTATTTTTTCGAAAAAAGCGGCGGTCATCCTGAGGCTCTCGCCACTGCCATAGAGCTTGTCTTGCAGTTCCACTGGTAATGGCCACATCTGCTCTCTCTGATCCTCGTATGTCGGGCAGTTCTGCAGCAGATGTTCAGCGGTCATTTTACCAGTACCGCACGGGCATTCGTCGGTACACCCTATCTTCAATTTGTTGAATAGGTGGTACCTCAGTCTGTTGTGGCCAGTGCGAAGTCTGAAGACAACGACCTGCTCTCTTCGGTTCAACTGGTAATAGGCATCGTTTTTGGTGTAACCAGTATGTTCGGTTTCCCATTTGTTCACGTATCTGGCTTTGATAAGCCGTTTTGACTCTTCGTACGTCATACTGGTATCTGTTTGTGGTAGTCTTGCACCTTCTTTTGCCAGTCTGTCTGCCTCCTCGTTGCCTTGGATGTTGCAGTGTGACGGAACCCACTGTACCACTACCCTTTTTGGTGCGGACTGCTGGCACAGTTTGCAGAGTGCTGCTCTTAAGTCATTAAGCTCAGTGTTTTTCTGGCTTTTTAGCGCTGTGACTACGGCGAGAGCATCTGTCAGCAGGACTATATGGCTCTCATTTTCACTGTGTGTCACCATTTCTTCCACTGCCGCCCTCAGTGCCTCTGCCTCCGCTCTGAAATTGCTTGTGTACTTACCAGTAGCGAGTGACAGTGTTATTTGTCTGCCATTTGGTAGGTTCAGGAATGCTCCTGCCCCTCCGTTCTGTGTAGTGTTTGTTACAGAACGTCGGTGTATGCATGGGTCCAGTCCATGCTTGGGTAGCTTTTCGTTATGAAGCTTAGGGTAGTATATCTCCTTTCTTTTTCAGTCTGGCAGTTTTTGTTTGCAATACCTGGTATATTTTCTACCACCTCTGGAAATATATCCTGCCTCCAGGTAGGTTTTCGTACAGTAGTGATGGGTTTTGGTGTTGTTAGTGCGTTTATGGGATCTTCGTGCATCTTTGCTTTGGCTATTTCTGCAAAGTTTCTCCGCTTTAGTTTCCCATTTCCCAAATTGTTTAGTCTCTGGTGCATTGGATGGTCAGTCAGTCTTCGGAGTTTCTCTGACTGCAGCTGGGCTCTGCAGTCTCTTCTATCGGTCATGGATTGCAGTTTTGTAATCTTTTCAAGTTCTACAATTGGCGTTGACTTCATGCCACCTGTTATAATTCTCATGGCTTGGTTTTGAAGTTTGTTAACTTTATCGAAGTTCGCCTTCGCTGCTGTTGTCCATGCCGCAATGCCGTACTCGAGAACTGGTCTCACTCTTCCAGTATACCGTTTCTTTAGTATGCCTTCGTCTGCTCCCCAGCTTGTGCCAGCAAGTTTCCTCATGATTGCCATTCTTTCTCTGGCTTTCATTCGGTTTCTCTCAATCTGACTTTTCCATGTCATGCGCCGATCAAATGTGACTCCCAGATAGGTTGGCAACCCATCTGATGGCATAAAACGAGCATACGTAACCGAACACAAAGAAGAAGAAATCAATTCAATCAATCAATAGTACACTTAGGCGACCAGGGCCCGTCGCGTGGAATGACCATGTCCATGACCACGTTTGAGGCCGCGTCCCAGGTGGCCTGCAGTTCTGTTGGGGAGGTGGCGATCTGTTTTAGTTAGGTGTTGCGGGGCCAGCCCCGAGGACATCTCCAGTATGAGCACGGCTTCTTCCTGTAACTCGTCCCGACAGCCTATCGGAGCATATTGTGGGTTGGGACTTCCCGGGAAAGGCGAGCAACGTGACCAAAGAGAGAGAGAGAGAGAGAGAGAGAGAGAGAGAGAGAGAGAGAGAGAGAGAGAGAGAGAGAGAGAGAGAAAGAGAGAGAGAGAGAGAGAGAGAGAGACAACGGCAATCAATCGTTGAGAATACCTACAAGTTGCGTATGTCGAACCACTTCACTGTTGGAAATCATGCCATGCCAGACGATCCCGAGGATGCGTCTCTGGTTGCGCAGGTGGAAGGTCTCAATACGCTGTCGGTCCTGCTGTAGTAGTGTCCAGAACTCAGAGGCGTACTGGAGAATGGGAACAATTCAGGAGAAGTAAATACGAAGCCTGATCTCCAGGGAGAGCCTTCGCTGGGACCAGACTGCGGAGCGAGTGCATGGACGAAGCCGCTAAACCCATCTAACGGGTGATGTCGTGACTGTTGCGTGCATCATAGGACTTGTCTGCTGCCGAAATATACGAAGTCCTAGGCGGCTTCAACGGGGTTGTCGTTCACGGTGATGCTCAGGGCAGAAGGGCCCCTGCTGAGGTATTTGATTTTCGTCTTCGTCCAGGAAATCTGCAAGCCTAGGTGGGTAGTCGACCGATCCAATGCCTTTAGGGGACCTACCAGGGCCTGATAATCGTAGCCTGGTATAACGACGGCATCAGCGTAGACGAGATCGGTTACCCGGTAGTCGCCGACAAGGACCCCTGGGTTGAGTGCATGGGAGGGACAGTAGGATAATAGGCCTGTAATTGCCGCATTCCAGACGGGAGCCCTTTTCCTTGTACAATGGAATTATTATTCCGTCGCGCCATACTGCGGGCACTTAGCCAGTGTTCCACACTGTTGCGAAGAGTTGGTGCAGGGTGGTGGTCATCGGGTCCAATGTGTACTTTAACAGCTCATGTGTGCACATGATATCACATATATTCTACAAAAATACCAATCTTACAACAACCAAAGCAACATGCCTAGCTGGGAAAGCGAGTTTGTCACTCTTATCCATGTCTTTTATTCCTGGAGCTTTCTTTGAACTGCTACTCGGGCTTTCCTTTATTGCTTCTAGAGCTTTTTATTTTGTTTCTTGATTTTTCTTGTATTATTTCTTGAACTTTCTTTTAATACCATTAGGACTATCCTTTTATTGCCACTTGAGCTTCCTTTTTTGTTTCATTGGTGCTTTTGTATTATTTCTGGAATTTCTGTTATTGTTTTTAGAGTTTAGTTTTATTGTTTGTGTAGCTTTTCTTTATTGTTTCTTGAATTTCTTTTAATAATTTTTAGTTTTATTTTTTCTTCCGTTTTCTGTTATTGTTTTTGGAGATTTCTCTTACTGTTTTTTTTAGATTTCTCTTACATTTTTTTTGTTGAGATTTCTTATTTTTGAGCTTTCTTTTAAATTGTTTTTGTAGTTTTCTTTTTTATGCTTTATTTTATCGTTTTTTAGAGATTGCTCTTAACTCCTTTTTTTAGATTAGCTTTCTTTTATTGCTTTTGGAGCTTTGTTTTGAAGCTGCCTTTACGTTTTGTTAGCTTTTTTTTTTTTAGCTTTTTTTTTCAATTTCTTTTACTGTTTTTGGAACTGTTTTTTAAAGATTTCTCTTAACTGCTTTTTTTAGATTAGCTTTCTTTTGTTTTTGGAGTTAAATTTTTTTTTAAAAAGATTTCCTTCTTGTTTTTTTGAGCTGTCTTTTTGTATTGTTTTTAGAGTTTTCATTTTTTTTTTTTTTTTTTTTTTTTTTTGGTGATCTCTTTTGTTTTAGCTTTTTTAAATTGTTTTTGGCGCTTTCGTTTTCAAGCTTTCTTTACGTTTTTTTAGCTTTCTTTTTATGCTTTTTTTAAAGATTTTTTCTACTGTTTTGGGTAATCTTTTTAAAAGCTTTCTTTTACTGTTTTTAGAGCTTTCTTTTACTGGAGATTTCTTTATAGTTTTTGGAGCTATATTTTTTTTCCTTTTTCTATAATTATTTCTTGACCTTTCTGTTAATGTTTTTAGAGCATCTTTTATTGTTTCTTTAGTTTTCTTTCATTGTTGTTTCTTGAATTTTATTTAACTGCTTCTGGAGCCTTTTATTGTTTCCGAAGCTTTCTTATTTACTTTTTCATTGTTCTTAAACATTCCATTTCGTTTCTTGGACTATCTTTAATTTTTTGAAACATTTTCTTTCTTGTTTTTCTTTTACTATTACTTTAACTTTCTGTTATTGTTTCTGGAGCTTCCTTTATTTGTCTCCTGAGTTTTCTTTATTGCCTGCTGAGCGCTTCAATGTTGCAAGAGCTCTCTTTTTGTTGTTTCCAGAGCTTTCTTGCATTGCTTCCAGAGCTTTTTTTTATTGCTTTTTAAAGTTTTCTCATACTGTCTCTAGAGCTTTCTTTTATTGTATATAGTTTTTTTGTATTGTTTTTAGAGTTTTCTTTTGTTGAATTTAGAGCTTTCTTTTATTGTTTATAGAGCTTTCCTTTAATATATATAGCTTTTCTTTATTGTTTCTAGAAATGTCCTTTATTGTATAATGGTCTTTCCTTTATTGTTGATAAATATTCCTTTATTATATAAATAACTTTTCTTTATTGTTTCTAGAAATATCCTTATTTCAGATAGAGATTTCCTTTATTGTATATAGAGCTTTCCTTCTTGTAAATAGAGCTTTCCTTTATTGTATATAGAGCTTTCCTTTATTGTAGATAGAGCATTCCTTTATTGTATATACAGCTTTCATTTATTGAAAATAGAGTTTTTCTTTATTGTTTCTAGAGCTTCATTTTATTGTTTATAAAGTTTTCTTTTACTGTATGTAGAGCTTTCCTTTAATGCATATAGAGCTTTCTTTTATTGTATATAGAATGTTCCGTTATTGTTTCTAGGGCTTTATTTTTAAGTACTTGTACATAGAGCTTTCCTTTACTGTCTCTATGGCTTTATTTTATTTGTTTATATAGTATTCTTTTGTTTCTATAATTTGTATTCATTGCTTCTAGAACGTTCTTGTATTGTTTCTAGAGCCTTCTTTCAGTGTTTTTGTTCGAGATTTCTCATATTGTTTTCGAAGTTCTCTTGTGTTATTTGAAGAGCTTTCTTGTTTTGTTTCGATAGCTTTCTTTAATTATTTCTATATCTTTTTTGTATTGTTTATGGCGATCTTATTTCTATAGCTTTAATTTCATGTTTACAGCTTTCTGTTATTTTTTTTTAGCTTTCTAGCAAACCTAAAATGGAAATCAACGCTAGCAGGATTTTGACTTCTGAGAATGACGATATGTGCAATGCCGCAAGTTGGTGAGCCTTCTACTCCGATCAGATTGACCAACTCAGAACGAGTACCTTCGAACAGCAGCACAAGACAGATTAGACAGTTCTGTTAGACACCTTGTCAGTGTAGCAGTGGTCCTTTCTCGTATCTGTCATATATTAATCCTGGCAAGCATTTGGGAAACGAAGAATCGTTCGATGGCTACACGTTTCAGAGGTGGCGTGGCTATTTTGTATGAGTTATTTTTTTGTAAGTCAGATACCGATTTTACGCTGTCTAGACTTGTTCGCATCGCTACCGGGACGTGAACCAAGTGCATTCGCTAAGGAACAAACACTCTAACCAATCTGACACTCGCACACGTTTTTTTGTTCGTGGAGAACAAGCATATAAAATAAATCTGACACTTGTGCGCTTCTCTGTAGGACAAGCACTCTAAATTAATCTGGCACACAAAGGCGTTTATGTGGGACAAGGACTGTTTATAAACCTGACACTGTTACACTTCTGTGGTTCAAGTACTCTAAATCAATCTGACACTCGAGCGCTTTTCTGTAGGACAAGCACTCTGAATTAATCTAGCACTCAAAAACTTCTATGGGACACGCACTCCATTTCAACTTGACACTGTGACGCCTCTGTTGGACAATCGCCATAGATCAATTTGACACTTCTCTGTAAAGCGATCCTTTTTCTTTCTCTTTTTCTCTTTCCTCTTCCTCCCTGCCTCCTCCTTCTCCTTTCCTCCTTTGGTGTACACGTGGTGTCTCATTTTGTTGTGGCCAATTCGGAAACGTAGTATGATAACTATATCTTTTCTGGACAGTTGGGGATCTTGGACGCTAGTTCAGTCAGGTACAACATACTGACCAGGACATCGCGTAAGGGCCAGGCACAATACACTGACCAAGACCACAATCTCTCTTCCATGTAGCGTACCCTGATAACAGGCAGTTTTCAAGGCAGCCTGACTGACGAGATGTGGATCGATGTAACCCCAGTAGTAGTGAGCGACACGTAGATGAAGACAAGCAGAACACAACCGCCTGGAGGATCGCGGTCCACCTTCATCAGCATGCTCACGATGTGAGGAAAGCTACGACAACTCGCCATGTAACGTCCTTTTACAGGCGCTCAAAAGAGTAAACTAACTCATTGTGGGCGTTAAACAACAACAACAACAACAACAACAATTTCTGGACAGTTGGTGGTATCCATCCTCAGCATGATATTTGGGGTGTTCTTTTTCCCACTCTACATTTCATTGTCTTTTTTTATTATGGTTTTTGCTTCTTCATAGTTGACCAGGTACTCTTCCTGTATCAGTCTCGCTCCCTCTTTGGCTAGACTGTCGTCGCCTCATTTCATGTGATGTTACAGTGTGATGGAATCTACTGCATCATTGCTCTATGTATCCCTGAGACATTTTCATCAAGGATGCCCTTCAATTCGTTTAGTTCTGTGTTCTTTTCACATTTGAGTACCATTATTGTCGAATGTTCATCAGTCAGTATCACGATTTTCTCATGTATGTGGTTGTTCGTATTGTTAAGCCATTTCTGCTGCAGTCTTAAGAGCTTCAATTTCGGCGATGAAGATGCTTGAGAACGTTCTTGTGGCTGTAGACTTGGTTACCTTTACTCCATTTATGTGTCTGTTCACTGCTCCTGTTCCTCTGTCCTGGTTAGCGCTTGTAGCTGAATCATCTGTATAAGTATGTGCCCACCTGTCTGATGGATACTTAGCGTATATGTACTCTTCTGTGTCTTCTCTCCAGGTCTGTCCGCACACTTTTTTCTTTGACTCATATTTTTTTTTTAAATTAGCTCTGGGAATCTGCATATTCACGTGCTAGCTGACTGTTTTGGGCCTTGGTTATGTTTACGACACTTGGCACTTGAGTGTCAATTCCTTTGAGTGGAACGCGAAGTTACTTCTCTTAAATCAACCCTTTACTTATCTGTTCATTCACTGGTACAATGGGTATATCTCTGCTGTTGCACTACTTGTATGTCCCGTCTATCCCCCCATTAACTGGAGACCTATCATTGCCTCAATGTTAGTGGTCTACATGTCACTGCTGATGATGCGTGTGGCTTGATTCTGGACTATACTTATTTTATCAAAACGTGTTCTTGTTGCAGTAGCCCAAGGCGTGATGCCATACTCCACTACTATTCTGACACATCCTGCGAATAAGTCGTTTCAGGATTTTGTTATCTGTAACCGAATTCGTGCCTGTCAGCTTTTTTCATTATGCCCATTCGGAACCTGAATCCTTTTCGGTCATTTCTATCCGCTAAGCCCATCCATTCTACCATCCATGGTTCTGGTGGGAGTACGTAGTCCTGTACTTTTAGTGCCGTTATCTGTTTTTTCCTTGTTAGATAAAATGACAACTGTAAATGCCGTTTTCTTCTCGTTAATGGTCAGCACAAAAACAACTCTGCGGAGATCAGAACAATGCATTCATCCTGTTTTTTTGGCATGTTATGGGAAGGTCAGGTTGGAAAACGTGACAACGGAAAAGATAGCAGGAAAGAGAGACAGAGGAAGGCAGAAATAACAGATGTTGGACAGCAAGAGA
Organism: Ariolimax columbianus; assembly: GCA_036924085.1. Classification (NCBI taxonomy): domain Eukaryota; kingdom Metazoa; phylum Mollusca; class Gastropoda; order Stylommatophora; family Arionidae; genus Ariolimax; species Ariolimax columbianus. The sequence goes on from JAVGWX010000002.1 coordinate 113,185,332, forward strand.
AAATGACGCAAGCAGCAAAGTTGGTAAACGACACACTTGATACAAGCGGATGGAGGTCCATGATCGCCAACGCCACAAGCAGGATACCTGGTTATGATGAATGGTTAGCAGTTATAATATAGAGCAATTAATCTAAATAAATCTATCACTCTGACGCATCTGTGGGACAAATACTCTAAATCAATCTAACACTCTGACGCATCTGTGGGACAAACACTCTAAATCAATCTAACACTCTGACGCATCTGTGGGACAAATACTCTAAATTAATCTAACACTCTGACGCATCTGTGGGACAAACACCATAAATCAAACTAACACTCTGACGCTTATATGGGTCAAGTACTATAAATCAATCTAACACTCTGACGCACCAGTGGGTCAAACCCCCTAAATCAAACTAACACTGACGCATCAGTGGGTCAAACACTCTAAATCAATCAAACACTCTGACGCATCAGTGGGTCAAACCCCCTAAATCAATCTAACACTCTGACGCATCAGTGGGTTAAACTCCCTTAAATCAATCTTCTTCTTCTTCTTCTGCGTACACAGTCAGACAGTAACCATTATTTTTTCGAAAAAAGCGGCGGTCATTCTGAGGCTCTCGCTACTGCCATAGAGCTTGTCTTGCAGTTCCACTGGTAATGGCCACATCTGCTCTCTCTGATCCTCGTATGTCGGGCAGTTCTGCAGCAGATGTTCAGTGGTCATTTTACCAGTACCGCACGGGCATTCGTCGGTACTCCCTATCTTCAATTTGTTGAATAGGTGGTACCTCAGTCTGTTCCTTAAATCAATCTAACACACTGACGCATCAGTGGGACAAACACCCTAAATCAATCTAACACTGGCGCATCTGTGGGACAAACACCCTAAATCAATCTAACACTGACGCATCTGTAGGACAAACCCCCTAAATCAATCTGACACTGAAGTTTTTGTAGCTTTAACAAATAACTGTGACGAGTTGTTTATTCTCACTTGTAGAACCCACCAGGAGACTTTATGAAACTAATGTCCATAAAGCCGTAATCAGTATCCAGGTTAAGTGCCCCAGCTTATGCCCAAAATAAAAACAATCATTGACGCTACGTGTGCGTGAACTAGTTTCCCAATATCAACAGAAAGTCCGCACGCTAATGGCCTACAACTATACCCAAAGCTAAGCCTCGTGTAATAAACTCTCACTTCGCACGAGAATTCCGACGAGACGCCCTCATTAGTTTTAAAACAATCCATAATTTATAGGCTTCTGTTTAGAAAAAGAAGGAGTTGATAAGACAGTGTTATGTTTTATTGGCAACATAAAATGAACATTCGGTTCTGTTATGTTTTGACGAATCGACTTCACTGCACCACAGGCATACGTATAGGTGCTTAGTCTCTCTCAGAAATTGAATGGTGTGGATAATGATGGTTACTGTAGCTCGTTGATTGCATACACTCCTGCTCCAACCTCTCATGCGCTTGAACCCCCCCCCCCCCCCACCCAAGAAACTCGTTTTATTTCAAATGTCTGCTTTCTGTGTGTTGCTGATTCATATTTTGCTCCAATAGGTGTTCATTGATAGACTTCAAAATGTCACCCCTGCCCATATATAATGTGCGGTGCTTGTCGGTTTATTCACCCGAATTAAAATGTATCCCTTGCAGTACCCCAGCTGCACCTCAGCAAAAACAGAAATAGGTCATTATTAATCATATTGCAAGATATACAACATTGAAACAAAATAAAAACCATCGAATGACAGTCGAACCACAAATTATTTTATATTTAAACAGAAATGATCAATTCAAATATTTAACATATCATATATTACATCATTTCACAACAGTTTTGGCGTCCATGCTCAGCAACTTTTTGTAAATGATAGGAAAGAAACCCGGATGTCAAATCGGGTTAAAGAAAAAAATGTTACCACGGTGCGTGCGACGGGGGTACTGTTAGGGATACATTTAATTCAGGTGAATAAACCGACTAGCACCTTATGTGCTAATTAATAGATACTTGCCAAGCCTCGCTGTCAGTTCTCTTGCTGCCCGAGCTCTAGCATCACCGGACAGTAGATTCACTCACGCCCCTGAAGGATTGAGACCTCTACATTTGATTTCTATTCTAGCCCTTTAGAACCTTCTGGTAGAGCATGGAGCCTAGTCAACATTGAGCTGGCTTATTAGACTGGGATTACATCATGTGAGGAGTTCGAGTTCACAGACTGACAGAAACAAAACCGGGCAGTGATTCGTGGCTGGTACGACCGCTCCTACAGTCGACCAAGCTGTAAATTGGTGCCTGTCTTATGAGTTATGGAAGATTAAAAACAGCAAGGAAGAGAACTGGACACTCCAGCCAACATCGACTGCGGCTTAGTACATGAAGAGTTATTTTCATCCCGGTCGGCTATTGTTGCCATGGAGCTGACATTTACCTTTGGCTTGTACTTTAAGTACCTTCTGAAGCAGGGATTTGTATACAGACACCATCACTGTTTTTGTTTAAATAGGTCTGAGATAGTCTTCTCAGAGCTGAGGTCACTACCTATATCTCCATTCCCATGCGTTAGTAATTTTTTTCTACACTTCAGCATGACCTCTCACTCTAGCAGAGAACACCAAACCTCATTCCTCATTGCATTCCATCGATCTATCGGTAGATATCCGGGCATCAATTTCCTGTTAGCACTTATCAATTGGTTTACCAGAGATCTGTTGATCCGTTGCACTACTCTCTGTATTCGCAGACTTTGGTTCTAATGACATAAACTTTAATAAGGCGAGGATTCGGTCGTACTGAAAGTTCAAATAACAAGTATTATAGTATGGACTAGTATTTCTCAAACACCACCTGAAACAAAGTTCTTGTTCCCACGTAATATCAGAGCCAAACTGAACTATGTTATTATACTCTATAATATAAAACACACCCGAATAGTGGTTCCCCGTTTGAAAAGAATAGGGCCATTGTAAACTTATAAGTACGTTGTAAAATGCGACTACAAATTATTGTGATTCCTGTTAGCAACCTCATCATGCCAAATCCCTGCTAGTGAAATCGTTTTTTGCATCTGATTGGGTATAGGTTTTCTGTAAGGTGGGTCAGCTGTAGTGGTGGATGTTTGTTTCATTTAGAGTGAAAATCCAAAGTAATCAATCAATCACCCAATTAATCAATACCAATGTCACCGCAATGTTTAACTACTGAAACGAAGAAACTATCACCACAATGTTTAACTACTAAATCTTAGAAACTGCCCCCACAATGTTTAACTGGTCAGCTCTAGTGGTAGATATATTTCATCTAGAGTGAAAATCCAAAATCGATAAATCAATCGATTATCCAATTAATCAATAACATAAACGAATGTTAGCGAGTTGTACATTAGTATTTTAGCGTGCTGTAGTGCCGGGGATTCCGTGGAGAAGTGGTTAAGCCGTCGGCCTAGTGACAGGGGGTGTGGGTTCGACTCCGAGCTCCGCCGTCTTTTTCACGGGTGCTTGATGCGGAGTCCCCTGCATCTCGTAATCGCCCCCTTGTCGTCTTGACCTTGATTTGCCACTGGGGTCGGGCGGCACCAGACGAGAGAGTGAGGATAAAATGTAGCGCAGTTAATACTTACTAAAAATAGTGCTATCAAAATTAATTATGCCATCATCGTCTACGATGGACGGCGGCCTTTGCCTTGTAGTGCCGTGTTGTTTATTTACGAGGTCTGTTCAAATTAAACCGAACCTAACTGCACCAACTTGAACATATGTACGATGCGTATGATGATGCCACTTCTGATGTAAATATCACATTAGTGTGGTACGGAATCCGTCCAGAGTTGATCAGCGAGCGGTAATTTGGTTTTTAACAGCTGAAGGATGTCGACCAGTTAAAATTCATGGTAAAATGCAGGCAGTGTATGATGACAAAAGTGTGTCGAAGACAACAGTGAAGAACTGGAAAAGGTTGTTTAAAGAAGGACGTGAGTTAATGCACGATCTTCCGAAACCAGGCCAGGCGCATATTATTGCGTCAGAAGATGACATCGCCAAAATTGATGCAGCAATTCGGATGAACCGTCGCCGGAGCTTACGTTCGCCACACTTTTGTATTATGTTTTCAACGGTCTGCCGAGGAAATTATGAGTCGAAGGATAATGTAATTTTGCAAACTTGACCGTTAGTATATGTTCTTTACACCAGAAGTGACGTCATCATGCGCATTGTACGTATGTTCACTTGGTGCAGTTAGGTCCGTTTTCATTTGAACACGCCTCGTAGTTCTCAGATTTCAATGACTTCCACTTCATCTTGTCTCATACTTGTATCTTCCTTTCGAAGCACGAGGCCACATGTGTAGTTAGCCCCTTACGGAAACGAGTACTAGTGTACATCATGTGCTCTTGCAATGCTTGTTCCTGTAGAAATGTGTACTAAATGATTATGTTGCAATCCTAGATACTACCCTCTTTAGTTGCCTTTTACGATATGATTGAACGGGTGCAGTAAGGCTTATACTAGGCTTATGGGATCCACGCGCGTGCATCAATATTATTATCGATAAGATAAACATAAACAGAGCGAAACACACCGTAGGCCCACTCAGAGATAGTACGGGAAAACAATAGGTGACAATGTTATAGCTGTAAACCTACTCATTCAATATTTTAGCTGTCTTCCAAAAGAGGACTGCTCCAAGATCTCACAGCCCTTAAATATTTTCTAGAGGGATCGCAATTATTTTGCATTACTGAGGTTGTTTTTTTTTTATTGGATAGGTTGACAATAGATAAATGTCCGGGTCATGGCGGTATTCATCCAAAAATTACTATTTGATCTCAGAGACCTGGTGGCAAAACCATTGGATATATTTTATTCTCAAACTCTTGAGAACGAGATTATTCCAAGGGATTGGAAAGATGAATGTGATCCCCTTGTTGAAAAAGGGCAAAAAATCAAATCCAGTCAATTACAGACTAGTGAGTTTGACTAGCATACTCTGCAAAACTTCAGTCACTTTCCAAAGACAACACGGTAATGCACTTGGACAAGTTTAATCTCATCGGGAAGATTCAACATGGGTTTACTAAAGGGAGATTATGCTTAACAAATCTATTAGAATTCATGGAGGAGGTTACCAAAAATGTTTCCTGCTGGAGACCCTGTGAATGTTATTTATATGAATTTTGCAAAGGCATTGGATAGAGTACCTCAAAGAGTGTTTTGGAAGTTGCAATCACATGCAAAATGTGGCGGAGTTGCCAATTAGATAGAAAATCGGTTAATGTGCAGAAGGCAGATGGTTAGGATAAATCAGCAGTTCTCTGACTGGGGTGATATAATAAGTGGAGTGCCTCAGAGGTCGGTATTGGGACAAAGTTTGTTCTTGATGTATATATAAATGATTTGAACAATGATATCGGCTCCATGATTGCAAAATTCGCTGACCAACACCAAGTTATGAAATACCAAATTGTCTCTTCTCCAGCAGAGGAGGTGCTATTGAGATTGGATTTAACTACGATTCATAAATGGTCGGTGTGCTGGCAGATGGAGTTGAATGTACAAAAAATGTACAGTCATTCACATGGGAAGATCCAAGAAGGTTTATAATTACATGACGGAAGAAAACAATATTAGGACCAAAAAAAAGAAAGGTACCTAGGTGATGTAATAGTTCATACAGGTAAGGTGTTGAAACAAATCTAGGTGGCAGTGAATAAGGATAAGGCAATGCTGAGTATGATTATAAGAAACATTACACATAGGAGCAAGGAAGTAATAGTCAAACTTTATAAATCACTGGTGTGACCTTAATTGGAGTACTGTGTTCATGTGTGGAGTTTTTATCATAGAGTGGATATAGAGACGCTAGAAAGGATATAAGGAAGAGCTACACAAATGATAGTGAGATTCCAGAATTACATTTATGAGGAAAGACTCAGAAAAACCGGCCTACAGTGTGTATAAAAGAGAAGAATTCGAGGTTACTCAATACAGGTTTATAAGATAATCAACGGAAAGTAAACATTAGATTATAACACGGTTTTTTTCTTCTTCAAAATACAAGCACCTACAAGAACAAGAGGGCATAGCTACAATTTAACTACAGAAAGGTCCAGATTACATATTACGAAATATTTTTTTAGTCAGAGTGGTGAATGATTGGAACGCATTGCCACATGAAGTAGTGGAGGCAAGGACAATTAATGTATTTAAGAATAGATTTGATGCACATAGCTTTTAGAGCAAGGGAATGTAAATTAAACTGGTTGTCTACAGACTCTGCAGCGTTTGCTGAACAAGTATATGGACGCTACGTTAAGTAATATAATTGTGTCTTTTGGATTCTACAGCACTGAGTAGCTGTCTCAATGCCAACCCCCCGTAGTCACCTCGTACGTCATGCCTGGCAGGTTACTTTGCCACTGTTATGTTCTACCTATTTGGCCCACTGTAGATGTATGTGCACATACACACACGTACTCCCTCACGTCACATACAAAATCCTCAGATAATAAGAAATGGAAGCAGAACGTAGGTTCTTACCTTGAGCACATCACACGGCACAAGGAGCTGAATCCAGTATCAGATCCGTAATGCTCTTGACTTTCAGAGAGACGTCCAGCGGGTTTAGAAATACATTTACTCACCACTAGGATGGAGGCCAGGATGAGCGCGACATGTTGAACTGAGCACATCTTTGTTTCTGTAATTGAAGGACTATGTTAAATGGCAGCAAAGCTGGAGCTCTAGGTTTAAACAATTTAATCTTTAACACACCTGATGCGGTCTTCAAGAGATCGAATGTATACACTTTCAAGACCATATCTTAGAGTGTGCTATCTGATATCAATTGACACTCAGACATATTCAGGGTCAGCCTTTAGTGTACGTGATCCTATGTCAATTAACACTGGAACTCATTCAAAGTCAACCCTTAAAAGACCTGATTCCATGTCGATCATCACTCAAAAACTGTCATCGTTAACTCTTAAAGTGTATGGTTGTAGGATCATCGACACTTTAAAATATTAAGTGTCTGATTTCAGAGTGACTTGTTCTATGCCACTGGAACACTTTAATAGCTAAAGGTCAACTAACTGATCAGGCGACCTAAACTAAAACCATCCCGAGGGCAGCATCAAGTATATCTTGATAAAGATCGTCTAGTCAAAAAATATGTTTTTTTCTGTTTGTTTATATTGTTGTGTCGTCTGTCTTAAGTCCGTTTGAGGTTATGTTTATGTTGTTGTCTGGTCTGTCTTAAGTCTATGCGATTTTAGATTTGTATTGTGTTGTCTGTCTAAAGTCTGTGTGCTGTTAGGTTTGTGTTGTGTGGCTTGTCTAAAGTCTGTGTGATGTTAGGTTTGTGTTGTGTGATCTGTCTTAAGTCCGTGTGATTTTAGGTTTGTGTTGTTGTGTGATCTTGAGCTGTCTAAGTCCGTGTGATTTTAGATTTATGTTGTTGAGTGAGCTGTCTTAGGTCTGTGAAATTTTAGGTTAGTGTTGTTGTGTGATCTATCTTAAGTCCGTGTAATTTTAGGTTTGTGTTGTTGTGTGATCTGTCTTGTCCGTGTGATTTCAGGTTTGTGTTGTTGTGTTGGCTGTCTTAAGTCTGTGCGATTTTAGGTTTGTGTTGTTGAGTGAGCTGTCTTAGGTCTGTGCGATTTTAATGTTGTGTTGTTGAGTGAGCTATCTTAGGTCTGTGTGATTTTAGGTTTGTGTTGTTGTGTGATCTGTCTTGTCCGTGTGATTTTAGGTTTGTGTTGTTGTGTTTTTATCCTTAAGTCCGTGTGATTTTAGGTTTGTGTTGTTGTGTGATCTGTATTGTCCGTGTGATTTTAGTTTTGTGTTGTTGTGTGATCTATCTTAACTCTGTGTGATTTTAGGTTTGTATTGTTGTGTGATCTGTCTTGTCCGTGTGATTCTAGGTTTGTGTTGTTGTGTTATCTGTCTTGTCCGTGTGATTTTAGATTTGTGTTGTTGTGTGATCAATCTTAAGTCAGTGAGATTTTAGGTTTGTGTTGTTGTGTTGGCTGTCTTAAGTCCGTATGATTTTAGGTTTGTGTTGTTGAGTGGGCTGTCTTAAGTCCGTGTAATTTTAGGTTTGTGTTGTTGTGTGATCTGTCTTGTCCGTGTGATTTTAGGTTTGTGTTGTGTGATCTGTCTTGTCCGTGTGATTTTAGGTTTGTGTTGTTGAGTGGGCTGTCTTAAGTCCGTGTGATTTTAGGTTTGTGTTGTTGTGTGATCTGTCTTGTCCGTGTGATTTTAGGTTTGTGTTGTTGTGTGATCTGTCTTGTCCGTGTGATTTTAGGTTTGTGTTGTTGAGTGGGCTGTCTTAAGTCCGTGTGATTTTAGGTTTGTGTTTTTGAGTGAGCTGTCTTAAGTCCGTGTGATTTTAGGTTTGTGTTGTTGTGTTATCTGTCTTGTCCGTGTGATTTCAGGTTTGTGTTGTTGAGTGAGCTGTCTTAAGTCCGTGTGATTTTAGGTTTGTGTTGTTGTGTGATCTGTCTTGTCCGTGTGATTTTAGGTTTGTGTTGTTGTGTGATCTGTCTTGTCCGTGTGATTTTAGGTCTGTGTTGTTGTGTGAGCTGTCCTGCCCGTGTGATTTTAGGTTTGTGTTGTTGAGTGGGCTGTCTTAAGTCCGTGTGATTTTAGGTTTGTGTTTTTGAGTGAGCTGTCTTAAGTCCGTGTGATTTTAGGTTTGTGTTGTTGTGTTATCTGTCTTGTCCGTGTGATTTCAGGTTTGTGTTGTTGTGTGATCTGTCTTGTCCGTGTGATTTTAGGTTTGTGTTGTTGTGTAAGCTGTCCTGCCCGTGTGATTTTAGGTTTGTGTTGTTGAGTTTGCTGTCTTAGGTCTGTGCGATTTTAGGTTGCTGTTGTTTGTCACTTGTCTTAAGAGTGTGTAATTTTAGGTAGACGTTGATGCTGATGTTCCACCTGTCTCAATTGTGTATACATTTAGATTGCTGTTGTTTGTCACCTGTCTTAATAGTGTGACTTTTGTCTGTTTTCGTTTTTGTGTAGTTTGTCTTAATACAAACTATGTTCATATGTCCACAAGCTTGTGAATGTCCTGTAGAAATATATCTTTTGGTGCAATCTTTAAATAATTTTGCAGTCTCCATTTTCTCGTTGTCAGCTGCTGTGGGAAACATCTGCTACCCTCATTCTTATAACTTGGGTCATCATGGACAATTTTGTGCGCAGCGCCATGACTCATGCTGAAACTGTATCCATAGTGACTCGCCTGTTACCATGGACTAACTGGCCGACTTGCTGTTTCACTGTGTCACTGGCCATGCCTGCTGGTCTCCCACGCCACGGTTTATCAATGACGTTTTATGCTCCATTCTGAAATCTCTTGTGACTCAAACAACTGTTTCTATACTGAACCTTGATTCTCTTGTAGGTTTCAGAAGGATCGACAACATCGGATCACAAAAAACGTTTAACGCCTCGTTTTTCCAAGGTGTAAGTCGACAGTGAGATGGCATGTGTTCGCTATATTTCGCATGTGCATACCTATCAACCGTCAGAATTCTTATATGGAGTATTGATAAAGAGCCCCATATTGTGTCATGAAATAAGATTTTCCGTTGTACATACTCCTCCATGCAGTTTATAATAATTGTATGTTACCTACTGACTGGTCCTCGTACACAATAGTACAGGTAGTGTTAATTAAGACAGGTAGGGCCTCATTGCCGTATATAGAACATATCCCAAATTGTAGTGTCAAGACAGGCAGGGCCTGTTTGTCGTATATAGAACATATCCCAAATTGTAGTGTCAAAACAGGCAGGGCCTGTTTGTCGTATATAGAACATATCCCAAATTGTAGTGCCAAGACAGGCGGGCCCGTTTGTCGTATATAGAAAATATCCCAAATTGTAGTGCCAATACAGGCAGGGTCTTATTGTCGTATATAGAATAGGACACAAAATAGTATAGGTAGTGTCAAGATAGACAGACTGTCCCGAGTCATTCACCGGGATTTGTGTGTATGACAAAGACAAGGATATCACCACGGTCCCACAGAGAGCTTGTCGTAAGAGGCGGCTAACTGTGTGATATGGCATAACACCGACTATGGTTAGGTGGTTTGTTAAGAGCAGCATAGATGGAGCCTAACAGGCTGCAGGTCTACTTTGTGCTTGTGTTTGAGTCTATTAAGATAGACTCATACATCGGTTAACCACCATCCGTGGCACGTGTCCCAACACAGAGGAGTAATAAACACCACGCACCTAGCCAGCAAGCAGGAAATCCTCCTACCGGCTACATCCAGCTTACGCCAGAGCTGGCATCCGCCCCTGTAGAAGAACAGGCCGACTAAGACTAATACTAAGTGTGAAGATAGACAAGCGGTTCAGGATGAAGTGCTGCAGACTGACTTCATTAAACGAATAAACGGCGAGCAGCTTTGCTGCAGGAATTGGAGACCAGTGATAAATCGTAAAAGAATTTAGACCAAAATAAAGAAAGCATTCAAAGCTTTACTCACCCTAATTTCTTCAAGATAAAAGGCTGTTTCTGTTGAAGGATGGCTGCAGTAGCTTTACCACAAAGAGAGACCTAGGGTGAATCTTTATGGTGGTGTCCTCGCAAGTCTGTGATCTCCTAAATAAGGTCTGGAAGTAAACATTGCTATACTTACGTTTCAACGATAAAGCTGTCTCGACACTTTCCGGTCTAACCAGCAGTAAATTGGAACCTAATGTACAGTTAGGGACGGCAAAGCGGTGGGGAAGAGAAGTGGTCACTCAGTCTCAAAAATAGTTGCGAACTTGTGCAACGAAGTTTCTAAAACGTTATATCCGACTGAACTGTCAGCTTTGGGACTGCCTTAAGCAATTTTTTTAGCTTCCACTTACCAACAACAACTCTTTAAATCAATCAATCAATCAAAACATCTGAGCTCCTTGCGGAGCACAGACATTCAACAAATATTCGCCACGTCTGCCAATGTTGTACCAACAGTTCAAGCTCTGGCCACAACATCTTTTCTTTCAAGTTTAACTAACAAGCTCCCCTCTCAATGTGCAACTAAGTCTGTCTTTGTGTCTTCTGCCCTGTGGATTCTAGATAAGTGACTGCCTAGTAATAATCACAGTAGGATTCCGTAATGTGTGCGCGACCCAAGGCCAGTGTCTTCTAATCATCTCAAGTATCGCTGGAGTCGCTTTGGTTCTCCGTCAGCTGCTTTGGTTATTGTATTGTCGTCGTCAAAAGCCTACATTTGACTTACAAGATGAAATACAAGGTGTTTTTTAACAATCAGTAAGTACGTTTCCCTCTCACACCGACTCCCTCTAGCGGTACCCAAGTTGAAAATAACAGAACCACCGTACACTTCCAAACATGCCGCAAAAGGCGACTGAAGAGGGATGTTCATGGGCTTGCATCCTTATACAAAACCAGTATGACCAATCTGGCGCTCCAAATAGTCGAATAAAGGCTTCATGTGAATGGACCAGATGTAGTTCTTGCCACATGCTTCCAATAGAGCGAAACAAACAGGATGATCGTTGCAATTTCGAAGACAATGTTTTTTTCACAGCTTTTATCTACATTCGATGTTGTTGGTGTCTTTGAGCGTTAGGGCTGAAATCGTGGGGTTAAGTTGATCTAATCTCTCTGACATTTGTCGTACCTCATTTTTGGCGTGTCATTAATCGATCATGTTTTAAGATGGTCTCTTCTCCATACCACTATACCATTAGTCCGCTTTTCATCCGGTTCTGTGTAAGTAACTATTAAATCTAGGAACCAATTTTATCAGTGGAAATCAATTTCGTCTGCTCTTACACTTTTCCCATTTATTTGGTTGAACTATAGATCAATGCTTCCCAAATAGTGGTCCACGAACCGAGACCAGTTCGCCAGGTCTCAGTTCCCGGTCCACAAAGGACGTCAAGAGACTACACAAAAATGTATACCTTTATGTCATATTGGTGTTAGCATCGTAATGTTCCCAAAATTATTCTCTTGCGTTTTTTCATTATCATCTTGATGTTTCATCTTGCTGTCTGTTAGACAATGTGTTCCTCTTGCTTCTTTAACATCAAATAACCCTTGTCAGATTTATCTTTTTAAGCCATGTAGACAACCTTACCACATCTCTCTACCAAGCTGATCGTTTCTGATATTTTCGCTGTCGAAAGTTCTTTGTTTCACAGTATGTATGAAGCGTAGTCGTCAAAGCTGCTTTAGAGATCACCCATTCACTATGTCCCTAGTTTCTTCTGTTCTCCTTCTTCTTCTTCTTCTCCTTCTTTGACATTCATTCTAAAAAGGACGTTGGGACGCTACGTCGCAGTTTACAGCAAGATTGTAAAGTATGCCCCGTTCGGCCCACACATTTGATTTAAGTTAGGTTTCTTCTTTAAGTTAAAAAACGACATTTGCCTTTTAGCGACACACCCTTCCAGTGTCAATAGTAAAGCAGTCACCATATATACTTCTTTCCTTTATGGTTCCAAACGAGCGCATGTCTCTTTATAATGACATGCTGTTTATTGCGATATAAACTGCTTTTTTGTATAAGAAATACCTGTTTTAGTTTTGCTTTTTATAAAAATCTGACATATTTGCTTCTGACTTACAATATGTCCACGATAATTAGATGAAGAGAGACTAAAAGTAACCTTGGTATTTTGTCTTAACTGCGCATAATCAAATGGGAAAGATACGAACAATAATAATGTTTATTTGTGACACCTTCTCTTAATGTCATTGATAATTTCTATGTGTGAGCGAATGAGTAGAAAAGTGGTAGAACGCTCGGTACTTGTGGAGATGGGGAAAGAGTTCGATCCCTTTTATCGACACTACTATGTTGACCCATATGTTAATGGTTACATGGCTTATTTGTAGATAATAAAAGACAACTAGGTAGTGAACTGGCAACAATACATAATAAAAATCGAAGCCTAGTACTATGCAACACGTTATCTCTGACAGCAGTGTATGCTGTGCGACTACCTTTATGTTTACCTTTAAGGAGTTATGAGTAATCAGGATCAGATAATACATACATCAAGGTGGGAGCGAAGAGTAACCAGGGTCAGGTGAAACACACTGATCATGGTGGAAGCATAGAGTAATCAGGGTCAGGTGAAACACGCTGATCAAAGTGGAAGCGTAGAGTAATCAGGGTCAGGTGAAACATACTGATAAAGGTGGAAGCGTAGAGTAATCAGGGTCAGGTGAAACATATAGTCAAGGTTGGAGCGAAGAGTAACCAGGGCCAGGTGAAACATATAGTCAAGGTTGGGGCGTAGAGTAACCAGGGTCAGGTGAAACATATAGTCAAGGTTGGAGCGAAGAGTAACCAGGGTCAGGTGAAACACGCTGATCAAAGTGGAAGCGTAGAGTAACCAGGGTCAGGTGAAACATATAGTCAACGTTGGAGCGAAGAGTAACCAGGGTCAGGTGAAACATATAGTCAAGGTTGGAGCAAAGAGTAACCAGGGTCAGGTGAAACATATAGTCAAGGTTGGAGCGAAGAGTAACCAGGGTCAGGTGAAACATATAGTCAAGGTTGGAGCGAAGAGTAACCAGGGTCAGGTGAAACACGCTGATCAAAGTGGAACCGTAGAGTAGTCAGGGTCAGGTGAAACATACTGATCAAGGTGAAAGCGTAGAGTAGTCAGGGTCAGGTGAAACATATTGATCAAGACCCCACCACATCCTCATTCGTGCTCCTGAAAAGAGGCTGTGTCACGGCAGCCTGTCCAACGAGGTTGGTATTGACACACCAATCACCAAAGTAGTGAGCTTACTTAGCAGTTTCCATTGCACTTCAGTTAGGAGGAATCTGGCCCACCTATTCAAGTACGCATTGAGATGTACGAAGAGCCTGTGTAAGCTTCTACTAAAGAAACGTCAAGAGTTAATTCAACTCAGCACAGTATCTTCTAACAGCAACAATAATAAGCAACAGCAACAACATATTTTCCGACTGTATGGGGAAGAAGACTAACGTCTGGTCACGCAAAATATACTGATCAGACATGTTAGTCAGGGTCAGGCAAATCATACTGGCCAAGACACTCACCTCGGGTTCCTAGTAGCCCTCCCTGTAAATGGGCTGTTTTCATGGCAGCCTGGCTAACGGGGTGAGGGATCGGCGTGATCCCTGTGGTAGTGAGTAACACACAGATGAAGCCAAGCATAGCACAACCGTCTGGAGAACCCAGGTCCACCTACATCAGCACGGTCGAGATGTGAGGAAAGCTACTGCAATCCGCCACTTAACGTCCTTTTCAGGGCGCACAAGAGTAATCTACTAATTGTGGGCAGTCGCAAATAACAATACCTACTGTATGCGATTATTGAACACATTTGTGTTTAAAACACATGCAGAGGTGAGGTTCCGATACTGCCCTAGAACAGAAGTCAGAACGATACCTTCATTACGACTAAAAGATCTTCACCAGTAACAACGGACAATATACAAAAGAATTAACATATCAAAATTGTAACGCAGCTTAAGTTCTTGTTTCTGTTCCAATATGGTTCCTGAACCATACATACCCATGTGTATTAAAACTTTATTTTAATCAACGTACTGCCAAAGTCTTGCTTACTTTTTGTAATGAATTGCAGAATATATTTATAATTACTAATATTATTTTTATTCACCCTGACAGCTTTTGTAAATTTCTTAGCTTCCGACAAGTAAGCGCACCGCTTAAAAAATATTTATTTAAAAAATATTTTAAAATTAAAGCTTTCTTCCTACCTGAAAAACCTGATAACTTTTTGTCGTTTAGCAACTCAAAGCCGGAAACGTCTGCCGCATCATTTATACCCTTTCATTGAGTTGTCTGGCGTGTGCAGGCGTGAGAGGAGATGCTTTCCCCACGCAGCACGTGATTCTACTTATAGCCACATCACGAAATCATCACAGAAAGGTCAGGAATAATGGGATGAATGCACTCATCCCCACCTCCACGACGCTCCAACGATAAGAGGTCGTTCAATAAAGGCTTGTAGAAAAATAGAGAACTGCTCACTTCAAAGTTATTTGATAACTTAATTACATTACATTCTCAATTATGCGACTAAATTGTGGGGATATGAGGTAGAAAGACAATACTACTTAAGCTCATAGGTGGCTATATTCAATCAAACAATCAATCAATCAGCTCAAACCGTTCCAGCTCCCTGTGGAGCACAGGTTTTCAGCAAATGCCTGTCAAGTTTTCTTCTTCATCGGTGTTCGACATGAAAAGTACGTTATGACTTTTAGTTATAGTTTACAGAGAAACTCCAATATCTGCGCCTTTCGGTCCAACATGCCCAGTTTCAGCTTAACTTAACGTCTTTATACTGGTTTAGAAGACTCTACGGAGTCTGTATACAACCAGTTTCTTGGAGGTTGGTTTTTACAGATGTGCGAGTCCATGTTAATAGACTGAAACTCTAGAGCTAAGTAGACCCGCAGCCAGTTAGGCGCCATCTATAGCTGCTCTTAACAAACCACCTGGGGAAAGGTACAAATAACTTGGGTAGATTTTTTAATTTTAATGTTGTCCGGGCAGCAGCCATTAAGCCCACTCTTTCCAATTTATAGTTGCAAAGGGATTTTTAACTTGCTCAACACTGAACACGGGAGTCCGATCTCACTACACAGAGGTCAGGGGAATTTTGACCAGAAGTTCTACGTGTAAAGAAATCCCGGTCATCACCGTTATTCGAATACGCGATCTTCGGCATCCGAGGCGAATACCTTACCTCGAGACGACCACTGGGTCCATGTGACATGTTTTTGGAAAAGTTTCTTTGTCTGTTATGAGTTTAAGGTTGATCTTCCTGGGATAACAATATCGTTTGGACATAGGCAATGCTCTGGTATCCAGTTTGCACAAAAGTTTACCCAAACCACAACGTCAACAGCCTTTGTCTGGAAACGTTTTTTTTGTTGAAAAATCGTCTCAAACCGTAATTATTTGTTTTTCATAAAAGCCTTTTCGTGTCTCTTTCTTCTGTAGTGAATGTCCTTTTGGAACAATCGGATCAAATGAAGATAGCATCTAAAAATCACGCGTACATTGGCAAAGAAAAAATACAGAGAACTACAATTGTAGGAATTCTTTTAAATACCATCAGCTAGTTACTATTTTACCAGGGATTTCTATTGACTCCATTCCCACTCACCGTGTGTGTGTGTTTGTGTGTATGTTTGTGTGTGTGTGTGTGTGTGTGCATATATGTATATATACAAGTTGTATACATATGCATAAACATATATGTATATGCGCACAAACACACACACGCCATATCTTGATTCTCGAATCGTGTTTGTTAAAAGGTGTGTTTTTAGAGCATAAACAAAAACCTATCGCTGGATAAAACCTAAATAGCTGTTGTCATTCAAAGAACCAAAACAGAAATCAATTTTAATATTTAGTGCCAAATATGTGATAACGAGGGAAATATGTTAGCAACTCACGTGGTTTTTAATATTTATTTGTTAGCATCGGTTTCTGTTTCTGTTTCTAAGAATCGACGTCACTGCACTCCGGGCATCCCTATAGGTACTCAGTCTCTCTAAGCAAATGGTGTAGGGTATGGATGATGGTGGTCCCTGTAGCTCGCTGGTTGTACACTCTCCTGATCCGTCCTCTCATGCGCCATACTCAGCTCGAACCTCGTTGAATGTCGAAAATGTGTAATCTGGATTGCTGCTTCATCTATTGCGGTGTTCTCATACAGCAGGCGGTCATTGATTGATTTCAAAATATCACTTCTATCCATCTCTAATGTGCGAATGATGAGAGATTGTGAAGCCATGATGTCAGCTCTTTCATTGCCCTGAACCCAAGCATGAGCAGGACAGTAGATCCCTGTCAACCCCTGGATGTTTCAGGCCTCAACAGCTGCTATCAACTGTAACAGTTCCAGCCAAAGCATGTGCGTTAAAGGCAGGGGTGATGGGGTTGGCGACTCTGTGAACAAAGGTACATGAATGTGTGCCAAGGTCACACACCATATCGACACTAAGTCGACAAAGGAAAACGGGGCATTGAGGGGAAGAATGTGTCTTGTACATGTAGGGGTTAGGAGCTGACTACTCGGCTTTCCAATTTGGATATTGAAGGGTTAGTGACAGACAGAGACCATCAGGTCTTTATGCAACATTTTAGAGTGACAGGAATTCTGAGTAATTCGTTCCAATAACAGCTGCTTGGAGGTATATCCAAACTAGAGTGATGGGTGAGTCAGACAACCCACAGAAGAGCATTGGACAGCCCTGATACTTCTTGAGGCTATATAATACTAGGCAAGGTTTAACTCAAGCAGACTGACCATGGAAAGAGAGAGAGAGAGAGAGAGAGAGAGAAAGAAAGAGAGACTGGACATGGAGAGAGAAAGAGAGACTGAGCGTGTAGCTAGGACACTGTTTAGCTCACCGACTTTCTAGAAGAGCGATTGTTAGCCTGCTACTAATTTAGCAGTTTATTTTACAAATGTGTGAGAGATATAATTAATTGCAGGGAGACTGAACCAACATACGCTTTGAGTTTTGGCCAGTCGCTCTAGAAGGTGTGTGTTGGGAACCCTGTGACTAGAAGAGATCTAGATATGTGTGTGTGGTGTGTGTAGGACACCGAAGGAACGATGTATGTTCCGGAGTATGTGTATACGCAGAACGATTGAGTGTACGTTGTGAGTATACGTTGAACATAATTGAATGTGGAATGACAAGATCACCTTCCTGAAGGGATCTGAGTGTGAGCGAATGCACAGAATACGATCATGAAGACGAATTTTTGAAAGTGTGTTGAGGGTGCAGATAAGGGAAGGGGAGTGTAGCGGCTAGATCTGGGTTATTATGTAGTTACAGAAATAACATCAACAGGAATTGTTTGTATTTTCTGTTGTAGTTAAATATATGTGTATTATGATTATTTAGTTCAAATGTATTTGAATAGTTGTTTGTAAATGTATTGTTTGTTTGAATGAGTAATTATTAAATATGAAGATGGTTGCTGGAGAGTGTTTCTATGTTATTTGCTGTATGTGGTCGTGAATGATGTGAATGCATGTGGTAACATTCTAGAGAGAAAAACGACAGTGAAATCTGTACTCTGCCACACCACTCTGAAGTATTGCTTGCGCGTCTGTCACCATGACTGCCCTAGTTAAAGAAGTCTCAGTTATCAATTTCAGTGCTGAGGTCACTGCTTCCATCTCCATTCCTAAACTGGAGGTTGTTGACATGTATGCCCTACTGCAGTCAGCAACGATCTGTCCTCTCACTCTAGCCGAGAAACCCCAGCCTGATGTCCAATGCGTAGCACTGATCCGTCGGTGTATATGACGACATCACTCTCCTGCATGTTCTCAGTTATCAGCTGATTCACCTCGTACTCTGCTCTCCCGTTGCTCCATTCTCTGCATGCATCGCTTGTTTATGATGACTCTATCATTATTTCAACAGTGTGGACCCATTCTTCCCCTTTGGCTATCGTCTCAGCTGGAGTGACGTGTCCGATTGTTGTCTCTGCCTGTGCCATCCATGACGCAACTCTCTTGATTCTTGATGTCTGAGATACTACTGCATAGAGGGTACCGCGTGTCTGTGGTGACACGCATATAGGCTTTGACTTGTGCCAGTTTATGTCTGGATGTCACCGATAACAATCCCAACATGTACTGCATCATTACAATCGGGGTATCTCTCATGCAGCCCAGAACCAGTCGCATGACTTCATTCTGGATGCGTTTCAACCGTTCGCACTATGTTCTTGATCGTGTGAGGATGCCCAGTCCATAATCGATAGCAGACAACACGACCTGATATAGGATGAACAGGAAGCGTTGTTCCAAGTCGGCGGCAGCCATGGTCTTGAGTGCTCCCAACCCTCTCTATGGTCAACGTGGCAATTATAGGAGAGACTGTGATCCAATTTCACTCTGAGGTATTTCAACCTGTCACATCTGTCAATGATGCAATCATTAAAAGCGACGCCGGGAGTTCAGCCTTTACTATGGAATTATTCAAAGAGCACCACATCATGCAGGCCTTGTTTGGGTTGGTCTTGGAGCTTGAGTCGCCGCACCACTGTGAGATTGCTTGCAAGGTTTCCTAGATGTCTTTGACCAACTGTTGCCTGTCTGAGCCAGTCTTATACGTTAAGATTTCATCGGCAAATGTCAACGTTCGTCCTGTCCCAGTGGTTTGAATAGTGGTCACTTTTACTGTGTATATATTGAATAGCACCGGTGAGAGCGGAGACCCTTGAGGTAATCCAGGACATATTCGCATCTGTTCCGATACCCACGATCCCACGCGTAACCTAACTGTTCTTTTCATCAGGGCAGCTGATATCCAACTAACCAGCCACGGGTTTAAACCACACTGCTTCAGACATGTAATTAAAGTTCCAAAATCGACACGGTTGTATGCGTCTTCCAGGTCGAGTGCCACCGCGACAGTTTCTTGCTTTGACTGAAAACCCTCATACACATCATATGCGAAACTCCAGGTCTCTTTCACTGTTCTATAGCTGCCCAGAGTGTCGGGTAAGATGTGCTCCCGTTCAAGGTGAGCCATTATTTTCCTGGCCACTATCTTGTCGAGCAATTTTCCATATACATTCTGTATGGTGATTATTCGATAGCTGATGAGGCGCGTGGAATCCTTACTAGGTTTAGGCAGTGGGCACAGATAGCTATGAAGCCAGTCCTCAGGCACAGCTGACTTCTCTATAGTGTGGTTGAACGTCTTCACCATATTTCTTATCTCTGTTTCATCCAATTGTTTGATGTGGCAATACTGTACTCCATCAGGATCTGGGGCAGTGATTTTGCTGTTACGTGGGTTATTCACGACCTCCGCCTCGGTGATAAGGTCTACATAAGCCTCTTCCCTAATGGCTGCGTCTGAGATGTCTTTCCGAATTTCCTGACGGGCATCTTTGTTGCCTTTGTCAGACTTGGCATCACATATGTTGCAAATTTGTTTATTTTATCTTTAGTGTAAGCGTTCGATTACATCTTTAATACAAAATTTGATTTTTAATAACGGAGAACTGAGCGACAGCAGTAGAGAAGCGTCATGTAGTCCACAACCTAAAAACCCCTTGACTAACACAGCATTTGGAATAAAATCGTACCACAGTTCTTGTAATAAATGAATGTAATCAGATGTTTGTTTTTAAAATAGGACAACTCATCTGAACTGTGGGGCTTAGAAATGTGGACAATGAACAGTCGGTTCGAGAAGAGAATCGGTGCCCTTGAAATGTGGACAATGAACAGTCGGTTCGAAAAGAGAATCGGTGCCCTTGAAATGTGGACAATGACAGTCGGTTCGAGAAGAGAATCGGTGTCCTTGAAATGTGGACAATGAACAGTCGGTTCGAGAAGAGAATCGGTGTCCTTGAAACGTGGACAATGAACAGTCGGTTCGAGAAGAGAATCGGTGTCCTTGAAATGTGGACAATGAACAGTCGGTTCGAGAAGAGAATCGGTGCCCTTGAAATGTGGACAATGAACAGTCGGTTCGAGAAGAGAATCGGTGTCCTTGAAATGTGGACAATGAACAGTCGGTTCGAGAAGAGAATCGGTGTCCTTGAAATGTGGACAATGAACAGTCGGGTCGAGAAGAGAATCGGTGCCCTTAAAATGTGGACAATGAACAGTCGGTTCTAGAAGAGAATCGGTGTCTTTGAAATGTGGACAATGAACAGTCGGTTCAAGAAGAGAATCGGTGCCCTTGAAATGTGGATATATAGAAGAATGAGCGCGTCTCGTTCATGTCAGTTTAGGTGCCATCTTCACGTGGAAGGTTGGCTGCAATGTATTCGTATCTACACCGCTCTCTGTCCTTTAAAATGAATCAATCAAAGTCCGTCGCTTTTCTCGATCAAAATGCCATTGACAACACCTTGCCAGCAGTACTGGGCTGCTATTTTTTGACGTCTTTTCGGGTGTAATAATTGAATCTTAGTGCCCGCTCACATTCTCTTCTACGTGTATTTCTGGGTCTACCTCTTTTTATTTTTATTTTAGGATTCCATGTAAGAATTTGTGTTGGACGGTACCTAACGCAGCGTATGTCTTATTAAATCCCATTTCCTGTGCCTAATTTGTTGTTTCATTAGTTGTTGTTGGCTATTTTTTCATATATCTTTATTCCTCACTATGCCCTGCCACGTTATAACCATTGTTCTTCGTAGACATCTGTTAACGATACACTGGAGTCTTTTTTAACTTAACTTAACGTCTTTATACTGGTTTAGAAGACCCTGCAGAGTCTGTATACAACCAGTTACATTTACATCACCTTGCTCTAAAAGCTATGCGCATCCAGTTTATTCTTAAATGCATTAACTGTCCCTGCCTCCACTACCTTCCCTGGCAATGCATTCCAAGCAGACACCACTCTCTGACTAAAAAAATATGTCCTTATATCTAACCTGGACCTCTCTTTAGTCAGCTTTAGTAATCTATGCCCTCGTGTTATTGTAGGTGGCTGGATTTTAAAAAACTTGTTATAGTCTAATTTATCGATTCCTCTGATCATCTTATAAACCTGTATTAAGTCACCACGAATTCTTCTCTCTTCGAGACACTGTTGGCCGGTTTTTCTGAGTCGTTCCTCATAACTGTAATTCTGGAATCCCACTATCATCTTTGTCGCTCTTTTTTGTATTCTTTCTAGCATGTTTTGTATGGCCTTGGTCGCTGGCTATGGATTCGCTCCACACAACAGCCCTGACTTGGAACTGGCGTTGACTTTTCTAACTTTATTGTGAATCTTTATTTCTCTGGCTCTTCATATGTTGTTTGATGTCAGGAATGACTTTCTTGCTTTTCCAATTTTGGTCCTTGCATCTGCATATGTACCTTCTGATATGTCAACTGTGCTATCAAATAGGTAAACGTATGCACTTCTTCTAACTGCTCTAATTGGGGATTGGGTGGCAAGAGAGAGTATCACATAATACACTCTTACAGAGAGCAAATACTCACAGCATGTGCTCGCTGTTGAGTCAGCCCCGTCTTCGATGGTTGGCGCATGTTTACCGCATTGAAGATGGGAGGCTGCCAAAGGATATCCTCTATGGACAACTAGCCATTGGAATTTAAAGTATTGACCGTCCCAAACTGTGATTCAAGGACATTTGCAAGAGGGACATGAAGTCATGCGACATCTCATCCTAGGACTAGGAAAAAAAATGCTCAGGATCGAGCTGTTTGGAGACAATCAGTTGGAGGGGGCTGCTGACGCTCGTAAAGAAAAGATAAAAGAGGAAGCCTGAAGAGATCATGGAATAGCCAGACAAGTCGGCCTCCTCAGCATGGTTGTACACTATGTGGCAGGGGCTGTCACTACCGGATCAGCTTTTACAGCCATAGCAGGCAGTGTCGAAATACAGGAGGCAGAGCTGGACAAAACTCAAAGGGCGCTACGCGCATGATCTATAGAGACTGAGACAATTATGATGATACGATGAACTGTTCTCCCTCCAGCATGATTGGTTCTATGTTAATAGTTTTGAATTAAATGAGCTTGGTTTTCTTCATGTTGATATTCAGTCCCAATTTACTGATTGTTTTTTCACCCTGTAAAGCTTCTCTTTCATTTCCCTATGACTGTGGCAAAAGTACCAGATCACCTACGTAGTCAGATGTCAAACGCCTTTTGGTCTATACAATGTGCGTATAGGGGTGCTTTTCAATCAATATTTTGTTGTACTATGATGCGTATAGCAACTTTGTGATCTGTGCATGATCTTCCCTAGTGAAATTCTACCTGTTCCTCTCGGGGCTTTTTGTCTATTTCCGCTTTAAATATGTCCAGGATGATTATATCTTTTGTGACACTGACAGCAATGTAATCTCTCTATAATTGCTTCAATCTGTCAAGTCTCCCTTCTTATGCAGTTTTGTCAGATGTCCTTTTTTCATTCTGTGGCACTCTCTCCTCTTCCCGTATCTTCTTGAATAATCCTTGCAATTCATGTGTGGCCTTATCTGCGAGTGTCATTACATTTTCTGATGCTATTCCGTTTGGTCTTGCCGCTCTCTCTTTCTAGAGTTTAGAAATGATCCACTAGATTTCAATCTGAATTGGTGTTTTGCAATCCAAGTTCAGGGCCTCCTCATCTGGTATGATGTTTGGTGTCTCTTGTGATGGATGTCTGTTTAAACTTCTTTTGAAATACCAAACATCGTTTCTGTTGTTCCTCGGATTGTGTTAAAATCTTGCCTTTATCTGTGATTGGTTATATATATATATATATATATATATATATATATATATATATATATATATATATATATATATATATATATATATAATATATATATATATATATATATATATATATATATATATATATATATATATATATATCTATATTTGCCACTTTCTTTATGAAGAATAGAGATCTCTCATATGTACTATCTCTACTGCCTTTTCTGCCTCCTGTGCTAACTTGTCAATATATTCCCAGGAAAATAGCCGTAACGCTCATGCCTCTAGTTGCAGTCAATGACAGGCTTGGTATATTGCCCAGTACAAATGAGGTCGAGAAAGCAATCAGCCTAATGTCTAGTGGCAAAGGTCCAGGTTTCAGATACTATTCCTGCTGAGTTCTACAAAGTAGGAGACCCTGTGCTGCTATATAAGCTAACATGGCTTTTTTGCTAAATACAGATCATATGCTGCATGAACTGAAAGATACCACCATTGTCCACATGTACAAACACAAGGGCAATCAAAAATCTTGCGATAACCACAGGGAAATCTTCCTCTTGTCGATCACTGGAAAAATACTAGCTCAAATCTTTTTCAACAGCTTAAAAGTTCATCTCGAACAGAAACTACTAACAGGGAGTCAATGTGGTTCCGAGTTTGCCGCAGGGTGGTTGACATCATTTTTGCAGCTCGTCAAATCCAAGAAAAATGCCAGGAACAGCATCCTGATCTGTACACGACTTTTGTTGACATGAAAAAAGTCTTCGACACCGTAAACAGGGACGGTCTCTGGAAAAGCATGGCGAAATTCGGTTGCCCTGAAAAAATCATCCCAGTTTCATGATGCCATGTCGACCCGCGTTCTGAATTGTGGTGGACTCTCTACAGCATTCCCAGTCCCAATCCATTTTAGCATGGTATTTTCAGCCATGCTTTCTTATGAAATATGTGACTGTGACAATGGCATACATATCAGATACCGGGCAGATGAGCAGCTGTTCACTCTGAGGCCCATTGTACCCCACGAAGGTGAAAGAAGCAACTTTCTTAGATCTCCTCTTTGCCGATAACTGCATAATCATCACGTGTTCAGAACAGGACATGCAAGCTACCATTAATGAGTTTTCAACTGCGAGCACTCATTTTGGTTACTGTAAACACCAAGAAAATGTAGGCAATGTTTCTATCTGCGCACCGGAAGCCCTACCACGATCCAAGCGTTGCTGTACAGGACCATCGCCTACAAGCAGTTGATAGCTTCACCTATCTCAGTAGTACCATCACCACAGAGGGGAATATTGACTTTGGGGTCCACAACAGGATGTCCAAGGCGAGTGCTGCCATTTGAAGACTACCGACACATGTTTGGGACTGGCAAGGACTCGGTGTTGTAACCAAGATACGTGTATATTGATAAGTACGCCAGCAAAACATGGACACCCTATTGCAGGTATGTCAGGAAACTTAATCATTTCCATGTAAAATGTCTCCGCAAATTTCTCAGGATCGGTGGGCAGGATAAAGTGCCCAGCTCTGTAGTCCTCAGCAGGGCAAGACTCTCTGGCATCCACACTCTACTGTAGGGAACCTAGATCAGATGGACAGTGCATGTTTTTTGCATGTCAGATGAACGCCTCCCTAAACAACTGTTGTATGCTGAGCTCAGAACAGGACAGCGCTAGTCAGGGAGCAAAAGAAACGATGTAAATACACTTTAAAAGTTTCGTTGTCTAGTTTCTACGTTTCTACATCGATGTTGCTATTTGGGAGCTGCTCGCTCCTAACCGCTCAGCATGGCACGCTCTTGGTCTGCTGAGCAGAGAATCATTACAGAGGCGCATGAAAAGCGAGCTGCACGAAAAGACAGAATACAAGTTGACCCAATTACTAACGCTGTGTACGTCTGCCCTATGTGCGGTTGAGTTTGCCACCCTCAGATCGGACTGTACAGTCATATGCGGTCACATCTGAATAAACATGTCTGACGCTATCGCCATCTTCGCTTGCGATGGGCAACTAACTAACTAATATTCCTTTTTATTTTTCTTTATTCTTGGCATGACCTCTTTGTCTGTAACAGTGTAGTTTCTATGTGCTTCTACTTTGTTGATTCGAGTTCGGCAATTGTTGACTATAGATTTCTTCTTTTTCCTTTCTTCTGTTTTATGTAATGTCTGCTTTGTGATCAATTCCTTGTGTTGGATTAGTTTGAATTGTACAGTTTATTCACGTGTCTTATTTCACATTTCTTTAGCTTTGCTGTCACTTACTATTATCACTAGGAAGATGCAAATTTGCAGGATTTTTATGTTCGTCACTTTATTAGAGTTCTGCCATAAGTGTCTCATTTTATTCAACCTCTGCATTACCATAGCCATTCTCCGTCTGACCTTCTTCAGGCAATATCAATTATTATAATTCAGTCGAGGTACTCAAAACTTGTGACTTTCTCAATCTCCTGTTATTCTAGAATAACTTTAGGTTTAGTCTTTGTCTTGTCCGTGTTCATTATCTTGGTTTTACCTATATTCAGGTGTAGATTTTAATCTTCGCTGTGTTGCTTTACCAACAGGATATTGTTGCTTGGGACTTGGGATACTGAAGGTAAATAACACAGTACAATAAAATTTACAAACTGGTCAAGGAGTTGTTAGACATCTTGTGATGTGGTATTAACGAAGTTTATGTTGAGGTATTATTCTATAAATTATTCTAGGGATTCTTGCCCTACAGAGAATATGTCGCCAAAAGGGGACTGTATGGCTTTACTATAACATCTGGCCTTGGTTATGTGGTTAACGGAGCAGCATAGATTGCGCATAACAGGCTGTGGGTCTACCTTGCTCTAATTTAGGCTTCCACCACCACCAGTCCCAAAAAGGCGATCGTATATTCCAGGGGCTACCATCAAACGTTCAGTAATAGATGCTGGGATTGACCTGTCAAGTACCAGCGGATTTTCGTCTGCCAAAAATAATAATTGTAACAAAGAAGGTCACACCTCCCCACGATGTCTAGCAGTACAAGTGGACTGAAGATCAATAGATACAAAAAACGCTATAAGTTGACGATAACAGAATTAGATAGAAAAGAAAAACCTGTCAGATGAAACCATTATGAGAAAGTGAGACAGGATTTTAACTATCAATTGTGACCGATTTCGCCGTGAAGAAATTGCACCTGAACCGAACTGAGAAAACCAAGGGAGACTATTCTTATTTCATTCTTGCGTTGCTATGAGAACGCAGCGGGGGAGTCAATGGCGACTAGATCGTCTTGAGGTAAACTCAGACGCACCAAACTCTCATGAGCTGAAGAAGTTGTAATATGTTGAATGCAGTAAGTAGGCCAATTAAAACATGACATCCATAGAGTTCTTCCATCATCTGCCACAGGAGGAAGTGGCTCCTCCAAACTGGGGAACTGGACAAAAGGGTAATGGGTGCTTATGGATTCCGCGCGCTCCATCTTGGCATTCAACGTAAGTTTGCAGATTGTTTTACTCAAGTTAACCATTTTAATAGCTCTTATTTATTCTAGCTAAATAGATTTCTTAATAATTTGATGTGCCTGAAATTACTTTAATGTTGTTTAAGTCTGGCTAATATACAAGTGTAACTACTAGTGGTCAATATCGCTTGCCAATTTAACATCGCATGGGTAAATTCCATAGATAGGGATACAATAGTGACAATACTATTATTAGAATTACTATGTTAATGTTATTACTTAGTTTTCTTATTTCTTACGCCATTGAGCTCAAGTTCTGTTCTGCATCAAGTGCAATGCGATGGACGTTGGTCATTATGAGCCCGTGTTGTTGTATAATAATAATCACTAAAATGTCATCTATCCACCTGCATTGCAGCTGCTCTGAGAGCAGAATTTCAAAGCATGAAATGAAGTATTTGAAGATCTGCAGTGTTACCATCTATGTCTTGTGCCTGGAAATATTATCTGCACAAGACATAGATGGTAACACTGTAGATCTTCAAATACTTCATTTCATGCTTTGAAATTCGGCTCTCACACACTGGTGCACAGAGCCTGCATAAACATACTCTAAATCAGCTCTTGTTGTGTTGCCAAACTAATGCCTTGGTGCCTAAGCAGTGGTGATAACTGATAACATATTGTCAATTTCCCTGTCGAGCCTTCTGTCTGCCAAAAAAAAACTACCCAAATGCTTGAACTCATGGGTCCGTTGAAGAGCAATATTATATACATTTATGTTGAGTGACCCAGGTGCTCTGCTGATTCTCATAGTTTCTGTCTAATACAATACAATATCCTCGACTTTAGTCCGGTGGGTGTGCCGTATGCGAGGTAGCCAATAATTTCCTGTATGCTGTCAGGTCTTTCGCCATGTCATACCATTTCGGGCCTAGGTCTCTCAGCAGACCATCTCGTCATTGTATGGGTAGGCAGCTGTGTGGTTGCATATAATCATATGGCCACCAAAACGTCGTTCTGAGTATCCATCTGTTATCTGGCATGCGCACCACGTGGCCAGCTCAGTGGTATTTGCGAGACAACGCAGCCTCCACACATATTGTATTTGGCACAGGTTATCGCTTGGACGTTCATGTGATTTTGCAGTTTACTTTCATCGCTGTACAACAGACCCTAATCATTTGCAAAGAGCAATTAATATATTGAGTTCAGTTCTGCTTTGAATTTCTCAATTTGAATGGTCTCTGATGTAATTTTGTTCATGTATATGTTGAACAGCAGAGTTAAAAGCACACACCTCTGTCTCACACTGGTAGTGCTTTCAAAAGCATCTGTGGCATCATTGATTGTTCTTATGACCTTTATACTTGTATGATACAGTATTTTTACATTATGAAATAGCTGACCTTGTACATAATCTTCCAGTATCATCCAAAGCATGTAGTATGTTATCATAATTTAAAATATCAAGTAGATGACTACAAAAATGACAAAGAGAAACTTAATCGATGTAACAGCCACAATATGAACACTATTCATCATAATAAAACACATTTAAACATATCAAGAGATAAAAACAACATTGCAAAGCTTTGTATAGTAGATGCAGATTAACCAAGTAACTGAAAATGCTAACATTTAAGAAAAACAATGAATGAATGAGTGGATATACTAAACATTACGTTCACATAAATTATTAAACTGATGGCTGATTATTATTCTTGGAAATATAGACAGACTAGATATTGACAAACGCAGAAGTTAAAAACTACGATCTGCATCTGAGGCAGCAACAATTATTTACTCTCTTATATTAATTGTAATAAAATAATTATAAACATATGATTAAAACAATTTGCAAAATAACATTATTTTGAATTACCTCTAATAACTTAAGATAATACTTAAATAATAACTTATTTTTCACATATCTTTCTTTCAGGGGCATTCCCACAGATATCCAATACAAACTCACTGAGCTGAAACTAAGCCATGTCCGGGATAATGATGAGCTGTGAGTTTTTGTTTGTGTGTATGAACTTGTGTCTAATTGTGTGTGTTTATTTGTGTGTGTCTGAACTTGTGTGTGTCCGTGTGTTTCAACATATGCTACTTCTTTATTAGAGAATTCGAGGTGACTTAATACAGATTTATAAGATGATCAAAGGAAAGGATAAATTAGACTATATCAAGTTTTTTAAAATACAACCATCTACAAGAACAAGACGGCATACCTCCAAATTAACTAAAGAAAGGTTCAGATTAGATATTAGGAAATATTATTTTAGTCAGAGAAAGGTGAATGGTTGGAATGCATTGCCACAAGAAGTTCTGGTGGCAGGGACAGTTAATGCTTTTAAGAATAGATTGGATATGCATAGATTTTAGAGCAAGAAAATGTAAATAAAACTGTTCATATACAGACTGCAGAGTCTTCTAAACCAGTATAAATACGTTAAGTAAGTGTTTAAGTTAAGTTTAAGTTTATTGCTTTTTAATGCTACACAGATTCCAAGAGTGTGTGTGTAACAAAGTTGATGGGCATATACGAGGGTCGCTCTGAAAGTAATGCCACCTATTTTATTCCATGAAAACCATAACAGATAAAAAGAGCACAATAACACTATTTTATAGTGCAATGTCTTGCCTTCCAAAAAACTATTTTTCAATATAGTCACCACCCTTGGCTATACATTTTCTCCAATGATGAATAAGAGCATGCATACATGCTACGCTCGTAAAAAATCTGCACCAGCGGAGGAGACGTTCTTAATTGCATGATGAACTTGTGCATGGCCGTCCATAACGTGTTTTACCCTTCACGTCGCTTATTGTGACTGCTGAAACGCACATCCCACTGCCTCACTTGTGCTAACATTCATTCTTTGTCCATAAACATTAAACAAGTGTCGATGAATGTCAATTGGTGCACATTTTTCCACATGCAGGAATTCAATAATGTACCTCTGTTTATAATGCACTTCCATTACAGACGCCATTTTGTCAGACTGCCACCTGTTGGTTGGAAACAACATTTTATGGATATTGGCAGGAAGGTTCAAACTTTACTGTCATACTAACTACATCTACTTCTGGTGTCACATGACATCATATTAAAATAGGAGACATTACTTTAGGAGCTCTTCACGTACAATTTCTTGCTATCTGTTTGCCATTTTATAAATGCAGGAGTGGAATAATAGCTGAGATGGATGAATGGGATTTATTTAACTGAATCAAAATTTAGGTATTCATATAAAATGTTGATAGAAAGAGGGAGAGTAGAGCAGTGGTATAGAAAGGAAATGCAAACACTTTACCTTTACTCATATTCTATTAAATGTGCTAATTGTTTGTATGTCTATAAATAATGTTGTTTATTACCATAATAGTTGATAGTTTAATAGTTGTCCATCACAAGTGATGAAGACCACTCTCTTTGTTCAGCCGTGTGGACAGTCGTATCTCTTGCTGTGTCTGCTGAAATGGGTGACTTGCGCGGTGATTTGGATTAAAGTGAGGAAGAAACTGCGCCTTTTGTCAACCTCACTCACAGAGCCTAAGCTACCTTTTGCCAGTGGCAAGACATTCATCGAGACGACTGGAGATAGCATAGGATGCAGATTTTGCCTCAGGGTTACCACCGAAGCCTTTCCGTAAACATTTTACCCGCAGGGTAGAAAGGTGGGATGGCATCTAACGCAGTTTGTCGTGCCTTTTCGATAACCACAAGAGGTCGTATGGACAACACTCAGCGTGTGAGTGAGTCTGGCATCTCTCCCCAGCTGTATTCAGCTCATCATAGTAGCATCTAAAATTCCCACACGCCAAATTCGTGAAGGTGAACCGGCAGAACTAACCCGTGAAATACGACACAGGTATTAGCGTAGTTCCATTCAGCTGCGTCCAGACCAGGATAAACGGATGGAAGAAATCACCCAAAAAAAGAACGAAATACCATGATGAAGCACATAAAGTCAGTTAACCTTTCTAGCTCGCAGAAGCTATTTTCACCAACAAAAAACTGAAAATTGCAGCTGCTCCTGAGACATGCATGTGCACATTGTGATTTACTTTGTGGGATTTCATTTTTTTTGGTATGGCTATACATGATGCTAACCTCAACGCATGCACAATTGATGTTAAACTGCAAGGTTATTTCTGCTATGTAAATTTTGTGAAAGTTATATTTTTAAATCAACACATTTATAATGAGGAACTTTGGGCTTCAAAAATCAGAGAAATGATTTGTTATTTGATCAGAAAAATGATCGTGCATCTGGATTACTCATGGGTATTTAACACACCGCCAATTCAGAATGAGACCCATTTTATGAACGGAATGTGCAACAAAACCAATAACACTGAGAGTAAAAATAAATATTGTTCCTCTGCAATTTCCAATTTGGCATTAGTGCCATTTAACATTTCATATGAATATGTAATCTTTGCTATGAATACTCCATGACATAGATAGTTTAATTATGTGTCTTACAATGTTTAGATTGCAATTTTAGCTCAATTTGTTAAATCATAATTCATTTTATTTTGAAAATAACTTTGATGTACAGAATTTCTGCACTTGGCCTGGATAAAAATGCACAAATCTGCAAAAATTTGCGTGGACTGGAAAGGGTTAATCAGATAAAGACAGTTAAGGAAAAATAAATGCTTGCCCTGATAATATTTTGTAATGCATTGTGTAGTATATTGATTTATTTCATGTCTTAATGCTTTTTCTTTTCCAGAATACCACGACCTCAGGCAGTAGATATCAGGTAAGTAGTACAGTACCTCAAGTTTGTATGCTTTATTTTTATAGTGTCAATTTAATATTTTGAAAACAGATTTTGAAACCTTAGTATGAATTTTTAAATAATAGTAATTTGTACTATTATTAATAAAAATTGAAGAGTGCGAAGCTCTCACTCCAGAACCCTGGATATCGTTCCAGGACCAGTCCAAAATAATCTTGGAGGTTCCAGGGATAACGAAAAAAAGGGAGCAGTTAGCAACAGAACAAAAATTCCACATTCTGCAGGAGCTGAAGAGACAGTACCCTAGCAACTCCTGGACACATGTGTACACAGATGGATTGGCCTCGGTTAGCGAACAAAGGAGAGGCAGTGAAATCTACACCACACACTCCAACGGCGACATAGAATATCACTGTATACCAGCAGGAGAGACCTGTACCAATTTCAGAGCTGAAGCAACAGTTGTTCATGCAGCAACTCATATTCTTATCAGCCAAAACACAACTACAAAGAAAACGGTCATTCTAACATACTCTAGAAGTGTACACCAAGCCATCTCAAGCCCCAAACAGAATAGACTCACACGAAATAAAATACATCGAATTGCTGTCTAAAAAAAACATCTAGCTCTACAAATGTTTCTGGCCCACTGTGGGTGGAAAGCATATTAGCTTACAAAAGCTGGAAGTGATGGCACCCTGACTCGTCATCTACATAGCTATTAACAAGCTAAGACAATGATCAAACGATCCATGAAGAAGAAATGGAGAGACCAGAACAAAGAATACAAGTCAGAAAATGACAGCATAGACAAACATGACAGAGATGGGTAGACAAAGATCTTCAGACTCACAATGGGACATTGCAGACTAAAGGCCCACCTCTACAGAATAGGCCTCAGAGACACCATCACATGCGATTGTGAAGCACCCAAGTAAACACCAGAACATGTTCTGCAGGACTGCCCTACTATACAGACCAAAGATAGACGACAGTCTGGCTCGGGGAAGCAATCATGCTCAACAAGCTGTGAGAGACCAGTGAAGACCTGAAACAGTCTCCTTCATGAACCTCACCAGGCTAGAAACATCAGTTGATGAAGAACAAGAATTACTGCTACAATTTTGGTTGTTGCAAATCTGCCACTTACTTCAGTTAAATTTGTCAATTCCTAAAGAGGCATAGAGATTCTGCAACATTTTGTTATCATCACTTTCATCAAACTTTCATCATCACCTTGTTTGAACTGTCTTCTGACTGGCAAAAGAAGGTGCAAGGCTACCACAAACAGATACCAGTATGACGTACGAGGAGTCAAAACGGCTTATCGAAGCCAGATACATGACCAAATGGGAAACCGAACATATTGGTTACACCAAAAACGATGCCTATTACCAGTTCAACAGAAGAGAGCAGGTCATTGTCTTCAGACTTCGCACTGGCCACAACAGACTGAGGTACCACCTATTCAACAAATTGAAGATAGGGTGTACCGACGAATGCCCGTGCGGTACTGGTAAAATGACCACTGAACATCTGCTGCAGAACTGCCCGACATACGAGGATCAGAGAGAGCAGATGTGGCCATTGCCAGTGGAACTGCAAGACAAGCTCTGTGGTAGTGGCGAGAGTCTCAGGATGACCGCCGCTTTTTTCGAGAAAATAATGGTTACTGTCTGACTGCGTACGCAGAAGAAGAAGAAGAACTGTCTTCTTAACTTAGTTTAAAAAAAAGAAATCTTTTGTCCAATTCACTTTTCCCCCATGTGATGCTTGTTTGCACAGCTCATTATCTTCCATTCTTGTTCTTTGGCTAAGTATATTTTCAAAACTTGAATATTCATATTTATTGAGATTCAAGATTGTACTTTCATCAGTCCATATTTTCACAGCTATAGACACTCTTTATTGTAATAATACTGAGTTCCTAATCAATAATAAATGTAATTTTCCATGTTTTTAACGTATATTTTATTTTCATTTCACAGCAAGAGGTTTATCAACAGGCCTTTTCCTGCTGAACACCCATATGCTTCCCACATTGAAAAATTTGCATTTATCCCAAAATTTGACTCTCCACAAGATCCCAAAAGAGGTGTAATTGCTCGACGACAAATACCAATCAGTGATGAGATGCCAGCTAATTCTTTTAAGATTAAAGTGTTAAAAAAGACTAAAGGTAATTGAGTTTATAAAATAGTGCAGAGTTGTCTAGCATTAAACCAAGATACCAGCTTGCACTATTCTCTAGTGAGCACTTCTGAATATTCTCAAGATACCAGCTTGCACTATTCTCTAGTGAGCACTTCTGAATATTCTCAAGATACCAGCTTGCACTATTCTCTAGTGAGCACTTCTGAATATTCTCAAGATACCAGCTTGCACTATTCTCTAGTGAGCACTTCTGAATATTCTCAAGATACCAGCTTGCACTATTCTCTAGTGAGCACTTCTGAATATTCTCAAGATACCAGCTTGCACTATTCTCTAGTGAGCACTTCTGAATATTCTCAAGATACCAGCTTGCACTATTCTCTAGTGAGCACTTCTGAATATTCTCAAGATACCAGCTTGCACTATTCTCTAGTGAGCACTTCTGAATATTCTCAAGATACCAGCTTGCACTATTCTCTAGTGAGCACTTCTGAATATTCTCAAGATACCAGCTTGCACTATTCTCTAGTGAGCACTTCTGAATATTCTCAAGATACCAGCTTGCACTATTCTCTAGTGAGCACTTCTGAATATTCTCAAGATACCAGCTTGCACTATTCTCTAGTGAGCACTTCTGAATATTCTCAAGATACCAGCTTGCACTATTCTCTAGTGAGCACTTCTGAATATTCTCAAGATACCAGCTTGCACTATTCTCTAGTGAGCACTTCTGAATATTCTCAAGATACCAGCTTGCTCTAGTGAGCACTTCTGAATATTCTCAAGATACCAGCTTGCTCTAGTGAGCACTTCTGAATATTCTCAAGATACCAGCTTGCACTATTCTCTAGTGAGCACTTCTGAATATTCTCAAGATACCAGCTTGCACTATTCTCTAGTGAGCACTTCTGAATATTCTCAAGATACCAGCTTGCACTATTCTCTAGTGAGCACTTCTGAATATTCTCAAGATACCAGCTTGCACTATTCTCTAGTGAGCACTTCTGAATATTCTCAAGATACCAGCTTGCTCTAGTGAGCACTTCTGAATATTCTCAAGATACCAGCTTGCACTATTCTCTAGTGAGCACTTCTGAATATTCTCAAGATACCAGCTTGCACTATTCTCTAGTGAGCACTTCTGAATATTCTCAAGATACCAGCTTGCACTATTCTCTAGTGAGCACTTCTGAATATTCTCAAGATACCAGCTTGCACTATTCTCTAGTGAGCACTTCTGAATATTCTCAAGATACCAGCTTGCACTATTCTCTAGTGAGCACTTCTGAATATTCTCAAGATACCAGCTTGCACTATTCTCTAGTGAGCACTTCTGAATATTCTCAAGATACCAGCTTGCACTATTCTCTAGTGAGCACTTCTGAATATTCTCAAGATACCAGCTTGCACTATTCTCTAGTGAGCACTTCTGAATATTCTCAAGATACCAGCTTGCACTATTCTCTAGTGAGCACTTCTGAATATTCTCAAGATACCAGCTTGCACTATTCTCTAGTGAGCACTTCTGAATATTCTCAAGATACCAGCTTGCACTATTCTCTAGTGAGCACTTCTGAATATTCTCAAGATACCAGCTTGCACTATTCTCTAGTGAGCACTTCTGAATATTCTCAAGATACCAGCTTGCACTATTCTCTAGTGAGCACTTCTGAATATTCTCAAGATACCAGCTTGCACTATTCTCTAGTGAGCACTTCTGAATATTCTCAAGATACCAGCTTGCACTATTCTCTAGTGAGCACTTCTGAATATTCTCAAGATACCAGCTTGCACTTTTCTCTAGTGAGCACTTCTGAATATTCTCAAGATACCAGCTTGCTCTAGTGAGCACTTCTGAATATTCTCAAGATACCAGCTTGCACTATTCTCTAGTGAGCACTTCTGAATATTCTCAAGATACCAGCTTGCACTATTCTCTAGTGAGCACTTCTGAATATTCTTAGGCTAAAAAATATTTGGAATGACGTGTGTTCAAGTGTGCTCTGTTTATCTGTCAATACATGTGTATGTGTATTACAATCCTTCTTTTTCTCACTCCCATATGGTCATAAGATGACTACTACACTTGACTACCTTACAAGAGTTATGGATGAGGCTAACTACTTCATTGTAAAGGATCACATCATGACTATATGTAGATGTCAACATATTCGGACTACTCGTAATTTGCTCTGTCTATGTGTGTTTGATTTTTTGCACATGTGGCCAATTGTGACATCTTTCTGTTTCTATTGTATATGACCTATATCCTAAATTGAGGGGAACTGAGACGCTAGTCTAGTCAGGCACAACATACTGACCAGAAGGTCGCATCGGGGTCAGGCACAATACACTGACCAAGACCACAATCCACAATCTCTCTTCCATGCAACGTTCCCTGGAAACAAGCTGTTTATAAGGCAGTCTGGCCGACAAGATGTGCATTGATCTGATCCTCGTTGTAGTGAGCGCCACGCATATGAAGCCAAGTATATCACAACCACCTGGATGACCACAGTTCACATTCATTGGCAGCCTCGAGATGTGAGGAAAACTACTACAACCCACCACTTAACATCCAAAATATTAAACACATTCAGATTATACAATTTTAGAAATCAACTTTTAATCTGAAATATTTTTAGAAGTTTGTATGTTTTGAAGTTAGTTGTATATCAGGGTCTATTA
Organism: Ariolimax columbianus; assembly: GCA_036924085.1. NCBI lineage: Eukaryota > Metazoa > Mollusca > Gastropoda > Stylommatophora > Arionidae > Ariolimax > Ariolimax columbianus. The sequence goes on from JAVGWX010000002.1 coordinate 113,221,599, forward strand.
ATTTCTTCTTAGTGTTTCACACATGTACAGACACCTAATAACACAGACACATACATACAAAATGTTGGTGTGCACTTTTTCATGTTCAGCTTGATTCCCTCTGGTACAGCTTATATTTGGTCCGGTGTGCTTGATTATCATCTGGTACAAGATAACATGTACACATATAGGAGAAACATTTGCATTCATATTATAGACTGTGCTGTTTGTAAACATGATTATTTATTCACTGCAGGCTTTCCTTACAGAGAGGAGGTACTGACTATTCCATCAGAGGGAAGGAAAGAAGCACTCTATTGGCAAGGAGAGAATTTTTTTGATCAAGTGAGTAAATCTCAACATCAGTCAAGACAGGAAGGGATTGGCCCACTGCAAGTTTCCAAGCTTGTTGTAATAAGCAGTTGAGAAGGTTGTGAATGGGACCAGCAACCTCAGAATATAAATAAATTTATACAGGTATCATCACTTCAAAAGTACACATAAATGATCTGATACAGGCTTTCTGTAAGGGGGTAGGCTACAGTGGCAGCCCTATGCTTCATGTAGATTTATATGAAAGCAAGAGCATGAAGATGGGAGAAGGGATATTTAGATTTGTGTGCATATTTTTGTTGTTGGATCAGCATGGTAAGCTTAGTGCATTAAATTGTAGTTTAATTAATGACAAAATTCTTTGTGCATCTTTGTTAAAGACATATGCCAAGGCGAGAGAAGACTAACGTTAGGTAGAGTCAGGCAAAAAAAATATTCTGGCCAAGACTCACACCTCAACTTCCTCGCAGTTTTCTCTAAAAACTGACTGCTCCATTTGGCAGTCTGACTAATGAGAAGGAAGATCAGCGTGATCCCTGTAGTAGTGAGTGACATACAGATGAAGCAAAGCATAGCACAACCACTTGGAGGACCTCGATCCACCTTCATCAACATGCTTGGGATATGATGAAAGCTACTGCACCCCACTACTTAACGCCTTTATCAGGGTGCATAAGAGAGTAAACTTACTCAATGTGGGCATTCACAACAACAAAAACATATGCCACACAAGAAGCTGACAGATATTGATTGATTGATTAGGTTGCATATTCTAATGTAACACAGAAGAACGTTTCAATTGCTCCCACTTCTAATCACCAAATGTCACTGTAATTTTATGAGCGCATTCTTTAGAAGGAACATTTTAACAGAAATCCTTACAAATGGTTTCTGGGAAAAACAGACAAGACCCACTGAATTCTTCTCATCATATCATGAGAGAGGACTAAGAAAGGCTGTGCATTGGGCTGACAGCCTCAACATGTAAAAACAATTACTATTGATATTGAACTTCAGATAGCTGAATCCAAGCTTCCCTAGAAGCTGAGTAGGTAAACCAAATCCAGTGTTGGACCTATACTCAATCATCTGGAATGACAAGAAAAAGAAGAAGAAATGCAGAAATCATAGGGATTTCTTGATTGTTTCTGTATTAGCTATACAAAAGCTGTTAATAGATGTGTTACTTTCCCATTTACAGCAGTCAAAAATTCATGGCAATAGACAGCAATACTATCCAATACCCCCAAAACAAATTGCTCCGAACCTTCAAGCTCGCCCAGAACAGCTTTGCATTTCTGAAAAGACGCAGAATGTACTGAGAAACATCGAGCGAAGTCATTGGGTGCCTACACAGAAACTGGATTACACTGGACTTGGGCCCGCTAATCCATTAGTTCTTGAAAACCTGGACTGCAAGAAAACTGTTTTCTTAGAAACTGGAGTTTGGGATGATAAACTGGTAAGTAGGATAATAAACTGTAAAAAGCGCTTTTGTGAGTGGATAAACTGGTGAATGTGATAGCAAACTGTCGTTAGTGTATACAGTTTTGATAGGAATGATATAATCAAATGTCGGAGAAAATATAGAGTGATTATGGCAATAGTACAAAGCAAATTAATAAAAAAATAAGTCAATCTTATGAGTAAAATATGGATAAACAATGTTATAGATCAAATGAGAAGCATATATTAGATGAAGAGCAGAAGTCAAATAATTTTCTTAGTTTTCTTTATATGAGGGCAAGTCAGTAAATACGAAGTGCAAATTTAAAGTAAGTTCCGTATTGACATTGCCACTAATGTAAGTTGGAAGGCGAAAACCTGCATATGCAGTGTTTTAATTTGGTACATTAGCTAGCTGTCTGTTATGTTTTTCATGTCGCATTCTTGTTTCATTCTGTGTGTGAGTAATTGATTTATAATAAGTGCAAAAATAAATAATCTCGCCAGATGTGAGGTCCGTGCTGTGATCCATTGGGCAAATAAATATCCATGATAAAGACCGTAGCGGTCAATCTGAAGTGTTGACAAACAATTTGGTGCAACAAGTAAACATACAAATTCTAGAAAATCGTCGTTGCACAATTTCTACATTTTATGTCAGATTTAGGAAGTTTCACGTTCAGTGATTTATGACATTGTGACATGAAACCTTGGCTACAAAAATAGGTGTACTAGATGGATGCTAATAATTATAACCAATGAACACAAACAAAAGTGCCTGTCTTCTGTGGAAATTTTTTTTCAGTTCTATTAAATTAATTTGTTGCTTGCATTGTTATTGGAGATGAGATCTGGATACAAAAACATTGAAACAAAGCAACAGTTGATATTTCTTCTTCTGCGTTCATTCTCAATCTCCTGCAACCAAGCCCTGCAAGTAGCAGGATGTAGTCTGGAGAACGGAATGCGTTGTCACTAGTTTACAGCTTGACTGCGATATTTACACCTTTCGGTCCGCCACATCCATCTTCAGCAACCATAACAGTTGATACAATGTGGCGCACATAGTCCCCAAAGCAAAGAATTTTAAGCAAGTACCTTCTGTCAAAAAGATCATGGCCACTGTTATCTAGGACAAAAAAAATGGGGTCTTGCTTATTGATTTTCTTAGTAGAAAGAACATAGAAAGACAGTTATGCCAATGCTTACTGTGACACTCTGGTAAAATTTTGTTCCATTCAAAACAAAAGACTGGTTTCTGTCCTCTGTGGTTGTCGTTTAACTTAATGCTTAACTTCACACCACAGGTCGAACTGTTCAACTGTTGCAAGAATTTATGTGAAAATTTGTGACCAATTGCCCAACAGCGCCGATTTTACATCATAGTACCACCTTTTCATGGACCTAAAGAAGTGACTTGCATCCCAGTGGTTTGAAACTGAGGATGAACTGCAGACAGACATTAATGAACAGTACAAGAAATTGGCGGCAGACTTCTCCGACACTGGAATTAGGAACGTGTTGCCATAATACCAAAAATGTATTGCAGTCAATGGTGACTATGTTGAGAAATAATGTAAATGTTGTCCAGTCAGATAGAACATACTAACCAGGATAAACGTCAGGGTCAGGCACAATACACTGACCAGGTCGTCTCGTCAGGGTCAGGCACAATACACTGACCAGGACCACAATCTCTCTTCCATGTAGTGTTCCCTGGAGACAGGCTGTTTTCAAGGCAGCCTGGTCGACGAGATATAGGTCGATGTGATCCTCATAGTAGTGACAATGTAACTTTTGGCTGCACTAAATCATTTTATCTTTGATGCGGTTTTATATATTTAATACCAGAACTTATTTAAAAAACGAGCCGCCTATGTCACAAATGGCCATTTAAAAATAAATTTGACATGAACTTGAAAACCATTTATTATTGTATTTACGTTGTTCATTTATCTCAACATAATTCATCAGAAATGTTTGACTGTCCTTGATAAAATTTATGCAACAAACACTTGTCACTGTAAACATTAAGTATATCGTTATGAATATCCTTTGTAAATAGTTCTTTTGTGCCAAAGAAATGCACAGCGACATGCTGTTCTTTTGTTGAACACTCTGGATGTCATTTTGTATTGTGCTGCGCATGTGCACCTAACATCTACTACCTATAGTAATCTTCTTCGTACGCTGTCAAACGTCAACCTCTATTTTTTCGAAGAAAGCAGCTGTCATCCTGAGGCTGTCGACACTGCCATAGAACTTGTCTAGTGCTAGAGTAATCACAAAGCTGGATGTTGCTGACACCTTAGAAACCACCAAATACATTTTATAGCTATCTCATATCAGTTTGTGACCTACTAACTGACTTCATCTTGTATTTGTGACAAAATAAATCTGATAAAACAACATGCACAAACAATTTGTAAAACCAGACAGAATTGTGTAGCTAAAATTAACATAACAGAAGCAGGCATAACTCAATTCAGGTCAGACATAACTATAAAAAAAAATATAGATGTACTTTCACAAAAAGTTTAGAATGTGTAACAGATAACACATTTAATGTAAGACAAGCTAGTAGTGTAAGAATAAGAATGAAATCTACATTATGACCAATAGGCCTTCGTTATGAACAATGAGCAATATACACAAAAGCAATACTTAGCTTCAGATCGATAGTGGCAACCATCAGCATGCATCATCAGCATATATATATATATATATATATATATATATATACACGCACATACACATTGGTATTTTTTTATTTTTTTTTTGCGTTCGCCTTATTTCTCTAATCCCCAAGGCGGTGTGCATTGCACTGCGTTTTTATTTTGCGCCTGTCGGCCCAGTGCATCCGACTTCAGCATGCATTTTATGTAAGGGTCTGCTTCCTCCTGCATTTTCTAAGGGTTTGCTTCCCCGGGGTAACGGCCGGTGCTGAGATGGGGATCGAACCCAGCACCTTATGGTTGTGAGCCGTGTCACATAACCACTAGGCCACGCCGTCCCCTCACACACATTGGTATGATCTTGTGCTGTCTTCTGTGTACATATATATTGTTTACACTTTTTACTGTTTCCATGTACATATATGTTATGACTTTGTACTAGGTTTCATTTACATATATATTATTTTTCACCTCGTACTGTCTTTCGTGAAAACCTATCAAGAATCTAAGTAACGATCTAGTGAGTATTCCAGCGGGCATAATACAAGTTACCCTCAACCATAGCCCACCAATTACTGCTGAATAGGAAAACCACTAAAAAAATAGAGCATCGAAAGGGCCAACGTGATTGTAAAAATGTGAATGGCTTACTGGCAACACCTTTTTCCATAGAGGAATTAAATTATGCAATACATCATATGAAAAACAACAAAGTACTTGGTCCTGATTATTAGAGAACAAAGCAAATTAAAAACTTTGAACAAGAAACCATCAAATGGCTGTTGAAACATTTTAACACATGCATCAAATCTATTTAAATCTCTAAAAAATCTGGAGGAAATCTCACATGACTTCGTTAATAAAACCAGGAAAATCCCAAACAGAAGAATTCTCTACTATTGTTGTTACTATGCCAGATCCCTGGGCATAGTGTGCTACTAGGGAACAAGATCCTCGAAACAACAATTGGATAGACCCTGCAGTAACCACATTGTAAAACACATTTTTAAGAATAATACCCTGGAAATCTGGACAAACATGTGGGCGATGGGAACAACAGGTTATAATGTATTTAGCGAAATGTCACAGCCAAAACATAATGATAATATAAATAAACTACATAGAAGAGATCAAGGTTTCATCTTTCAGTTCAGAACAGGACATTTCAGAGTCAATAGCCACTTGAACTGCACCAATCTCCAGCACCTGCCCTTGTGCTCTCGTCCTGATGAAACAGTTCAACACCTACTCATTGAGTGCAGGGCGATTGCGGAGATGAGGAAAAGATTTTTACAAGCATTGCCAAGACACTGTACGGATCAGTGAAACCACCGAAGAAGACCTGTATCTATATAAGAATAGCATTGGGCTGCCAAGACACTGTACGGATCAGTGAAACAACCGAAGAAGACCTGTATCTATATAAGAATAGCATTGGGCTGCCAAGCTTGCAGGCAGGCTTGCTCACCAGCTATGGGATAACAGCAACTCTACTATTGTTGTTACTATGCCAGACGATATATGGTTTTTGAGAGAATGATCCTGAGCCATATCCTCTCCTTGATAGACAAGAAGCTTATCAAGAAACAAGCAGCTTTCAGACTTGGAAGATCATGTTGCAGTCAAATCCTTAACTCGACACAACTAATTGAAGATGGGTATGAATGCAAGCAGGTGACATGAGTGATTTTTATCAATCTAAGTGCAGCATTTGGCACAATAAACCACAAGAAACTGCTGCTGACAAAACTATATTCTATGATAAATGACTGATATCCATGCCTCACCAACCTCATAAGATATACCTTGCCAAATAAGCGGTCCTATGCCACTCGGTCGTGGTGGTGGAGGGGTTTTAGGGTGCTGAAGACAAAACTATCAAAAAACAAACAAAAAAACTGTCCTTTCCTGAGAAAGTATCCTAGCACCTGTGTTGTATAACATATATGCTAATGACCAACCTATGGACACAGAGGTGACAAAATTCATTTGTGTCGACAGCACAATACAACAGCCTCTACCAAAGGAAATGGTTTTGAATAGTCATGAGCACTTAGTGCCCTTACTATATATTGCCAGATAAATTACCTCAAACCAAACGCTAGAAAAAGCAAAATATGTGCTTTACACCTAAGAAACAAAGAGGCAAATATAAAACTACAGATCAAATGGTGAGGACAGGAGCTGGAACACAGTGCGACTCCAAAAGACATGGATGTAAATTGGATCACACATTCCCTATGGGATACACTGCCAGAAAGCAAAACAGAAGATACATGCACGAAATAATATTAGAACATTGACTGGTACAACATGAAGAGCACAGCCAGATGTCCTCTGAAGACCAGCACTCGCCTTGTGTTTTTTCCATGACTGAGTACGCTGTACATGTCAAACTTATTGATACAGCAATAAATGAGACAGGCCAGATAGTTACTGGGTGCTTAAAACCTATTCCAACTGAAAAAAATATACCTTGTAATTGGCATTGCACTGCCTGAGACACAAAAAAGTTGCACATCAGAAATCTAAAGGGTGAAATGTACAAATGACCCTAGGCACCCTGTATTTGGACACCGGGTGCAGTGCAGAAGACAGAAATCTAGATAAAGTTTCTTACAGTCAACATAGCCTCTACAGACTAGTCCCAGCAAACTGCATATCAAAAACTGGAATGAACTGACCATGTTACCTGAATGTAGCTAAGGGGAGGAAACTGCTACTGGACACTACTTGCGTTACGCAACATGGAAGTCATAAATTGACTGCAAACTGTTGTATCACGATGCAAGAAGAATTCAAAGAGATGGGATATACAAGGATAATGTGGTTTTGGATCAACACAAGCCTCAGATGATCTGCCCAAACCTTCTGGAAACATGCAATATGGATGACACGTTAAGGGGCAGAGACAAGGCAATCCACGTGACCAAAATTTATGAGAAACATGATGTCTGATGTGGTACCCAGGACACAGAAAGTAAGTACTGTCTTCCGTGGACATTCTTCTTCTTCTACGTTCATTCTCAATTTACTGCTACCAAGCCCTGAACAGGACTTTGCAAGTAGCAGGATGTAGTCCGGAGAACGGCATACGTTGTGTTGCTATTTTACAGCTTGACCGCGATATTTGCATCTCTCTGTCTAACTCATCCATCTTTGGCAGATTCGTGGACATATATGTTGTAATTTCTTTGTACTAACTTCCATGTACTTATATACTGTTATCAGCTTGTTCTGTTTTCTGTGTAAATATGTATTATTACCACCTTGTTCTGTCTTCTATGTAAGCAGCAGTCAATTCTATTTGTCTTGCCTCTGTCCGTGCTTCATGTTTGTGTCTGTACATACCATAACCATTTTTTTTTTCAGCGATAATAAATATAATCAGTTATCTAAACAGATACTTGATAGCTATAGATTTTACTACAAAGAATCATTGCCAAAACAGTTTGTTAATTACAGTATCCCCACTCCATCAACACATTTGATCCAGCTCGGTCCTTAGAGGGCCACCTTCGCAAGATGTTTGCTCCCAAACCTGCCCAGCAGATAATGATTGAAAATCAAATGTCGGAACATCTTGATGAAAATAGGTATGTAAGCAATAATGGTTACCAACAAGTTTGTATGGGATAATATTCTTCACTCATTTTTGGCTGGCCATTAACAGTTCAGTAACAATTTGAGCTTTGTCAACAGCATATGTAATTGTCAGTATGGGCAATTTCTATGTTTTTGGTATGTGTTTATTTGATTAAATGTTGTTTTTATGGTCACAGAATGAAAAAGATACATAAATTATCTGAATAAAACTAATAAATGTTTAGTCAGACATGACTTCTTCGGTTAAAAAAAAATCATTACAGAAGTTGAAGACTAAAGAACTTTTCTATTCACATCAATTTTTGATGTGAGTATCATGCAGAATAGCCTTTTCTGAATTACTCATCAGTGCACTTTTCCAAGGGGCAGCCAATTTTCCGCCACAGTGAAGAACAGTGGCAGAGGGAGCGGTGCAGCAGGCCAACAAAAGTAATAAAACCAATGAAGTTCAAGCCGAGATGACCTGTGCCAACCCCATAACGAAAAACCCAGACCAATTCAACGCGTTTATGACTTCGTGATGGTGAAATCGGGGGGGGGGGGGGGGGGGGGGGGGCATGAACATTCCAATTGTGTGCTGATCACTTTGTGACAAAACTATATGACTGAATGAGAAACTGATTGTCTACAGACTCTGCAGAGTCTTTTAAACCAATATTTTATGTCAAGTTAAGAAAAAATGGGATTGACTCAGCAAACCACCAGTGAATTTTTGCATGCCATAAATGAAATAATGAAGTACCTCAACGGAAATGTGACCAGTAATGTCAAAAGGTAAGAAGGACGGTTGTCATGACCAAGACCTACGAGCCTCCCTCTTCAATTTCGCTGTACTCCCTGCGATGTGCTACGGTGCCGAGACGAGGACACTAGCAAAATCACTAGAGGACAAATTTAGAATTACCCAGGTCTCCCTTTAGAGACACTTGGTCGGAATCACTCTCTGGAACCAACGTATGCAAGGTCTCCACAATTCTGACATAAGACGATTGTCCCTGGTGAAGGATGCGGCAATCCATGCAGACAAGGCAAAACACAGATGGGCAGGTCACATGTTGCGACAATATGATGGTTGATGGAGCACAGTGACAGCAGTCTGGTACCCCTGAGATAAGAAGAGACCGCGGGGAAAACCTCTAGTGCGTTGGTCAGACTCCCTTGCTGTACACTGCAACATCCGAGATGCTTTTAGAGGAGCACTTACCACGCACTGGTCTTCCGTGGCCCAAGACAGGGTCCGAGCTGGAGACGAAGTTGGTACCCGCAGCTACGATGAGGAACGGGTCATCAAGATCAATATCAAGAATGTCAAAAGAAATACAGAATGACACCAACCTCTGTGTCAAAGCTGGCACACAACAAAAAACTACACCTCCCCATGACATCTAATGACATAAGTGGATAGAAGATGATGATAGACTAAAACAAAATTACAATTAAAATTGTTGCTTCATTTCAGATTATCACTTGTACAATCAATGTCATCACAGATGGTTCTGATGGAGAGTCTATATTTGTTAATTCATTTATTTGTGTTTTTTTTTTATGTTAGTAGAAAACATTTTTGTTTTTGTTTTATTGACATATTATTATTATTTTCACGCATCAGCTAATTGAATTTGAAAAACATGATATCGCCACTATAATTTTTTTGTTAGGACTATTTATGATTGTGTTTGTTTTTTATGACTACAGTTTTATTTTGATGTCTTGTGGCTTACGGTTTCAACAGGTTGGGGTAGCTGACCTGATTATCTAACTTTCCTTAGTTGTCTTTTAGGACATGCCTGGCAGGCACAATTAATAAAACCTTTCCAGCTTCCTGTAGAAGCCAAGTCTTCAACACACACATCAAGTTCTCCTGTCCTGAGCCATCTACTTCAGTTCTGTTTGTGTCTTCCCTGTTTACTTTACATTTGTCTCAAGCTTCTTGGCAAGGTTACATTGTCAGTATTCCTTGCTCCTCAACGGGTGATGTTCATTTCTTATCTGAATCTAAAATATTTGTATCTCACTTTGACAGTGTTATTTCACAGTTTTGATACAGTTATTTGCCACCAAGTGTCAACTAGTTCATGCAATCATCTCTCTACAGTGGTGTGTTCTTTGTTTTGTGTATCAACTATTTTTGATTATTTTTTAAATAATAAGATGATGAATGTCCAAGCATCTTTTTCTTTTGTAATACAGTATCTTTTTTTCCATTGTCACCAGAGGATACAGTTTGCTCTTATTTTCATAACAGTCAGTAATACTTTACTTTGTTATTTCTTAACATCTGCTTCTCATAATTATTCTTCTACTACCCCATTTATCTTTCCATGTGGATCTCATTGCCCATTTCTGGGATGCTGTTGGTTTTTGTTTTTGCTAATGCCACTCGCACTTGGGTTAGATAATCTTGATGACTTTCTTTGGTGACAGGTAACAGTCGCTCTCCTCACACCCCAAAGTATACTTGAGAAGGTGAACCAGGGTACTCCTGGCTGTAGTGCAATGCAACGGGTTTCCTTTGTAAGGTCCCCACTATGGGGATCACAGTGCCAATCCCCACTCATTAGCCAGCCGGCCATGAAACAGCCTGTTTCCAGTGAGAATTGCTTGGAAGTGGGGTGAGGTCTTGATCAGTATGTTTTGCCAGACCAGACTTTAGTCTCCTCTCCTCCGGATGAAATAATAGGACTACTGCACCTCCATGCACATTGTAAAAGGCAACAAAAGATATATATGCACATAGCTAGCAACTTCATAATGTAAAGCAAATTGTTGCAGAGACTACCACTGCATGAACAAAGTTTTTTGGTGCAAGCTTCCTGAAGGAGGCCAACTGTAGTGGTAACTCTATGCTCTACTCTAGGGCAGATGAGGATGATAGAAGTATGAGATGATTATAAGTATGAGAAAGAGTATGAGATGATAATGAAATAAGAATGAGAGGCGTACGATGATGAGAGGAGTTTGAGATGAGAGGAGTATGAGATTAGGATGAGAGGAGTATGAGATGGTGATGATGAGAATGAGAGGAGTATGAGAGAAGGATGAGATGCATTTAAGAATAAATTGGATTCACATAGCTTTTAGAGCAAGGTGATGTAAATGTAACTGGTTGTATACAGACTCTGCAGGGTCTTCTAAACCAGTATAAAGACGTTAAGTTAAGTTAAGTGATGATGAGTATATAAGGATGAGATGATAATGACAATGATGAGGAAATGAGGATAAGAGAAGTATGAGATGAGATAAAATGACCCCATTTATCACTCACCGAGGAGTATGAGGCCACCACTGCCTTGTTCATGCTCATGCAGCTTTGTATACTATTGTTCGAAACAAAGGGAAATTCCGCGCCAGTAAATAAACATTTCTACCAACAACTAACATATTCATAGCACTCAGTAGACATATACAACGGAAAAGAAAGTGAAGTAATAGGCCATCTAGATTCGAACCTTTAGGCTTATACGTTCATGTCATTCATTTACCCGGAAGTCCATGGTTTGAACATGGATTGCCTAGTACATCAATTTTTTATCTGTCGTCTGCTGCATATGTTTTCTGAATGATAAAAGCTGTATATTTTGGCTATTGTTGGTGTCGTTAAAAATGGTTTTCTTTGTAAACATTTGTTCTCATAATTGTTAATAAATCTTTTTTTTTTGTTTTGCGTTCACCTCATTTCTCTATTCCCCAAGGCGGTGTGCGTTGCACTACGGTTTTTTTGTTTATGTGCCTATCGACCCGGTGCATCTCACTTCGACGTGCATTTTATGTAAGGATCTGCTTCCTCCTGCATTTTCTAAGGGTTTGCTTCCCCGGGGTAACGGCCAGAGCGAACCCAGCACCTTTGGGTTGTGAGCTGTCACTTAACCACTAGTCCACGTCATCCCCTCTTAATAAATTGTATATTTTCTTGTGTGTGCTCTTTCATCAGAAATATGAGCTTGACAGAAATTGAAGAGCATCGACTGTTGAATGGGAGAGACTATGTCAACCTGCCTGAGAACAGCAATGACCCACTGAAGTATGAGATATGTCATACGATGAACTATAATATGACACCGCAGCAAAGCCTAGAATTAGATTCCACCAAGAAGGTAACAGCTTGATTGACATTACATAATTATTTTCAAACTGTTGTTCCCAACCTGGTGTCTGAAGACTCCTGGGGGTCACTAACAGCCTTTTGTGGGAGAACACACCAAATTTAAATTTTAAAATTACTGTAGAATTTGTTTAGTTTCAAATATTCAAAAATATTTGTTCCAATTTGCTTCAACATGTTGTATTTTTTCTTTCTGTTTTGTAATTGTCCAATTAATCATCTATTATTAATATCTTCTTCTTCTTCATCGTACGCAGTCAGACAGTAACCATTAATTTTTCGAAAAAGGCAGCGGTCATCCTGAGGCTGTCGACACTGCCCATAGAGCTTCTCTAGTGTTGCTTCTGGTGATGGCCACATCTGCTCTCTCTGATCCTCGTATGTCGGGCAGTTTTGCAGCAAATGCTCAGCGGTCATTTTCCCGGTACCACACGGGCATTCGTCGGTGCCACCTATCTTCAATTTGTTGAATAGGTGGTACCTCAGTCTATTGTGGCCAGTGCGAAGTCTGAAGACCACGACCTGCTCTCTTCTGTTCAACTGGTAATAGGCATCGTTTTTGGTGTAGCCAGTATGTTCGGTTTCCCATTTGGTCATGTATCTATCTAGCTCTAATAAGCCGTTTTGACTCTTCGTATGTCATACTAGTATCTGGTTGTGGTAGTTTTGCACCTTCTTTTGCCAGTCTGTCTGCCTCCTCGTTGCCTTGGATGTTGCAGTGAGATGGAACCCACTGCACCACTACCCTTTTTGGTGCAGACTGCTGGCATAGTTGACAGAGTACTGATCTTAAATCATTAAGTTCAGTGTTTTTCTGGCTTTTTAGTGCTGTGACTACAGCCAGAGCATCTGTAAGCATGTTATTAATATGAAGTGGGTTACATTTTCTTTTAGAAATTTTTGAGTGGTGTTTGAAACTCACTTCATATGGTACGGCAGGGACGGGTAGAGTGCAGCTGCAAATTATCTTTTGCTGTAGTGGATCAGAGATCTGGAAAAGGATGAAAACTACTTTTTTTTAATGAAGAGGTTCTGTTCTGTACTAGTCCAGAATTTTTAGCAATAAATGACCCTGCCTGCACTATTTCCTGTGGCAATGCATTCCAACCATTCACCCCTCTCTAACTGACAAAAAATTTCCTGGTATCTATGCTGGACCTTTCTTTAATTAATTTGTGGCTGTGCCCTCTTGTTCTTGTAGGCGCTTTATTTCAAAAAACTTATCATAGTCTAATTTATCTTTTCCGTTGATAATCTTATTAACCTGCATTAAATCACATCAATTTCTTTTCTAGACCTGTAGGCCGGTTTTTCTCTTTCTTCATAACTATAATTCTGAAATCCCACGATCAGAACCATACAGTAGGATGATGATGAAACAGTACATTTGTAGCTTGGTGAGGTTCCTGTTTCTTGGGAGTCACACTTTTATTAGGTATTATTGAATGTCCTAAAGGCCAACTGGTAAGAAGAATAACATCACCATTATCTTTTGTCACAACAGACAATCTTCATCGTACGCTGTTTACAGCGATATTTACATTGCACTGTTATATTTTGTTAAGTGTGTGGCTCAGTGCATCCGATTTCAACAAGCGTTTCTGTAGGGATGCCCTCCTTAGCCTTTGGCTGTGCCCAGCCTATCTGCAAGGCAGCAGTTGTTTTTGGTCAGAGTTGTCTCTCTTAGGGAAGTTGTCTTGCAGGACTAACGAGTCCTCCCCACTCGTGTCTATAGGGTTTGGCAATGATATGATATGATGGACTGTGTACTAGTTGTCACACTAGACAATCAATTCCTTACAACCATTCATCTTTTTATTACAGCTAATTTTGCTTTCTGTTTATTAAGATATTTTTTGTTGTTTCTCTGAATACCGAACAGGATGGAGACAGTCGGGGATGTAAAGGTCAAGATGACCCCCATTGCAAGAAGAGTAAAGGATATCTGGAAGATTTTAAAATTGAAAGATATAAGGCTACACAAGGGATAGAGGCCCAGAACAGATGGAGGCTTCTAGAGTCTGCCACTCCATCTCATGATGTTGTTCAGCTGAGGGTAAGGCAGAACATTCAGTTCGCTATTTAATGTGTTATTTTTTTTAGCTCATGGGTGGATGGTTTTCTTATTTTTCTGATCTTCGGGAAAGCAAGTTCACTCTTTTATGGCTTAGGATTTAATTTATTTGGGCGGTAAACAAAACTGATGCATGAAGCTACTTGGACATCATTGACAGAGTCCGTCTGGCCGCTATTTCCATGAATGTTCTGCACTGAGTCTAGAACCAGCTGGAGCTTTCCGACCAAGCTACTAATTTACTGTTTCATCTCCATCCTACTGTATGGTTCCAAAACCTGGACTATTCAGCAGGGCAATCAGAAGAGCATTGAAGTCAACCAGGGCGATTCTTACAATCCACTCGAATGACTAGGTCTCAAATAACAAAATCACCTAATGGACAGGTTTTGAGAGCACGCTCACCATGATTAAACCATCGTCATTTAGTCCTTTTTGGACACGTGGCTCGCTTTAATTAGGATATCTCCACCCACCAGCTCTTAAAACAGGCCATGGTCATCAAGGTAAGAGGCTCTGTCAAGGTCTCGCACCAGCGACAGTTGATGCACCACCTGGTAAAGTCAAATTGGAAAGACACCGTCCTCTTTGCTTGTGACCTGAGGCTCAGTCACTCATCATGCTCATGGATCGTTGTCGCCTAAGTGGACTGCCGACCTACCATATATAGGGAAAGAGGGTATCATATATGGGGATGGATGTATCATATATGGGAGTGGATGTATAGCAAGAAACTACACACTCAACCAAAATACTACACACTCAACAAGCTACTACACACTTAACAAGCTACTACACACTCAGCAAGCTACTACACACTCAACAAGCTACTACACACTCAACCAAGCTACTACACACTCAACAAGCTACTACACACTCAACCAAGCTACTACACACTCAACAAGCTACTACACACTCAACAAGCTACTACACACTCAACAAGCTACTACACACTCAATAAGCTACTACACACTCAACAAGCTACTACACACTCAACAAGCAACTACACACTCAACCAAACTATTACACACTCAACCAAGCTACTACACACTCAACCAAACTACTACGCACTCAACCAAACTACTACACACTCAGCAAGCTACTACACACTCAGTAAGAAACTACACACTCAACCAAGCTACTCCGCACACTAGCTATAGCTCAGTCAACAAGCTACTACACACTCAGCAAGTTTTTGACCTGTGTGAAAATCAGCGAATACAAAAACCAGGAGTTAGATAGTCTTTTACCCTAGAGGAGTGATACCACATTGCTAGTCACCTTTTATGACATGGTCTCAGTGTAGCAATGGACCTATTCTTGCTTCTCTCCACACAGATCTCTTCTTTTTGCTTCTCTCAAAACTGTAGTTGGTTGGTGACATTGTTATCTGATTTGTTTGTGTTTTTTACATAACTATTAATTGGCTCTGCTGTCAGTTAGATTTGTTTAAAGATTGTACCAAATATGGATTCACAAAAAGGGGAAATAAGACGCTAGTCCAGTCAGGCACAACATACTAACCAGGACGCTGAGTCAGGGTCAGGCACAATACACTAACCAAGACCACGATTTCTCTTCCATGTAGCATTCCCTGGAAACAGGCTGTTTTCAAGGCAGCCTAGATGACGTGATGTGTATCAATGGAATCCCCATAGTAGTGAGCGTCACGCAGATGAAGCCAAGCATAGCATAACCGCCTGGAGTATGCTCAAGATGTAAGGAAAGCTCCTACAACCTACCACGTAACAGCATTTTAAGGGCACAGAAAAGAGTAAACTTACTCAATGTAGGCATTAAACAACAAACAGCAAAATAGATTCACAAAAAGAAATAATGAGGCAGTAATTAAAGAAAATATATGAAAAACCTCAGTAAGTCTCCTGAGTAAGTCTCCATACAAATTGGTACGATCATTTAGCAATGAGATCAACAGATTACATTTTTCCTCCAACAGAATGTGTTCACAATCTTTTCTGAAGAGCAATATAGGATCAGAGAAAAAGCACAGACAGATAGAAAGAAAGGCTTGCAGAATAGTTAAATGAGACAGATAATTATGTTCACTCTGAGATAACTTTTTCTACTTCTATTTCAAATCCTGAAATAACGAGTTATTTGCTCTTTTCACACCGCCTGTTGATTAAGACTTTAAGACCTGTCGCGCCAAATATAAACAAAGGCTTGTCGCCAGCCATTCTCACCAGGTGAGAAATAAATGTTCTGTTGACATAAGAGTGGGGTAGAAAAAAACATCTGAACCTCTGATATGCGGATACTAATTAGGTTATTGACGATTTAGCATAAGAGAAAAGATCTTGCTCAAAATTAATATGAAAACACAAAAATGATACTATAATTAAAACATAGGTTATATGGTTGGGAATTACTGAGCAAAATATGGTTATATACATTTTTTATTTCTATATATGAACTGAACTTATTTATAATATTCCAGCAAGGCATAAAAAGTTATGCTGTTGTTGTTACGGATCCAGTAGCATCTGGGCTCTCGCCATTCGGCCCAATGCCACATAATGGTATCTACACGTGTTTATCAGCTGTTGTCTAGTGCCATACAAAGTGTTCCATGTATCTTGCCATGGAAGAAGAAGCATTCTTCTAAAATCATTGAGCACTGAGCAATCAAAGAGATGATGATCAATGGTTTCATATAGGTGTGTACACAGCTGGCACTCAGGAGTATGTTGTGGTTGGATTCTGTTTCAGGTGCATATTTAGTGGGATGTGTTCGGTTCTCAGTTGGAAAATGATGCTCTGATCCTTCCTTGTGAGTGATTTACACTGTCATTTGGACTGGGGCTTGCCATGTGTCTGTAGACCTCCCTTCCCGTTTTTCTCATGGCCTATCTGTTTAGCCAAAGTTCTTTGTTTGCTGATCTTATAAGCTGTTTGATCATTTGTAAAGTTATTGCTGTATGTGGCTGTTCTTGTCTTTATCCCTCCTTTGCTAGACTATCTGCTTTGTCATTGTCATAAATTGTTATATATTGGAGTGATATAAAAAATATATCCTGCACACAAGGTAGTGACTGCAGTGGCAAGTGACTTTAATTCCCCAACCCTATAAAACTCACAGTCGACTCCAGCAATGGGAATATGAACAATTTTAATAGTTTTGACAATTATGAACAATCATTTCTTTTTAAGTGTGAAACTATTGTATGGTAATTCCTCAGGAAAAGTACAAACTTTTAAATAATAAAGAAATGCCAACAACATACTACTGTCATGAAGGAAAATATAATGAAGAGAGGGCAGGACTTTACAAAACAAGCTATAACCCACAGCAGTTGGCCTACTCAATGAATGCACAGCAGCTCAGTGGGGGTGTGCTGTTTAACACTAGCATGTCACATGTTGATGCAGGCCTGTACCCGACTATAGTCTGGGATGAAAATGAGGCTGCGTTGAAAGGCAGGTAAGTGAGATAAAATTTGAAAATATGTCAGTCAAGTTCTTGATAAGGGGGCTCAATGGTCTCGAGGTAAGTTGTCCGGCTTGGATGCCGGAGGTCGAGGGTTTGAATCATAGTGGAGACCGTGATTTTTTCAGGTGGATCTTCTTGTAAAAATTCCCCTGTTCTCTTTGTAGTGAGATCTGACTCCCGTGTTCAGTGTCGAGCGCGTTAAAAATCCCTCTTGGCAGTTAGAAATAAAAAAGAGTGGGCTTAACGGCTGCTATTCAGACACAATTTAAAAAATATTATACTTTAAAAACTACCAAAATTGTTTGTGCCTTCCCCCAGGCCTAGTAAGCCGCAGGAAGTTTAAAATACCTACTACGGCTAGCCTTTGGCTACCTGACAAAAGAGATTAACAACATGCCTGTTTGAATACCAGGATTCTAAATGTTCTTGATGAAGATTTGCAGATAAATACATCCATAATGAATGTTACTGTGATTGCGTAAAACTGGTACCCAAATATGCCAGCAAAGGGTGCACGTGTAAATATCGCGGCAAAGCTGTAAACTACGACACAGGTCGGGAAGTTAAAGCGGCGAGGTAGAGGAGATGGCTACCCCCTTCATATAGCTGAGCCTTTGAAATGTGAGATCGCTAAACACCTCACACACCTATGGCAGTAATGCTATGGGTTACTTTACTTTACAACAGTTGTTATGTTTTCTTCCACAAGTCTGTAAAATCTTACATAAAATTTGTGATGTGAATATACAAGGGGCTTGTCATAAGTCTTTACCCTGACTATGAAGGAGTAGGAAAAGAAAGTTGAAATTTTGCACAAATGTAGCTCATTCAATTTGTACTGGACTTGAGAAGTATGAATTTTCCTCCTCGACGGGTTTACCCAGTATGGTGCATGTGCGCAACACACCTTATTGACCGGATCTACTACTCTAACAGTTTGTCAGAACAATGGAGAAATCAGAGGCCAGAACTGTAATAAAATTCTTGATGTTGCAGGGAAAATCACCTACAGAAATACACAGGGAGATGGAACCAGTGTTTGAGGGATTCTGTCCTTCGTATGCTTCTGTAAAAACTGGTGTAGGTAGTTTAAGTGTGGCCGTTCCCATATTGCTGATCTTCCAAGATCAGGAAGACCATTCTTAGAGTGCAGCGATGAAAATGCTGCAAGAGTGAAGAAAATCATTGACCAGGATAAGAAAATGACAATCGCAGAGATATCTGTCAGCAAAATTGAATGAAAGTACAGTATTTAGAATTTTACACAACAGACTGAACATGAGAAAAGTGTGTTGCCTCTGGGTCCCGCGTCTGCTGAAATGTGAACAGAAACAAACAAGGGTTGATTGCTGTGGCCAGTTGCTCAAAATGTGTCGGTCGAAAAACATGTTGCTGACCATGCTGACAGTAGATGAGACTTGAGTTCACCATTATGACCCAGAATCCAAAATTTCCAGCATGCAGTGGAAAACCTTGAGCTCACCAACACATGTCAAGCCAAGAGCACATAAATTTGCAAGAAAAGTGATGCTGACTATTTTTTGGGATGTCAAAAGTGTCATATTGAAAGATTACCTTGGGAAATGGGAAATGGGAAACTAAAGCGGAGAAACTTTGCAGAAATAGCCAAAGCAAAGATGCACGAAGATCCCATAAACGCACTAACAACACCAAAACCCATCACTACTGTACGAAAACCTACCTGGAGGCAGGATATATTTCCAGAGGTGGTAGAAAATATACCAGGTATTGCAAACAAAAACTGCCAGACTGAAAAAGAAAGGAGAGATACTACCCTAAGCTTCATAAAGAAAAGCTACCCAAGCATGGACTGGACCCATGCATACACCGACGGTTCTGTAACAAACATTACACAGAACGGAGGGGCAGGAGCATTCCTGAACCTACCAAATGGCAGAAAAATAACACTGTCATTCGCTGCTGGTAAGTACACAAGCAATTTCAGAGCGGAGGCAGAGGCACTGAGGGCGGCAGTGGAAGAAATGGTGACACACAGTGAAAATGAGAGCCATATAGTCCTGCTGACAGATGCTCTCGCCGTAGTCACAGCGCTAAAAAGCCAGAAAAACACTGAGCTCAATGACTTAAGAGCAGCACTCTGCAAACTGTGCCAGCAGTCCGCACCAAAAAGGGTAGTGGTACAGTGGGTTCCGTCACACTGCAACATCCAAGGCAACGAGGAGGCAGACAGACTGGCAAAAGAAGGTGCAAGACTACCACAAACAGATACCAATATGACGTACGAAGAGTCAAAACGGCTTATCAAAGCCAGATACATGACCAAATGGGAAACCGAACATACTGGTTACACCAAAAACGATGCCTATTACCAGTTGAACCGAAGAGAGCAGGTCGTTGTCTTCAGACTTCGCACTGGCCACAACAGACTGAGGTACCACCTATTCAACAAATTGAAGAAAGGGTGTACCGACGAATGCCCGTGCGGTACTGGTAAAATGACCGCTGAACATCTGCTGCAGAACTGCCCGACATACGGGGATCAGAGAGAGCAGATGTGGCCATTACCAGTGGAACTGAAAGACAAGCTCTATGGCAGTGGCGAGAGCCTCGGGATGACCGCCTCTTTTTTCGGAAAAATAATGGTTACTGTCTGACTGCGTACGAAGAAGAAGAAGAAGAAGAAGAAAGATTAACTGCCTCATGGCAACACAGTTAATGGGCAATATTATGCAGATCTCCGTACCAAACTAAGAAAGACTGTGACCAGAAAATGAGGGATAGCGCGCACTCAAATTCTGCCTTTGCTTCAAGACAACGCGCCTCCCATAAAGCAAGGCTTGTGCTGCAAACAGCCAACGATTTTAATATTGAAATTCTTCCGCTCTCACCATATTCTTCAGATTTAGCTCCATCAGACTTTTTTCTTTTCCCAAAACCTAAAAAACAGGAAAGGCAATCATTTTGACAGGGATGAAGATGTCAAACTGGCTTGTGGTAACTGGTTTAGTTCGAAAAATAGATTGCTTAATTCTGAAAGTCTTTTCAAGGTCACGCAGAGATGACAGAAATGTATAAATTCAGGTTGTGACTGCATTGAGAAGGAATAAGCACTGTGCCAAATTTCAACTTTCTCCTCCTACTTATTCATGGTCAGGGTAAAGACTTATGGCAAGCCCCTTGTATGTTGATGTAAGACAGTGATACAGAAGAAAGATACAGCTGTAAGGATTCATTGAAACGATGAATAAATAATTGGCATGATTATATCAATGTGCCACATGTGTTTCATCTAAGTATTGCTGAAGTCTGAAAGAGAGGCAAAGAATAGTAACACTGTGAACCTACAAAACATGTCATTATAATGTTGGGCATGGGGCCATCTGCTTCATCCTGTAGAAACTCTAGACCACAAAATCTTAAACAAATATGGACAAGTCAAATAAGAGGAGAAATTCAACTCAACCGCCCAAAAAGCAGGTCCTTTGTCAAAAGGAAAATGATGTAATGGAGATACATCTGCATCACCGACTTGCCTGTTTTTTTCTAGGACGAGACAAACATGAAGGTAGCAGGAAAGATGTGTGCATAATTTAGATAGCTAAGGACAGAAGGTCTTGACATATATTCATTACAGAGCTGTGCTCCACAAGGAACTGAAAGGTTTTGATTGATTTATTGACAGAACATGTTGAGTGTTGTCACTGAATCTAGTACTGAAACTTAATGGTGGGTAGAACAAAGATGAGATATCAATGATGAATATATTAAAATGGATTGGACTACTACTTTCTTCCTTAGTTAGTCACTCCTCTTAACTTAACTTAACTTAATGTCTTTATACTGGTTTAGAAGACCCTGCAGAGTCTGTATACAACCAGTTACATTTACATCACCTTGCTCTCAAAGCTATGTGCATCCAGTTTATTCTTAAATGCATTAACTGTCCTTACCTCCACTACCTCCCCTGGCAATGCATTCCAAGCAGACACCACTCTCTGACTAAAAAAATATTTCCTAATATCTAATCTGGACCTCTCTTTAGTCAGCTTGTAGCTATGCCCTCTTGTTATTGTGGGTGGCGGTATTTGAAAAAAACTTGTTATAGTCTAATTTATCCATTATCTTCTACCATGGAGTGTAAAGGTTTGCCAGAGAAAACACCAGACTCTTCTATGTGCTGTATTTCTCTTGTTTTAACTTCACTCTAATTTTCAGTCTCTCAGAGACCTGCCATTTGTTTTCTTTCTCTTGGTCTAACTCCACTCTAGTTTTCAGTCTCTCAAAGATCTGTCATTTGTTGTCTTTCTTATGGTCTAACTCCACTCTAGTTCTCAGTCTCTCAGAGACCTGCCATTTGTTTTCTTTCTCTTGGTCTAACTCCACTCTAGTTTTCAGTCTCTCAAAGATCTGTCATTTGTTGTCTTTCTTATGGTCTAACTCCACTCTAGTTCTCAGTCTCTCAGAGACCTGTTATTTGTTGTTTTTCTCTTGGTCCAACTCCACTCTAGTTCTCAGTCTCTCAGAGACCTGTTATTTGTTGTTTTTCTCTTGGTCTAACTCCACTCTAGTTCTCAGTCTCTCAGAGACCTGTTATTTGTTGTTTTTCTCTTGGTCTAACTCCACTCTAGTTCTCAGTCTCTCAGAGACCTGTTATTTGTTGTTTTTCTCTTGGTCTAACTCCACTCTAGTTCTCAGTCTCTCAGAGACCTGTTATTTGTTGTTTTTCTCTTGGTCTAACTCCACTCTAGTTTTCAGTCTCTCAAAGATCTGTCATTTGTTGTCTTTCTTATGGTCTAACTCCACTCTAGTTCTCAGTCTCTCAGAGACCTGTTATTTGTTGTTTTTCTCTTGGTCTAACTCCACTCTAGTTCTCAGTCTCTCAAAGATCTGTCATTTGTTGTTTTTCTCTTGGTCTAACTCCACTCTAGTTCTCAGTCTCTCAGAGACCTGTTATTTGTTGTTTTTCTCTTGGTCTAACTCCACTCTAGTTCTCAGTCTCTCAAAGATCTGTCATTTGTTGTTTTTCTCTTGGTCTAACTCCACTCTAGTTCTCAGTCTCTCAGAAACCTGTCATTTCTTGTCTTTCCCTTGGTCTAAATGCACTATAATTTTCAGTCTCTTAGAGACTGGCATTTGTTGTCTTCCCAGGAAGTCTGTTTTCATAATGGGTTTTCTTCCAATCTGCAGACATGACCTGTAGTTTTGTATGCCTCATACAAGTCTGATGGTGCTGGCTTTCATGATCGTGATATATTGTCTGATTGCTCCAAGGTATTTGAAATGATCGACCAGTTCCAAGAGTTGGTTAAGTAGGATAATATCATGCCTTATCTCTCCTCTTTAAACCACCGTGATTTTATTTTATAGCTACTGCTGGTTATCTCTCTCTATCTCTCTCTCTTCTCAAGCTCTGTCTTCCAGGGTTAAAATGGTTTGATCGACAGTTCAGCAGTTAATATAACATACGTGAGTTACGAGTATCCCTATGTGTTCCATATTAATTTTTTACACTGACATCCTCAGCCGGACAGTGGTATTCAAGAACAATGAGCTCAGTGGTGATCGACCAGGTGCTAGTGATATTCTAAACCCTTACAGGGAAGCTGTATCTATCCAAAGACACATCCTGCAGCCTACAGTTGATACAGCTAGACCTCTAGTGCAGGTGAATAATTACATATGAAAGGCACTTTCTCTATTATATTTTTTGCTAAATGTTAAATATCTTTACTTGCAGTCACACATCAATTAATTATCAATGCATGTTATCAACTTGTAGCTTATCTGGACATTTAATGACAGATTATAGTTTGTCTGGTTCTTGTGCGTTAATTCACCCATTCTGAAATTTTATACCATTCAATGACCACACGGGTTTCCGTACAAAAATAATAAATGCATCTAGCTATCAGGGTGCAGTTTTGTTGTTTTTTTGTGGACCCTAAAAAGGACCTTGATGCTGGTTTGTGGGTTTTGTGGGCCCTGAAAAGGGCCGTGACGGGATTAGATTACCAAGGATCGCTGAAGCTATGCATATATCAGGACATACACATGTTGTTCGTTCGTAGCTGCATAATTTGAAGAGGAGGCCAAAATTCTGTGATGTCTTGCAGAATATTGTCGAACGGGTCTAACTGACGGACTTTATTCCGATGTCGCCACAGAAACTCACACATGTAGGAATCTATCATGTGTCTGTATGTTCCGTTTTGGTTAGGGCTAGGTGCCCTCTAACCATGTGCCAGAACGAACAGGAATGTCCTGCTGACATGTGCGACATCTCTAATCTTGGCGAAATGTGAGAGACAAAGTCATAAAATGATTTTTAGCACACAGTCGGACGGTGTGTATAATTTGTCTTTCTGACAAAAACTGCACACAATTTATTTAGTTGCGTGTCAAGTGTGACAACTGCAATAAATCCATCTTCCATGTACGGTGTTAGATCTGAGAATGACATGGACATAGGTTTACCGCACAAATTGAAGATGCACGAATTGAAAAGTATGGTGCTTCATGTGGCTACATTCTACTAAATTTGACCTATTATAATCCGTGGGTGAATTAACGCACAAGTACCGTTTGTCTTAGTCATTTCACTTTTGTTTTTCTTGTGGCTCATAGTTCCTACAGAATAGAGCAGCTGGCCCCATGTCTAACATTTCTTAATTGCTCGTTTTCTACCCTGGGGTGTTGTTATTGTTTTTAATGTCATTCGTACTTAAGGTACTCTTTTTGACTTTCTCTGGTGTTGGGTTACAATGGCTCTCCTCACATTTCAGGAGAAAAATGGGTGGGTGGACCAGTGTCCTCCTGGCTATAGTGCAGTGTTAGACTCCTCAGTAAGCTCACCACTGTGGGAATCACAGTGCCAATCCCCACCTCATTAGCCATACTGCCATAATACAACCTGTCCAGGGACAATTGCTTGGAAGTGGGGTGAGGTCTTGATCAGTATGTTTCACCTGACCCTGTCTAACTGATTAAATCTGATTAGTTTGTTTTGCCTGACCAGACGCTAGTCTCCTGTTCGCACCCTGGGGTATATGTATGTCTGATCTTTTTCTGTGATTTATTGTTTCTGCAAGATGAGGTAGCCAGCTCAAGCTAAAACCTTCTTATTTGCCACTAACAACATACCTAGCAGGTTACAGTGTTACTTTTCTTTGCTCCCTTTTGGGCTTCGGTAACACATGTGTGAAAATGTAAATGGAAAATGGTTCGCAGAACCGACTTCATTGCACCTGATTGCGCCCATATGTCCTCAGCCCCTTTCATTGCTGAAAGGCAAACAACAGAGCACGAACTCTATAGCTCATGTCGGCATCAAAATTTTCCACTGACTTTGTCAGGTACCCAGACTTTGTCAGGTACCCATTTACAGCTGGATGTACTGGACGAAATGGCCATGACAAAATCCCTGATCTGTCAAATTCAGCATGACATGATTTGAACCTGGTTTCTTGTGATTATAAACTGAGCCATCAACCCCTAGGCCTCTCCTCAAATTAATTCTTTATTAAATCATCTTCATTTGTTAATCTCTCAATTTTTCTGCATGTTTTCAGACTTTCTAAACATCTTTCCATTCTTCTAATGTAAATCTTTTAGTTCAGCAATTTATTAACCCACTGATTGCTTTTCATTTGGCTATATATTTGTTGATCAGCTCTCAACTTTTCCTTCTGACCATATTTGCTTTGTTTCCTTAAAAAAATCTCAGGAAGGAAAGTTTGTTCTAAGAGAAGATACATATGGAGACATTTATAACACAAAAATGTTCTTACAAGAGAACAAACTGGACAGAAACATTCGCATTGAACCTAGAGATGTCATGTCCCATGAGAACCAGAATTTGGAGAGGTATGTTGTTCAAATTATTTGCATTAATTTTGAATGTTAAGCTCATAAATATTGTTTACCGTATAATCACACAAAATTTACATTCTGTAATATCAAAAAAGCTCTTCTTCTAGTAGAAACTTACAATATTTTAAAGATGTATGTACTGTAGACACACATTTTATGAAGTCCTCAAATTGATAATGAATTCATGACCTTAAAATCTTGACCTTCGCCTATGTATACAACAACTGTGGCTTGATACATTTTTCACAATTTGTTCCAACTTTATATGGCAATTAGGTTATAAAATCAACTGTAATACTGTAATCCTGGTGCTCATTCAGGCACATTATGTACCCTATGCCAAAACAATCAAAATCATTAAAGATAATGATATCCAAAAAGTATTATAGATCATAAGATATTTTTTTAAATCACAAAAGATAAGTTTTCAGATTGGTATGTTCATCATTTATATTTCTTCTTTAATCTCTAACATCTTTAACATCAGCAACTCATACTATTTAATTTGACCCCCACCTAATTCTTAATCTGTCAAGAAAATATCAATTGAGGATACATTTCACTTTAATTCCCATCTTCCACCTCCTGATGTTTAGGCTAACAAATCTTGCATTGTGGATGATTTCCTGAGCTGGTACACCTATGACAGTTAGAAGCAAGCAAAGAGTAAAATTAATGTGAAATCAACTGCAATCAGACATAGACAAGTTATATTTTTTCAAGTGTAGCTTCAGAAATAATGTGGTTAAAATGGAAGTCAGTGCATAGCATAAAATGAGAAGGACAACTTGATAGCATTGAAAATGATGATGATGGTAATGCTAAATGCAGTGCAGAGGATACAAGACTCAAGAGCAAATCAATATACTTTTTGGTTGAGTCGAAGACGCAGTTAAAGAGAGGACAACAGTCATGGACTTATAGCTGACTGCTTGCATCATGATCAACGAACCACAGTTATTCCACTAAACTCTATTCCGCCTCCAAAATGGCAGATCTGGAAACAGTCTATACTCATGCCTCCAGGCTCAGAAATTAGGGATTGAAGAGGGAAGGCAAACTTGCTCCCAAAAACGTGCTGTACTTGTACCGGATATGTTGAGTAGACAGGCGTAGATATTGCAGCTGCGCTGTAGACTTCAACACAACGTAGCAAAACAGCAAAACATTCTTTTCATAATGAACAAAGAAGAAAAAGAAGAAGTCAGATGATAAACATCTGCAAGGATATTGATGTTTATTAAAACTGTGGGAAGATGTACAAGTGGATCAACCACTACCTCAAACAAAGAACGGCCAGAGTCCAAGTACAAGGGCAGATGAGCAAAAAGGTGACACTCGAGCAGGGAGTACCCCAAGGGGGAGTACTGTCACCCACACTCTTCCTGGTATATATAAACGATATTACAGAGAATATACCAAGAAGAGTCCATAGCTCAATGTTTGCAGACGATCTGGCTATGTGGACCTCTG
The DNA here is from genome assembly GCA_036924085.1 of Ariolimax columbianus. Taxonomy (NCBI): domain Eukaryota; kingdom Metazoa; phylum Mollusca; class Gastropoda; order Stylommatophora; family Arionidae; genus Ariolimax; species Ariolimax columbianus. The sequence goes on from JAVGWX010000002.1 coordinate 113,248,589, forward strand.
AAAAGAATCTCACCATAGCAAGAAATCGGATGCAAACGGCCCTAACATCGCTGGAAGAGTGGGCGAACTCATGGCTGGTCAAAATAAACGAGGAGAAAACCACGTGCACAATATTCTCGCTCTCATTAAAACCCCAAAGTACCAAACTAAGCCTAAATGGCAAAATCCTGCAGCCAAACGACAACCCAACCTATCTGGGAGTCACATTTGATCGGCGCATGACATGGAAAAGTCAGATTGAGAGAAACCGAATGAAAGCCAGAGAAAGAATGGCGATCATGAGGAAACTTGCTGGCACAAGCTGGGGAGCAGACGAAGGCATACTAAAGAAACTGTACACTGGAAGAGTGAGACCAGTTCTCGAGTATGGCATCGCGGCTTGGACAACAGCAGCGAAGGCGAACTTCGATAAAGTTAACAAACTTCAAAACCAAGCTATGAGAATCATAACTGGTGGCATGAAGTCAACGCCAATTGTAGAACTTGAAAAGATTACAAAACTGCAATCCATGACCGACAGAAGAGACTGCAGAGCCCAGCTGCAGTCAGAGAAACTCCGAAGACTGACGGACCATCCAATGTACCAGAGGCTAAACAATCTGGGAACTGGAAAACTAAAGCGGAGAAACTTTGCAGAAATAGCCAAAGCAAAGATGCACGAAGATCCCATAAACGCACTAACAACACCAAAACCCATCACTACTGTACGAAAACCTACTTGGAGGCAGGATATATTTCCAGAGGTGGTAGAAAATATACCAGGTATTGCAAACAAAAACTGCCAGACCGAAAAAGAAAGGAGAGATACTACCCTAAGCTTCATAACGAAAAGCTACCCAAGCATGGACTGGACCCATGCATACACCGACGGCTCTGTAACAAACACTACACAGAACGGAGGGGCAGGAGCATTCCTGAACCTACCAAATGGCAGAAAAATAACACTGTCATTCGCTACTGGTAAGTACACGAGCAATTTCAGAGCAGAGGCAGAGGCACTGAGGGCGGCAGTGGAAGAATTGGTAACACACAGTGAAAATGAGAGCCATATAGTCCTGCTGACAGATGCTCTCGAAGTAGTCACAGCGCTAAAAAGCCAGAAAAACACTGAGCTTAATGACTTAAGAGCAGCACTCTGCAAACTGTGCCAACAGTCCGCACCAAAAAGGGTAGTGGTACAGTGGGTTCCGTCACACTGCAACATCCAAGGCAACGAGGAGGCAGACAGACTGGCAAAAGAAGGTGCAAGGCTACCACAAATAGATACCAGTATGACGTACGAAGAGTCAAAACGGCTTATCAAAGCCAGGTACATGTCCAAATGGGAAACCGAACATACTGGTTACACCAAAAACGATGCCTATTACCAGTTGAACCGAAGAGAGCAGGTCGTTGTCTTCAGACTTCGCACTGGCCACAACAGACTGAGGTACCACCTCTTCAACAAATTGAAGATAGGGTGTACCGACGAATGCCCGTGCGGTACTGGTAAAATGACCACTGAACATCTGCTGCAGAACTGCCCGACATACGAGGATCAGAGAGAGCAGATGTGGCCATTGCCAGTGGAACTGCAAGACAAGCTCTATGGTAGTGGCGAGAGTCTCAGGATGACCGCCGCTTTTTTCGAGAAAATAATGGTTACTGTCTGACTGTGTACGCAGAAGAAGAAGAAGAAGATTGGTATGTTCATCATTTATATTTCTTCTTTAATCTCTAACATCTTTAACATCAGCAACTCATACTATTTAATTTGACCCCCACCTAATTCTTAATCTGTCAAGAAAATATCAATTGAGGATACATTTCACTTTAATTCCCATCTTCCACCTCCTGATGTTTAGGCTAACAAATCTTGCATTGTGGATGATTTCCTGAGCTGGTACACCTATGACAGTTAGAAGCAAGCAAAGAGTAAAATTAATGTGAAATCAACTGCAATCAGACATAGACAAGTTATATTTTTTCAAGTGTAGCTTCAGAAATAATGTGGTTAAAATGGAAGTCAGTGCATAGCATAAAATGAGAAGGACAACTTGATAGCATTGAAAATGATGATGATGGTAATGCTAAATGCAGTGCAGAGGATACAAGACTCAAGAGCAAATCAATATACTTTTTGGTTGAGTCGAAGACGCAGTTAAAGAGAGGACAACAGTCATGGACTTATAGCTGACTGCTTGCATCATGATCAACGAACCACAGTTATTCCACTAAACTCTATTCCGCCTCCAAAATGGCAGATCTGGAAACAGTCTATACTCATGCCTCCAGGCTCAGAAATTAGGGATTGAAGAGGGAAGGCAAACTTGCTCCCAAAAACGTGCTGTACTTGTACCGGATATGTTGAGTAGACAGGCGTAGATATTGCAGCTGCGCTGTAGACTTCAACACAACGTAGCAAAACAGCAAAACATTCTTTTCATAATGAACAAAGAAGAAAAAGAAGAAGTCAGATGATAAACATCTGCAAGGATATTGATGTTTATTAAAACTTTAATGAAAGACTAAATTTACAATATTTAAAACAAATTATTTAAAATAAGGCATGTTAGCTCATTCATCCTGGAAGTTCTTGTACTTCTTGGCACATTTACTTTGATGATGTACATGTTCTTTGCAATGCCAAGTATTGTTTTTTCTTTCTTTCTGGCGTTCATCCTGCTGAAAAGCACCAAGTGATGAAGTTTATATCACGGCTGTGATATCTGTGCCTTTTGGCCCGACACGTCTGATTTCAGCTGGCTTTATTTAGCAGCTTTCTCACCGCGTTCCCTATCCCTTGGCCAGATAACAATAGTGACTAGTACAGCCTGTTTCCAGGGCCACCACGTGAAGGTAAAACAGGGTTTTGGTCAGTTATAATTTGCTGATCTTGATGCAAGCAGCCAGTTATGGATTGCTGTCAGCTCATACACTGCCTCATCTTGACCGAGGAAATATTTAAGAAATGTCTTCTTGTAATAAGACACTTTATGTATCTGACAGAACTCGTGAAACATCAGTTGCCTGTGATCCATCAAGCAAGCTTGGGAATCTCAGATCAGTCCACTTTTCAGATGATGTTGACATTAAAAACATGCACAAGAATATGCCAGTTAAAATAGATGAGTCTTACATTAAATTGTTAAGCTCAGCAGAAAGAGAGGAGCTAGCAGGAATCTTTGGTCATGACAAGGTTTGTTATCTGCACAAGATGTTTACTGATTTACAATGAATAGCTAATGTCCTTGATTAGTTTAATTCCAGAATTTTAAACATTCACTGATTAATTCTACAGTCACTACATTGATCATCTGCAGCCACTTGAAATATTATTTCAAAAGCATAAATTGGTATGGCACAGTTACCACACTGGGGACAGAAACACATGGAAGAAGATGAAAATCTTACCAAAACCTCAGCAGGGGCCTCTCTGTGCTGAGCATCACCCCCTCTGTGTGGAGCATCACCATGAATGACAACCCTGTTACAGCCACCGGGGACTTCATCTACCTGGGCAGCAGACTGTCCTCTGACGCACAACATCACTTGTAGGGTAGGATGGGCTTAGCGGCTTCACCCATGCACTCGCTCCACAGAGTCTGATCTCAGCGAAGACTCTACCTGGAGACCAGGCTTTGTATTTACTCCTGTATTGTCTCCATTCTCATGTATGGCTTTGAGTACTGGACACTACAACAGTGGGACCGGCAGCGTCTTGAGACATTCTACCTGTGCACCCAGATGCACATCTTCGGGATCGTCTGACATGTAATGATTTCCAACAGTGAAGTAGTTTGACGTACTCAACTTGCAGGCATTGTCTCAACGATTGATCACCATCGTCTCTCCTTCTTTGATCATGTTGTTCGCCTTTCCTGGGAAGTACCAACCCACAAGATGCTTGGGCAGGCCGTGCAGGCGAGTTACGGGAAGAAGTCGCACTCTTCCTGGAGACGGCCTTGGGACCGCCCTTGCAAGACCTGGCTAAAACAGATTGCCACCTCCCCAACAGAACTGCAGGCCGCCTGGGAAGCGACCATCAGACGTGGTCACGGACATGGTCATTCGACGCGACGGACCCTGCTCGCATAATCGTACTATTGATTGATTGATTGAACAGAAACAAAATTAAACCCATGTCATGGCCACATGGCCTTTGTGAGAGACAAACACTTAACAGATCACAACTAGACATTCATGGCCAAGAATGTGTGAACTACTGTATGCCAGTTATGACGGCGTAAGCCAAACAAGAAATAATCAATTTGATTACACAAAGATAGGTATATTAAAGAATGTGTGCAAGTGAGTAAATGCATATATTTATACATACGCAGAAATTCAGAAGGCAGTACTAGAGATATACAAAAGATAAGAGAATGGCCACCCAAATAGGGTACATTTGGATTCTTGGAAATAAAAGAGAATACTGAAGCAATTGTTTCCACTGGATATAGCAGAGGAAAACCATATTCTTCATCTACCAGAGGGGTGAGAAATATAAGTTTTATGGACCACCACTTTGGGAAAATGTTTACCTGCCAGTCATTAAAACACACCCAACAGGAAAAATCTGGTCACCAAAAAAAACTACACCTGCCATCTTGAAGAAGTGCTCTGGAGACAGTCTTTAATTACCCAGCATGTGGAGTCTTGATCAATAGTGGTGGATCAACTTTTAAATTTACCTTGTTTGCAGCTTTTGTTATCTATATGAAATACCCAGATAAATACTTAAATGATTTGTGTAATTCATGCTGCAAAAACTGTTCAAATGATGTAGTGCAGAGCGAGGCTATCAAAACAGCTGTTGAGATTTTACGCCAACAGTTTGACCTATGGGAATTGGTGGCACTAAACACTGATTTTTAGTGACCAAGTCAGTACTGAAGCACAGAAATTATATATTTTTGGTGAGAAGAGTGAAAAATAGGAGCATTCCAATAAAAAAAGGATAGGCCCTGGCAATAACTACACAGTTAAACGAATCCTTAGGAATAATATCAAGGAAATCTGGCTGAAAAGGTGGGCGGTGAAGACATCGGGTTGCACTATACTTGATGAAATGTCACTGCTAATACATAATTAGGAAGCCGCGTAGCGCAGTGGCTTCGCATCTGAATGGTCCTGGGTTTATTCCCCAGTTGAGGCGGTAATATTTTTTTCAGACCGCAAAGGCTCCCGGGTCGACGCAGCCTTAAATGGGTACCGGTTCAGTCCGGAAAGTAAAAGCGGCGAAGGAGAGGAGATGGATATCACCCTAATATAGCCGAGTCTTTGAAATGTGAGATTGCTAACACCACATACCCCTACGGCAGTAATGCTATGGGTTACTAAAAAAAAACACAATGAAAAAAAAATAGGCTGCACAGAAGAGAATAGATTTTCATCTTTCAGCTCCAAAGAGGACACACTAGGGTCATTCACCACTTAAACTGCATCAACCATCAGCACCTGCCATTTTGCAGAAACTACTCTCACCCTGATGAAACAGACACCTACTCATTGAGCTCAAAGTGCTTGTAGTCATCAGGAAAAGATTTATACAAGTGCCGCAGACAATTAACAACTGAAGAAGACCTATAATTATATAAAATTGGCATTGTCTTACAAGAGAAGACTTGCTCAACAATAGCAACATACACAAATACAAATATTTATCCATACATGTAAATATGAGTAGACGCACTGATTCAGACCTGTACATGTACATGATCTATACTTTTACGTGTAAATGATGCTGATAATGATACACATACACATATACATAGACACCCATATTTGCATATATATATATATATATATATATATATGTACATAGAGACACATTTATTCACATTCATACTTGCATAAATATGCAAGAATACAGAACTGAATTAATAAATGTAATAAGAGACAGATATAGAAAGAGAAAATGGGAAAAAAGCGAGAGAGGAAATGAGAGGAATTGACAGGGAAACCTGCACAAAAGTATAGCATGTATTTAAACCACCATAAGGTTTAAGGAAGGTTAAATGATTTGCTGAAACCTATGTTAATCATCACTGGAGCAGGAGACAATGCGATAACCCTGACGTCAAACTTCCTCAGGTGTCCCAGATTATTGAAGTGGTTTCTAACCAGAGAGTCGGAGCTATTAAAATTATCATTGAGGTGCTGGCAGAATCAAGCATGGAATTTTAGGCTAATTTCTATGATGTATTTCATATTGCAGTTGTGGGAAATAATAGCATGGATTATGTTGCTGGACTTGCAGATGAACCCCTCTTTAATCTCAAACACTGCTTTAGGAAAGACCACCCAATGTGTCTGTGTGGATGATGTAGCGACACATTACACAACAACGCTTGTTTTCAGAGTAAGGTGCCCTGGTGGTCCATGAGGTGAATGTTGAGTCGACAACAGGTCATGCAAGTTTCTATCCCATCTGTAAGATACCAAGGGAGAATCAGGAAATACTACAGTGTGGAAGGATCAGAATGCAGAATAGTGAGATGGCAGAATAAGTTCTAATGGACAGAGGAGCTGTGAGAATGAAACGTAAGAATCAGTTTCATGTGGTCAGATGAGACTGGTGGGAAGAGGAGAGATTGTTAGTACGAGATATAGAGATGACACACTGAAGGACTGATGTAAGGATAACTTCAGAGTTGAGACACTTGTAGAAGAAGTCAAGCATCTTGTAGAAAGTCTTTTTCATCCTGGCATAGATAGTGACAAGGTTGAGCAGCTCGGAAAACAGGAATACGTCACAGCAAGTTTGAAGGTGAGAAGTGTAAAGAAGATAGCTAGTCAGTAGGTTTAATGTAATGGTAGTGCAGAGGCCAGGTAGACAGAAAGAGACTGTTGACTAATGTAAGAGAGATATAAGAAGTAGATTGGTGGTTGGAAGTTGTTACAAAGCCAATGAAGCTAGAGAGGTCAGACATGTCAATAATACAGATGCAAATCACTGATATGTCATAAGTACAGCATGTGAGAGATTGAATGAAAGATTCCAAATGGCTCCTAAATAGATAGGTGTAACTAGGGCCCATCTTAGTGCCCATATCTACTCCATTGGTCTGGTAGGAGAAATGACTGTTGAATGAAAAAATGTTGAGGGCATGGACGAGCTCCATCCATCTGTCCATCTTATTTGTGGTCGGCTGAGAGAACGCTTATGTTTGTTGGACAACTAAAACAACACTTTTCACGTTTATATTTGTGGGACCACTAAAACATCACTTTTTATGTTTATATCGGTGTGACCATTAACACATCACTTTTCATGTTTATATTTGTGGGACCTCTGAAACATCACTTTTCATGTTTATATTTGTGGGACCACTAAAACATCACTTTTCATGTACTATATGCTTGACAATTTGACAATACTGCACATAATGCACCTGGAGAGAGGTTGTATTACATCAGCTTGGTCAATGAGATGGGGACCAGTGCTGTGATTTCCATAATAGTAAGCCTTCTGAAAAGAATTGCATTGCACTACAGCAAGGAGTACTCAGGTCTACTTTCTTCAGTACCCCCTAGGATGTAAGAAGTGCCACTGAAACCTACTACCAGAGAAAATTCATCAAGAGTAAATAACTCAGTGCGCGTAACTTCAATAACAGTAGCTAATTCACTTAAACATTTGTTGTTATATCTGGCAAAAATGACTTATCCTGTCATTATTTGTGTCATCATACAGACAACATCTCTAAGCTACACTCACACTCATCCTGAGAGGTCACAGTCAGGTGGCCTCGTTATTGGAGACAAAAGGAATTTAAGAGAGAACCTCCTGAACCCCATGGCTGTACCAACAATAGTTGATAGAAATACACAGTCCATCACAAAACCACAGTTTGTCAGCTTCACTCGACAACCACAGCTGAAACCAGCTCCTTTATCTGAAACTTTTGACCAGTTTAGAAATTTGTCAACACACTTCATGCCAGTTGGTAAGTTATAATTTCCATTGAGTCCCTTTTTCTACTTGTTTCTGGTTTGTCCTTTTTTTAAATTTACTTTTTTCCTGCATTCTGTTATTCTCTTTCATCTGTTGTTACTGTCCCCTTATTGTTTCTTCCCGTCTTTAGATTTCTTTATTATCATATGAGCTCTTCCTCACTGCCAAGTTTTTTTTTCTAAATGTTTGTCATTATTTCATCCTCTTTTTTTAACTTTGTATCAGCCATTTTTATTTGCAACAATTTCACGTAAATCACTTTGTTTCTATATATTCAAATTATCGAATTTATGCCTCTTTATGATATAGTATGTTCTCTTTCATTCCTCATCTACCTGATGATGTTCTTGTGTGCTCGTATAATCCCATACACCTCAAGATGTTGCTTGCTGTTAAATGATTCTATCATTCCTATCAGTCCTATAAATCTATAATTTTCTCATCTTACATAAATGCTCTGTTATCTGATATGGTACTATAATTCCACACATATCTCAAGATTTTCCAGTATAATCCTATATAGTCCCTATATCTAAAAATTGTTGAAGTCTTTGGAGACAGAGTTTAATTTTTGGTTATACTGCCTAAAACATGGAGCCATTTCTAGGAAATAAAAAGAGGACAAGGGTGATGTTTTTGAAAAAAACCTAAAAAAATATAATAACTAGAAATAGTTAGTTTTCTTTCCACTTGTGCTGTTTAGCGTCATGGGGAGCTTGATTCGTCTATCCTGTGCCAAGTGTGTTGCGTCGGTCAATGTGAGCCCTTGTTGTTGCACAATCACTCTAATGTCATCTATCCAGCTACATCGCAGCCGCCCCCTTGCCCTGTAGCCAGATCTACCAGCATTGTAAGCCATCAGTGGAAGATGATGAGGGTGCATTCTCATGAGATGACCAAACCGACTTATTTTCTGCCTGGAAATGTATTCGGCACAAAACGTAGTGCCGACCATACTTCGAATGTCATCATTCCGCATTCTGTCTCTTCTGGTAACACCGATGACTTTCCTCAAACACTTAATTTCACAAGTCAAAATTCTGCTCCCACGCGCCCTTGACAGAGGCTATGTTTGGCACTGGTAGCATAAAGTCGGCAAAAATATACTGTTATCAGCTGTTGCTTTGTTGCCAAACTAATGCTCGGGTGTCTAAGCAATGGGGACAGCTGATAAGTCACCACAGATACTTTCTGACACCTTGTCTCGATTTCCCCATAACTAGGAATACATATAGAAAAGTATATATAATCTTGGAGACAGCTGTTTACTCACTATTTTCACTGTCATTTATATCACTGTCAGTAATATCTGACACAGAAACATAATTTAAATCTGAATCACTCAATATCTCATTTTCAAATGAGCTCAATAACAACAACATGCCAAAAAATTATATATAATTCTCAAACTCCTGTGAAAACTTTCAAGGGGCAGCTATTTAAATGCTAGAATGCACAAGAAATGGAAGAGATCATTTCTTCTTCTTCTTCTTCGTACGCTGTCAATCGTCAACCTGTTTTTTTTCGAAGAAAGCAGCGGTCATCCTGAGGCTGTCGGCACTGCCATAGAACTTGTCTAGTGTTGCCACTGGTGATAGCCACATGTGCTTTCTCTGGTCCTTGTATATCGGGCAGTTTTGCAGCAGATGTTCAGCTGTAATTTTCCTTGTAGCGCAAGTGCATTCGTCAGTGCCACCTATCTTCAGTTTATTGAATAGGTGGTACCTCAGTATGTTGTGTCCTGTGCGGAGTCTGAAGACCACGACCTGTGAAAAGATCATTTGATTGGCTGATACTATTTTTAGTTAGCCATGCAGATTGTTCTTTCTCAGGGCCGATGGATCAGCGCCCTCGTCTTTTTCGCTAACATAAGTCGGGCTGACCATCGGCCTGTGTCATCCTCAAAAGGTTAAGTATAATTTTATAATTTGACAAACATCTCAACATTGTCCGGTATGCTCCTATAACCCCATATATACATCTGTATGTTATTACATAATTCTGTAATCTCACATCAATCAATCAATCAGTTAATCAAAACGTTTCAGTTCCTGGTGAAGCTTAGGGCTTCATCAAATCTATGCCAAGTTATCAAATGCCCCTATCTATTGAAGTTTTTGTGGCTTAAAGTTCCTACAAGAAGAGGTAGCTAATCCCATGACGAACCCTCCTCAGTCACCTGTTATGTCATGCCTGGCAGGTTACAATGTTATGCCTAATCTTGCAGACATCTAAAGATTTATATTTGATCCTGTAATCCCACATAACCTGTCTGTGATCATGTATGATCCTATAATCCCACGTACATATGAAGATTTTTCCTATATATTCTAATAATCCCACATACATATGACGACCTGCTTATATCCATGAGACGGTGTTGTAGTTTTTCCATTGGATTGTTTGTAGTTAGTTTTGTGGTATTTTCCCGTTGAGTATTCTGACAAGGTCATCGCTTGGCTGTTCGAGATAGTGTCTGTCACCATGTGTTGTATCTCAACTGTCCAGTGCAAGCGGTTGAACATAAAGTGACTGGCGCCCTTCATCCTGTTTAATGTCAGCGCCGGTTTTATTTGGAGTAGAAAGGTTATGAACACTTGTTGTAACAACTCAGTTACTATAACCAACAGAGACGATATATCTTCAGGCATCAAAATTGAAAGTGTATGGGGCAAAATCGTAAGCGGGGGAGAAAAAAACATTGGTTGGAGTATGCTACCGGTGTGCATCGAGTACTAAAGAAGACGATAAGGATCTTTTTTGAGCTTTAACGTTGTCCAGTGCACAGAAATTATTATTAATTGGAGATTTTAACTTTCCAGAAATTAATTGGCAGATGGTGGAAGCACATGGTGAATCCCGTTCTTTTGTTCAGTGCATACCTGACAATTTTTTGTTTCAACAAGTGGAGGACTGTACCACAGGCAAAAACACACTTGACTACAATATGATTACAAATGTTACTGTTGGTGAACTATTTGGTTCGAGCGACCATCAGATTGTCCGTTGGGATCTTGTAGCTATGAAGAGGATATAAAGGGTCCACTAACATACGACTACTCTAGAACAGATGTACAGAAGATGATAGAGTCAGCGATCCATGTAATCTGGACAGATATTTTCACTGGCGGAAATGGTAAAGAGGAGCACCTGAAAGAGAAATTTGTTCCATGTAGGAAGTTGAACCTACATCGAGATACACATGTCTGACACAGTCACCACCTTCACTTGTGATGGACAACTGTTACTTTTAACCCACTAATATTTATGAGAATAATTTGGTGTACTGTACATTTCTACCACAGGTCATAGAGATGAGCCTGGGCAGGGGTCCAATTATGTCTGCCAGTTATCAGGACTAGATCTAGGAGAGAAACGTGATACCAGATTTAATTGGGAGCCAGGTGCAGGTCACGTGCGGCCTCAGTCCTGTTTGCAAGAGCTGCAGAATAGTTTTGTTAAGTCAGAAGTAAGTTGCAGACAGGCTGATATGTTAACTGGATAAGTGTGTTAGTTTAGTCTGTGAGATTAATCTGCCAGGTGTTTTAACAAAATGTTTTCATATACAACATTTACTATATAGGTGTGTGGAAGGAACAATACTATATGAGATGAACAAAGTTATAACACAGCGATGTCACACATTGATGTAACACATACAAAAAATATATAGCACATTAATGTGGCACATTTAACAAATATATAACACATTATTGTAACACATTTAAGAAATATATAACACATTAAAAAATATATAACACATTCTTTTTCGCCTTCTATCACCCAAGGGTGCATAGGCCATCAACGAACCCTCGCCAAGCAGCTTTGTCCTGTAAATCTTTTCCACTTCCTTCCAGCTTTTTCCTGTTTTATTTACTTCCGCCTCCAGATCTCATCTCCGTGTATTCCTTTGTCTGTCTATGTCTCTCTTTCCCTGAGGGTTCCAAGACAGGGATTGCCTGGTGATACTGGCCTGGGGCTTTCTTGATGTATGACCCATCCATCTCCACTTTCTTCCTAAGATTTCCTGTTCCAATTTGTCTTGTCCCACTCTCTCCCACAGTCTGTCGTTTGTAACTTTGTCAAACCATTTTATACCAAGAATCTTTCTCAGGCATCTGTTGACAAAACCCTGCAGTCTCTTGTCATTACCTTTGGTCATCCTCCAGGTTTCCACTCCATACAGCAGGACTGGCTTCACATTTGAATTGAAATTCCTTACTTTTGTCTTCCTTTTTATTTCCTAGGAGTTTCATATTTGGTTTCAACATTCCGAATGCAACTCTTGCTTTTTGTATCCTTGTTTTTATATCCTCGTCTGTCCCTCCTTCCTTGTTGATGATACTTCCTAGGTATGTGAATACCTCTACCTCTTCCAGTGGTGTTCCTCTCAAACTGATTGGTCCTGTGTTTGCTGCATTGATCCTAATTATTTTAGTCTTTTCCTCATGCATCTTCAAACCGATATAACACATTATTGTAACACATTTAACAAAGATAAAACACAAATATGGACATCTAATAAACGTCAACAACAGAATGAGAAGTAGCACTGGTGATATGAAACTAGGATGTGAAATCATCCAATACGAGTCGATAGGGTACATGGTGAAGAAAATTGTCTCTGTCCCTCATTCGGCTTATTCAGGCAATAATGTTTAAAATTCATTTTATCTGATCAGATATCCATAGAATGCATTTATCCTATTAGTTTCTGTCATTGACTAATTACTTTTATCAACCTAATAGCATATATAAGTATGGCTCAGTTACTGCACTGGGACGGAAACAAAACAAAACCAATGTTACAGCCACAAGGTCTTCATCTGGGATAAAGAACATCATACGAAAATACCAAGTGAAAACTTTCTTGCACCACAACAGGCAGGTTTTCGGAAATGCTACTCCACTGAAGACCAAGCAACATACCTCCTCCAAGAGATTGAGGACACGTTCCAAGACAAGAAATTGGTACTTGCAGCCTGGATAGACTTAAGGAAAGCTTTTGATAAAGTTTGAAAAGAAGGACTTATAAAAAAACTGAGAAATAATGGAGTACTGGGTAGGATGTATAAATGAATAAAGCATACTTACATAACAGAAGAGCCAGAGTCCAACTAGAAGGCCTCAAGAGTTCAAAAATTATATTGCGTCATGGTGTGCCTCAGGGAGGGGTTCTTTCCCATACATTTGATTGTCGAACTACCACAAGGAACAAAAGTTGCAATGTATGCAGATGACTTGGTAATATGGTGTACAAATGAGCATGCAACAATGGTCACCAAAATGCTACAAAGCGCTATTGATACCTTGACCTCATGGACAAATAGATGGCGTGTTACCATTAATACAGAAAAATGCAGCACTACACTTTTCACTCTCTTCCCAAAACAAAAGGTGGAATTATCGAAGATAAATGAAGAACACCTGAGAGAAGATAAACAACCCACCTATCTTGGAGTTATATTTGATGATATGTTGACATGGAGAACAAATCAACAAAGCAGCCAAAAAAACCAGGAGGAAGTTAGCCATCCTGAGAAAATTAGTGGAACGATATGGGGAGCTAGTTGAAAAATACTTAACAAAGTTTACCAGCAAGGTATTTGACCATATCTGGAATATGGATCGGCAGCGGGTTGCCCAGCAGCAAACACTACCCTAAAAGAGGTGGATAAGGAGCAAAATCAGGCACTTGGGGTCATTACAGTAGCAATGAAATCAACACCTATAGTGGAGATGGAGACAATGAGGAGTATACAAGCACTAGAGAACGCAGAGACACAAAGGTATTAACACAGGCAGAAAAGTTCCTCGGCATGCGGAGCCATCCAATGTAAGACAGATTCCAAAATTTAGCAATAGAAAGACTGAAAAAAAAGTGGTTTTATGCATCAGGCCAAACGACTTTGCCTGCAAATTATAGATCTACCTGAAGTTGACATCACCTTAAAGTCTGTGGTAGAACAAACTCCCTGGAGAGAGAAGAATGGACTATCAGTATGCATTGAAACAAAAGTGAAAGGAATACTAGACAAGGATGAACAGAACAGTGTGCAACGCAGAGTAGTGATTCAATTTCCTTGATGAAGAATACCCACAAGAACTCTGGGTTAGAGTTTACACAAATGGTCAGCACAGAATGCAGTAAAGAATGGAGAAGTGAATATAGAATACTCAAACAACATTATGGATAGAAGTAGTATTTCTGACAGATGCGCCATCAGCACTCCAAGAACTTAAATCTGGGAAACTGCCAGGTCTACAGACTCTACTGTCTAAATTGAGCAAATAGCACAAGATTGTCATGCAGTGGATACCTTCTCATTGTGGAATACCAGGAAACAAGAGAGCAGACCAACTGGCAAAGTAGGGTGCTGCAGATGAGTAACCAGATGTCCAGTTATAATCCAACAGAAGATAAAGATGATCAAAACAATTAGAAAGTCACCAACAGAAGAAGAAGAGGAATAATTAGACAAATTTTAATAATTTTAAAAAACTAGAATAATTAGAAAAACTAGAATAATTAGAAAAACTAGAATAGCCATAATGAAATCAGTATGATGAATATTTTTCACATCTAGTTTTACACAAATTTGCTAGCAGTCCATGATGTCATATTGTGTTTCATTTCATATTGACCAGGTCAACAAGAAGTTCCATGCAATGTTTCCTGAATCCAATCCTGATATCCGAGCCAACTTTACCACTGGCAAGAAACATTTTTTCAACATGAATGCTTAAGTCATTCATGGCTGAATGTTACTTTCCATTCATACCATTATGTTTTCTGGTTTTGTTTGCATTTGTGTGGAAATTGCATTGCTCTTAGTGATGTTTGGTTTGTGGTTTTTTTTTAATGTTCCCATTTGGAACAAAATAGAAAGGAGAGTTCATAAAATACAAATGATTGTACAACTAAAGTGTACAGTTACCAGTTTCATTTGCTGGGATTTCCATAGCCTACTACTCTCAAAGTGTCCATAATACTCCAGATTTTTTACTGTGAAATTGTTGTAAAAAAACTAAATGCCATTGGTGGATGAAAAACATAGAAAATTATTTATAGGCAATAGCAAGTGAATTATAGTAGCAATTTAGTATACAATTTTCAAATTGAATGTCTTTATTAAGAACTGGCCCTTGAAGATTGCAAGCAAAACAACAAAAAGCTGCCAACTATACTAAATGGAAAATGAATGCTTGTAGAGCTAGCAATCTAAAATCAATAACACAAGACTTAGCTTCAAAGCTAATTCCTAATGCTAAATTATTCTTTTTAGTGCGCTTTCAGATGTCAGTTTGAATATCTTAGTCTTAGTAAACTTGTACTTCTACAGAGGCAGATGCCACTGTGCAGGTCCCAGCTCTGACATGAGTTGGATGTAGCTGAGGAGGATTTACTGCTTAGTGGGTTTGGCTTGAACAGCTTATTACTCCTCTGCATTGGAACAAGTATGGCGGAGGGTTGTTAACCGATGTGTGAGTTCATGTTAAAAGACTCAAACACTAGAGCAAAGTACACCCGCAAGCCTGTTAGGCACCATCTATGCTTCTCTAAACAGACTTGAATATATCTAGAGATAGTAGTTGTTGGCTGATAGCTATTGGTATCTCCATAGAGTTTGTCCAGGAATGACATCGAAACTGGCCATATGTGCTTTCTCTGTTATTCAAATGTCAAATATTTTTATAACAGATGGTTCTTTAATTATTTTATCAGGGCTACAGACACATTCATCAGTAATTTATGTCTTTATTTTGTTAAATAAATGGGATCTCAATCTGTTGGGGTCAGTGTGGAGTCTAAAGATTACCACATGTTCACCTCTGCTGCACTGCTAATATGCGTCATTTGGTTGTTGACCTGTATGCTCTGCTAACCATATGTTCCTCTCTGCTGCACTGCTAATATGCGTCATTTGAGTGTTGACCTGTATGCTATAAAGATTACCATATGTTCCTCTCTGCTGCACTGCTAATATGCGTCATTTGGTTGTTGACCTGTATGCTTTGATTCCCACATGTTCACCTCTGCTGCGCTGGTAATATGCGTCATTTTGTTGTTGACCTGTGTGCTTTGATTCCCACATGTTCCTGTTTCTACACATGGTAAACCTCTTGGCTTCTTCAGAAGATATACTTAAATCAGGTTGATGTAGCTTTCTACCGTTCTATGACAGTCTGTCAGCTTCTTCATTGCCTTGGATGTTTCATTGAGATGGGACCATCTGTATCACAGCTCTTTTGAAGCAGCTTGTCTTCGTCATGATTCGACCTGTAAAGGAGATTTTGTTATATTGTGGTTTGCAGCAAAGACTGCAATGTCTGCATCTTTCAGCTTAACATATCCAGTTTTAGCAGGGCACATTTTGGGGATCAAGTTTGCCTTCCCTTTTCAATCTCTTTTCTCTCAGTCGAGCTGGACAGATGCAACATGTTTCCAGGGCCACCACTTGGAGGTGGAATTTTGTCTTGAACAGCTCTGCTTCAATGACCCTGATGCAAGCTCTCCAATGTCACATCCACTGATATCCTGTCTGTCAAGAGTACCACTTGTCTGTATGCTTTCATTAGAACTATTGATGCAGTTTTTAAGACCTCTGCCTCTGCTCTGAAATTACCTTAACATTTTCATGTTTGTCACTGATAACTTTCTTTGTGTATGTAAAGTTCAATGACAATTTAAGAGAATTGAGGATAAAAAATATGAAAATGTTCTAAAACTTCAGTTTGAAATTTATGACAAAGGTGTAACAGATTGGCAAAATCATAAAACCTGTTGTTTTTAAAAAATCCTCCATAAATTTTTAACCAAAATCAGGCATTGAAAAATTTCTTTCTATGATAAGCATACCAATTATCTTATGTGATGTTTTTTGTTTGTTTCTTTATATCTTTTTCTGTCATTTTCAAATTTTGGTTGTTGTTTTTATTCATGTTGTGTTTCTTGTTGATAAATTTTGGAAACAAAATATATGACATTGTTTCCCTATAACTGAGAGGACTGTATTTTGGGAAACATTATTACAAACTTGCATAACCCATGGAAATTCTATGTTTGAGCATAGCCAGACATTTTTGGGAATGATACTTTGCATTGTTCCAGAGTATCATTAGGTTTGTTTAAACTTACTGAATTACTTAGTTTTCCCTCTTCTATCTAATGTGCAGAGGTTAGATTGTCTATGATAAATACAAATTTGAAGAGCACGCAAACAAATATCTCAGCGATCTACATTTTGAATTTGTCTAAGAATTTAACATTCAATGAATGTGATTGTATAGGCACAACTGCGGACATTTGAGAAGACACTAATTGGAAAGATGAACATTTCAATTCAAAATATGAATGAATGTGAACTGAGAATATGAATTGATGGTGAAGTATAGCATCTAGAGAGAAAAATTGAGAAATAAGAGTAGTGAATACTGAATACATTCAGAGTTACAAAATTAAAAGGATGTACAAGAAGATGAAAGTGGTCAGCTTCAGAATTGAATATGAGAGAGTATTAAATAGAATAATGAAAGTTGAAACTTTCAGAATGGTAACAAATAAATATAGAATGTATATGCAGCTAAGATTTTTGATAGCTAAGATTCTCAACAGCTAAGATCCTTCACAACTAAAATCCTTCACAGCTAAGATCCTTCACAACTAAGATCCTTCACGACTAAGATCCTTCACAGCTAAAATCCTTCACAGCTAAAATCCTTCACAGCTAAAATCCTTCACAGCTAAAATCCTTCACAGCTAAAATCCTTCACAGCTAAGATCCTTGACAGCTAAGATCCTTCACAGCTAAAATCCTTCACAGCTAAGATCCTTCACAGCTAAGATCCTTCATAATTGGGATCCTTCACAACTAAGATCCTTCACAACTAAGATCCTTCACAACTAAGATCCTTCACAGCTAAGATCCTTCACAGCTAAGATCCTTCACAGCTAAGATCCTTCATAATTAAGATCCTTCACAACTAAGATCCTTCACAACTAAGATCCTTTACAACTAAGATCCTTCACAGCTAAAATCCTTCACAGCTAAGATCTTTCACAGCTAAGATCCTTCATAATTAAGATCCTTCACAACTAAGATCCTTCACAACTAAGATCCTTCACAACTAAGATCCTTCACAGCTAAGATCCTCAACAGCTAAAATCCTTCACAACTAAGATCCTTCACAACTAAAATCCTTCACAGCTAAGATCCTTCACAACTAAGATCCTTCACAGCTAAGATCCTTGACAGCTAAGATCCTTGACAGCTAAAATCCTTCACAGCTAAGATCCTTCACAGCTAAGATCCTTCACAGCTAAGATCCTTCACAGCTAAGATCCTTCACAGCTAAGATCCTTCATAATTAAGATCCTTCACAGCTAAGGTCTTCACAGCTAATATCCTTCACTGTTTGGAAGGCTTGTAAATAAGATGAAGAAGCAGCATTGTTCCACAAGGTGTTGTGAAGATGTTCATATGTAATGATCTTGTTGTCCATTGGTCAACTGATGGTTGAAATTACACAATATGTCATCTTCATTCCTATGATTTCACAGACTATGTCTTGAAACTAGATTTACCAATATTTTTGGTTTCATTCGTGTTCAAAATTGTAGATCTTAATAATTACCCAAAAAGTAATGTTCTTCCACAATGTATTACCGGGGCCTAAAAGGTAAGCTCATAATAGTAGCACAATAACCTGCAGGGCATGTCATAAGAGATGAGTAAGGAGAGTTTGGCATGGAACTAGTTGCACCATTATGTAGAAACTGTTAGCCCCAAGAGAAGGAAAAACAATACCTATACGTCTTGGTGTAAAAGAAGAATGACTAGGTTAAATAAGGTTCTTCTACATAGCAGTAGCTGTGATTGCGGCTCTAACAAAAATAACGTTATTCCATTTCCATGTTCTGGCAGTTTTTTAGTTTTTCTGTTTCTTCAACAGCTTTTTTGTCCCTTGATTGTTAATTTTCCTCCCAAATGATCTTAGACCCTTGACTGATGACTGAGAAAGCAGTCAGTGATTATTTAGAATCTTACTCACTTGATGATAGGGTCATGTATTATATTTCTTTTATATTTCTTCACTCTTCTTGTCCATAATTGCATTTATTTAAAATTATATGTCTCTCACTGGCCCATAAAGACGAACGTCCACTCAGAAGTCTGTAAGAATTCTCTACCACAGCAAGCTTTATCCAGAGACTTGAACTTCACGTGTAAATAGAAAACATGACAAATGAGAAGAAATAAAAAGAAGAAAAGGAAGAAGAAGAAGAAGAAGATTGTCATTTACTAATGCAGCTTAATCAATATTCTGTAAAGTTTATATAAGTTTTCGTGCTTCCTCAAATGATATCCAAGATTTATTAATCAGTCTTATGTCCAGCTACCTTTCACAAATAGTTATTTTCAAAATGTTTACATTATCTTTCAGTTTTTGTTTTGTTTTGAGATGCCGTGCATGTCAACTTCTGTTGATGAAAACCTGTATATCAGACAATCAAATATATACAAGCAAGACAAAATCATTAACGAAAAAATGCATACCAGTACATTTAATTTAAGTGTGGAAGAGTAGGTAGAAATGTATAGATCAGATAAATAACTATCATTCTGGCTAAAAACATTAAAATTTATTATAAAATCAACGATTAAGAAAATTACCAGCTACCAATTTTTTACAACAAAACAATCACTGTAGGAATTAGATATTCAGAAAGCATAGTTTTAATTAGTTTAATTGGAAGTTTAGAACCCCATGATTGAAGCTTGATTTATTAAATGACAGAGAAAAATGTGGCATGAAAAAAGTGAAGCATTTACGTAAATTATATTTGACTGCCAAATTCTTTAAAGGGAGTAAAATAGACATATTGGTGTACAGATGTGCAATGGCAAAAACACATACATTTGATTAAATTGCGTGTATCCAATTAAAGTTCACCGCTATGAATTCCTATTCTGTTTCCTTCCATGTAGTATATACCACATACATTCAACATGTCTGTATGTGGACTAATATTTTGTTTCTCTTGACTTGCAGAATGCATTTAAAAAAGATCTGATACAATTCTAATGCATTATTTTATATTTTTTAAGTTCTGAAACTTAAATATTTTTGCATTAATCTCATGCATGACTATTTAGTTTACATCTAATACAATAAATCCTGTGTCTGGCTTAATAGATTACCAGTACAGCGATTAATTAGTGTTCTTGACCAAAATGGTGACAATTATAAAATTATTCTGTTCTGGTTACAGCAGTTGGTATACTTTTAAAAACAACTTAATTTTCTTTTGAATTGTCTCAGGATCTGTAACTTGTTTTTTTTCTGCTTCCTTAATCTGTGTGCTATGCACTTTAAACACAGACAGGTTTTTTAAGGCAGGCTGTATAAGGATTTGTATGTAACTTTTGTTGTTGTTAAAGGTTTGCCTTTCTGAATTCCACTGGCCAAGGCATGTGCCTTTCAACTTCAGATGGTAGTCTTTTAGGTTATATCAGGACATATTGGCCACTGTATGGATGTGTGTGTGAATCTGTTTGTGTGTTCCATTATGGCAGATTTGCAGGACAATTGTTTTGTCAATCATTTCCGTACTTGGAGAAGTGGTAATACCAAGAAAAGTCCCCAACATGCCCAGTCAAACTGAACATGATATCACTTATTTCAAGCCCAGTATGTTTGGATTGCAAAGCAATTTTTTAAATTCCATATGTTTATTGCATATTTTCCAAACAAAAATTGCGTGATAGGGCATTTGGAATGAAAAGACTGTGAAATGAAATTGTGAGATGTGGTCATTACAAAATGGGAAAGGGAAAATTGCATTAATTGTTGATAATTATTAATTGGTTTTTTTAAAAGGTTTGCATCTCTGTATTCTACTGGTGGAGGCACGCACTTTTCCACCCAGATTGTAGTCATTTTAGGCGATATCAAGACGTATTAACCAGTGCTTGGATGCATGTATGCATCTGTATGTACCTAGGCTACTTATGGTAACCTCAGTGGTCAGCCCCAACCAAAGTGGAAGGGGCTCACACTGAGGTCATATGTTAGAGTTGTGTAAGAGTGTCATTGTTGAACAGAGTAATATGAAATGGAGTGTGAGGTAAGAAGTTGAAAAAAGAGAAAGGTAAGAGAGAGTTTTTTTTTCAAAAAAGAGGAAGGGATGGCATGTAGGTGATAATTATTTTAGAAAAGGTTGCCCTTGATTTACACCTTTCTGTAACTTTTTTACATTGAACTTCTTTGTTCAAGCTTCCACTTTTCGCTTCCTTCAGTTGACTATTTTGCATATTCCCGACTTTAAAAAAATACCTTCCAAACCACTTTTAAATTCTATTCAGATTGTTATGTTCATTTCTCACCAAGTTACCTTTAAATGATCTTTTGCTGTAAATGTTGTTACTTACTGTAAATTGTTTCCCTCTTGCTGTACATGTTAATTTGTTGACTGTATATTATGTCCCCTTATCCTATTAACCCTGTAACTTATCTGTGTACTTTCCAACTATGATACCTCTCATATAAATGGTGTGACAGATATGTGCAATATTCCCTCTATCCTATAAATAAAGGGGCAAATACATGTATTACTCTCCTAACCTATAAATACTGTGACGATCTATGCATTATATCCCCTTTCTTGTAAGTGTTGTGATCAATCTGTGTAAATTACACCAACCCTACAAATTCTGTAACAGATTTGTGTATAATTTCCTCTTTCCTAAAAATGTTGTGAGAGATCTGTTTATTGTTTTCCCTATCTTATAAATGGTATATCAAACCTGTGTATCTATCCCCCTATTCTATAAATACGTATCACAGATCGGTGTATCCTATCCCATACATGTTGTGACAGATCTCTCTATTATTTCCCTATTCAATAAATGTTGTGACAGATCTATCTATTATTTCCCTATCCTATAAATGTTGTGACAGATCTATCTATTATTTCCCTATCCTATAAATGTTGTGACAGATCTATCTATTATTTCCCTATCCTATAAATGTTGTGACAGATCTATCTATTATTTCCCTATCCTATAAATGTTGTGACAGATCTATCTATTATTTCCCTATCCTATAAATGTTGTGACAGATCTATCTATTATTTCCCTATCCTATAAATGTTGTGACAGATCTATCTATTATTTCCCTATCCTATACATGTTGTGACAGATCTATCTATTATTTCCCTATCCTATAAATGTTGTGACATATCTATCTATTATTTCCCTATCCTATAAATGTTGTGACAGATCTATCTATTATTTCCCTATCCTATAAATGTTGTGACAGATCTATCTATTATTTCCATATCCTGTAAATGTTGTGACAGATCTATCTATTATTTCCCTATCCTATAAATGTTGTGACAGATCTATCTATTATTTCCCTATCCTATACATGTTGTGACAGATCTATGTATTATTCCCCATATCCCCAAATGTTATGACAGATCTATGTATTATTCCCCATATCCCCAAATGTTACGACAGATCTATGTATTTTTCCCCATATCCTCAAATGTTACGACAGATCTATATATTATTATTATTCCCCCTATACTGTCAATGAAGTTTCAGGCATGTTCACAATGCCAGCTACAACGAAAAATACATCTTTTTTCCAGGTGAAGATTTCAGACCAAAGAAAAGGTCCATGCTGCCGAAACTCAGCTTTGAACTACCATACCACCGATACTGTTAAATATTAAAGCAATTTATGTGGAAATTACTTTCATCTATCTTTTTTTAAAATTTAATAATTGTATTATAACGTATCTTGAGTTACATTTTTGGAGTTTTCTTACAAATTCAGGATTTAGATTTTGATGTAATATTTTGATTGCTATGATGTAAAATACAAATTATTTGTGTCAGCTTGATGGCAATTATAGAAAAAACTGCAAAAAACATGTCACCATCATCCTTCATTCTGCTTGGGGGAAGTCTGTAACATTATGCTCTTACAGAGGTGGTTAGCACTTTGCTTTACATGATGAAGTTTTCAGTTCCATGCACAACATCTCTTACAGCATGAATAGTAGGGTGATGTGGTCTTACTATGTCCTTAACAATAAGAGGCATGTGATTCATATTGAGATTTGATTCATACAGAGATTTGATTCATATTAAGATTTGATTCATATTAAGAAAACAGACATATAGACAAGAAATGAATATGTGTTGGCAGTTCTTAAAGTTCAGCATCAGAATACATACCAGGTTAAGGATCTCCAAATCCAGTGTGAATTCGGTCCTTATATATGGAGTAGAAACATGGGGGATGATGTTCAATATTAAGAGATTACAGGACTTTTTTGATCATCTTATACTGACTGATGTGACAATATGAATTCCTGCTGCATGTTTACAGCACAATAGGTTCTGCCTTTAGAAGACTACATGGCAGATGGATGGATTGCATCAGGGTGATGATATTACGGCGTGTGTTGATGATAGCAGGCGCTGCACACTTGGACCATCAGAGACTACTTAATCTACCAATTTTACGGCACAAGTGGACAGAAAACTGAAAAGTACTGGGCAGTCATAAATGTCTCGGACACAACATACGTATGCAACAATATAAATTTGATAGACATGTAGGCACATATGCTTTTAGTCATATTATGTCACTTCATAATGAAGAGTGTACTGCTACAATAGCTACCATAATAAAAACCCACTAAAGGACCTGGTACTTGTGTCAGATAGTCATAGCAAAATGCAAGAGAAACTTGACAGTTTGAAAGTACAATAAGCCAAATTGACACTGAGTATCAACATGAAGAAAACCAAACTCCTTAAAAGGAACTCGATCAACAAAGAACCAATCATGCTGGAGTGAGAGCAATTGGAAGAGATGGATGTCGTTACCTCTAGGGGCACAGATGCAGATATAAAGACCAGAAATGGAAAGTCAAGAATGGCATTCCTGATACTAAACAACATATGGAGATCCAGAGAAATCAAGATTCGCACCAAGGTTAGAATATTCATTGTCAGTGTCAAGTGGGTGCTGTTGTATATATCCGGAACATGGAGAAGAACCAAGACGATTCAACAAAGATGCCAGTCCTTCGTTAACCGATGTGCATGAATGATAATGGGCATAAAGTGGCAGGACATGGTGAGGAATGAAGACCTGTGGGAAAGGAGTCAACAACAGCCACTGCAACAACAAATAAAGCGAAGACCAACTCAGGATGCTTGCCATGCGCTTCATGTGGAGAGAAAAGAAAGCAATAAGATACACATAGATACATATTTTCTCATCTGAAAACAGAATAAAAAACAATCACGTTAAATTAAGTAATTTGCCTAAACAACTAGGGTCTGTGGTGTTGACGATGCAATATGCAGGCCAAATGGGGAGGAGGAGATGTGTCTCAGCCAAGTGTTGTGCCGGCGGTCTTGGGGACAAGATCATGATTGGTGCAGTCTTTTCCTGACCCTGATTTCCAGGGACAGGCGTAGAAGCTGTAGAATTTGGACGTCTTGAGATGGGCGAGCAGCAAGGTAAGGAAAGAGAGTTGGCACCGATCCAGCATTGAGGAAATGCTCTTGAGTCGTGTCCGTCGGGAGACCTCTCGATGTTTTGACTAGGTCCTTTCAACAAATTCGTTGACTGCATATGTGGAAGATCTCGATCCGCATCCGATCTCTCGGTAAGACCGTGTAGGTCTTGAAGCCATACAAGAAGATTGGAATGACATATGTTCTATATAGGTGCAGCTTGGTTTCTAAGGAAAGCTTCTCTGTACAGATTGTTCATGGATGATGCTGCATGGCCGATCCTCCCAGTGAATCTCTGGGTCACTGCAAGCATCAGAAGTCAGTCTACCATCCATGTAGATGAAGTCATCGGTGGGGTTGACGAGATTGCTGTTGACAGTTACTTCCATCGAAGATGGACCGCTACTAAGACTTTGAATCTTGGTCTTTGTTCGGAAAGTGTGCAACTCCAAATGTGAAACTGACTGTTATAAGTGCTTCTGCGGGCCTGTCAGGCCCAACAGTCTGAATTAAGTAATCAAGGTTGGTCATATACAAGTGTCCAACAGACTCCCGGGTTCTGCGTGTCCATATGTGCAAGGATCTAATCCATAGCAAGACAGAAGAACGATGGTGCGAGGACACATCCCTGGCAGACATCAGACGATGTTGAGAATGAGTCAGTTAGATCTTAGCCAAGGCGAGGACATTGAAGATAAAGAAACTCATTTGAATAACCATAATGCTTAGTGAAGATTCAAACAAGAATATGCCCTTTGTCTATCATCAATATTATATGGTTTTGATTATGTTATTGTTGGTGTATCTTCACAATTCATGTTTGATCGTTAATGGACAAGAACGTATTTATTGATACACAGTATTGTTATTGTATCTTCAAAATTCATGTTTTTTGGTTTATGAGCAAGAATATATTTATTGATACACAAACTATTTTATCGCTGTGCTTAAGTTATCACAATTGTCTTTTAAAATCTTTATGTGAGTGTTTTTCAAACATTGTTTTAATCTGCACACAATTATTGGTTGAAAATTTGGGTGTTTGATTTTTATTTGCTGTTGCCTTTAACCCACCTTTACAACTATGTTACCTGGAGCTCGAATTTATTGCTCTTTTGCTCAGACTTGTCTCAGATGTTTTTAAAAAATATATATTTTATAGCAAAATAAGAAATTGCAGTTTTACAGTATTATGTATATATAGAGCAAAGCACTATTGTATCTGCACTTTCGCATGTAAAGTAACCAGTATTGCGGAAATTTTACAGTATTGGTTCCATTCCTGGAACTGTGTACAAATCATGCTTTCAGTATTTGAACCGTTCAGCATCAATTATCCACCCGCTAAGTGAGTAGCAGTAAAAAATGTGACTGTTCTATGCATTTTGTTCCCAGATTATAGCAAGGGGGAAGCTTAAGATGATGTCTCAGGTCTCCATCTTATTTATTTTCATTACATCTGGCACGGCATGTACCAAGTCAAGCCTTTGAATCTCTACTTTGCATTTACTGAATCTCATATTCACTCTGTCTTTCACTTGTCATTTGTGGTATCTTCTTTTACGTGAAATCCATCTATTTTCTACTTTCTTTCTTTATTTTTCAAGCGACAATATGTAAGATAATGTAAACAGAGCAGTAGTCAACCTGAGGTTGAGGATATCTCCATACAGCTTGTCCATGAATAAAGCTGGGGATAACAGGAACAAGATACTTGACATTAAGACGGCATTCATAAGATAGACAACTATAATAACAAACAGCTGCTGTCTTGCAGGTAGAATGGAGACAGCCATAGACTAGGGAAGTAGCCCAAATAGATTGTTATGCTGAAGGCGTATGTAATGAGAGACAACCACAGAGATAACTTTGTTAGAGCCATTGTTGTGGATGTGTGATTGTGAATATGTCTTATACAGACAACAATAGAGATGACTTTACTGAAGCCATTGTTGTGGATGTGTGATTGTGAATATGTCTTATACAGACAACAATAGAGATGACTCTACTGAAGCCATTGATGTGAATGTTTGATTGTGAATATGTCTTATACAGACAACAATAGAGATGACTTTACTGGAGTCATTGTTGTGGATGTGTGATTGTGAATATGTCTTATACAGACAACAATAGAGATGACTTTACTGGAGTCATTGTTGTGAATGTCTGATTGTGAATATGTCTTATACAGACAACAATAGAGATGACTTTACTGAAGCCATTGATGTGAATGTTTGATTGTGAATATGTCTTATACAGACAACCATAGAGATGACTTTACTGAAGCCATTGATGTGAATGTTTGCTGGCGAGCGAGGAAGGAGAATAAGGTCTGGTGACTGCCAGGGGAAGAAGGTGTCTTATTTCCCTGTACAAAGTGCAACAGACAATTCAAGGCTCAGATTGGCTTCTTCTTCTTCTTCTGCATTTGTTATCAATCTCCCACTACCAAGCCCCAAACAGGACTTTGCAAGCAGCAGGATGTAGTCTGGAGAACGGAAAGCGTTGTGTCACTAGTTTACAGCTTGACTGCAATATTTACACCCTTTGGTCTGACACATCCATCTTCGGCACAGATTGGATTATTTAGCCATCTTTGAACTCATGCAAACAGTTTATGGTAAATGCTGACAAAGTGGTCCTCATCGATTATAATGGACAAAGAAAACAACAGCAGGTGTTCAGTTGTCACTATATCAATGTCACATCTGCATATATCTCGCTGAATCATTTAATTGAAATGACCTAATCATTCTGACTCTGCTTCGAATATAGGGCCTCAGTGGGATGTTCTGTACAGGTGCAGCTAATGTTTACTACTGACTCCTACTTTGGGCCGTCTTCTTGAGCTCCACCCATGAGACTCCAGCTGCCCTGGCCTCATATTTCACCATCTTTCATTTTGTGTTTTTTGGCATCTCCATTGTTCCTTTTCAATATGGGTTCCAGTGAAGCACATGTTTATTTATAATGTTAGGTTTTTCATTGAGAATGTACCTTATACATCTACTTTCTGTCCACAATTTTCAGCTGTGTCGGTTGTTATCGAGTTGTTTACCACAAATCTGTGTTTTTTAATGAAATATGACCATCTAACACTATTTTTTAAATGATATCTGAGCATATAACACTGTTTTTTTAATGATATCTAACCATCTAACACTGTGTTTTTTTAATGATATCTGACCATCCAACACTGTTTTTTATGATATCTGACCATCTAACACTGTTTTTTAACAGAGATCTCATAAACATGAAGGCCTGCAGTTTGACGGTGATACTCTTAAGGACATGTCATGTTTTTCAGCCAAATAGAACAACTGATTTGACATTGATGTTGAAACAGCCTAATATTAACTTCCTGATTCTCTCTGGTCATTCATTCCCCCTTTTTTTTACTTGTTATATCTATTTCTTACTCACTTTCTCCTTTAATATTTTTACATTTCTTTCTTACTTTCCCCTTTTGAATTTTTTATATTTCTTTCTTACTTTCCCCTTTTGAATTTTTATATTTCTTTCTTACTTTCCCGTTTTGAACTTTTATATTTCTTTCTGACTTTCTCCTTTAGTATTTTTATGTTATTTTTCTCATTTTATATTTTTATATTTCTTTGGCATTTTCTCCTTTTGTATTTGTATATTTCTTTCTTACTTTTCCCTTTTCTATTTCTTTATTTCTCTCATACTTTATCCTTTTGTATTTTTATATTTCTCTCATTTTCTCCTTTTATATTTTGATATTTCTTTTTAAGTTTTTCCGTTTGTATTTTTATATTTCTCCATCTCATTTTCTCCTTTTATATTGTTATATTTCTTTCTCCTTTTGTTTTTTTTATATCACTTTCTTGCTTTCCCCTTTTGTATTTTTAAATTTCTCGCTCACTTTCTCTTTTGAATTTTTATATTTCCTGATAATGTTATTTAAAAAAAATTATGTTTATTGTTAATGCGTGCCTGTGATATGTTTGTTTCTATTTTCCTAGTTCAAGGTCAGAGTGAGCTCACAATTATTTATTAAATAAAAAACATTTGCACTTAATTAAATGGGTAATTTGTATGTGCTTTAGCTGTACTGATGTGAGTTAAAGAGTTTAACAAACCAAACTAAATGGTCATTCCATGTACTGTACTTGCATATGTGATGCTTCCATCTGTGATGTTTCCAAATGTGATTCTTCCATATGTGATACTTCAACGTATATGGTGTATACATGGGTGATGTTTCTTCTTCTTCTTCTTCTTCTGCGTACACAGTCAGACAGTAACCATTATTTTCTCGAAAAAAGCGGCGGTCATCCTGAGACTCTCGCCACTACCATAGAGCTTGTCTTGCAGTTCCACTGGCAATGGCCACATCTGCTCTCTCTGATCCTCGTATGTCGGGCAGTTCTGCAGCAGATGTTCAGTGGTCATTTTACCAGTACCGCACGGGCATTCGTCGGTACACCCTATCTTCAATTTGTTGAAGAGGTGGTACCTCAGTCTGTTGTGGCCAGTGCGAAGTCTGAAGACAACGACCTGCTCTCTTCGGTTCAACTGGTAATAGGCATCGTTTTTGGTGTAACCAGTATGTTCGGTTTCCCATTTGGACATGTATCTGGCTTTGATAAGCCGTTTTGACTCTTCGTACGTCATACTGGTATCTATTTGTGGTAGCCTTGCACCTTCTTTTGCCAGTCTGTCTGCCTCCTCGTTGCCTTGGATGTTGCAGTGTGACGGAATCCACTGTACCACTACCCTTTTTGGTGCGGACTGCTGGCACAGTTTGCAGAGTGCTGCTCTTAAGTCATTAAGCTCAGTGTTTTTCTGGCTTTTTAGCGCTGTGACTACTTCGAGAGCATCTGTCAGCAGGACTATATGGCTCTCATTTTCACTGTGTGTTACCATTTCTTCCACTGCCGCCCTCAGTGCCTCTGCCTCTGCTCTGAAATTGCTCGTGTACTTACCAGTAGCGAATGACAGTGTTATTTTTCTGCCATTTGGTAGGTTCAGGAATGCTCCTGCCCCTCCGTTCTGTGTAGTGTTTGTTACAGAGCCGTCGGTGTATGCATGGGTCCAGTCCATGCTTGGGTAGCTTTTCGTTATGAAGCTTAGGGTAGTATCTCTCCTTTCTTTTTCGGTCTGGCAGTTTTTGTTTGCAATACCTGGTATATTTTCTACCACCTCTGGAAATATATCCTGCCTCCAAGTAGGTTTTCGTACAGTAGTGATGGGTTTTGGTGTTGTTAGTGCGTTTATGGGATCTTCGTGCATCTTTGCTTTGGCTATTTCTGCAAAGTTTCTCCGCTTTAGTTTCCCAGTTCCCAGATTGTTTAGCCTCTGGTACATTGGATGGTCCGTCAGTCTTCGGAGTTTCTCTGACTGCAGCTGGGCTCTGCAGTCTCTTCTGTCGGTCATGGATTGCAGTTTTGTAATCTTTTCAAGTTCTACAATTGGCGTTGACTTCATGCCACCAGTTATGATTCTCATAGCTTGGTTTTGAAGTTTGTTAACTTTATCGAAGTTCGCCTTCGCTGCTGTTGTCCAAGCCGCGATGCCATACTCGAGAACTGGTCTCACTCTTCCAGTGTACAGTTTCTTTAGTATGCCTTCGTCTGCTCCCCAGCTTGTGCCAGCAAGTTTCCTCATGATCGCCATTCTTTCTCTGGCTTTCATTCGGTTTCTCTCAATCTGACTTTTCCATGTCATGCGCCGATCAAATGTGACTCCCAGATAGGTTGGGTTGTCGTTTGGCTGCAGGATTTTGCCATTTAGGCTTAGTTTGGTACTTTGGGGTTTTAATGAGAGCGAGAATATTGTGCACGTGGTTTTCTCCTCGTTTATTTTGACCAGCCATGAGTTCGCCCACTCTTCCAGCGATGTTAGGGCCGTTTGCATCCGATTTCTTGCTATGGTGAGATTCTTTTCAGAGGTCCACATAGCCAGATCGTCTGCAAACATTGAGCTATGGACTCTTCTTGGTATATTCTCTGTAATATCGTTTATATATACCAGGAAGAGTGTGGGTGACAGTACTCCCCCTTGGGGTACTCCCTGCTCGAGTGTCACCTTTTTGCTCATCTGCCCTTGTACTTGGACTCTGGCCGTTCTTTGTTTGAGGTAGTGGTTGATCCACTTGTACATCTTCCCACAAACATCACTTCTTCTTAGCTTGACTCTAAGTCCATCCTTCCAGACTTTGTCAAATGCCTTTTCCAGATCCACCCAAACAGCTACTGTGTGTTTCTGTGCCTGGTAGGCATCTTCTATCTCCTGGGCTATGAGGATGACCTGGTCCTCAGTGGATCTGTGCTGTCTAAAGCCGGCTTGCTGTGGAATTAGTATTCGTTTTTCTTCCAGATGCCACATCAGTCTGGTGTTTATCATCCGTTCCATCAGCTTGCCGACACAGCTCAGTAGGCTTATGGGCCTGTATCCATTCGGATCTGTTTTGTCCTTTCCTGTTTTTGGTACTGGTACCAGTATTGCATCTTTCCATGCCTGGGGTACAATACCCCTTTTCCAGCTTTGGTTCAGGACTGACAGTAGTTTTTTCTTCGCTGTTTGGCCCAGCCCCATCAGCATTTCGTTTGTTATCCCGTCTTTTCCGGGAGATTTCCTTCTCTTTAGTGTTCTCATAGCCTCTTCCATTTCGCGCATTGTTAGTTTGGCCATCATGTGCTCTTCAGGAGCCGTATTTTTGTTTTCGTGCCCCTTTAGCTCTTCGCTAATGTCTGTATGCTTATCTGCAGGGACCTCGATGTGGTTTGCTCTGGCATAGTGATCGACAAAGGCGTTTGCGGCTTTCTTACCTGTGATCAAGTTCTCGCCTTGCTTGATAGTAATTTGTTTATTTGACGGGGTTTCGTCGTTCATGGCTCTGACTAGCTTCCATAGCTTGTTCCCTTCTTTGTCCAGGTTTAAACTTTCCGTTTTATTTTTCCAACTTTCTCTTGCTGTTTGCTTGAGAGTGTGTTTGTACTTCGCCGCGGCGGCTTTGAGGGCGATGTTTGCCTCCACGGATTTTTCTCGTTCTGCCATGTTTCTAGCATTTGTTACTGCATCTTCCACTTTCTGTAACTCATCATTCCAGTAGGGCTTATAGTTTTTCATAGCTCCTCTTGGGATGGTTTCAGTGGCGGCTTGCATTATTGCCTTGCTTAGGCTCTCTACCATGGGCTTCATTTTGGTGTTTCGTGTGTTGATGGTTTCACACAGCCCATCTGTCAGGATTGCAAATCTGTCCCAGTCGGCTCGTTTGTAATTCCAACGTGGGAGCGGTTTTGTTTCCTGTGGGCCTACTTCCATGTCAATGGTTAGCCTGATCGGCCTGTGGTCGCTACCTGCCAGTTGGTTTAGCACCTGGCGGTCTATTTTATAGTGTATGTCCTGTGTGGAGAAGGCCAAATCTGGAGTCGAGGTGGTATGCCATGTTCTTGAATAGAAGCTAGGGCTATCCTCCGGCCTATTGATTAGGGAGAGATTTGCATCTATCTCCCAATCTTCCACTTCGTCACCTCTGCTGTCTGTGTCAGAGTATCCCCATCTCTCCGAGTGGCTGTTGAAATCTCCAACCACTATGCAGTTGGAGTCTCTGACCTCCATACTCGAGAGCGATAGGTCTCTGTTTGGTGGTCCGTACAGATTGAAAATGCGGAGCTTCGTCTCTTGAGCCATTATGTCAACTCCTACAATTTCTGCTTGTCCGGTGTGATTGACAGGTACCGCGCTACTCGGTATGCTGTTTCTGGTCAGTATCAGGACCCCTCCTTTGTGGCCTTCTCTATCTAGACGGAAAGTCTGGTATCCTCTGATTGAGAATTTATGGTTATTGTTGAGGTGCGTTTCCTGGATACATGCCACGTCAATCTTACCTTCATGCAGGTGATGTGTTAGGGAAAGTTTTTTGTTAATGACTCCCTCCGCATTCCACTGTAATATTCTGAGGGTCTTGAAGTTTTGGCCAATAGTCGTTTCCCCATAGCCATGTGCCTTGACTCCACGACACATGGGTGGGTGACCACCAGTAGCCAAGGGTGGGCCCCTTCGAGGCGTGGGGCCCGGCGCTATCGCTGCCTGGCGGGTCTCCTCAGGATGAGCGCCATACGTTTTTCGAATAGGTTGTGCTGTCATCATACTGTGATTTACGTTGCACTGTTTTGTTAGGCTTGCGGCCCCGTGCATCCGATTTCAACAGGCGTTTCTGTAGGGATGCCCTCCTTAGCCTTTGGCTGTCCCCAGCCTATCTGCAAGGCAGCAGTTGTTTACGATCAGAGTTTTCTCTCCTATGGAAGTTGTCTTACCAGACTATCGAGTCTTCACTACTCGTGTCTATAGGGTGCAATGATGGTATGTGATATATGAGATGGACTGGTTTACCCGGAAGAGAGGCAGTCCAGTGTGTCTGTATCCCAGGATCGTCACGTCCTGCCAGAAACGTAGCATTTGCATGTGAGTGGGGTATCTCTTTTTCCCTTTATTTTCTTGGCTTCTATGCAGGGATGGTACGCCTAGCATTCCCCGCCACCTGGGGTGTTGACACAGTGGGGCAGGTGTGCAATGTCCGCTGGTCTGCATCTCTTCTGCGTCCAGCATGATAGTTATGGCTGATAACGTACAGAGGTAGATATCGTAACCGGAGTGCATTTAGCCAGAGGACAAGCCTGGTAATGTCACAGAGATGTTGATCGCCTGGTGTGCGGACAACTCTCATGGTCAGTGGTTGAGTCTTGACAGTTCACAGTGTGGTGGCTGCTCTACTGTTTTCGACACCCCGACCAGGTTCTAAGTCTTTGGTTGGTGTTTTTCGCACCCCATCGCCGTATAGGGTGAGTATCAAGCAGTTTTCCGCCCGCTTTGATTTGCGGGCGGCAAGGACCTCTTACTGTGGCTCTACCTGATAGGGCTGGGGCGCAAGCCCCAGGTCCCGAGCATGTAGGAGCCTCCCATTGCAGTGGTGCTGAGATTTTGGGCGGGATTGCGGCTTTCAAGGGTTCGGCCGTAATCCCCCACATGGTAGCCTCGCGCCCTTGGCTTATCAGCCTGGTACGTGAACCAAAGTGTCTGCGGCTCCTCTCAATTTGAGCTGGTTTTCCGTAGCAACGCCCTGTCATTTGTAGGGTAAAACTGACCTGTCTTCAGATCTATTTCCAGCACCCGTTCACTATTTGGTCAGACGAATTTATTGAGGGCTTTTGTTTGTCAATGACCAGGTATTTGAAATCTGCGGAGTTAAACACGATTTCCGTAGCGTTCTTTCATTTGAGCTGACTTGTCGTCCGTGAGTCTAATACCAGCGTACGTTCATTATTAGACCCAAACGGCAGTGCTCTCAATTTGTCAGTTGTTCTACAGTATTGGCGTGTTCAGTCAAATTAAGCCGCAGGTTCCACACCTGGTGGTGCCCTTCCGTCAATTCCCTTAGCGAGACAATCAAGTTTCTTAAAGGGTAGCCCCAAAGATTTTCGAGGGTCTAATTCCAGCACATGTTCTCTATTAGACCCCACTAAGGTGTACTTTTTGATAGTCATTCTGCAGTATTGGCGTGGTAAGTTAACTTAGGTCTCAGGCTCCACTCCTGATAGTGCTCTTCCGTCAATTCCTTTATCAAACACTGGATGCAGACAAAACCGAGCCACAGGGGACATAGCCCCAGATTTCTGGGGGTCTAAGTCCAGCACCAGTTCCATATTAGACTCCAGAAGAGTGGTCTCGGCATGTCAATCATTTCAGTGTTGGCCGTGTTGAGTCAAATGTTAAAGGGTTTAAAGTGTACTCATTCCAATTACGGGGCCTCGAAAGAGTCCCGTATTGTTATTTTTCGTCACCAAACACTTTGGTTTCCCGGAAGCTGCCCGCAGAGTCATCGAAGCAACTCCTGCGGATCGCTAGTCGGCATCGTTTATGGTCAGAACTACGACGGTATCTGATCGTCTTCGCGCCTCTGACTTTCGTTCTTGATTAATGAAAACATTCTTGACAAATGCTTTCGCAGTAGCTCGTCTTGCGGCGATCCAAGAATTTCACCTCTAACGCCGCAATACGAATGCCCCCGTTTGTCCCTGTTAATCATTACCTCCAGTTCCGAAAACCAACAAAATAGAACCGAGGTCCTATTCCATTATTCCATGCACCATTATTCAGGCAGCCGAGGCCTGCTTTGAACACTCTAATTTTTTCAAAGTAAACGCGCCGGCCACCCAGGACGCTCAGCGAAGAGCACCCGTGGGAGAGAGCCGGCAGACGGTAGGGCAGGAGACAACGGGCAGTGAACCGGCGCGAGCCGGACCGCCCGCCTGCGCCTGAGATCCAACTACGAGCTTTTTAACTGCAACAACTTTAATATACGCTATTGGAGCTGGAATTACCGCGGCTGCTGGCACCAGACTTGCCCTCCAATAGATCCTCGTTAAAGGGTTTAAAGTGTACTCATTCCAATTACGGGGCCTCGAAAGAGTCCCGTATTGTTATTTTTCGTCACTACCTCCCCGTGCCGGGAGTGGGTAAGTTGCGCGCCTGCTGCCTTCCTTGGATGTGGTAGCCGTTTCTCATGCTCCCTCTCCGGAATCGAACCCTGATTCCCCGTTACCCGTTACAAACATGGTAGGCATGTCACGTACCATCGACATTTGATAGGGCAGACATTTGAAAGATGCGTCGCCGGCACATGAGGCCATGCGATCAGCACAAAGTTATCCAGAGTCACCAGTGGGGACGCCGCAACCCCGCGAGGGGAAACGACGATTGGTTTTGAACTAATAAAAGCGCTCTTTCCGCGAGGGTCGGAGCTTGGTAAGCATGTATTAGCTCTAGAATTGCCACAGTTATCCAAGTAGGATCGTGTCATCTAAGGAACCTCGACTGATTTAATGAGCCATTCGCGGTTTCACCGTGAGACAGTGTGAACTTAGACATGCATGGCTTAATCTTTGAGACAAGCATATGACTACTGGCAGGATCAACCAGATATCTGTCGGAGACGTACGTACTGCGCACACCGGTCGGCGGAGGAAGGGTGTGTAAAAAGCCTCACTGGGACGGCCGCAGGGACCGACTGACGGGACGGACGGACGGTTGTTCCACCCGTCCCTCACTCCGTCGACCTAGGACCGCCTGACAGGGGCCTCCCACACGCACCAGACGACCGACCGACCGACCGGGCTCGCTCGAGGAGGGATGGCAGCGCTCTGTGCAGAACGGATCCCAACGACCTCGGCGACGAATTTCACTGGGACTAGAGACACAATTTGGCCTGCCGGCCCTTCTTCTCCGTAGGGAGAACGCAGGGCCTCGAGGCAACGATTCCTGCTTTCCATTTGCCGGTCACAAGCTCTTTGCGAGAGTCGGACCACCAGCGAGACGTACTGTCGAGCTCTGCTATAAGCCTTAGATAAATCACCACGGACGGACCACGTTTCCTGATACGGACCAGACTAGCGCACCTCGGTGGAGGAGCCACTACCACAAACCGCACCCAATTCGCACTACGGGGAAAGGCAGGCGAGCGTTTTCCGCAAGCCCGCGCTATCGCTCCGCCTGGCGGGACTGAGATCGCTTTACGAACACTGGTTGAAATTGAGTCGCCGCAGCGAGACAACTACCCCAGATGGGTGATGTTTCAATATGTGATACTTCCATTTGCGATACTTTTACATGTGATGTTTCCGTCAGTGATGTTTCAATATGTAGTGCTTTCATATGTGATGCTTCAACATATAAGGTGTAACCATGTGTTATGTCTGTATGTGATGCTTCAACATATAAGGTGTAACCATGTGTTATGTCTGTATGGGATGCTTCAACATGTACGGTGTAACCATGTGTTATGTCTGTATAGGATGCTTCAACATATAAGGTGTAACCATATGTTATGTCTATATGTGATGCTTCAACATGTACGGTGTAACCATGTGTTATGTCTGTATGGGATGCTTCAACATATAAGGTGTAATCGTGTGTTATGTCTGTATGTGATGCTTCAACATATAAGGTGTAACCATGTGTTATGTCTGTATGTGATGCTTCAACATATAAGGTGTAACCATGTGTTATGTCTGTATGTGATGCTTCAACATATAAGGTGTAACCATGTGTTATGTCTATATGGGATGCTTCAACATATAAGGTGTAATTGCGTTTTATGTTTGTATGGGATGCTTCAACATATAAGGTGTAATCGTGTGTTATGTCTGAATGGGATGTTTCCCTCTGTGATGCTTCCATATATGATGTTTCCATATGTGATACTTATATATGTGATGTTTCAACATATTTTCTTCTATTCTGTGTAAAGATTCGTTACGGCCTATATGTTGAACTTTGCTTGACGCAAACCCCATGAACAGCCATACCCAGTTATTCTTTCAGTGGTCCTATTTTTCTGATGGTAAGATGCAGCGTTTCATACCCCTTTTTCGACATGCTCCAGTCGACCAAGTTGGAACACATGGGTACCTGATTTACAGTTAGGGAAGAAAAGGCACCGAGAAACGGAATTGGTCAATGCACCTCATAAAGAGCTGTGGCCTTGTACTATGAGGCCTACAACACATCATCCCCGACAACAGCGTCTGATCAGGAGTGCCTTTGCATGCCTGTCCTGTATGTAAGGAACCTTCATAGCAACACGAAATACTTGCGACGTCATAGTGGGAGAGAGGGAGGGGGGGGGGGATTTGTATGTTAAATTGTGACATCATCAGTTTAACGTTTGGGTAGCGCAGCGGAGGTATGCTCATTTTTCACTGTACGATCCCCATTAACGGCATGCTTCAGTCGACCCAGATGTAACTGGGTACCTGGATTACACTTTGAGAAGAAAGAGGAGAATGGAAAAGAACTGTCCATCATCACTTCAGAGAATTTGAGTCCTTGCACAGTGCAGTTTCACTTCATCTCCAACAGCAGTGTCTACACTGGGACTATAGCAGCAAAGACCAATGCACGTTCAGCGTGCCATTCCAGTCGACCTTGCAAACACATGTCGTCATCATGTATCCGTCTGATTCCCTTTTGAGCATAGGACCACAACAGATGATCAACATATGTTCATTTTCTTGCCACCTTCTTGAGTTCTGCCCCATTGAACTGACTCCAACATGTGTCTTATTTGTGTGGGATCCTAGAGAAACGGGCCGGTAGTGCTAGCATTTGGTTTTCGGTTCCTTTTTTAAAAATGTTCTATGGTTTGGGTCGTTAGTCCTCAACCTGCCCTAGTGGAGCTGAGACGCTAGTCTGGCCAGGAACACCGCACTTACTTATTTGGATGTCGACTCATGGTCAGGCACACCGTGTTGACCAGGATGTTGCCCCGGGGTCAGGCACAATACACTGACCAGAATGTCGACTCAGGATCAGGCACAATAAACTGACCAAGATGTTGTCTTAGGGTCAGACACACCGTGTTGACCAGGATGTTGCCCCGGGGTCAGGCACAATACACTGACCAGAATGTCGACTCAGGATCAGGCGCAATAAACTGACCAAGATGTTGTCTTAGGGTCAGGCACACCGTGTTGACCAGGATGTTGCCCCGGGGTCAGGCACAATACAATGACCAGAATGTCGACTCAGGATCAGGCACAATAAACTGATCAAGATGTTGTCTTAGGGTCAGGTACACCGTGCTGACCAAGATGTTGCCCTGGGGTCAGGCACAATACACTGACCAGGATGTCGACTCAGGATCAGGTACACCGTGCTGACCAGGATGTCGCCCTGGGGTCAGGCACAATACACTGACCAGGATGTCGCCTCAGGATCAGGTACACCGTGCTGACCAGGATGTCGCCCTGGGGTCAGGCACAATACACTGACCAGGATGTCGACTCAGGATCAGGTACACCGTGCTGACCAGGATGTCGCCCTGGGGTCAGGCACAATACACTGACCAGGATGTCGACTCAGGATCAGCTACACCGTGCTGACCAGGATGTCGCCCTGGGGTCAGGCACAATACACTGACCAGGATGTCGACTCAGGATCAGGTACACCGTGCTGACCAGGATGTCGCCCTAGGGTCAGGCACAATACACTGACCAGGATGCCGCCCTGGGGTCAGGCACAAAACACTGACCAGGATGTCGCCTCAGGGTCAGGCACAATACACTAACCATGATGTCGTCCCAGGGTCAGGCCCAATACACTGACCAGGATGTCGCCTCAGGGTCAGGCACACCGTATTTACCAGGATCTCGCCTGAAGGGTCAGGCACAATACACTGACAAGGATATCGCTTCAGGGTCAGGCGCACCGTGCTGACCAGGGTGCCGCCTCAGGGTCGGGCACAATAGACTAAACAAGACCACAATCTCTCTGTAGCGTTCAGTGGAAACAGGTTATTTTCAAGGCAGTCCGGCTGACGGGATCTGGATTGACGTGATCCACATAGTAGTGAGCGTCACGTTAATGAAGCCAAGCATAACACAGCAGCCCGGAGGACCCCGGTATGCCTTCATCAGCACGCTCGGGGTGTGTGGAAAGTTGCTACAACCCACCACTTCAAGCCCTTTTTAGGGCGTACAAAAGAGTAAACATACTCACTCTGGATATCGAACAACAACCGAAACCTCCAAAACCTGGAGAATTGTTCTGTCCGTTTAGTTTGTACTGGCCCGTTCTACTTGGTTGAACCACAGGTTCAACTTACCAGGGGCACAATACTCTCGCCGACATAACTCTCGGGATCATTTAAGCACTCAAGCTGTCCCACCACCTTAAGGTAGTGCACGTGGGACAGACACAAACACACACGCAACACATATTTCACAGCAGAATTCTAAACGTTTCCTCTCTTTCTCTCTAGTGTTCTCATTATTTAAC
The DNA here is from genome assembly GCA_036924085.1 of Ariolimax columbianus. Taxonomy (NCBI): domain Eukaryota; kingdom Metazoa; phylum Mollusca; class Gastropoda; order Stylommatophora; family Arionidae; genus Ariolimax; species Ariolimax columbianus. The sequence goes on from JAVGWX010000002.1 coordinate 113,287,874, forward strand.
TGTCTATCTCTCACTTTCTCTCAATCGCACTCTATCTCTTTATTGCTCTCTCTCTCTCTCTCTATCGCTCTCCATATCTCTATATATCTCCTTCACACAATTACACAAAGATAAACTCAACTTCTTAAGAACATAAACATTAACTAAATGTGTTTCTATCACTCTCTCTTTCGCTCACGCACACACACATACACACACACTTTCCCTCTCGCTGTCTTTTTCTCACTTTTTCTCTATTTCAAACCCCTGTCCCCACCTCTCTCACTTTCTCTCTCTCTCTCACTTTCTCTCTCTCACTCTCTCTCTCCCTCTCTCTCTCTCTTTCTTCAATGGCATACAGATATACACGCAACCTCCCCTATCCCCAGTATCAAAATATACGAATATGATTCTCTCTTTCTCTATCTCTCTCTCTCTCTCTCTCTCTCTCTTTCAAACTCTTACAATTACACGCAAAACCCCTAAAATAGCATTGACTAAATTAATCTTTCTCTCTCTCTCGCTCTGTCTTTCTCCCTGTTTCTCTACCCCTCTCATTCGCTCTTTTTCAATTTATGCAACTACCAACAGTGTGCACTGTTTAAAAATGAAACATGCCAGATTTTTTCCCTAGGGTGGACCGATGCATCTCGGAATACGCAACGTCAGCACAACAATTTGAACCAAAGAAAAACAGACAAATCGATAACGCATCAATTGAAGAAAATGGAAACTCAATAAGGCAATGGACATTTTTTTTAAAATTCGGGCAAAAACAAATAAAGGCCTAATTTCGGCTTAAGTGCTTTGATCTGTTCTTTCTTCTGTTATATGTTCTGTTAAGAATTAACGTCACTTAACTCCAGGCAGACCTATACACTCTCAGTATTTCTCATGAAATGGGGAAAGGTTATATACTCACGGTTCCTGTAGCTCCCTGGTAGTTCACATTTATGTCCCGTACTCTCAGGTGCCGCCCATTCTACTGATTTCAAAACCATGCAATCAGTTTATTGAAGGTTCATCGCCTGCAGAGCCATCTTTAAAGAGACGGTCGTTGATCAACTTCAAAATATTCCCTTATTCATTTCCAATGCCCCGATTATTGGATGTTTTCAATGCTATGGTGTTGACTCTTTTATTACCACAAACCCCAACATAGCCGGGGCAGTAGATCCACACGAGATCCATAAGGTCACCTTATCCACTAACAACTACTACTGTACCTTCCGAAGCGATGATTGAGAGTCTAAACCGATGAGGGCGCCCTTTAAAGAGGTCTTAAATAGGCAAAAGTATTGGAAAAGTGGTAGAGATTTCATTGTACGAAACCACTGCTTTTTCTGAAGTAGGGTAGCCAGTTGCCTTCTTCGCTGTCTTCCTTTCCTAAAACTAAACCAGGTACCCAGTTGCCTTCATCGCTGCCTTACTTTCCTAAAACTAAACCAGGTACCCAATTGCCTTCATCGCTGGCTTACTTTCCTAAAACTAAACCAGGTACCCAGTTGCCTTCATCGCTGCCTTACTTTCCTATAACTAAACCAGGTACCCAGTTGCCTTCATCGCTGCCTTCCATTCCTAAAACTAAACCAGGTACCCAGTTGCCTTCATCGCTGCCTTCCTTTCCTAAAACTAAACCAGGTACCCAGTTGTCAATCTGCAGGGTGTCGACAACAGCGATCAAACCTGGTACATTTACTGTGAGAAGCGAGCTACTGCACTGCTACTCAGAGGCTGTGAGTTCGAGCCTTGTTCTGAGACGTGATGAGACTAGGTCTAACTCTATGACCAGGTTGTCAGTCGTGCTCGTGATATACCTAAGTAACACATCATCTTTTTATATCATTGACCGAATATTGGTAAGACATTCGGTTGCTGCCACGTTGATTGGCAGGAAATTCAGTGACCATCGTTGACTTGCATGACATTCAGTAACCATTACGACTGATGTTGATTGACAGAACAATTATGAAACCACCACTCCTCATGTGAACTGACAGAACATTCACTAACCACCACGCTTTATGTTGACTGGCAGGACATTCAGCCACCACTACACCTGTTGTCGATAGACACGATGTTCAGTGACCACCACAACTGATTTTGAATGATAGGACATTCAGTGACCAGCGCACTTGTTGTCCACAGACACGACATTCAGTGATCAGCGCATTTGTTGTCAACAGACACGACATTCAGTGACCAGCGCACTTGTTGTCCACAGACACGACATTCAGTGACCAGCGCACTTGTTGTCAACAGACACGACATTCAGTGACCAGCGCACTTGTTGTCCACAGACACGACATTCAGTGACCATCAAGCCTGATAACATTTAATACAGCAGCAACTACCTCCATCAAATCGGCAAATGTCTGCGTCCACCCTACATACCGTGCCATAGCTCTGATTCACGATTTAAGGAGTTATTAGTTGTGTTTTTTTTTCAAAGTTAGATCATGTTAGTGATGCTACAACTCGTTACCATCAGCTTGCTCCTTTGATCATGTTATGTGTGTTCCTCCCAACAACCGTCTTCCATCTCTATTCATTGTTGTGATTTATTAAAAATTGTTTGTTAATTATGGTCCTTGTCCTTTGTGTAATCCTTTTTTGTCCTTAAGCAGATTTCCTTTTGTTTCTATTCATGTGCTGAGGCTGAGCTATACTTCTTCTACGCTTCTTCTTTGTTCTCAATCTTCCGCTTCCAAGTCTGAAAAAACGGAATGCGTTGTGACGTAATTTACTGCATGAATGCGATACTTGCACACTTCGGTTCGACACATCCGACTTCAGCAGGCATTTTTAGTACCGGGTTACTGTTCTCTTTTCGATCCTTTCTCCTTAGCCAGTCTGGTGTGTTGCAGCCTGTTGTGCATGATTACCACGCGACGGCGTAGAAGGGTCTTGGTAGATCTGATTCTTAGACCCTGACGCTAGGACTCAGCTATGGGTCACTACCGCTGTAACTCTTGCACTGCTCAGCGTGTTGATTCCGTCTGAGCTATACGTGATTATGCTGTTATTTATAAAAACGAATCACACCAAAAAAAGCAACCAAAAAAAAAAAAAAAAAAAAAAAGACAGTATGTTAGGAATGGCTTGGCTTGGGTCGTTCTCAATCTCCCGCTACTAAACCCTGAAAGGGCTTAAGTAGTAGAATGTAGTCTAGAGAACGGAATGCATTGTATCGTAGTTTACAGCTTGACTGCGATATTTGCACCTTTCGGTCCAACACATCCGACTTCAGTAAGCACTTTTTGAGTACCGGGTTAGCATTCCCTCTTCGATCCCTTCTCCTTAGCCAGTCTGCCTTGCTACAGCCTGTTATCCATGATCACCGCATGGAGGTGTAGAAGGGTCTTGGCAGCTCTGTTTCGCTACCCCTGACGCTAGCAGTCAGTTATGGGTCGATTACCACTGCAGCTCATACGCTGCTCAGCATCTTGATCCCATATGTTAGGAATGATACAATACACCTTGAGCTGGCAGTCATTACCAGAACACTTGCTAGGAAAGTGTAATGCACGGTATACCATGTGGAAAAAAAAGAGTAGACCAAATAATAAATGGTCACTGTATAAAGAATAAAAATGCAAAATTACACACATAGACACATGCATTAAAACACAAATGTGTGTAATACATCAAACAATTCAGTATATAGCTAACACATACACAAAAAGG